>CM037593.1:65221110-65892601 GCA_021018995.1 Chloranthus sessilifolius | reverse complement strand
CCTTCACGTTCTTAAGGTCGGTGTAGCAAATGGCTTGCCTTCGTGAGAGAAGAAAATACTAAATGAGCCATTATTTGGCCAGGAGAAGTTGTCCCTTGCACATAGTTTCAAAGAAAGACTAGTATTATGGTGGCCCCGTGTCATGTGAAGACACCATATAAGCTTTTAATTTGAAGGTTATGATCTAAAGATTTTAGTGCGAAAGATTGACATAGAAATCTATTTCTATCATATGATTCAAGGCAGTCAATTGTTCAATCAAATAATGACCTTCAAACAATCATATGATAAAGATCATATTTGGTGTCAATTTTTTTTCACCTAAAATCCTCAGACGGTGGCCTTGAAGTCAGACAACTTAGATAGTGTTTGCACATAATATAGGTACCCAAAGAGCCAAGGGTACCTCTGCTTGCATCCACACCATCTCTGAAAGCACCTATGTTCTAAACCCCTTGATTGACTACTTCGGATTAGACAATGGAGGTAGTTTTTCACCTCAATCTTCCACACAATGGATTTTGAGACAATAAACGAACCATTAGATGGTCTAATTTTTTATTTCACGTGGTACGGATCGCCAAAAAATCTTGTTGACCGTGATGTGTGCCATGTGAAATCTCGAATTGTGTGCAAGTAGTTACTCTCTATTTAATGGGATCCGTACCACGTGAAATAAAAAAAGGTTTTGCAAATACCCCCTATGTTATGTTGAAATTGCATAAAACCCCCTCAATTATGCTTATTTACACTATACCCCTTACGTTTAGGTTTCCTTTACAAATACCCCCTTGCCGTTAAAAGTCAATTAATTAGGCGTCATTTCTTCGATTAAATGATGCATTTGCCCTTATTTAATATTATATACAAAATGGTCATTGTATTTTTTCAACTTTGACCGCATTTTAAACGATGGAAAAATATCAGATTTTGCCCAAATTTTTTGGGTGGAACATGATTGATCTCCTCTAAGTTGTCGTGTTACCCAATTTTCGATTTGAATGTCCATGACACTCACTTGGCTCGTGACTAGCGCTAAAATGCTACCCCCGTTAGTACTATCTCAACCCTACTATCGTTACGAACCAAGTGAGCGCCATGTGGAACCCTACGTGAAAATCGGGTAACACGACAACTTAGAGGAGATAAGTCATATTCGACCCAAAAAATTTGGGCAGGAGCCAATATTTATCCACCGTTTAAAATGCAGTCAAAGTTAGAAAAAATACAATGACCATTTTGTATATAATATTAAGTAAGGGCAAATGCGTCATTTAATCAAAGAAATGACGCCTAATTAACTGACTTTTAACGGCAAGGGGGTATTTGTAAAAGAAACCTAAACGTAAGGGGTATGGTGTAACTAGGCATAATTGAGAGGGTTTTATGCAATTTCAGCAGAATATAGGGGCATAGGGGGTTATTTGTAGAAAACCCAATAAAAAATAGACTGTCTGATTGTGCGTTCATGATCTCAAGATCCATCATATGGAAGCTTGGGATGAGAAATGATCTCCATCGTCTGATCTGAAGCAGTCAACTAATTTCAAAGGGTTTAAAATATATGCACTTTCAGAGATGGCGTAGGCACGAAGAGATGCACCAATAAAGTTTGGGTACCTTTGTTTGGGCATACCTAGTTATTGATGGTGCCTACACGCACCTATCTAATTACCGAGGGCACCTAAATAATTGACTTCATTGATTCACACAATAATTTAGTAAAAGAAAAACAAAAATCTTAAACTAATATTATACAAGGGGCTTCAGTTGCCTCCCAACAAAAATCTTCTCCATAACACGTTGACTTCGCTGATTCACACAATAGAGATCGATTTTCATCTTAATCTTCCAAACAAATAATCTTTATACTGTGGTGGCACAGATCATAAAAAGAGATCCTAAAATCATGTTTGACCAAATGTATCCCATAAGATTTTTGAGTCATATTTTTTGGAATATATCATATGGAATTTAAAATTGACAGTCTGATGATATACCCATGGTGTCAAGATTAATTGTGTGAAAGATTGGGATGAAAATTGATATCCAAGCGGCGCCTTCAATAATTAGTAGGCGTAGGCGCCAACAGTGGTACCCATAAAGCATAGCCCCGGAGAAGGGTGTGGGGGCTTAAGCCCCCATTTAACTTTAGAGTTTCTATGAAGTATTTTTCTTACACAACCTTTGTTTGTATATAAGACTCCAAATCTATAATGGAAAAGCCTTTAAATCGATGGTAAAGTAACTACTAATATTATATTTATCATTTGTAGCTCCTACCAACAAAAATTCCTGACTACGCCTGTAATAGTCCCACATTGAATAGGGAAAAGTCTTGACTCTGGGCTATATGTGAATGCAGACGTTACATGTCATAACGCGTTTTGATGGGGACTTAAGCTCCTGCCAAAAACAAAATCGGGGCGGGGACCTAAGCCCAGAATCGGACAATATTATGATATATAGGTTTAAGTCTTCACATAATGGTATCAAAGTCAAGGACGGCCACTTTTATAAAGTGGGGGGATTATAATAGTCCTACATCGGATAGGAAAAAGTCCTGATCCTAAGATATATATGATTGCGGACGCTACATGTCATGACACATTTTGGGTAGAAACTTAAGCTCAGAACGCGACAATATTGTGGCATATAGGTCTAGGTCTTCACAACGCCCTACTAACACGCATGGGTAAATGGGTTTAACCTTAACAGGCAATCATGGATCAAAATTTCGTCGGATACAATTGAACGATACAGTATATTGAATATATCATATCGTTCAGCTCGGATACCGAACGATACATTCAATGTATCCTTCGATATCGGACGATACCGATACGTATCGTCCGATACGTATCATTTATCGTCCGATACGTATCATTTTGAAGCTCGGACGATAGGTTTCGGTAACCCGAGATTTTGACCCATGCGGACAATATGAGGATGAATGTCTTTAAGCGGATTGCAGGCGGTGCGGTGGTGATGATGTCGGCGGCGCAAGAGTCAATACTAGCCCCCTTTCTTATATTTTTAGGTTCTCACCAACTCACATGGCATCGCGTCTCCTGTCGTCTGGAGTACTCACATTGATTACGCTAATACCGCGTGTACTTCTGTGGTCCATTCCATTAGAGCCGATGACACCCCAGCCACATAAAGTGCACATGCGGGTATATATATATATATATATGGGAGCTAATTAGGTCCTCCAATGAAGAATTGTTATCGTCTTTCAAGATATATATGGAGCTTCATATGACATCTAAAATACTGTTTTGGTATCACGTGAAGCACAAGTGGACGATATAAATTAATATTAAAAGAAAAAAATTGAATTTTTTTTTTTAAATCCACAAGTCAAAGTTTCACCAATTTCATTGGTTCACATTTCACGATTCAAAAACAGACGGTAGGGATAAGTTTTTAATTATTTTTTTCAAAGATGATCTAAGCAATGCACCCGAGCTCCATGTGACATCGAAATAATATGTTGGCTGCCACGTAAAGCTCCACGTGGAAGCTTGGTCGGAGGACGGTGACCATCCTCCAACCTTTCGCGTAGAGCTCCACGTGACACCCAAAACACTTTTTGGGTATCACGTGGACCTTGGGTGCATTGCTTAGATCATCTTTGAAAAAAAAAGATTAAAAACTCATCTCCACTGTGTTTATTTTGAACCGTAAAATGTGGACCAATGAAAATATATGAGAGCCGATTAGGTCCTCTAATGGAGGACGGTGACCGTCCTCCAAGATTCACATCGAGCTCCACGTGGGGTGCCACGTGGAGCACAAGTAGATAGTTTAGATCAGTATTAAAAAAAAAATTGAAAAAAAAATTTTAAACCCACAACTCAAAGTTTGATAGTTTTCATTGGTCCATATTTCACGATTCAAAAAATACACGATGGAGATGAATTTTTTTTTTTTTTTTCAAAAATGATCTATGCAATGCACTCAAGATGCACCCAAGATCCACGTGACATCGAAACAATATTTTATACGCCACATAAAGCTTCACGTGGAAGGTTGAAGGACGGTGACCGTCCCCTCCATAAAAGGAGGGATCCTTTTTCATATATATATATATATATATATATATATATATACTGCTATTAAAAACACGAATAAGTGTTAATTTCTTCGGTCTTGTGTTATCTATCCAATTTAACCCTATATTTTCCTTCCTGCAATCGTATGCTACTTCCCTCTTTCAGTAGAAAATAAACAAATATCTCACACGAACTCTTACGATATTTTCTTTCTAAAATCTCTCTCACCCGTAAATTTTATTTAGAAGCACTCTAAATAAGTTTCCATTCCTCTTTCTCTAACGAGATTCTCTCCATCTAAAATCCCTCTCTCACGCGGACATCTTTTTATGTTTTAAAATTTTACAATTTTGGAATTTTGGGTGTATTTATCTACAACCAAAGATATTTCCCTCTTAACTAAATTTTTAGGTGCTTAAACTATTGATTTCTTTTAATCACACCACAGTAGAGATTGTTGTTCGCCCCAATCTTCACACAGTGGATAGCCCATGATCCGATGGTGCACTTTTAATCCAATATGATACACATCCCGAAAAGTGAAGATGATCATGAGTATACATCAACTATGATTCTTGAATTAGCTTTTGAGATGTGTGCCATGTGGAATTAGAATCTAATCTGATGGTGATGGGTAAGTGAGTATCATATTTTGTGAGGGACATCGCACCTGATTTAAAAGAAAGGCTTGCTTTCGTAGAATATATCTCCGCCATCTGATTGAAGGCTATGATGTAAAGATACTTTGTGCCAAAAATTGGCACATAAAAATAATTTTTATCATTTGCATCAACACAATCAACTACTTAAACAGATGGGCTTTGACTATATTCAATCTTATGATAGAGATCGTGTTTTGTGCCAATGTTGACACTATAGATCTTTATATCATGGCCATAAAATCAGACGGTTTAAATGTGTTTTTAGCGTCACGGGTCCCAAATGGGTATCTCGCGCCAATGGGTTTATTGAAAGTGCCAACGTCTAAAACCCCTTGAAACCCATTGATTTCTTGGGATCAAATGACGGAGATCGTTTTTCACCCCGATCTTCCACACAAAGAATCTTGAGACTATGATCTTACCATTAGACGATTAATTTTTTATTCCACATGACACCAAATCCAAAAAAGTGGCCCTAAAATTAAATTACACACATCATGTTCAAATGTGACTTTAAGGCCCATTTTTATGATCTATGACACGTGAAGTAAAAAAATTTACCGTCTGATTGGAAGATTATGGTCTCAAGATCCATTGTGGAAGATCAAGGCAAACGATCTCTATCATCCAATTCAAAGCAGCCACTGGATTTGAAGGGGTTTCAATAAATGTGTTGGTGCTTTCAGAAAACATGTTGGCAGGACCCATCCAAAAATTACAAAATCTTTCTTTTAAATAAGGTGCAACAGTAAATTTTTTGTGCAAGTAGTCATTCTCCATTTTTTTAGGAGCAGTTCCATGCCAGTTTTTGTTTCTACCACACCAGTCAATTAAAGAAAAAACATTGATTGCTTTGAATCAGACAATGGAGATCATTTTCTGACCTAACCTTCCACACAATAGATCTTGAGATCATGGGCCTACCATCATATGGTAAGATGTTCATATGTCGCACACATCCCAAAAAGTCAACATAAATCATGTTTGTTGGAATATTATGATTATCCATTGTTGGGATGTGTGCCACACCGTGTGACCGTCTGATGGTATGCCTATGATCTCAAGATCTTTTGTGTGGAAGATTAGGACCAAAATAATCTCAATCATTGGACTGAAATCAGTCAATGATTTTTCCTATGTTTAATTGGTGTGGTAGAAACACTACTTTTGTTTAGTTATAAGACCAAATATTTTGACAATAGGTAGCTCTGTTAGCACCTACTGAATAACTAAGGGCTCTTATGCTGAAAAAGAAATGCATGAATTGAATTAGATGATTAGAGATCAGTTTTCATCCTAATCTTTCACAGGAGGGATCTTGAGACTATAGGCGTATCATCAAGTGGTCAATTTTTCATTTCACGTGACACAGATTCAAAAAAATTCATTCAAATATATATGCCAATCATTAATCTCTATTGTGATTTTAGAATCAGTTTTCGGAAAATTTATTATTTTTCTTAGAAAAACCATTTTTTTGGTCACTATGATCTCCACAATATGATTTAAGGCAGTCAATAGGTTTTTAGGATACATTCCTTGAATAATTATAATTTGGTAGCTAATAGAGCTACTCTTTAATAATTGCTTCTTGAATCTGACATTCAAGTTATTAAGGCAGTAAAATTTATGTTCGTTTGCTGCTCTTGTTCTTCCTATATAAGAAATATAAATATAGTTGTGATTACATACTTTTGTATAAATATTATGGATAGCGTTCTTGGTAATTTATACCACACAAGTAACATTGGCGGGTCCTTATATGAAGGGAATGTTATTGTCACCATCCATGTGTATAATTGTTTTACCATTCCTTTAGATTCTATTGAAATTTTACTTGTGGTGGACGCATGCCAAGATGATTAGTGATTATGACAATTGGCTCTAAATATAGACCGTCATTTAAAAATTCTAATATAAAATGTATTAATTCAATGCTATCAAATTGATAGCGTTAAAACATTGAAAGATAATGGGCTAGAAAATCATATTTTTTAGGAGATTCAAACCATCCAATTTGTGTAATTTAATATTGGCTGTTATTCCTCTAATTTTTAAGCTTAATATTAAGGTTCTCAAATCATATTGTTCATATCGGCTTACACGAGTGATTCTTTGAGATAATGGGCCTATAAAAATGTTCATATTTATTAAAATAATATGTCCAAAATTTTGTAAATTACCATGTGCAACGCGTAAATTTTTACTAGTATATATGAAACAAAGCAAAATTTATTAAATATAAATAAAGAATACAAAAACAAGTCAAAAACCCTAACGGTAGGAGAGAGAAAGAGAAAGTGTGCACGTGCATGCGAGTATGCCCGTCTATGTGTCATGTGCATACACCCACCTTGGGTATATAAAAATTTGTGCATGGGTAGCGTCTTTATTTGGCTATGTTTTGGTTGGACTATACCTCGAAGCTCGTGGGTCTCATTGAAATCACTTCATATGTTTAATAATCAATGATTTGGTGTTCTTTTGGTGGTTTATAATTTTTATCTCTCTTAGAATCCCTTAAAAGGGGTCTTCAGCTAGGCAAAAACACAAGAATTGGTCAATGACTACAACTATTTTTTTTGTTTGATGGATCAATGACTACATCTCTTTTAAAAACAGAAAATCTTTCTCTGTCCGGTGGAGACCATGGTTTTGGTACTTGTCCTCTCCTCATTGGCTCCAGGATTTTTCATAAACCACTTACTCTTTCTACTTTTTCATTATCCTAATAGAAAGAGGATTTTCTTAAGCCTTTTATTATGTCTTTGTTTTAAAAAGAGGGTTTTGTTCTTGCGCAACCAACCATAAACAAGCATTTTCTTAACTCGTTTTGGTCTCTGTTTTCACTTCTAACCTGTTTGGTTAAGCCTAATCCTAATTGATTTCTTAAAATATAGATTAGAAGAATGATATTTTATATTTGTCTTGTGAGACATCATATATTTTTCTTATTATATTCATCATTATCTTATTCCACCTATTTTGATGGTCAGCTTTGTTAGATTTCTTTTTAATACCATTTTTATTTAAGGCTAAATTCTATTATTCCGCAATCCTTTATGACACTTTTGGTCACAATAATTTTCTACCATAAGTGTTTACAGTGATCCAATCAAACACCTTTTGGATGGTCAATAAATGTGTTCGCAGGGGGCTCCTTGTATTTTCTGTTTTTATCAAATGACAAATCCAAGAGATGGTCCACCATTATGCGTTAAAGAGTTGATATGTAGTAACTGGCCCCTTCCCAAGTAAGAAGCAAGATTGAGAACTGGGTAACTCATCTTAGACACGTCGCACTATTTTTCAGAATAGCAGGTATAAGGCAAACCGGCTTGTTCTCGTTTACGCCTAGCGGATCACTGATTCGGTACATTTAGTACTATTGTTTATTAAGTGTACCATCCTATGTGAACATTTTGATGAAAAGATCTAGTAGCCGGGTAGAAGATTGCATAGAAAAATAGTATCTATCATGTGATTCAGAGATGTATTTTGTGATAGCCCGGATTTTTCCCAACACTATTTTTTTTTTTTTGTACAACTGGGAAAAACTCGTGCCATCGGATCGCAGATCACGTTCCATTATAGATATGGCATATCATAAGAGTAAACAAACGGAAATTTACAGGCAGTGAAAGTGGCAGAATAAAATCTCAAGCTTTATACATGTAACAAACAAAAGAACCACTGGGGATGACCGACCGTCACCTAAACAGTGGTGTGCAAGAAGAGAATATATAACTCCAATGTCTACAAAGCTCCATAATTATACCAAAACTGGAGGTCAACACTGAAGCTTCTCAGTAGGATCTGACGAAATCTCCAGGTCCCGCTCAAAGCATATACCTTATAGTCGATGGACGAGCTAACAATCCAAGCTCAATAGGGGAAAACAAGGCTAAATATTTATTTTATTATACTCATTCATATATCTTGATGCATAATAGAGCAATGTGATATAGTGAAAACAACTATAATTTAAGACATCAAGACTTTTCATTTCATGCGTACAGATAGTCATGTTCAAACTAATGCATATGGGATCAACAAAATGTATATGAGCAAAGGAACAAATTGAGAGAACACATCACAAGATATAAGCATGAATCACATCAAGATCAAATATCAAGTTGTCAAGCCCCTGAGCTACGTTAACAGAGTCACCCGAACCAAGACGTCAAGCCCCTGAGCTACGTTAAAAGGGCCGCTTGAACCACGAAATCAAGCCCCTAAGCTATCTTAATAGGGTCACTTGGAACGAGACGGATTGTCAAGCCCCTAAGCAAGTTAACAGGGTCACTTGAGCCGGATTGTCAAGCCCCTGAGCAAGTTAGCATGGCCACTTGAGCCATTACCAAGCCCCTGAGCAAGTTAGCAGGGTCACTTGAACCGGACCTCGCAATCACTGAGACATGAGCAATGTGACAGCTCGTATTTCCGCGCCCGAAAATCCATGCCATCAGGATCATACTCTGGATGTTCCCCAAGACAAAACACTGAGTGTCTGCTCATATAGCGAAACCCGAGCAGACACTATCCAGCAGTGGTAGATCGAGTCATTTCAAGACATTTAAAATAGAAAGAAACAATAGAACAACTTGTATTTAACCATATCAAAAGAGTATACATTCCCAAAAAGGAACCAAGAAGAACCACTGGTGATGGGCATCCATCACCCAAACAATGGTTCCTAATAGTAGTTCCAATAGAATGTATAACAATACAATAAAATAAAGTGTACAAAAAATAAATACAAAAAGTGGCCACCAGGCACACAATAATCCAGAATATCATACAAAAACCCCAAAACAATGACAATAAGTACCCCGACTAGGGATAGAAATCGTCCGCCTGGACGTCGATCTCCTCGTCCTCAGCCTCTAGATCAGGCTGATAGTCAGGATCACTCTCCGTCCCAGGTGCTCTAGCCTCAGAACCTAAAATATTAATTAAAACAGGGTGTGCTACATCTAAGCTCAGTAGAAGAATTCCAGATAAAGTTGCATCTTAATTGTAAAATATGGTTGCAGAAGATATGAACGTAACTGAACAGATGCAAGCAGATGTGTCAGATATGCAGAAGTTATCAAAGCAGGCAGATCTTATCAGAGTTTACAAAATATGATGCATATATTGTTTAATGACTTAGAATAATAAACTTAAATAACTCCCGCGAGTATAGCACGTGGTAGCTAGATTTGATCCGATGGGTAATCCCGACCATCGTCATTCACATGAATAATTTCAGAAAATTTAACAATACCTCAACTACGAAGTACAATTATGTCGAGGATTTTGAAGCAGATGCACGAGTGTGCCAGAAACGGATATACCGCCGAGTCGGTGAGATTCGTCAGAATATTAAATCATAAATCATATGCAGGCATATCATATTTAACGGAAATCAGATGACAGATGACAGGTGTCAAAGTTATAACAGAGTTAACACACATATGCTAGACATGACTGGACGATAAAATCAGACTATACAGTCAAATACAGAAGCCTTGGAACCATGAGATCAAAATAAATGTAATTTCAATGGAATTCCCCTACCTCAGGTCAGACCTCTTCTAAGCAAATCCAAAGCTTTTCAAGGCGTCATGGTCTGATCCTAGGTATTCTACGTGTCAAGAATGTTGAAACGTGAGCTGGCACGATGTCCAGTGGCGTTTACTTTACAAAAATTAAAACAGGCAAAAACAGGGGTGATTGATCGATCACCGCTCTTATTGATCGATCAATCCCTCTTATTGATCGATCAATGACCCCATTGATCGATCAATCCTCTCTCAACTCTTAACCAGCAACATAGTCAATTGATCGATCAATAACCTCTATAGATCGATCACCACACAGCATTGATCGATCAATACCTCTATTGATCAATCAATGGTTCCTTTTTTCTTCACAAATTATAGAGGACAAATTGATCGATCACTAGCTCAGTTGATCGATCAATATGTCCCATTGATCGATCAATACCTAAAATTTTAAATTTTCTCTCTCACTGTTTTCACACTTACCATATACAGATTGATCGATCAATGCCATTATTGATCGATCAATACATCCCAGTGATCGATCAATATCTCATTGATCGATCAACCTATGCCATTGATCGATCACTCTCTCAGTGATCGATCAATCCTCACAATTGATCGATCAATTAACTTATTGATCGATCAATGCCCCTCGGGCATTGAATTTCTAAAATTTCAAGTCCACTGTTTCTACTTGAGCCTTATACGGATTGATCGATCAATGCCTCTTACTGCTCGATCAATGCCTGTCATTAATCGATCAATCTTGTATTGATCAATCAATAATGACAGATCTCTGTCATTAATGGAGGTCATTTATTTTTCCCATTCTTTACCTATTTTCATTAATGGTTTTTTGCAACCATTAATACACACACAATTACATATATAAGGGCTTTAATCTTGTCCAACTTAAACTAAAAGGCTCACCTCTATATGGGCCCTTTCGGGGTTTCGGCAAATCGATCCGAATGAGGGTTTCGGATCCAAACTCTCCGATTCGTTGCCAACGCGACTCAGAATAGTAGCTGCTCGACTCTGTTTCAACACACAGAGATAGCACACCTTCTCACAAATTCGATATGACGTACTAACGTCGATATCACACTCTTAAGGTCACGTACTTACTAACCTAAGTTTCTCCGCTTGTGATTCTTCAAGGACCGCACTAAACCATCAACGTAAACCTAGGTTTTACAAAACAAGAAGAAGAAGAGGGTGAGGATAGAGATCCTAATCTTCTTCTTTCTCTTATAAGCTAAGGAAACAGAAATATCCTTGATATTTCTGTTTTACCTTAACTACGCTTCGGTGTGAAGCGCCAACAAATTTATATGGTGTAACACGCCGTATCGACATCTCTCAAGACTCAGATTTAAGTGAGAATTCACGTGTGAATTCATCTAACTACGAGGTATCTTTACCTCAACTAATATTAATTATGAATTTTCAAATCGGTCTCGATTTCCGTGCCGGACACGTAGATCAAAACAATTAGTTTCTTGTTCAGAATTTTCGGGTTGTTACAAGCAATGACATGATCCACAACGTATATACATGATTCAACAAACAAGGATTGAAAAATGATCGAATCGAGCACAATGATGTATCAAATTCGAGGTACACATACTGATAGTGTACCAGGAATCACATATAGAATTTCAGGGCGTATCGAGATCATATGCAATAACGTATCAAGGTGCGAGTACTAAAGTATGAAAAATACATGCGTAAATCCAAATTCATATTTTTCAAATGTAACAATTGCTAGATTGTTATACTACATGGTATAGACATGGGTCAGGTCAGGCATGTGCCTACCATGAGACATAAAAGATCTATGTAGTTGTGTGTCCAAAACTGATAAGAGTTTGAGGTCCTTGTTGGCCCCGTACATATCATGTACTAGACCAGTCCATCAATGATTATGGTGTCTTAGATCATACACACAATTGTTATTCTCCTATCTATATCTATATATATAGAGATACGTAGTATATAAGAGTTACCCTATAAGTATATAGCTGAAGTATATGGAGCTAAGCCAGCCCATACACTTACAACTTGTAAACCGCTTTACACTTGAAATACTACCCTACCTATATATATATATATATATATATATATATACTTTCTTTACACTAAAGATACACCCAGCTAAACATCTTTCAAGTTTTGTAAAAGCCTTACACTATAGCCTAGCCCAACCTTATACACTTACCCCAATTATATAGTACCTATAGGAAAGCTAGGCCTCTTTTGGCTTTTCCGTGTATATCATAATAGAGCTGGACTTGGTGTATATATGATGCAAACCCATATACACTAATAAGCTGCTTTGCTTGTCTATTGACTACACGATTTCGTGAGTCACTACCCCATCCCATGCATGCTAAGGCATTGAACCTCTATAAAATGCAACAGAGTCATCTTCCTCTTGCTGTTTAGCAAACAGACCCGATGCACATAAGCAAATACAGCCAGCCATTAAAGTAACTTCTACTAGTGTTTATTTGTTTACACAAAACCATTTTCATTATCACCTTTGGATATGCACCTTTGAATTTAGACCCTTCGAACTTGAAAGCATAGATTCGATAGAGAAGATTTCAAAGACGACTCTTGGTCTCGATGAGCTCCTCACATTCCTGACTTGTAAACAAGCTTGGCAAATGCAATCTCGAAAACAAATCGGCGTCGTCGTCACATCGTGTCCACCAAATGGTATGCCGTAAAATGAACCACGGATGAGTTCTATTAGCGTAGAATTCATTTACACTAAATTTTATGCCAATTTCACAAGCTTGAATCAACTGTTCTGAAATCTGATGGTGCGTGAAGGTTTCAGAGTCAAGAATGCCATTGATTGCACTCCGAACCTCCCATACCAGATTTAATAAAAAATATAGTTTATTTTGTGTAAAACATAAAAGAAATAACACATAAACCGATCTATGGTACAAAGGCCAGTAGACCAAGTGCATTCAAAAGCAAGAGAGGAGCCAAAAGGCACCACAAGATGTTGGCATTTAGGCTTGCTGAGGCAAGCTTATGAGCTTGGCGAGACAAGCCTATGAGCTTGGCGAGACAAGCCTATGAGCTTGCCCAGGCAAGGTGTTCAGCTGGGCTGCTTGCTGAGGCAAGCCTATGTTGGTTGTTGCACCTGCCTCGAGGGCCCTTTGGTCTATATTTGAGGTGTGTGAGTTGACTCTATGGCTCGTTACCTTTGTAGAGAATGTATGTCGAGTCTAAGATGACCCTGTATCTTATTTGATATACTAAAATCAGGCATCTTAAACCATAGGTGCATCTTGGTGCACATGGCAAATTCCTAACAGTAAAGGTGTTCTTGGATGCATGAGTGCACGTACAAGCAAATACAAGTAAACGTGAGTAAAGGTAGGGAGTTTACCTTACTAATCTATACATTATTTTCTCATTCTCGTTTGATAGCAAGTTATTGAGGATGCCCATATATGATCATGAATGCTTATATAACTTTATAGTCATGCCAATTTTATGTAGTGTACTATGAGTTAATGTCAGTTTTAGTCATGTGATATAGTTTATGCTCATGCCAGTTTTAGTCATGTGACATAGTTTACTATGAGGTCAGTTAATAAGTGGTTAAAGATGACTATACCAGTTCAGTCTTGATGGATCGTTAAAGATAATAGATATCAATTTTTTATGTATGTTTTGCATGACTACCCAAGTCGGTTTTGAGTTATGATCATGATAGGTCCAGATTCGGCGTCTGATTTTGTATGGATATGCTAGAGTCAGTTAAAAGAATACTTTTAGTATAAATAGGTTCATGTCAGTTGAGATGATGATGATAGAGTCAGCTTAAATGAACGTGTTTGCAGGAATAAGCTTATGTCAGTTTAGAAGAATAGATGTGTATGATCAATAAAATCAGATTTGATATGTGGCTATGAAGGATTATGCTAATTCAGTCAATGTATAGTTATAAATGATGATATGTAGTTTATAAGTGAGGAATGGTTATGACTAATGATATTCATGTATGATGCTCAGTTCAATTTTGAAATATAGTCCTGATATGACTACTGATGCTCATTTCAGTTTCAGTATATGCAGCATATATGCTATCTGCTCATTGATGTTCTCGCATACATGATCCCATGCATAGTCATGTCTTATTATCCTTGATATTAAGTACCAGTGTTGCTTTTATTTTGAGCTAAGTGATCCCACTAACTCGGAAGCTTGACTGTGTAAATCTTGAATACAAGTGATCCCGCTAACTCGGGAGCTTGATTGTCTCGGTCCAAGTGATCCCGCTAACTCGGGAGATTGATTTTCTCGGTCTAAGTGATGCCGCTAACTCGGGAGCTTGATTGTCTCAGTCCAAGTGATCAGCTAACTCGAGAGCTTGACAAGTGATCCCACTAACTCGGAAGCTTGATTTTCTTGTTTCTTGTACATGTATATTTTACATCTGATAGCTTATTTAAGTTAAGATATGTTAGCATGATTCCTTGTACGTGTTCAGCATGTTAGCATGATAAATTCTTCGCATTATTAATGGCTTGTTTATAATATATATTACTCGAATAGATACAAGATGCTAGAATAGATACAAGAAAAGATATAGTATGCTTCAAATAGTATTTTATGCAGCATGTAGTGAATTGGTAATCTAACATATAAATTAACATTATAAATTTCCTTGCTAAGCTTCGATGATAGCTCATCCTATGACTTAAATGTCTTAGTTGCAGATATTGATCTCACGTATCAGTCGGAGGAGGAGAAAGAAGAAGAGTATGAGGAGGACAAGGAGGAAGAATTCGCTGAGGAATGCTTTTCCGAAATAGGTTTGAGTGAGAGAGATTACTTTAAAAAAAAAACTTGTATAAATCACAGTATGATATATTTTAAGATATTTAGTACTTCATGTATAGGTTTCTTTCAATTATTTAGATGACAGGTGGTCGTCATCAGTGGAAAGCTATACATGGCTTTTATTTATATTTTGTACATTTTCTTGCTTTTGGATAGATGAATGAATATCAGTTGTTACCATATTTCTTCGTATAAGAGTTAATTAAATTCGTTTTCGTATATGTAACACTTTGTACACGATGCCCTTGTATGGCAGGATCCTATTAGGTGCTCCGACGACGCGACCTTTCCTATATACGATAAGGAAAAAAGTCAGGCCGTCACAGGTGGTATCAGAGCCTAGGCGTTAAGTCATTTGGACACTTAACTCTGGCATATACATATGGTAAAGTGTTTGATATTTGTTCAGTGTTGGGATTGAGATTGAACTCATGTTTAGCTGATCAAGTTTTTACCTGATCAAAATAGGTTGAGATGCCTCCAAGACATGGAAGAGGTCTGGGTAGACCACTGTTGGCCCATCGCACTGGGCCGAATGCGATTCTAGTGACAGGCTATGAGCACAACACCGCCTAGGGAAGCGGAGAGAACATGCATATAGCAGAAAACCGAACGACTATGGAGAATGTTGCTGAGCATACTTCGCCAGTAGCAGACGCTCCTCAAATGAGAAATGCTCCTGGAGTTGATCAACATGCGGGATAAAATCTGCAGTTGATGGAGACCATGGTTAACACCATAGTCATGCTAGCTGTGAGACAACCCCCAGAGGGTTTTGCAGAGTTTGTTCGACTTCGACTGCCGAGTTTCTATGGTCAGCATGACCCAATGGAGGCCGATAAGTGGTTGACACAAATTGACAAGGTGCTGCAACGAGTTACCTGCACTGCGGTTGAGAAAGTGAGCTGGGCAGCATATAAATTGGAAAGTGAGGCAGAGCCATGGTGGCAATCTGTAGAAAAAACGAGAATTCCTGGAGTACCTTAGACTTGGGCAAAGTTCACTGAAGCATTCAACGAAAAATATTTCCCGGCACCCGAGAGATATCAAATGGAGGTTCAGTTTGCGACCTTAGTACAGGGTCAGATGACGGTTAGAGAGCATGAAGCAGAGTTCACTCTTCTTTCTCCGTTTGCACCATTATTAGTAGCCACCGAGCTTATGAAGACGCAAAAGTTTGAGCGGGGTTTGAAGCCCCTGATTAAAGAATAAATTCGTTATTTCAAGCAACGACATATGCCAATGTGAGGAAATTGGCCGTGACAGCCGAAATAGATGTAGATAGTATGTTCAAAAGGCCAGAAGGAAAAAATAAAGCCAAAAAAGCTCCATCACAGTCCTATAGTTCCAGTCAAATCAACAAGCGACTACGATACCAAGGACAAGCAGCATTTCAACCTGCTGCAGGAGCCTATACACGACCTTATAATCCAGCTACGTTTCCATCATTACCACCGAGGATTTCATGTATTCAAAACCAGCCGGTGCAAAATACATTCAAAGGTACATCTACTGTTTCACGAGTACGACCAGCAGTGTCCTACATGGGATCCTATACGGCTTCATTAGTAGCCTCAGCTGAGATCTGTGGAAGTGTGGGAAGGCCCACAAGACAAAAAAATGTCATAAAGCATCTGGGGGGTGTTTTCGTTGTGGAAAGATGTGACACCGGATAAAAGATTGCCCGAAAATAGTAGGAACGACAGCAAAGGCTAGACCGGTTTTACGATCTGCACGGCCTACGGTACAAGGTCGAGCTTATGCTGTAACTGAAAAGGATGCACGAACCAGTAATGATATCATTCAAGGGATCTTAAAATTATATCCAAAAGATGCCTATTTATGTTATGATGCGCGAGTTTTGATAGGTCCTGGATCTACACACTCGTTTATCACACCCCAGTTTGCTGAAAAATTGAAGAAATTGGGAGGCATTCCAGAACCTCTTGAGTTTATCTTAGACATAACACTTCTGACTGGACAGTCTCTCACTACTGATATGGTGTATCGATCGATTATCATCTGGATTAACGACTCCTGGGGTTATGAAGTAGTAGCCGACTTGATCTTACTTCCAATGCAAGGATACGATGTAATCCTTAGCATGGATTGGTTGTTCAACCACCATGCGAACGTTAACTATCGAAAGAAGCTAGTCTCTTTCAGCCCGCAAAAGAAGAAATCAACTAAATTTTATAGAATACAGTCAACTAACATCTCTTTTATTTCAGCGATCCGAGCACAACGATTACTCGATGATGGTGCTCAAGGGTATATCGCTTTTATTCAAAGTAAAGATTAGGAAGAGAAGAAAATTTTACTGTTAGATGTGCCGATTGCCTGTGAATTCCCTGATGTTACGTATTCCCAAATGAGTTGCCAGGATTACCGCCTGACAGGGAAGTGGAGTTTGCTATTGAGTTAGCCCCGGGTACCGAGCTAGTATCAAAGGCGTCGTATCGAATGACACCGACAGAGTTGAAAGAACACAAGGAGAAGTTATAAGAGCTTCGTGACAAAGGGTTTATCAAATTGAGTATGTCTCCGTGGGGCGCACCGGTACTGTTCATAAAAAAAAAATAAAAAAAAGAAAGATGGGTTGATGCATCTCTGTATTGACTATCGGCAATTAAATAAGCTGACGATCAAGAACCATTACTCGATCCCTACAATCGATGACCTCTTTGACCAGTTTCAAGGAGCACGATGGTTTTTGAAGATTGATTTACGATCAGGATATCACCAGATGAAGATAAAAGCTGAAGATATTTCGAAGACAGCTTTTCGAACACGCTATGGTCACTACGAGTTTCTTATCATGCCCTTCGGGTTGACCAATGCACCTGCGGCCTTTATGGACTTAATGAATCAAGTCTTCAAGCCTTATCTTGATCAGTGTATCGTAGTATTCATCAACGATATACTCATCTACTCAAAGACGAAAGTAGAGCACGAGGATCATCTACGCCTTGCCTTGCGGACATTGAGCCATATTTGTATGCCAAGTTTAGTAAATGTGACTTCTGGTTGAATCAAGTTAGTTTTCTAGGTCACATCATTTTCGAAGCTAGTATTACCGTCGATCCGAAAAAGATCGAGGCTGTAGTGCAAAGGAAGTAGCCACAAACAGTAACCGAGATTCGAAGCTTCTAGGTCTCGAAATGTGACAGCCGGAATTTCGACACCCCAAAATTTGTGCATCAGCACGACCCTTGAGGCCGTGCCCCGTATAATAAGCAGAACACTTGGCACAATCCAACCATACAGAAAATATAAAAGAGTATAATGCAGAACATAACTCTAGTTCTACCATATACAACATCAAAACATTAATCCAAAAGATAGTTTTAATCCCATACCTCTGTATGGACAAAAGAACTAACCCAAACCATCAGTGCCGTTATCACGGTCACCCAAAATGGTTCGACAAAAGAATATTATAAGTATCTTAATTCTTACAAAACAAACAAAGCATGGCTGGACATGCCAAGCCTTAAATCTCTCTCTTACATAATTCAAAGTAAGCAAAAAAACTCCTAGAAGAACTTCTCAGGAGGAGGCTCAGATTCTTCCCTCGGAACGTAATCCAAGTCCTCAGGATCAACCTCACCAATAGCAGCTCCTAACTCTGAACCTGTGACATATAGTCAAAAGAGGTGAGCTACATCCTAGCTCAATAGGGGTAATATCTGAATAGGTAAATCTTACTTACTCACATACATTCAACAACATATATAAAGCATTAATTCATCGTCGTAATTTGATTGAAAACAATTAAAGATGCAATAAAATAAGAGAGTGCCATTACCATTCTATTCATGACATCAATTATTCATTAATGCTTATGATTTCAACAAGGCTGGCCCCATGACTTAAAACAGTAACTTAAATAATCCCCGAGCAATATAGCATCGAACCCCGATGGAATACCCTCCCTCGTCGTCTAATCAGACTATTTTTCTATTAACTTGACCCACGTCCCTTTCTCATAGGCGACGGGTACATCACTACTATACATCCCTGGGATGTCTATTGGTGTACGGATTCGCCGCCGTACCGATCACGGATATCCTGCCGTGTCAGTCACGGATATACCACCGCGTCGGTTGGGTATTCTCCAAACCTTAAATCAATTATGTGCTACATATAGTTATTCACCGTGTGATCGTGCTAAATAAATATAAGCTCCCAGCCTATTTAACCTCATTACATATGTTCAAATTCCGTGGTTCCTTACATCTACCGTACATCCCTGGGATGTCACACTTACTGATGCACCCCTCTGATGCACATTTTATACAAACATCCTTGGGATGATTGAACCATTTATATTAATTCACTTATTCACATTCTCATAACATTTCGCATTTTTGTATACTACTTCACATTTTACATTTTCAACTATTTTTGAAAGTGAACACATTATAATTCCACTCAATTGTAAGGAAACATGCATTCATAGTTTATCATCATCTATATGCTATCGTAATTAAGGGTACGAGAGCAGATATTCCCCTACCTCAGTTGCATTTTCACATTCAGATTCTCTAATCCAAATTAGCATTCAACCATCACAAAGTTCGATTCAAACTAGACCTGACCAAACACATATATTTCATCACTACCAGTGTAAGAACATTGAGTTATAAGCTTAACACCAATATACAACTATTCGTATGCAAAAACTTAACAAAAGCTGAATTTCATCCAAATCGATCAAACGATTTCTGAATCGATCGAACGATTTGCAAATCGATCAAATGAATTCAAATCGATCGAACGATTCTCAGAATCGTTCGAACAAAATTTAAATCGATCGAACGAAACTTTAAAATCGATCGAACGAATTCTATTTCGTTCGATCGATCCCACCATTTTTCATTCTACCCTGCCTTTGTCAATTAGCAAAATCGATTGAACGATTTGTAAATCGTTCAGACAGGTTCCAACAAATCGATCGAACGACTTCTAAATCAATCGATCGGTTTCTTCAGAATTCGAATCGATCGAACAATTTCACAATTCGTTTGAACGATTCCCCTCAGAACTCATTTGCTTTCTTCCTTATCCTTTCTTTGTTCAAAATCGATTGAATGAACTCTAATTTCGTTCAATCGGTTTCACCCATTTCCAGATCTAAACACTCTTCTTCTCATCTCTTCATCATCCATTCTCATCATCTATCCTATTAATCACTCATTTAACTAATACACAACAAATCTTAATTTCTCTAGTTAACAGTTTAAACAAAACACAGATTTGTAATTCTTACCCTATTTGAGCGGTTGGATCTCCGTCACTAGGGTTTCCCAAACCCCAAATCCTTACGCTCTTGATTTCCGATCCCGATCCTCTAACTTTCCGAGCCCAACACTCGCATTGAAAGCCCCTCTCTAAGTTTACAACTCCCTTCTCTCTCTCATTTACTCTCCTTAATTTTCTAAACAACTAACAAAAGAGAAATAACTTCACTTCCACTTTTTGTCTTATAACCTTAACACATATCTTGTGTGTTAAGCACTTACAACTTATTAACATGCATGTGTGTACATGCCTTTGCCTATATCCACCACATCTCCCTCGCATAATACATCCATCACATACTAAGTAACTTAAGTCAACTAAGCCTAAGTTGACTCGATCAAACATTTGACTAATTGGTCCGCTTATCGAGGTGGATCGATCAAGCACCGAATTTCCGGGATGTTACATTCTCCCCTCCTTGGGAATTTTCGTCCACAAAAATTTTAAACACAAGGGTCCCCCCCTCCCCTACACACACCGGAATGGGAGCGCACCCTTACAACATAACTATTGATTTACAAGAGAGGTTCAACAAGAATTAATTGACACGTATACGCACATACATCGCACATAATAGAATTATGCAAACACACCCTGCAAGAATTCGGTTGTAAACAAATAACCACACCAGCAATTCATAGGATACCCACAAGAACATAAACCACGAAGCATAATCCACATGAACATACAAAAAACATATATAGCAAAAAGTAAGGAACTAATAGTGAGTGGCAGCCATGCCACGATTGTTCAAAAGGACACCAGTCCCTAGTACCTGTTTTAAATATTTACATTTTTTTCAAAAAAATTGCTCCTAACCCGCCCCAAATACACCCCATAAATACATATCTCACATATGGAAAGAAAAACCCTCAAGACTCCTCATCACTAGGAGGATCAGTACCAACATTGGGCTAAGCACCGTCACCGCCACGAGTGCCCGCACTTGAACTCGAAGCATCCCAGACCCAAGCCTGCGCTGCCGCCATCCGCTGGAGGTAGTCGTCAGGATACATGAAACGCTTCTGCTCGGCATGCAATGCGTCGTAGTAATCAAGTCGGCGGTTGAGAAGACAATTGTTCTCCGCCATCTGATGCATATTGACTTCCAACAACGCATAGAGATCGGCGACGGTCGGTGTAGGAACGCCTCCGTAAGGTGGTGGTACGTACTCAGGTGCCGGATGTCGAGGAGGCTCATCATAAAGTGGAGTATCATGGGCTGGTAGGTCAGGGGCTTGTGGTTGGTCCGTAGGTTGTTGTTCAGGTGGTGGTGGTTCCTCCACGAAGGGCTTCTTGGTCAATTTAACATCGTTCTAGTCCAATTCACCATTGTGAATGGTTGGACGTTACCCGTCAACTTGTGTTCACTCGCAGAGAGGGTATAGGTGTCATCCCCCACATAATCCTCGACCATTAAAGAAATAAGTCGGGCATACGACATATCATCAATCGGTTTCTTGGCACCCTCAAGCATCTTCTTGTGAGCATATTTCATTCCCTCAAGTACCATTTTCGGCGCGTTAAACCATCGACCGCTAAAAGCCAAAAATAGTGCCATTTGGACTTCACCGATTCTTTCGGTTTATGGCGTAACGGATACAAATTACATTAGATTATAGAATCGAGCATCCAAAGCTCGCGAGGCAAGTCAACCCGCTTAATTGAATGACCCAAACCCGTCCGGCCATTGGTCATCTGAGCAGCAACATATTTATAATCCAATGTGGCCGAAAAAGGATCAGCCAGGGCGATATCTTCATGGTTGTACGTATGAAAACATTCTAATGCGTCCGCCATGTCATCAAAAGTAAATGTGTATGGCCGATTACCAATTTTTGTTTTGAGGATGTTCGGGTCCTTAACTAGTTCCATGTTCTGATAGAACAACCGAATAATCCTAGGGTAAAAAGTATCATGACAAGGGCGAAGGATGCCCATCAAACCCGCGGTGGAAATATAGTCAAAGGCCCACCTGGTCTCATCTCGCTTGGCGAAGATCTTCGGATCTATAATCCACTCGGGTTCAAAATCTTTGTCAAACCACCACTCATTTGGTTGCTCACGTGTGGGTGGCGCTTGCGTAGGTGGTGCCGACGAAGAACCCGTAGGTGGCTTCTTCGGTGGCTGTTGGGAAGAAGAACCCGTAGTGGTCTTCTTAGGTGCCGCACTTGCCGATGCTTGGCGAGTTTTAGGTGGCATCGTGGGCAAAATAAAACTAGGTTTTAAGCCTAATCTAGCTCAAATGCTAGCTAAAATAGGGAAATGGATCCCCCTTGAAAAATACAGTAAACCTAGAAGAGGTTTAAGTTTACCTATGATGAAGAAAATCCGGTCGGAGGTGGTCGGAGGTGGCCGGAGTTGATGAAAACTTATAGCCTACACAGTCCAAACACGGTCCTTTGAAGAAAGAAAACAAAAATGGTTGAATGCTAGTGAAATGGCAAACGTTTTTGCATGCTAGATATATAGGTTTTTAAATCGATCGAACGAATTTAAATTCGTTCGATCGGTTTCCAAGAGTTTAAATGGCAGTCGTGAAATTCGATCGAACGAATTGCATTTCGATCGAACGAATTTCCGTCTTTAAAGTACCCTCCCAAATTTCGTTCGATCGGTTTGAAGATTCGATCGAACGATTTTCTGGACAATTTTTAAAGTCATATTGTACCCCACTGGCCGACCCATTTAGTTCGATCGATTCGAAAAATTGATCGAACAGTTACTGGCAACAGTTGGGACACTTACTGGCTGTGCATTTCGTTCGAACGGTTTTCTGGCAACACTTCAATGATTTTAGGCTACAAAAATTTGATTGATTGGTTTGAATTTCGATCGAACGAATTTTCAAAAATTCTTCTTTGAGAGTATATTGACACATCCCATGATCCATAGTTGTTGTGTGAGCTAATCAACTTGAATTTAGCTCCACCAACAAGGTGGCAGCTCCACGCCGAGAACTTATTCACAGTTCAACCCTAAATACTTGGACGCTTAGACCGGAACGTAAGACACTAGCACGCATCGATACAAAACACCATCCAAAAACCCCATATATTTTCATTTACACAAATTTGAGTTACCACTGTGAATTACAAAACAGAATTTTGGGACTAGCACTCACACTCTATTGCTCAAACAGAGGAGGATACAATTCTTTGATTTCGGCCTCCCGTTCCCAAGTCGCTTCCTCAACTAGATGAGTACCCCATTTGACGAGTACTAATGGAATGACTTTAGTATGCATATTCTTGTCCTTTCGGTCCAAAATTTGAGTAGCGTCCTCAACCGTAGTCATATCCTCATGTAGTTCTATCGGCTGACTGCCCAAGATGTGCGTGGGGTCTTTTACATACTTCTGGAGCATTGAAATATGAAAAATGTTGTGGACGCTATTAAATAACGGAGGCAAACCAATGCGATAGGCTACTTCACCGGCTCGACCCAAACCTTCAAAGGGTCCTATATAACGAGCACTTAACTTCCCCTTCCTTCTGAACCTCATCACACCCTTCATGGGTGAAACTTTCACAAAGACGTGATCACCAATGGCAAAATCGAGGCTTGTTCTTTTAAAATCGGCATAGCTCTTTTGCCGACTCAGGGCTGCTTTAAGCCTATCTCTGATCATTCGTACAAACATGGCATTTTCCTCAAGGATTTCCGGACCCAACACAAATTTTTCTCCGATTTCTTCCCAGTTGATGGGCGATTGGCATCGTCTCCCATATAGAGCTTCATACGGTGCCATTCCGATGCTTGCTTGAAAACTGTTGTTATACGCAAATTCGATCAACGGTAGATGTTGATCCCATGAGCCTTGTAATTCAAGCATACATGCCCTGAGCATGTCTTCGATCACTTGATTCACTTGTTCCGTTTGCCCATCAATTTGTGGGTGAAATGTCGTGCTAAAATCCAATCGAGTGCCCATACCTTCTTGAAATTTTTGCCAAAATTTTGGGGCATACAATGGGTCACGATCAGATACAATGCTGCTCGGAATGCTGTGTAACCACACTATCTCCTTCATATAGAGTTCCACGAGCCGTCCAGCATTATATATCGTATTGTAGGGTAAGAAATTAGCTGACTTCGTCAGTCTATCCACAACAACCCATATAGCGTTGTGCCTCTTCGCCGTCCGTGGCAACCCTACTATGAAATCCATGGATATCGACCCCCATTTCCACTCTGGTATGGGTAGAGGTTGCAATAATCCAGCAGGGTGTCGATGATCGACTTTCACCTGTTGACACGTCAAACATTTTGACACGTATTCCGCTACATCGTGTTTTAGACCTCTCCACCAGTAGTTCTTACGCATGTCTTGATACAGCTTGGTACTACCAGGATGGGTCGCATACTGAGACTTGTGAGCTTCATCCAAAATGGTTTGTCTTAGACCTGCATCGGTTGGAATACAGAGGCATCCTCTGAACAACACGGAACCATCCTCCCTTATAGAGAAGTCCGGTCTAGTACCTTCCACCACTTCTTTTCGAATCTTGACTAACTCAAAGTCTCTCATCTGTAGCTCGTGTACGTGCTCAAAAATTGTCGGTCGAACTGAAATATTGGCCAACAGAGTACTTGAAGCTTGTACCTCAATCGTCGCATCATACAATGACAGGTCTTCAAACAATTTCCACCTGTGCATTCCCAATATCAGGCTAGCCAACTGAGCCGAACCCTTCTGACTCAAAGCATCCGCGACCACATTTGCCTTGCTTGGGTGATATTGGATGGAGCAGTCATAGTCTTTGAGAAACTCCATCCATCTCTGTTGTCGCATGTTTAGCTCCTTCTGTGTGAACAAATATCGAAGGGTTTTATGGTCAGTGAAGATCTCGAAAGTTTCCCCATACAAGTAGTGCCTTCAAATTTTTAACGCAAAAATGACTGCGACTAGTTCAAGGTCATGTGTTGGGTAATTCTTCTCATATTCTTTCAGTTGTCTTGACCCATACGCAATCACTTTCTTATACTGGTTAAGCACACAGCCTAAACCATGATGCGAAGCATCACTATAGATTGCAAAACCCCCACTACCTGTTGGAATTACAAATACTAGAGCTGATGTGAGGCGCGTTTTAAGCTCTTGGAAGCTCTTCTCACAAGCTTCGATCCACTCGAATCTCACATCCTTCCGTGTGAGCCTCGTTAGTGGCCCTGATATCGCTGAAAATCCCTCCACAAAGCATTGATAATACCCAGCTAGACCAAGGAAGCTGCGTATATCAGTCACTGTCTTAGGCTGTTCCCACTACACTACAGCTTCGTTCTTTGGTGGATCCACCGTGGCACCTTCCTTTGAGACCACATGCCCCAAAAAGCTTACTTCTTCCAACCAAAACTCACACATACTGAGTTTGGCGTACAACTGGTGTTCACACAGTATTTGTAGAGCGGTTCTCAAGTGCACTTCATGTTCTTGCTTTGATTTAGAGTATATAAGGATATCGTCGATGAACACAACGACGAAGGAGTCCAGGTGTGGTTTAAGCACCCGATTCATTAGATCCATAAACGATGTCGGCGCATTCATCAATCCAAACGGCATCACTAAAAATTTGTAGTGTCTGTATCTCGTCCTAAAAGCAGTCTTTTGAACATCCTCTGCCTTGACCCTGAGTTGATGATATCCCGATCCCAAGTCGATCTTAGAAAAATATTTTGCCCCCTGCAGTTGGTCAAACAGATCATCTATCCTTGGTAATGGATACCTGTTCTTTATAGTGAGCTTGTTCAATTGACGGTAATCAATGCACAGTCTCATTGACCCGTCCTTCTTCTTGACAAACAAGACCGGAGCACCCCAAGGAGATACACTCGGTCTCACAAATCCTTTGTCTAATAGCTCCTGTAGTTACTCCTTCAACTCCTTCAACTCGGTCGGAGCCATTCGGTACGGTGCTTTAGAAACCGGCTTCGTTCCTGGTGCCAATTCGATAGCAAACTCAACCTCTCTTTTCGGAGGTAGTCCTGGTAATTCGTCTGAGAAGACGTCATCAAACTCACATACTACCGAAATCTCTGAAGTAACATTTTTCCCGTCCTTGTCATCCTTTAGGAAAGCCAAATAGCCCTTACATCCATTTCTGATCAAACGTTTCACTTTGATAGCTGACACGAGTGGTAGAAACTTCGTCCTCACTCCTACAAAATTAAAAGAACATCTCGTGTTTGGCCTAAAGGTGACCACCTTGTTCTTACAATCGACTATTGCACAGTGTTGTGAGAACCAGTCCATGCCAAGGATCACGTCAAATCCTTGCATGTCAAGCAAAATCAAATCTATTGGCAACTCAAAAACTTCCCCATAATATCCCCTCCTTTAATAGCTACGACCAACGACTTGCAGACTAAGTCCGTATCCACCGATTTTTCGGTCGGAATGGACACTGCCAAGACAAAATCCAAGGTCTCTGACTGAACTTTCATCTTCTTTGCGAATTGAGGTGTGACATATGAATGGGTAGATCCCGGGTCCATTAGCGCTCTTGCTACATACACGACATCACTTCCTCTCCCATACACTTGCAAGGACCTATAAGGTATACCTAGTTCAGCATTCCACGCATGCAACATATATATTGTTTAGGTGGATGCTTCTCAAAACAAAACAAAACATAAAACATTTTCGAGATATCTAATATATATAAAAAAAAATCAACCTAAGTAAACACTCACCCTGTATGATATCGTTGGAGTTTTGAGCGTCCTGAGCCATAACTGCATAGGCTCTTCCTTGCATGACCGACTTCTTAGATTGGATTGGTCTTGGTGCAAGCGCAGAAGCCGTTCTGCCCTTTGCCATCTCAGGACAATCTCGGATGATGTGGCCGATCTTTCCACATCGATAACATTCTTGCATACCCCGTCTACAATCAATTGTCCTATGAGGCTTGCCGCACTTGGCACAAGTCTCCTTTGGTGTAGAAGAGGCTGCCCTTGAGAAGCCTTGGCTTGCGGACACTCCGATGGTGGCTGTAGAGTTCTCATATCTGATGGGTCTCGCCGGCAAATCCAAATTTGGTGCGAAAAATTTGTATATCTATCTAGGGAGTGGTCTTTGGTGTCAGTAATCTCGGCTTTTTGTTCCCCGAGTCATACTCACCCATCCTCCCATGGTCTGGCCGCACTGCATCCGGTTGATCTCTCCTCTTGTATACACCATAAATATCCCTCCCTGCTACAATTGCCTTTCCCATCACATCCGCGTAACGTTCGAGTTCGAAAATTGACACTCTTTCACGGATGTTTGGTCTAAGGCCTTCTTCAAACTTGGTTGCTTTCATAACCTCAGCGGATACTAACTCCAGTGCAAACAGGGACAATCGCATAAACTCTACACCGTACTCTCGCACGGACATGCCTCTTTGCTAGAGATTTGCAAATTCCCTTCTCATCTGTACTCGTACTTGCTTAGGGAAATATTCCCTATTGAATTCTCTAACAAAGTCCGCCCAAGTCCATAGGCGATGTGGGTCCTCTACTTCCCTCTTCCTCAGTACGGACTTCCACCACGGATCGGCATCTCCCTCCAATTGGAAGGAAGCCCATCCTACCTTCTCATTTTCTGTACTTTGTAGTCAATCTAGAACCTTCTCTATTTGGTTCAGCCATTTTTTTACTTCTAACGGATCCGTCTGCCCATAGAAGCTAGGAGGTCTCAATCTCCTAAAATCAACAAGCGACGAGGGCAACAATGCTAGAGGAGGCGGTGGTGGTGGCTGATGACTATTTGCATTATTGACATTATTAGCTGCCAATAGTGCCGTCTGCTCAGCCAGTATCGTAGTCTGCTGCATCTGCTAAGCCATAGCAGCGGCCATAGTCTCTATGGCCAATGCGATACAATCTATCGTTCCACCCCTCCGATCTTCTTCACGAGAATTCTCTTGGTCTCCACTACTAGACCCTAGTTGAAACACCTCTTCACCTCTCTGGGTCCTGTCCTGGCTACCTCTCGGTCGACCCCTTCTTCTAGAAGACATAGTGCTTTGCACATGAAACCAAAGTTTCATTAGCAAAAGATCCCTTTTTATTCTGACAATAATTTAAGATACCAAATTAAATTTTAGCATTCAAATTGCCATCAGCACGACCCTCGAGGCCATGCCCCGTATAATAAGTGAAACACTTAGCACAATCCAACCATACAAAAAATATAAAAGAGTATAATGCAGAACATAACTCCAGTTCTATCATATACAACATCAAAATATTAATCCAAAAGATAGTTCTAATCCCATACCTCTGTATGGACAAAAGAACTAACCCGAACCATCAGTGCCGTTATCACGGTCACCCAAAATAGTTCGATAAATGAATATTATAAGTATCTTAATTCTTACAAAACAAACAAAACATGGTTGGACATGCCAAGCCTTAAATGTCTCCCTCACATAATTCAAAGTACGCAATAAAACTCCTATAAGAACTTCTCAGGAGGAGGCTCAGATTCTTCCCTCAAAACGTAATCCAAGTCCTCAGGATCAACCTCACCAGTAGCAACTTCTAACTCTGAACCTGTGACTTATAGTCAAAAGAGGTGAGCTACATCCTAGCTCAATAGGGGTAATATCTGAACAGGTAAATCTTACTTACTCATGTACATTCAACAACATATAAAAGCACGAGTTCATCGTCGTAATTTGATTGAAAACAATTAAAGATGCAATAAAATAAGAGAGTGTACCATTCTATTCATGACATCAATTATTCATTAATGCTTATGATTTCAACAAGGCTGGCCCCATGACTTAAAACAGTAACTTAAATAATCCCCGAGCAATATAGCATCGAGCCCCGATGGAATACCCTCCATCATCGTCTAATCAGACTATTTTTGCTATTAACTTGACCCACGTCCCTTTCTCATAGGCAGAGTACATCCTCTGTACATCCACAGGATGTCTCTTGGTGTCTTGATTCGCCCGCATCGATCACGGATATCCTGCCGCGTCAGTCACGGATATACCGCTGCGTCGGTTGGGTATTCTCCAAACCTTAAATCAATTATGTGCTATATATAGTTATTCACCGTGTGATCGTGCTAAATAAATATAAGCTCCCAGCCTGTTTAACCTCATTACATATGTTCAAATTCCGTGGTTCCCTACATCTACCGTACATCCCAAGGATGTCACACTTACTGATGCACCCCTCTAATGCACATTTTATACAAACATCCCTGGGATGATTGAACCATTTATATTAATTCACTTATTCACATTCTTATAACATTTCACATTTTTGTATACTACTTCACATTTTACATTTTCAACTATTTTTGAAAGTGAACACATTATAATTCCACTCAATTGTAAGGAAACATGCATTCATAGTTTATCATCATCTATATGCTATAGTAATTAAGGGTACGAGAGCAGATATTCCCCTACCTCACTTGCGTTTTTACATTCAGATTCTCTAATCCAAATTAGCATTCAACCATCACAAAGTTCGATTCAAACTAGACCTGACCAAACACATATATTTCATCACTACCAGTGTAAGAACATTGAGTTATAAGCTTAACACCAATATACAACTATTCGTATGCAAAAACTTAACCAAAGCTGAATTTCATCCAAATCGATCGAACAATTTCTGAATCGATCGAACGATTTGCAAATCGATCAAACGAATTCAAATCGATCGAACGATTCTCAGAATCGTTCGAACGAAATTTAAATCAATCGAACGAAACTTTAAAATCGATTGAACGAATTTTATTTCGTTCGATCGATCCCACCATTTTTCTTTCTACCCTGCCTTTGTCAATTAGCAAAATCGATTGAACGATTTGTAAATCGTTCAGACAGGTTCCAACAAATCGATCAAACGACTTCTAAATCGATCGATCGGTTTCCTCATAATTCGAATCGATCGAACGATTTCATAATTCGTTCGAATGATTCCCCTCAGAACTCATTTGCTTTCTTCCTTATCCTTTCTTTGTTCAAAATCGATTGAACGAACTCTAATTTCGTTCAATCGGTTTCACCCCTTTCCAGATCTAAACACTCTTCTTCTCAGCTCTTCATCATCCATTCTCATCATCTACCCTATTAATCACTCATTTAACTAATACACAACAAATCTTAATTTCTCTAGTTAACAGTTTAAACAAAACACAGATTTGTAATTCTTACCCCATTCGAGCGGTTGGATCTTCGTCACTAGGGTTTCCCAAACCCCAAATCCTTACACTCTTGATTTCCGATCCCGATCCTCTAACTTTCCGAGCCCAACACTCGCATTGAAAGCCCCTCTCTAGGTTTTACAACTCCGTTCTCTCTCTAATTTACTCTCCTTAATTTTCTAAACAACTAACAAAAGAGAAATAACTTCTCTTCCACTTTTTGTCTTATAACCTTAACACATATCTTGCGTGTTAAGCACTTACAACTTATTAACATGCATGTGTGTACATGCCTTTGCCTGTATCCACCACATCTCCCTCACATAATACATCCATCACATACTAAGTAACTTAAGTCAACCAAGCCTAAGTTGACTTTATCAAATGTTTGACTAACTGGTCCGCTTATCGAGGTGGACCAATAAAGTACCGAATTTTCAGGACGTTACACGTAGGCTATTACCAACGTTTTGTTGAGGGGTTTTCACAACTTGCTGGACCACTCACACAGCTCACTCGAAAGAATGTCCAATTGGAGTGGACTGAGGCATGTGAACAGGGTTTCCAAGAATTAAAAAGGAGACTCACCTCTGCACCCGTCTTAGCATTACCATCAGGTAGTGATGGTTTTGATGTCTTCAGCGATGCTTCATATAGTGGGTTAGGGTGTGTCTTAAATCAATGGGAACGTGTGATTGCATATGGTTTCCGTCAGTTGAAAGATCATGAGAGAAACTATCCCACTCATGACCTGGAATTAGCAGCGGTCATTTTTGCGTTAAAAATCTAGAGACACTATCTGTATGGTGAAACCTTCGAGATTTTTATCGATCATAAGAGTCTCAAATATCTCTTTACCCAGAAAGAGTTGAATTTGAGGCAGAGAAGGTGGATGGAGTACTTGAAGGACTATGACTGTTTTATTCAGTACCATCCTGGTAAAGTCAATGTAGTAGCTGATGCGCTCAGTTGAAAATCATTCGCTCAGTTATCCCATCTTGTGACACGGCTACAATGATGGAAACTACTCAATGACATAGTGGCATCTAGTGCCACTCTTTGAGCAACGTCAAATGGAGGTTTGCTTGTTATAGTGATGATCTGATCTACACTCTTTGATAGGATCAGAGAGCTCTAGATGCATGATGCAGAGCTTATTTCATCAGACAGGGAGTACAAAGTGGGCTACAACAGACTTCTCAATTAAGGACGATGGGTCCTTATTGTTTTGAGGCCGAATGTGTGTACCGGATAATAGTGCCCTGTGTCAGGAAATTCTTGAAGAGGCACACAAGTCAACATATATCATCCATCCTGATAACACGAAAATATATCAGGATTTGAAGAAGACATTTTGGTGGGATGGATTGAAGCGAGACCTGTCAGCAAGTCAAGGTTGAGCACAAGCACCTTGCTGGTTTGTTACAGCCACTACCCATTCCAGAATGGAAATGGGAAAACATCTCCATGGATTTTATTCTTGGCTTGCCCCGACCACTGAAGAGTTACAACGCGATTTGGATAATTGTTGATCGTCTCACCAAATCAGCGCATTTCTTATCCTACAACACGCGATATACAGTATCAAAATTGGTCGAAGTCTATCTGAGAGAGATAGTTTGATTACATGGGATACTCGTAAGTATCGTGTCAGATCGTGATCCTTTATATACCTCGTGATTTTGGTAAAGTTTTCAAGAAGGCCTGGGTTCTAAGTTAGAATTCACCACTGTGTTTCATCCTTAGACAAACGGACAGACGGAGAGGGTGAATCCAGTGATAGAAGATATGTTATAGGCCTGTATGCTGGATTTTCAAGGATCATGGGATAAACACTTACCTCTGATTGAATTCGCATATAATAATAGCTTCTAATCAAGCATCGGCATAGTACCATTCGATGCACTGTATGGACACCTTATATCAGCCCATCCATACCCATTTCTACCCACACCTCATTTGTCTTTTTTATCATAATTTAAAGGTTCTACCAATTGTCGGCCAACTCGAAACTGAAATTGATGGTCACTAGTTCTATTTTAGCCTACAAGATATAGCTCAGGCTATGGATTGTAACTCAGCCCTTACATCGGACAGGCATGAAGTTATGAATTAATCTGCTTACACTTGTCACGCAGCCCTAATAGTGCCCGAGCTTCAGTAGAAGGATGTTGGGCCATCCTCAGCTGGTCAGCAGCAGCCTAGCGCACAACCTGGTGAGGATGTAACTCACATTTATATCAGTTGGTTTATATAATTTTATTTCTGCACCAGCTGTAGTTTGATTTACTATATCATACTATGTGTATATGGAGATTTGTTTTATATTGCTTTCTCATGTGACCATTGATTCTTGTTTATGGATTATTGATTGTTGATTATATGCACTATTTTCAAATCATGACCTGATTTCACTTCCTTGTCTATTTTTATTTTTGAGGATGAAAATCCCTTAAGTAGGGGAGAATGTAACAGCTGCCAGATTGTTATACTACATGGTATAGACATGGGTCAGGTCAGGCAAATGCCTACCACAGGACATAAAAGATCTATGTAGTTGTGTGTCCAAAATTGATAAGAGTTTGAGCTTGTTGGCCCCGTACATATCATGTACTAGACCAGTCCATCAATGATTATGGTGTCTTAGATCATACACACAATAGTTATTCTCCTATCTATATCTATATATATAGAGATACCTAGAATATAAGAGTTACCCTATAAGTATATAGCTGAAGTATATGGAGCTAAGCCAGCCCATACACTTACAACTTGTAAACCTCTTTACAGTTGAAATACTACCCTACCTATATATATATATATATATACTTGCTTTACACTAAAGATACACCCAACTAAACATCTTTCAAGTTTTGTAAAAACCTTACACTATAGCCCAGCCCAACCTTATACACTTACCTCAACTATGTAGTAACTATAGGAAAGCTAAGCCTCTTTTGGCCTTTCTGTGTATACCACAATAGAGCTGGACTTGGTGTATATATGATGCAAACCCATATACACTAATAAGCTGCTTTGCTTGTCTATTGACTACATGATTTTGTAAGTCACTACCTCATCTCATGCACACAAAGGCATTGAACCTCTATAAAACGCAACAGAGTCGTCTTCCTCTTGTTGTTTAGCAAGCAGACCTAATGCACATAAGCAAATACAGTCAGCCATTAAAGTAACTTCTGCTAGTGTTTATTTGTTTACACAAAACCATTTCCATTATCACCTTTGGACACCTTTGAATTCAGACCCTTCGAAACTGAAAGCATAGATTCGATAGAGAAGATTTCAAAGATGACTCTTGGTCTCGACAAGCTCCTCGCATTCCTGATTTGTAAACAAGTTTGGAAAATGCAATCCCGACAACAAATCGGCATCGTCGTTACATCGTGTCCACCAAAAAGTATGTCGTAAAACGAACCACGGATGAGTTCTATTAGCGTAGAATTTATTTACACTAAATTTTATGCCGATTTCACAAGCTTGAATCAACTGCTCTGAAATCTGATGGTGCGTGAAGGTTTCGGAGTCAAGAATGCCATTGATTGCACTCCGAACCTCCCGTATCAGATTTAATAAAAAACATAGTTTATTTTGTGTAAAACATAAAAGAAATAACACATAAACCGATCTATGGTACAAAGGCCAGCAGAACAAGTGCATTCAAAAGCAAGAGAGGAGCCCAATGGCACCACAAGATGTTGGCATTCAGGATTATCGAGGCAAGCTTATGAGCTTGTCGAGGCAAGGTGCTTGCCGATACAAGCCTGTTAGCTTGCCGAGGCAAGGTGTTCAGCTGGGCTGCTTGCCAAGGCAACCCCTATGGCTTGACGAGGCAAGCCTATGTTGGTTGCTGCACCTGCCTCAATGGCCCTTTGGTCTATAATTGTGGTGTGAGTTAACTCTATGGCTCGTTACCTTTGTAGAGCATGTATGTCAGGTCTAAGATGAACCTGTATCTTATTTGACATACTAAAACTAGGCATTTTAAACCATAGGTGCAACTTGATGCACATGAAAAATTCCTAACAGTGAAGGTGTTCTTGAATGCATGAGTGCACGTACAAGCAAATACAAGTAAGCGTGAGTAAAGGTAGGGAATTTACCTTACTAATCTATATGTTGTTTTCTCATTCTTGTCTGATAGCAAGTTATTGAGGATGCGCATATATGATCATAAATGCTTATATAACTTTATACTCGTGCCTGTTTTATATAGTGTACTATGAGTTCATGTTAGTTTTAGTCATATGATATAGTTTATGCTCATGCCAATTTTAGTCATGTGGCATAGTTTACTATGAGGTCAGTTTATAAGTGGTTAAAGATGACTATGCCAGTTTAGTCTTGATGAATCGTTAAGGATAATAGATATCAATTTTGATGTATGTTTTGCATGACTACTCAAGTCGGTTTTGAGTTATGATCATGATAGGTCCATATTCAACGTCTGATTTTGTATGGATATGCTAGAGTCAGTTAAACGAATACTTTTAGTATAAATAGGTTCATGTCAGTTGAGATGATGATGATAGAGTCAGCTTAAATGAACATGTTTTTAGGAATAAGCGTATGTCGGTTTAGAAGAATAGATGTGTATGATCAATAAAATCATATTTGATATGTGGCTATGAAGGATTATGCTAATTTAGTTAATGCATATTTATAGATGATGATGTGTAGTTTATAAGTGAGGAATGGTTATGACTAATGATGTTCATGTATGATGCTCAGTTCAGTTTTGATATATAGTTCTAATATGACTACTAATGCTCATTTTAGTTTTGGTATATGCAGCATATATGCTATCTGCTCATTGATGTTCTCGCATACATGATCCCATGCATAGTCATGTCTTGTTATCCTTGATATTAAGTATCAGTGTTGCTTTTATTTTGAGCCAAGTGATCTCACTAACTCGGGAGCTTGACTGTGTAAATCTTGAATACAAGTGATCCTACTAACTCGGGAGCTTAATTGTCTCGGTCCAAGTGATCCTGCTACCTCGAGAGCTTGATTTTCTTGTTTCTTATACATGTATGTTTTACATCTGATAGCTTGTTTAAGCTAAGATATGTTAGCATGATTCCTTATTCAGCATGATTCCTTATACTTGTTCGACATGATTGTTTCAGCATATCAGCATGATAAATTATTCACATTATTAATGACTTGTTTATAATATATATTGTTCGAATAGATACAAGAAAAGATATAGTATGTTTCAAATAGTATTTTATGCATCAAGAAGTGAATTGGTAATCTAACATATAAGTTAGCATTATAAATTTTCTTGTTGAGCTTCGATGATAGCTTATCCTACGACTTAAATGTCTTAACTGCAGATATTGATCCCACGATCAGTCGAAGGAGGAGAAAGAAGAAGAGTATGAGGAGGATAAGGAGGAAGAATTCACTGAGGAATTCTTTTCCGAAATAGGTTTGAGAGAGAGAGAATGCTTTTAGAAAAAAACTTGTATAAACCACTGTATGATGTGTTTTGAGATATTTAATTCTTCATGTATAGGTTTTCTTTTCATTATTTAGATGACGGGTGGCTGTCATCGGTGAAAAGCTATACATGGCTTTTGTTTATATTTTGTACATTTTCTTGCTTTTGAATAGATGAATGAATATCAGTTGTTGTCATATTTCTTCGTATCAGAGTTAATTAAATTCGCTTCCGCATATGTAATACTTTGTACACGATACCCTTGTATGACAGGATCATGTTAAGTGATCTAACGACGTGACCTTTCCTATATACGATTAGGAGAAAAGTCGGGTCGTCACATCAAAACATGACAATATTCTTGTATAACAATTTTAGAAACATCATTATTTAATACTTGCATTAATAACATGAATTCAAGAAAAACAAGGTTTCAGCAAAGTGTTCTTCCCTACCCCGGTCGCGAATCACGCAAAGTGACGCAACACAGTACCAATCCTCAGGGACGCTTCTCAAACCTTAACCTACATTAGAAAGTATTCATACACTTATATGTTAATGACTACATATCACCCATATCAAAGTTCCTAAAGTTTTCTCACGACTAGGGTGAAAAGGGCAAGTTATTGTTAATTCCGAGTCATGTAAGACTTGTCCCTACTTTTCACATAATTTTTACCTTTGAAAATTTTGATTAACGAATTTTTTAATTCAAGAAAGATGTAGGGCTCGTTTCCCTCTTTCCAACGCCGCAAGAATTGTGCCAATCGGAGTTCGGGGTCAAAAGTCATGGCTAAAATGCTCAGTCAGTGTCAGAATTTTGCTCAAAGTCGCCCCGGCGAGTTTCAGAAGTCGCCCAAGCTGGGTCTTCAGATTTCAAAGTCGCCTGGGCAACGTTTATTTGACAGATTAGCTTGTGGAACTTGCCCGAGTGAGTGCAAACTGTCGCTTGAGTTGGTCTTCCAGAAATCGTTTGGCACCAGAACTCGCCCAGGCGACAATCACCCGAACTATTAAGCCTTGAGAACTCGCCCGGGCAAGTTCTCCAACTGTATATATCCTTGTCTTCAAGCAGTGACTCGCCTTGGCGAGTTCTTAGCAGCCCGGCTAGTTTGATAACTTCAGAACTCGCCCATCTTTTTCAAAATTTGCCACATTTCTTAGCATTACATTTAGAATTTTTTTTCCCTAATTTCTTAGCATCTCATTTGAAAGTCACTTATATATCCATTCTATCTTATCAAAATCCAAATTTCTCCATCAGATTTCAACATGCAAATCCCATTTCAGCTATGGATCATCGGAGATTCCGATCCTCGCGTTCCTCACGCGTCCACTTGCTATGCCCATTCCATGCAATCCAATGTTAACAATTTAAGTCTCTAATTCCTATAATCCACGCTCTCAAAATTGGTTTGTGATACATACCTTCTCGCATGCGGATTGTACGATCGACATAGAAGAGGTGTTGGTGCGACATTGGTATACGTCCAGCGATTCGGTCACTGATCCCAACGGAGTCGCAACGATCGATTTAACCCAAAATCTCCTGGTGGCAGATGAACTGGAACCAATTGCAGTAGATGGGGTTCAAGAGTGAGTTGAGGAGGGTAGTAGTTTCCTGTTCTTCTTCTCAACGGGCTCATGCACAGTTCTATGCGTGAAAAGGTCGCCTTTATGCTAAAGGGGTTATTGAAGTGTGTAGCCTATACACTCAAGGATTGTGTACGGCCCATCTTATGGCACTCCACAAATGGGCCTTGCATGATTTGGTGGACTAATAGGTCTTCAATGTGTTGGGTCTGAATACTAAAAATGGCTTTTATCCAAATGGTGGTTGCTTAAGAGTGTTGCCATTAGATGATAAATTTTGTGTTGAGTTGCAACATGTAAGTCGGTGTTGGCTTATATGGTCTAAGGGCAGAGCCTTGTGAGATCCCATCAAGCTCAGATCCGATACATGATGGGTTCCTATACTTGAGTTATTTCCAAAGCACGGGCCATTTCAAGGCCATCAACTAATTGGTCTTGATTTGGGCCATCTCAAGGCCATCAACTAAGGATAATGTGATTTGGCACACAATCGTACATTTACATTTTGATTCTCTTGGATTTAACTAATTGGGTCATTCACGGTGCACGACGCACGTCTCACCCAATACCGAATACCGAATCGGTGCACAAGGCTCAAAATTATTAAGTATTACACTTATACTACTGGAACTCCAATTTGGCATTAAATGGCACACCGTGAATCAGCGTATGAGCCTTTTATCCAAGGGCCTAAAAATAAGGTATTCACATGATTACTTATGTGAATACCCAGAGAGAGGGGCTTGGTCAGTGCGTTGGGTGTTAGGGGGGACTTCAGTGTGCCGATTTATTGTGTAATGATAAAGGTAAAATAAAATGAAAGTAAAACAGATGATGGATTCAGCACATTTAAAATATCTTAGACCTACAAGATACAGGATCCTTTATAGCAAATTTTAATAAGTAAGAGTTTGTCCCACAGAGAGTAGTGATCTAAACCTAAAAGGTGTATAGTAGACCTCCAGATCTGGTAATTCTAATAAGAAAGAGAGCTTTTCGGATGTCACTAGATCTAGTTTTACAAAATTGAAATAAAACTAAATTAAGAGATGGAGGTAGATGGATGGTAAAATAAAATATAAAATGCGGAGAAATAGACAGCCAGGGCCTGATTTTCATTGCAAAACAGATCAAGATCTGAGGATATGCAGCCATCCTTTATTTAGCTACAAGCACAAATGCAAGGTATAAGAATCTGATTTAGAACGGTGGTTTGGATTGATCTTAAGGCTATGATTTGTCCACTTAAATGGCCACAGATCATCCAATAGATTTACTCCATTCCAATGGTTTGGATTGATCTTAAGGCTATGATCTGTCCACTTAAATGGTCACAGATCATCCAATAGATTTCCTCCATTCCGATGGCTTCAATCAGAATAAGATAATCACTACAGATGCTGTGGATGAAAGGCCACAGGCTCAGGCACCCACAGGCATATCAAACCCAGGGAAATAAGATGGTCATCAAGAGATCTACCAGTTAAGTGGGTGGGCTAGTCCCATCTACACAAATTCGATCGAGAATCTAATGGGACCACAAAATCTTTAGATTTAATTAAGGTTTAAAATCGATAATTTATTACTTTAATAAAAAACAACTTACAATAATATTTTTCTCAGATCTGTAGTCTATGCATCGATCCACATTTCTTCATGTCAAAATTACAATTACAAAACATATCTGAGCTGTTACCTAGATCTAATCCAACAGGCTGGACTAGTGAGAGAAGGGGGAAAAAAAGAAAAATAAAATCTAAAACTAAACCTAAATGAGCTAAGGAGAACTCGGGCTATTCCTTTGTTCCTACTTTCCTTGTTGAAGAAAAACAACAAAATAGATGGGTATTTATAGGTATGTAGTGATCCATGTGCTTTGAGTTGCAGCCAATCAGAAGAGAGGATTTCAGTTTAAGCTTAATCCCTGTTTAAGAGTTTCAACCAATCAGAGAAGAGAATGAGATCTGATTTTGTTTGTGCCCAGTTGAAGATAATTTGTTCCCCACCAAAAATTAGCTCACACCCATGTGCAGAATTTCCTGTGCATTGGAGCTCCCAAAATTGCACTTGTTTAGCTAAAAATATTTTATGCTGAAATCCCAAGATTATTTATTGCCAAAATAACCCTCATATTGTGCTGAAAATATTTGAGGCCTTGGTGAAGTCCAAGCTGCGGCCGAGTAATAACTTGATAGTTTGGGGCAGCCTCGGCCATTCACAGCATCTGACAAACTGCAGCTTTAATCGTGAAGAAGCTGAACTTGGGCGCACGTGTGAATACCTTGCCAAGATGAAATGATAGGCAACAGCTTCAGGTCTATAGTCGAGAAAATGGCAGCTTGTAGTAGGAGCAATCGACAAGATCTATGGGTGACAGATGCTTTAGAGGTTGGTGCATGCAAGGGATTCCCCGACAGGTTCAAGGGAGTTTTCAAGCTGCTTCAGCTGAAGCCGCGGGTTGGATGGGATCTTGAATACACGTCGACAGGTTAGAAGAAGGCTGGAGGTTGGGCATCTCGACAGGTTCGGATATTTAAGTGGTCAACAAGTGCTATGGACTGGCTTGCAGCTGGAGCTTTGTTGAATGGATTGAAGTGCAGGGCTGCTGAGGAAGTCGATAGGTTGTGGGAAGCTAGGAGGCTGCTGCTGCTTTAAATTGAACCATTCGATAGGTTGCCGAGGCTGTGAAGGACCCTTTCGATAGGTTGGAAGGTGCAACATGCATGAACCAATCGACAGCTTGTTTTCAGTAGTTCGATAGGATGGCAGCTGCATTGCTGCAGCTTTATTCTCCAAGTGGTCGACAGGTTAGATAAAATCAATAGGTTGGTGGTGTTGCCATGAAGATCCTATCGACAGGTTTAATGGGGTTTTGGCTACACTATTTGATAGGAAGGAAGACTGGGGAGCTTCACTTTGACAGGTTTGAAGGCTGCATGAATTGTAAGTCGACAGTTTGGTTGGTGCAGGGTGGATGCCTTGAGGTTGAAGATGAGCTAGAGCTTGGGGTTCTACTGGTCGGGATGGTTGGATAGGATCTTGAATTCGCATCGAGAGGTTAGAGGAGAGCTACAGGTTAGGCATCTCGACAGATGTAGATATGTGAGTGGTCAACAGGTTCTATGGTGTGAATTGCAGCTGAAGCTTAAGAGGATGAGTTGCAGCCACATGAACCATTCGATGGGTTCATCATTGCTGCCTTTGAGGAATGCTTCGACATGTTTGATAGCTCTGCAAAACACCTTTCGACAGGATGAGTGGTTGCTGCAATGGATCTGGGCATGGATCTGCTGCTGCTCGAGAGGATGCTTGCATGCTCCAACTAACAATTCGATAGGCTGCAATGAGAGGTTGAGCACCTGGTAGTGGGAAGCTAGGAGGCTACTGCTGCTTTAACTTAAACACCATTCGATAGGTTGTTGAATAAAGAACTCGATAGGTACACATCTGGCTTTAAAATAGCAGCACTGCTCGACAAGTTGAATGTGGCTTGCTTCAGCTCCATAGGTTGGTGGTGTTGCTGAAGAACCATTCGACAGGTTTTAAAGACTACTGAAGTGAACTTATGATGTTGAAAGCTACTGCTCAATAGGTTGAAGGGTAGAGCTCGACAGGTTCAGCTTCAGTAATGCAATACCATTCGACAGGTTTATTATTCCATTCGTGTAGTTGGCTTCAGCAGCTTGTATATTGCACTCTTACACCATTCGACAGGTTTAAACCTCCAAAGAGCTCTCTGAGAGATTGAAGGAAGCATTTGAATCTCACGAGCAACTGCTCGAGCTTGAGCTGCTGGAGACACCTGAAGCTTCTGTGGATTGCTGCAACTTAATCTCTAATTTTCTGAGTTGCATGATAGGTTAAGTTCGGAGCTCCTCTTCATCACAGCTGCTCGGGTTTGCGACAGATAAAGCTTATTAAAGCTTTTATGGGAGCAACTGCTACTGATGATGGTAAACCACATGATTGCATTAATGTGCCCATGCTGAAACTATTTTGCTCAATGTGCACCAGGCTGAAGCACTTTTGTCCTTGATAGTTTAGAACTTAAAAGTGTCGAGGCTTGGGTTCTTTGTTCTGTTGTTTACTCCAACAACAGCAGCTCTCTTTCAGATCATGGGCTTCACCAGTTTCAGCCCCAATGAATGTCTCTATTTCTGATCTTTGTGGCACTTATTAAATGGATTTTTGCACTATGTTGTAATTTCTTCCTTAAACTGCAAAACAAGCTAAAAGTGATTATAAACAGCTCTAAGACTTAACAAAAGCCGGGTTTAAAGGTGTAGAAAGTGGAAAAAATCAGTGCTTAACATTGGGCACCGCATAAAATAGGTGCAAAGTGCATCCACACACATACACCTATAATAGTTTGGATCATTGGGCTCGGGTTAGGTCCGTGCCTAGTGTGCACATGATCGCCCTTGATCACGTGTACGCCACTCCTCTCGTTCTAAATTACTCATCAAATAATAACTAAGGAGGCCTAATGTTATAATAATAGTCCTTGAAAAGGTGGGCTCAAGCTTGGTCTGATCCCGGAGTTGGAGAAGTGTAACACGCGCACCTCTCACACGGGTTCGAGTTTCAATTATCAGTTCGTGTCAGAAATTGGTTCCAATTTCGCGTTTGGGTGTACTCATTCAATTGAGATAAGTGGGTCAAAGGCCATGTTATCGTGAGAAGTTTAACCAAGGTCAAACTGGTCAAAGTAAATCGCATCATCGTCGAAGGTCAATGATTCAACGTTAGTGAAAAATCGGGGTGTTACATCCTTCCCTCCTTAAAGAATTTTCGTCTTTGAAAATTGACGTCCCTATTCGAAGACGTATGGATGCTTGGTCATTTCCGAACGAGAGCAGTCACGTTCTCCTCAAGAGTTAGTGACTCAATGTCCAAGAAAGGTCAGGGTCATTACATTCTCCCCTCCTTTAAGAAATTTTTGACCTCAAAAATTCATCACGGGACTTATGGTGAGTCTCAATTCTCAAGCAAGTGCATGAAGAGGAGACGTGGCAAGGGCTTTGGTTGTACGTGGAGCCATTTAATCTCCAAAGGTTTTGATTTGGTGAACAATCCGTTCACAACACTTGGTGTGTGGGCCTTTAAAAGATCATGAGATCAGGGTTTCAATGGGCACGATGGTCGGTTTGACGTTTTGTGATCAGTTTTAAGCCAAAGCATCGATTGCTCACGATAAGTGGGCATGTGTACATACTCGGGAAAATAATTAAATCCGATCCCGATGTTCAAGATGTGTGTGACACACCCATTTGCATCCGAGCTCGAGTTTCGAGTTAATATTTAACCTAGGACTTGGTTTGTCACACTTGGTTCATGTATTGGGCGTATTATCCCGACTAATTTGTGTGGGTCTGGTTCACCTAACCAACCAAAGAGGCTACCTTAGGTCAAATTGCTAACATTTTTAGCAGTGTCTTGTTCTCAAAAGTCTGTGCATATTCTACATAATTAAGACTCGATACACCCTCGTCGAATTGACCTGCCTTGCTTTATCAATGCGGAACATTATCAGTCTCGAGTACGAATACACATGTGCTCAATTCGGGTTAGAAAAATGCGGGGTGTTACATCCCTATCTCTCAAGGTTTTCTTCGCGGGTTGTCACTTCCGAGTGCTAGGTATAGGGTCGCTAGATTTATGCCGACTACGTAATTGAGAGTGGACACATGGTGTTTTTATGACGCTCATGACGTGTCAAATAGAAGTGAATTCCATATATGTTCATCAATAGGAATTTGCGTAATTAGATAAATCAAAGAGGAAAATTACCTCAAATGATGCTACCACTGTGCGGAGATGTCTCTACTCAGAAAATTGAGAGGGCCCTGGAGTATTGGCCGTAGTTGGGGTCCGCTCCCTTGGTTCGGGACAATCTCTCATGCGATGTCCCTGTGCGCCACATCTGAGACATGCACCCATGGCCCATCGACATGTCTCCTTCTTAGGGTGTTTCCCACATCTTGAGCATAGTTCATCCTATGCGGATGAAGAGATGCGAGCAGTTTGTTGAACCTTTGCTGCTCCGGTAGTAGCAGAATGTGAAAGGCGAAAAGGTGTAGGAGGTGCAACTGAAGGTGGCTGCGAATATGGAGTCTGAGCCGACTGACTAGGTGATGGTATCAGGAACCCTGGTTTCTGGTTCGCAGGCTCATGGACATATGGCTGCACTTGACTTGTCCTATTTTGACTTTGTTCTTCGCTTCTCTTGTTCATATTTTTTGTCCCTTTCTGCGATGAGTGCCAATCTCATGCTTGGGCGTAAGGTGTCGCCTCAAACAGGAAAATTCGTTCCTTGATCATTGGTTTTAGTCCATACTTAAACTTTTGGCCTTTCATAAGTTCAGTGGCCATAAGTAATGGTGCAAACCGAGAGAGGCTAGTGAATTTTGACTCATACTCTCGCACTATCATTTGGCCTTGCGCCAACGTCATGAACTGGATCTTCATCTGACGTCGCTCTAGAGCGGGGAAAGTATGTCTTGTTGAAGACTTTAGTAAACTCAGCCCATGTCCATGGTGTCCCTGGCATTCAGGTTCTCTCGACGGACTCCCACCATGGATCTGCCTCTCCCTCGAGTTGGAAAGTGGCACAACTCACTTCTGTTCTTCGGTGCATGGGATTCTCTGAAGAACCTTCTCCATCTGGTTTAACCATCGCTCTACTTCCATCGGATCAGTTTGACTATAGAAGCTAGAAGGTCACATCAGTCAAAACTCTTGGAATCGTGAGGGTTGGCATCTCTCTGCTAGTAATGTAGCTTGTTGGTTGACCATAGTCTCTATCAATTGCTCGAGACGACGGTTATTGCTTCCTTCTCCCAAAGGAATGCAGCTAGCATAGTCAGCTCGTGGAGGCATACTGATCTATCACAATAAATAAAATTTCAATGCAAAGTACTCATGAAGATCAAAAGCATGACCAATTCAAGTTCCTATGTCCTGACCACACACGCCTAAACAGAGACATGATTCGAAATCCCTAGAAGACCTAGAGAACAGGGATCGTGGATCCATCCTACTTTCGGATTGAATGTACTGACATCGCATTTAAGTCCCAAAGAAGACCTAATGCCTAAACTCTGATACCACCTGTGACAGCCTGGATTTTTCCCAATACTATTTTTTTTTTTTGGACAAGTGGGAAAAACCTGTGCCGTTGGATCACAGATCATGTTCCATTATAGATATGACATATCATAGGAGCAAACAAACTGAAATTTACATGCAGTGAAAATGGTAGAACAAAATCTCAAGCTTTATATATGTAACAAACAAAAGAACTACCGGTGACGACCGACCGTCACCTAAAAAGTGGTGTATAAGAAGAGAATATATAACTCCAATGTCAACAAAGCTCCATAATTATACCAAAATTGGAGGTCAACACTGAAGCTTCTCAGTAGGATCCAACGAAATCTTCAGGTCCTGCTCAAAGCTTATACTTGTGACGTATAGTCAAGGGATGAGCTAACAGTCCAAGCTCAATAGGAAAAAGCAAGGCTAAATATTCGTTTTATCATACTCATTCATATATCTTTGATGCATAATAGAGCAATGTGAAAGAGTGAAAACAACTATAATTTAAGACATCAAGACTTTTCATTTCATGCGTGCAGATAGTCATATTCAAACTAATGCATATGAGATCAAGAAAGTGTATATACGAGTAAAGGAACAAATTGAGGGAACACATCACAAGATATAAGCAAGAATCGCATACAGATCAAAGATCAAGATGTCAAGCCCCTGAGCTACGTTAACAGAGTCATTTGAATCACAAAATTGAATCCCTGAGCTACGTTAATAGAGTCACTCGAGTCAAGATGTCAGGTCCCTAAGCTACGTTAATAGAGACACTTGAACCACGAAGCCAAGACCCTGAGCTACGCTAACAAGGTTACTTGGAACGAGACTGATTGCCAAGCCCCTGAGCAAGTTAACAGGATCACTTGAGCCGGATTGCCAAGCCACTGAGCTAGTTAGCATGGTTACTTGAACCATTACCAAGCCCCTGAGCTAGTTAGTAGGGTCACTTGAACCGAACCTCACAATTACTTAGACATGAGCGATGACATGATCCATAAAGTATATACACGATTCAACAAACAAGGACTGACAATTATCGAATCGAGCACAACGATGTATCAAATTCAAGGTACACATACTAATAGTAATGACATGAATCACATACAGAATTTCAGGGCGTATCGAGACCATACGCAATAACGTATCAAGATGCGACTATTAAAGCATAAAAAATACATGCGTAAATCCAAATTCATATTCTTTAAAACATGGAAATATTCTTGTATAAAAATTTTAGAAACATCATTATTTAATACTTGCATCAATAACATGAACTACAGAAAAACAAGGTTTCAGCAAAGTATTCTTCCCTACCTCGGTTGCGAATCACGCAAAGTAACGCAACACGGTACCAATTCTCACAGACGTTTCCCAAACCTTAACCTATATTACAAAGTATTTGTACACTTATATGTTAATGCCTATATATTACTCATGTCAAAGTTCCTAAAGTTTTCTCATGACTGGAGTGAAAAGGGCACGTTCGCGTTAATTCCGGATCATATAAGACTTATCCCTAATTGCCACATAATTTTTACCTTTAAAACTTTTGATTCCCAAATTTGTTAGTTCATGAAAGATGCAAGGCTCATTGCCCTCTTTCCAACGCCAAAAGAATCGCATCAATCGGAATTCAGAGTCAAAAGTTATGACTAAAATACTCAGTCAGTGTCAAAATTTTGCTCAAAGTCGCCCGACGAGTTTCAGAAGTCGCCCAAGCTGGCCCTTTAGATTTCAAAGTCGCCCGGGCGACTTTTATTTGACAAATTGGCCTGTGGAAGTCGCCCAAGCCAGTGCAAATTGTCGCTTGAGTTGGTCTTCCAGAAATCGTTTGGCACCAGACCCGGGCGACAATCACCCGAACTATTAAGCCTTGAGAACTCGCCCGGGCAAGTTCTCCAACTGTGTATATCCTTGTCTTTAAGCAGTGACTCACCCTGGCGAGCTCTTAGTATCCCAGCGAGTTTGATGACTTCAGAACTCGCCCATCTTTTTCAAAATTTCCCACATTTCTTAACATTACATCTAGAATTTTTTTTTCCTAATTTCTTAGCCTCTCATTTGAAAATCACCTATATATCCATTCTATCTTATCAAAATTCAAATTTCTCCATCAGATTTCAACATGCAAATCCCATTTCAGCAATGGATCATCGGAGTTTTCGATCCTCGCATTCCTCACGCGTCCACTCGCTATGCCCATTCCATGCAATCTAATGTTAACCATATAAGTCTCTAATTCCTATAATCCACGCTCTCAAAATCGGTTTGCGATGCGAGTTCTACGATCGGCGTAGAAGAGGTGTTGGCGTGACGTTTGGTATACGTCCAGCGATTCAGTCACCGATCCCAACGGAGTCGTAGCGATCGATTGATCGATTTAACCGAAAATCTCCTGGTGGCATATGAAGTGGATCCGATTGCTGTAGATGGGTTTCAAGAATCAGTTGAGGAGGGTAGCACGTAGTTTCCTTTTCTTCTTCTCAAGTGCACAGCTCTATGCGGGAAAAGGTGGCCTTTATGCTATGGGGGTTATTGCAGTGTGTAGCCTATACACTCAAGGATTGTATACGGCCCATCTTATGGCTCTCCATCAATGGGCCTTGCATGATTTAGTTGACTAATAGGCCTTAAATGGGTTGGGTCTCAATACTAAAAATGACTTTTATTCAAATGGTGGTTGCTTCAGAGTGTTGCCATTTGTGTTGAGCTGCAATATATAAGCCGGTGTTGGTTGATATGGTCTAGGGGTAGAGCCTTGTGAGATCCCATCAAGCTCAGATCCCATACATGATGGTTATTTCCAAAGCACGGGCCATCTCAAGGCCATCAACTAAAGTTAAATGTGATTTGTCACACAATTGTACATTTATATATTGATTCTCTTGGATTTAACTAATCGGGCGTCTCACCTAATACCGAATACCAAATGAGTGCACAAGGCTCGGAATTATTAGGTATTACACTTATACTACTGAAAGTCTAATTTAGTGTTAAACGACACACTGTGAATCGGCGTATGGGCCTTTTATCCAAGGGCCCAAAAATAAGGTATTAACACGATTACTTATGTGAATACCCAAAATGCGTCCTAACATCAAGACGTGTATCATGTATCCTATTTGGCACGCACACGAAGTCGGGTGTGTAGAGAGGGGCTTGGTCAGTGCGTTGGGCACTGCATAAAATAGGGACAAAGTACATCCATATACATGTACCTATAATAGTTTGGATCATTGGGCTCGTGTTAGATCCGTGTCCAGTGTGCACACGATCGCCCTTGATCACGTGTACGCCACTCCTCTCATTCTAAATTACTCATCAAATAATAACTAAGTTCCTTGAAAAGGTGGGCTTGGTCTTAGTCTGATCCCGGAGTTCGAGAAGTATAACACACGCACCTCTCACACGGGTTCAAGTTTCAATTATCAGTTCGCGTCATAAATTGGTTTCAATTTCGCGTTTGAGTATACTCACTCAATTGAGATAAGTGGGTCAAAGGCCACGTTGCATACGTGAGAAGTTTGGCCAAGGTTAAATCAGTCAAAGTAAATTGCATCATCGTCGAAGGTCAATGATTCAATGTTATTGAAAATTTGGAGTGTTAAATATCCTTTCCATCTTAAAGAATTTTCATCGTCGAAAATTGGCGTGCCCTATTCGAAGACGTATTTTAGAACGAGAGCAATTACATTCTCCTCAAGAGTTAGTGACTCAACGTCTAAGAAAGGTCCGGGTCATTACATATTTAAGTGGGCATGTGTAAACTCTCGGACAAGTAGTATTAGTGTGAATAGGCTTGGATAGTTTGATAGGGCTTATAACTTATAAGGTTGTTTTCTACACCAGACTAAAAGTATGGTAGAGGCTCAGACTGCACCAAAAATGGCATAAACAGGTCAGGTTTTAACGTACAATAATAAATAAATATTGGGTCCTGACTCTGACTGCCACCAATTCCAAGTTGGGGCTTGAGCACCCTACTTTTTGGCCACATGGCAACATCATTTGGACATTCGAAGTAGGGCTGTCAATGGGCTAGGACGGGCCGGGTTTCAGTTGGGCTTTTGATAATAAGTCTGATTATTTGCAACCTTAAAAGTTATGTCTGAAGATGGCCCAGATACAAAATATGGCCGGACTCAGCCCGAGTGCTTTCTGTCTTGGACCCAACTCAAATCAGGTTAGGCCGTGATGGATTTGGAACAACACAGGCTTAATATAATTTAGATTAGCTGGGCTAAGTTTTGGTAAGCCTGATTATTGTTACCGTGAAAATAGGCTCAAATCCAGGCCGGACAAAAACAATCGGGTGGGCTATAGTGGGACCTACAATCGGTTGACATCCTAAAACCCATGTCATAAAGCAGCTGGAGGCCTGGAGCTACTGGGGGCCCAAACCGTCCAATCCATACACTGCAACGTAGGGTTTTCTACTTATTTCTATTAATAGTATATATTAATGTCTCCCAGTCGGATGGTTTGCTGTTTGAATTCTCTCATATGTGATCATCAAAGCGAGACATGTACCAATGGTGGACCACTAGTCAGAATATAGCTGCTTGGTTGGTTAAAGATGTAAGCCACTTGGCGGAAACCGAGCTCTCGTGGCCCTCTCTCTCTCTCTCTCTCTCTCTCTCTCTCTCTCCATACATGTAGTCATCTCGTGGCCCCCCCTCTCTCTCTCTCTCTCTCTCTCTGCATACATATGGTCAGTGGAACCAGTCCCAATAATAAAACGGTTGGGGCCATGCAACCTCCGCTCTCTCTGCATACATATAGTCAGTGGAACCAGTCCCAATAATAAAACGGTTGGGGCCATGCAACCTCCGCTCTCTCTGCATACATATAGTCAGTGGAGTCAGTCCCAATAATAAAACAGTTGGGGCCTTGCAACCTCATTGTTCACCACCAGGCATAAATTCTGAAGCAGGCCCCTGCACTGCACTTGAAGCAAACCCTTCAGACCCCCTTTGATTCGCTTTAAGCTGTAAGTGGTAATAATGACTTTGAAAATTTGTTAAAAACAAAAGGGCACCATTATATTCGCCCCCAACTTCACCCGTTCTCCTCCAGCCTGAATGCATTGACCACTTTGTTTGAGGTACTCCAGCCTGAATGCATTGACCATGTTATTTGAGGAAATAGACATACTATCAAATGGTCCGATTTTGATTTCAAGTGACACATATCTCAAAAATGACTAGCTAAAATCATATAGCACACATCACACTCAAATTATTTTAAAATCACTTTTTGGGATGTTTGCCTCATGAAAGCAAAATCTGATTGTCCTAGTGGTATGCCTATGATTTAGAGATCCATTGTTTGGAAGATTGGGTCGAAAAATGATCTTTAATGTCTGACTCATAATCGTCAATGCATTCCAGCTGGTGTAGTGGGGTGAGGTTAGAATTAACTAGGTGTAAATAATATTTCCCAAAATCAAGATGACTTTCATGTTTATGATACTATTTCCTAGTGGACCTATTTCTTCAGCATAAAAATAAGAAGCATTGAGCTCCCCATTTTTTATGAGAGCACAAAAGAAATTGAAGCTATTTGCCTTAAATTTTGAAGAGTTGGTGGCTTCTGATAAACCACCAAGAAAATTTTATTGGTTTCAAAGATATACAAAGCGTGCTGTTTAGAGTTTGAACAAAAAGTATAGTGGACCTTCATATGTTTACAATGTTGAGATATATTTATTGTTTCTCTTTGTTTCAAACATAGCCAGTTGGGGTGAACCTGGGCAATTTGAATTTTTTTTGCCAAAAATTCAGGAAAAAATTAAGCCAAGGAGGGTAAAAAAAGTCATTACCAAGTGTTGGCCGGTCTCATATGTACGAGGTGGTCAGAGAGGTTGACGGGATAGTGACTAAACCTCCGACTCTTTACTCACAAAGTGGCTGCTCCCTTAACTCGAACCTGTGTTTTCGTGCTTGATAGTCCGAGCATTTTTCCATCGCACCAAACAGTATCCCTCCAAGGAGGTAAAAAAGAGGTAGAATAAAAATAAATATTAATTGATTATTGCTGCTCTTTTATAGATAAGCCTATATCATCATTGATATAAAAAAAAAACCTTTATAGATAAAGCTATGAGAGGGCAATTTTTGAGATGTATGGTGATATATATATATATATATATGGAAAAGGCCTTTGTCCTCCATGGGAGGACAGTCACCGTCCTCCAACCTTTCACGTGGACCTTGGGTGCATTGCTTATATCATCTTTGAAAAAAAAATAATTAAAAACTCATCTCCACCGTGTATATTTTGACCCGTGAAATGTGGACCAATGAAAACCATCAAACTTTGACTTGTGGGTTAAAAAAAAAAAATTTAATTTTTTTTTTTAATATTTATCTAAACTGTCCACCTATGCTCCACATGGATCTTGGAGGACGGTCACTGTCCTCCATTGGAGGATCTAACCGGCTCCCTATATATATATATATATATATATATATATATATTTGATAACATGTGTATCCGGGCCTCTTAGACCACCCGCCTAATCAAAAGGGCCATGCGAACCTCAAATTCAGCACATGCCTGGTCAGCATAAGATATAAATCCCAAGGGTGGCCTAAGGTGGGGGGGGAGGGGATTCGAACTCAGGTCTCCTCTTTTTGGAAGCAGGTAACTACAAAAAATAAGACTATCAGCGGCAGTTTTTCATTGCCAAATACTGCCGCTATTAACAAAAAAACTAATAAGACTATTAGTGGCAAGGGTATTAGCGGTAGTTTTTTTATTAATAGTGGTAGTTTATGGCTGCCGCTAATAGTCTTATTTTTTATAGTGCTGGCCAGCTCGCTTAACCCCTTGAGGTTTATATATATATATATACTTAACAGCCGACTTTAAAGTGCAGATCACATGATTTCAATCCTCATGTGAGTTAATTCCTTTGGCATGAAATGTGCTAATGAGTAAGGTATCAAAATCGGTACCAGTCTCGGGTATCGGTTTGCCCGAGGCTGATATGTATCGGCCGATGCCATTTAAAAAAAAATAATAATAATAAAATAAAAGTCTTGGTCAAAGCCCATTACACATCAACCGATACAGGCCCGTATCGGTTTGGTTGAAAACTGATACATATATTACTTATATGCATCCGTATCGACCGATTTTTGATACCTTACTAATGAGAGTCTACTACGTAGATTGCTATATATATATATATATATATATATATATATATATATATGTAAAAACAGAGACAAGGTTGAAATCCGGAATTTTTTTCCATATGGTAACAATTTTAGCAAGTCACAATTAATTGGATTAATTTATGAGTATGATGAAAAAATTAAATAAATGGTGCCTTATACAAAAACCATCACGATTTAAATACAAAATTGTGTATTATCATGACTTAAAAAAAATAAAAAAAAATGTTGTTGTTTATGACATAGGACCATATATTGGTCAAAAGATTTCCTTTGGTCCCAAACCTTTATTCAAAGAGCGAATCAAATCCTTTAGATTTGTGTCATGTAACTAAAGTTGGTATATTTGTCTTGCCCCATGAGATTAACTGCACTAAGTTAAATGTCTTTTCAATATTATTATGGTGTTATTGAGATAATATCCCTAAATAGCTGGATTTGGGCTTTGTAGAAGGATTTAGGGTTTGATTATTTATGATTTGATATGTCATAGGTTGAGAAGTGGTTACCTGCTTTTGTAAATCCACAACCACCAACATAAAGAAATCATACAAATTATAATAATAATTACAATAAGGTCATACTCAGCTCAGAAGGCTCTCACTTTCATAGCCGTTAAAGCAGTAAATGGTAGGCAGCCATGCATTTTGGAGAGGCTTCGTGGACACGAACCGGGCCGCGAGCTATTGGGCGAACCCCTTATAATAGCCTTCTTTAAAAAAACATAAAAAAAAAAATAATAATAATGTAAGAGTATCAACAACAGTATGAGGTCATGAAACAATAGATAGGCTTAATTAAAGAAATAGATACACACACCAAGCCCATCAACCACCATATTTGACGTAGATCTCATGGAGATTGACATAAATAATGGTCCCAAGGGAAGACAAAGAGATCACAGCTGTCTTGATAGATAAAAAAAAAAAAAAAAAGAAACTCAGTTCAGTAACGAGGCAATCATTGCCTCGTTTTATGTGAGAGGCCTTTTCTTATCTCCAACTTAAATGGGTGACCACTTTGAATTTTAAGTCTTATATACTGTGTTGTTTAAAGGATCTTATACCATTACAAGTATAAAATATGAGTGATCCAAGCCGTCAATGTTATATAGTTCGTAAATTGAGCAGTAGTGGACCGAAAATCATATTCTTTGGAGGAGATCTAAACCATTCAATATATGAAATCTAATCATCTGAATCCCGATTTGCCGTATGACTCATCAATCAAATGTATTGTTTGAAGGAACACGTTACTCCTTTCTCTTCCTACCAGATTTCTCTCCACGTCCCATCAACTAATCGTATTCATGATATTAAGAAAAAAATTCATAAATTTCTCTAATGGATTCTCCTAATTAATGTGTATGCTAAAGTTCCTTGATCAAATGGTTAGAAGGATATACTGCTACGTTGACTAGGTAGATTAATTACAGATGCGTGCCGGATGGCATAACAGTAAAGTATGGGGTTTAACTCATTATTCTTCTCTCTCTATATATAGATGGCGTCTTTGAAGAGCACATATAATTTAGTTTGGTAAGAGTGACCTTTTTGTATTGGGGGAGAGGCAAGTGCCAAGTATGGGTGTAGGAATAGAGAAAGCATGTGTTGGTCTTTCAACACTTGCAGATTCAGATACACATGGAGAGGATTCCCCTTACTTTGCAGGGTGGAAAGCTTATGATGAAGACCCTTATGATGCTGTGAAGAATCCTTGTGGAGTTATTCAGATGGGCTTAGCAGAGAACCAAGTATGTGGCAAAGCTCATCACATATCTGATCGACCATATAATTTTATTTTTTTTCTTTCTTTGATTACGGGGTATATGGTCTCGTAGAGCACCCCGGGCCGCACATCACGTGTACCAGTCAGTAGGGATAAATTCCTGCGAGTGGCCGAGAAGGGGTGGGATTCAAGTGAAAACATTAGTATGGTGTTGCCCGGACTGGAACCGGAAACTTTTAGTGTGTTAGACAAAACATTAAGAGAATATATATTAATGAATAATAATAATTAATGGGTTTTTGTTTTTGAACAGGTTTCATTTGATATGTTAGAGGAGTATTTGAAGGAGCACCCAGAAGCATCTACTTGGGGTAGTGGCATCTGTAGCTTTAGAGAAAATGCATTGTTCCAAGACTACCATGGACTTAAAGTTTTTAGGAAGGTAACTATTTTATATATATATACTTCTCTGTAGTGTAGTAAAAGCTAAAGGTTCTCCTTTTTGGCTTTTCTTACACAGAAAACAGGAGAACTTAAGTTCTCTACATAATGAGATAAGTAAGAAAAAAATAAGTGCAAATTGAATTCTTATTATCCAAAAATTTCGTGTAATTAGGCAATGTCAAGCTTCATGGAGCAGATAAGAGGAAGAAAAGCGAAATTCGATCCCGATAGAATTGTACTAACGGCAGGCGCAACAGCTGCAAATGAGCTATTGACCTTCATCTTAGCTAATCCAGGAGAAGCTTTGCTTGTTCCAATTCCATATTATCCAGGGTAAGTACCATGGCCTATTAATTAAAGAAAATAGAACATCGATTTAAGCTAATCTGATATTTTCTCTGCTGATCTTTATTAATGTTATTACCGAAAAAATTTCGTAGATTTGACAGAGATTTAAGATGGAGAACAGGAGTTAAGATTGTTCCAGTCCATTGCAACAGCTTGAACAACTTCCGAATTACTCCCCAAGCCTTAGAAACTGCATACGCCAAGGCCGAAGCAAGTAACATTAAGATCAAAGGACTTCTTATAACAAACCCGTCGAACCCGTTGGGCGCCACAGTTAGACGGTCTGATCTCGAGGAAATCCTCGACTTCGTGACGCGTAAAGACATCCATCTCATATCGGATGAGATCTACTCAGGGTCCGTTTTTTCGTCTCCCGATTTAGTGAGCATCGCCGAGATTGTTGAGGCCCGTAAATTCAAAGATTCAGAGAGAGTTCACATTGTATATAGTCTCTCAAAAGATCTCGGTCTCCCTGGTTTTCGAGTGGGAACCATTTACTCATACAACGATCGAGTCGTGACGACGGCTCGAAGGATGTCGAGCTTTAGCTTAGTATCGTCGCAAACACAACATCTATTGGCCACAATGCTTTCGGATACCGAATTCACACAGAAATATATAAAGACTAATAGAGAGAGACTAAGGAAGAGACATGAATTTATTGTTGAAGGTCTGAAAAAAGCTGGGATTGAATGTTTAAAAGGGAATGGAGGGCTTTTTTGTTGGATGAATTTGAGCCCACTGTTGGAAGAACAAACAAGAGAAGGAGAATTAAGTCTTTGGAAATCAATATTGATTGAATTGAAGTTGAATATATCTCCTGGTTCTTCATGCCATTGTTGTGAACCAGGATGGTTCAGAGTGTGTTTTGCTAATATGAATCAAAAGACACTGGAAGTTGCACTGAGGAGAATACAAGATTTCATGGAGAAGAGAAAGTCAGAGAAGTCTGTGTTCCTAGTGTAATTTTTGTTTGTTTGTTCTTTGGAGGAAAAAAGATATTTTTATTGAGATGGGTTCTTGTTAATATACTGTAAATCAGTTGCTACTTCACTTATTTTTGAAGAACAGTCTGTTGTTCTTTTTGGTTTTTGGAAGAACCCATCTTATATCAGTGTAATTCAATTTGTTTTAATGCTATAATGAAATAGTTGACTTTCTTCGACTCTTCTTTTCTTAAACTTCATATGTATGATTGTTGATTTAAATTTAAATTTTTATTTTTGAATAAACATATTTTTTGCTAGTTTGAAATTAGGGTTCCTTTATTTCCAATCCAAGATTCTTCCTTCTCAACCCCGGTTTCATATGCTCATTCCCTCGGACTGCTTGGAATTGGAGATCATTTTTCGTCTCAATCTCCCACACCATAGATCATGATATCATTGTCCACCATTAGACCTCAAATTTGATTCCAGGATGCACACATCTCGAAAAGTGATTGGAGAACCACATTTAATATATGCGATGATGATAGTCATTTTTTGGGATGTATGCTATGTGGAAACAAAATTTGACAATCTGATGGTAGGGTCATGATCTCAAGATCTCTTATGTCAAATATTTTGGATGAAGAGCAATCTCTAGCGTCTGATTGAAATACCCTCGCTGTTATGTTATTTAGGTTGATACTATGATGAATATATTTTATGAGACTTGATAGAATTAACTCTCTACTTGGCATGATTGGTGGTTAGTGGTTGTAGAGCTTTCTGTCAGTAAGACTTTATATTAAAGTTGGGCCACCACCAGTATTTGTATTCTAATTGATAATATGATAAAATGTGAAACACATATACACATGCAGTTGATGACATTACAGGGGTAGCTATTCTAACATCCATTCATATTGTATCTATCATAGGTTGCATATTGTCAGTGTGTGGGTTAAACATTAGATAATTTCCCTTATTTAATAGAGTAGTCAGCAGTGGGAATAGACAGAGAAGTTTGAGTTCCCAGCTAAGCAACATGACCAGGTTTTGGAGAATTGTTTGCAAGGAAGGCGCAGGGAGATACCCCTTCTTTTTTAAATTACTACTGGAATACCCTTACCTTTGATATTTTCTCTAAGTCTTTGTAGAGGCATGGTGGCCGCGTAGCACCCTCAGGATGGCCACAAGTTGGTGACTCCTATGAGCTTGACTTTTGACTTTTCCAACGTAAGGTATAAATAGGTTTAAGGAAGGAATATTAGAAACTGTGGACAAGTTTTGAAAGACAATATTGCAGACAACTTATGTGGTGCAATGTGATTGGTTGCAGTGCTTGGGCTCTACTATGTGTGCAAAATTGTTTATCAAAAACTGTTCACCGTCTAACATTCTCCGGTAAGGAATGCTAGCCTTATTCAAAAAAAGACGGGGATTCTAGAGTTTAATACCTTAAATTTGTTTTTTATGAGGAGATTGCCTGCAAAACAAATATGTAGAGCATAATGTCTTACCTCTTTCTCACTCATTTGAAGTATCTTTTAATTTGTTACAAATATTTGGAGTTTTGGAAAATACACATGCGGATAACCCCACATTGTGTAACAACTTTTACGCCTTAAGTTTTTTAAAAAATGGTGTTCGATCATCTAAACCCGAGGGCACCTAATTGTGTGTTCGACCTGATCAACAAAACTCTTTTAATTCTAATTTTTAATGTTGACTACTGTTGTGCCATTATTCAAATGGTTGTTTTGGCAACCCTTTAGCAGATATTTATTTATCCGAAGTGGTGCATGGTCCAACCTTTTCCGTGGCACATAGATTTACTGCCATTGAACGAACGTTTATAAATCTATGACCGTAGATTTCTTACTATAAGTGTGCCTTTACACACCTGTTGATTATCTATATAAGGAGCCCTTTTCTGAGGATTTTTTTCACTTTAAAATCTCTCTTTTACTCTATATATAAGTCTTTAAGTGCCCGTTTGATCTTGTGACTTTTTAATCTAGGGAAAGTTCAATCCATAAACAAACTTGTTGTAAATAATTTTGTCTGTGAAATATTTTGTCAACTGTTTGATAACATTTGGGCTTTCTAGCAACTAACAATTTTGTTGTTTGGATAAATCAGAAACTTCCCTATGACTCATCTGTCTACTATTTGATGGTGGTGAGGAGCTACGGGGTCATAGTGGAGAAGAAGATGGTGGTGGTAATGTCCATGCATCCCATTTGGGATTGGGTTGCGTGTTAATGCAGAAGGGTAGATTGATAGCTTATACGTTACGTCAGTTGAAGGACCATGAGAGAAACTATCCAACGCATGACTTAGAGTTGTTGCGCTCGTATTTGCTTTAAAGATTTGACGGCGCTACTTGTATGGTGAGAAATTGGTCATCTTTACCGACCATAAGAGTTTGAAATACCTTTTCACTCAGAAAGAGTTGAATTTGCGGCAGAGACGTTGGATGGAAACCCTTAAGGATTTTGATTGCATGATCCGGTATCACGAAGGAAAAGCAAATTTGGTTGTCGATGCCTTGAGCAGAAAATTCGAGCATGTTTCCACCCTTGCTTATCTATTTTGTAGTCGAAACCCTCTGAATAGTACTGGTCTGAAGCTTGTAATAGCTAGTTTGAAGTTGAAGCCTCTAATCAAGAATAAGGTGATCAAAGTGCAAAACTTAGATCCTCAGTTAGAAAACTACAAATAGAAGGTGATAGATGGTAGACTTCCTGACTTTCCTATTTTGTTTGACGAAGCCTTATGTTTTTGAAAGAGATTGTGTATTCCGAATGGCGCTGAGTTGAGAAAAGAAATCTTGACTGAAGCACATGATTCGAAATATGTCATTCATCCAGGCGGTACCAAGATGTATCATGACCTGAGGCGAAATTATTGGTGGTCCGGAATAAAGAAAGGCGTTGTTGAATTCATTCGTCGATGCTTGATGTGTCAGCGATGGAAAGCAGAACATCAAAGATCTGCGGGACCTTTATAGCCATTAGATACCCCCTAGTGAAAATGGGAGCACATCACCATGGACTTTGTGTCAGGACTCCCTACGAGCTGTAAAGGTTACGATAAGATTTGGGTAATCGTGGATCGCCTGACCAATTCAGCGCATTTCTTGGCTACCAAGTTGGCTGCTCCGCTTGAGCAATTAGCCAGTTTTTTACACCTCCGAGATTCTACGACTCCATGGCATTCAATTGTCCATTGTATCAAACCGAGAATCTCACTTTACCTAAGAATTTTGGTGATCATTTCAGAAAGCAATGAGAACCAAGATTAAGATGAGTACAACTTACTATCCCTAGACTGATGGACAGTCCCAGATACTAGAAGATATGATGAGAGCCTGTGTTCTCGAATTTCAAGGAAGTTGGGACCAATAGTTACCTTTGTGCGAGTTTGCCTACAATAACAGCTATCAAAGCAACATTAAAATGACACTGTTACGAAGCCTTGTATGGGAGACCTTGTCGATCGCCGCTTTGTTGGAGTGAAGTTGGTGAAAGGTAGATACTTGGCCCCAAATTAGTTCAGGTTACTATTGAGAAAATTAAGTTGATTCGATCCCGATTGATAGCCACATAGGATCAACTGAAAAGTTTTGCCGATAAGAAGAGGCGAATCTTAGAATTTGAAATTGGAGAAAAAACTTTCATTAAAGTGTCCCTGACTAAAGGTGTAATTTGATTCGGTAAATGAGTCAAATTGAAGCCCCGTTATATTAGATCTTACCTGATAATTGAGAGGATTGGAACCGTGGCTTACCAGTTGCAAATCCCTGAAGAGATGGCACGTGTACATAATGCCTTCCATATCTCCATGTTGCGAAGATATGTTCTGGATCCTTGTTTTCAGAAGAAGTCATCGAACTACGAGAAGACTTAACCTATTCAGAGAGGCCCGTATAGAATCTAGATCAAAAGGAGCAACAGTTGTGTTCTAAAATGATTCCCCTAGTGAAAGTACTTTGAAGAAACCAAATGTTGAAAGTGCTACTTAGGAGCTAGAATCTAAAATGCGAACAAACTACCTCCATCTATTTGAAGGTACCAACGTTTACCTTAAAATTTTAAATATGAATATGATTTTGGTTGCTTGATGTGATTTTGATATTTGATATCATCATGATAATTCCGAATTAACTTTAACTGTTTGATAACTACTTGATATAGCCCCGATTAATCGTAATAGTCTTAATGACTTGAAATGATATTGATTGATTGATATGGACCAAACTATTTGACTTCTTGGTATTACATGGCACCATTTTGACTGATTGATATCACTTGGATTCCTTGATATGACTCATGTTACTTGATATTTTTTTGATCGATTGATATTGTCGTGATCATTTTCTAGCATTGATTTTCTAATATAGATTGATTCTCTAGACATGACATGATTTTGATATTGATTTTGTTCGTATTGATATAGTCTCCGATTGATTGACATTGTTAGATTATTTGATGACCGTGTTATAGATTTGATTGATTGACATTAACTGCTTAGAATCGATTTGACTCGATAAATAAAAGTCATAGATTGACTATGCATTCCAGAGATTTTAATTAATAGGATTTTCTCAATTGATTGATAAAGAATAAATCATCGCCTACCGACAAACGAATCTTACCCTAAGTAAAAATCTTTAGGTCTTAAGCCGTAGGCGATAATTGTCAAGGCCAGTCAACCAATACCTCCTAAAACTTGAAGAGGAGACAAAACTTTACTTATCATCAACATTAAATTAAAAATTTATCTTGGTCTTAACCTTTCATCTACTTAATGTATCAAAGTTTGTAGATAACCATGACCCAGATTCCAAAATTGAAGAAGCAACATGTCATGTTGAAAGCCGAACGGGACAAATGGAGATCTGAACGCAATAAATGGGAGTTATTCCTCAATGAGGCAATTACCGTTAGAGAAATGCATGACTGTCGTACCCTTGATGAGGAAGCAATGCAAGGCTTTTATCCTGATAATAGAAGGCCTTGACAAGGCCATTAGGAGAGCTACATCCCAGATTAGGCGTGCGGAGATCAAACTAGAAGAGATTTCTAAACCACTGCGACAAGTTAAGGACCTTTTAAGGAGATTGGGAGAATGAAATTATTTGGGGAAAAACTAGAACTTTTTTTGTGTTACGTGCTTCATGAAATTTTGGTGCCTTGCCATCTGTTTTATGGCAAAGGCGAATATTTTGAACCTTGGGAAACACAATTGTTTTATGGTGTTTTTACTTCATCATTTTGAAAACTAAATTCTTTACCAATATGTTTTGGCGGCAAGAACAAGAAAAAGTTATAAGATCTTATGGGAAATTAATTATGGGTGGATTATTTTAGTATTTCAGAGAAAATTTCTTTTGAGAATTCTGATCATCCCTATTTTTATAATTGGTTTAAATTGACAACTGTAGAATCTTCATCTTGAAACTTCAGGTCATTTAAAATATTAGAAAATTGAGAATTTTGCATACTTTCTTTTTATTTGAATTTTAATTAGAAACTTAAATCTATTTCAGATGAACTCGATGAACGAACGTATGTACGTAATGGACATTGATAGAGAAATCGTGATAGAATATTTCACCTTTTTATTAGACTCCCTTGAGCACAATAGAAAAATTTTGAATCGAAATTTACTCGATGACTACTAGATGCCGACATTTACACAAGAGCTGTTCTATGTACTTCGAAACGATAAACTTAGGAGAACCCGACTCCTGGTAGAACTGAAACGCATAGAAGACAACTATGCCGATGACCTGAAGAACCTAAAAAATATTGAGAAAACTAGTTTAAATGATATGGAAAATTTTAATTTTTGTCGAATTTTGAAATATTCTTGATTACACATTGACTGTCATATTATTTGAAAATGTTTCTTAAAATAAATAAGAAAACCCATACTATCACTAAAAGTAGACCTCCTATAGATGGAAGCCTATACTTAAATTCCCAAGACTCTACGTGAGATTCAACAAGAAAGAAAATATTGCGGAGGCACGAGTAAATGTATCTGCCACAAATAAAGGATCACGAAAACATGCTGACATGCATTCAAAAGAAAATGTACAACATAAAAAGGGAAAAATATACAGTGGAATAATTCTCTTCGATCCCTTTGGCCTGTATCGGAGAAAATTGAATGAAAGTAAGTTCCAGTTTAACTAGCTTAGAAATCCACCAAGAGTGGGAAGATTACTTCCAACTCATGGAAGAGATTGCTTGTGTACAAACCAGATCTCACTTGAACAGAACTCAACAACTTATCCGCTTGTATGAATGGGCTTTACATAAGAAAAAGGAAGGTATGAACTACGATAAAGAATTGATTGAAATAATAAGACAACTAATTTCGACCACTTATGACTTTTGAGATTTTTTGAAGCTCTGTTTATTTCTATGCAAACTGCATTAATCACTATTGTTATTACAGACTCACTGAAAACAAACACGCCTCTAAACTGTAGTGTCCTTGATGCTTTCATAGATGGGAAGTGCTATGATTCCCTTAGTGACTGTTACAGAACTAAGACATAAAAAGAAGAAACTAGAACCAAAAGAACTTCTCTTTTTCCACCAATGTGCTTTGCACCGATCTTCGATCCGATGTCTTAAAACGCGAATTGACCACCTGACTAGTGAAAAACACATCTCATCGATCTACATTTCTCTTCTCAGAGGAAACCCACCCGAAAAACGTGAAGCAGTACCGCATATGGATGCCATCAAACTGAGAATCCGCAATTGCAAGTGGCACCTCACTAAGGAAGTACCCGAACTTGGTCAAAGCGAAGGAATTCATCTGATATGAGATTGAGAGTCTTGACACCACTATCACAGGAACCGAAACATTTACGGAAATCGCAGGTATTCAGAAACACACTTGATAGTTTCAATTTCGAGGATGAAATCCTCTTTTAGGAGGGGATGATGTAACACCTGCCCCTCGAATTTTGTGTTGGTCAACCAATTGATTGAGACTTGATGAGACCTGACTGTACCAGGTGATTGCCTGAGGCCGGGTCCATCCAAATTTGTTAAGCTTCCACCTTAGATTGATGAGATGTTGTCTATTTCTAGTGGCAATCATAGAGCACCCTTTTTTATTTGAATGGGTGCGTTAGTAATTAAGTGAAACACACACCATATCTCACACCATATGAGATGCCCGGACTAATGTTTGGTGAACATGACCCGAGAATTGACCCGAATTGGGACCGAGATTTGATATTGATGAGGAGATCATCGCCAATGGATCAGATTTTGATGATGATCATAATATTAGTCAATGGTATGGGTCAAACCTAGACCCATAAATCTTAAAGGAGTAGATGCACTAATATTTCAAGTTGTGTGTTTGTGCCTTGCATGGAGAAATGCCATTTCTTATAAATTTAAATTAAGCTTTAGGGTATTTATAAACTAATTTCCTAATTACCATAATTATAAATTTAGATTTTGCTAATTTCTAGCAAATCTTAGCCACTCATCTAATTGACCCAATTTTGATCCATCTTAGACCCTTGAAAAACTTTGGGGAAATCAAGGGTGATAGATGGACTCTCACATATGCACCACAAGATGTGTTAGAAAAGTTGAAATTCGCAAATTTTGATGGCCAAGAAGTGCACAAAAGACAAGATGAGACTTTGTGTGTGATGAGAAATGAACCCAAGTGGGGTCCACTACCACATGCGCATATGGGAAAGAGGAGAGAGAAGAGAGAGAGTATGATCTTGGAAAGTGGGGTGAGGATACTTGTCTAAAAGTTTTGAATGTTGTCCCCCACTCCCATTGCAAAAATCGAATTCCAGAGGGGACTCCTATTCATTCCATTTTCTTCCTTCTCTTGAAACTCCATTAGAACTCTTACTTCTTCCTTGAATTTTCCCTCCAAATCCAACCATCCAAATCAAGATCTAAAACCACAAATCAACTCCCATCCTCCCTAGACCAACATATCTAAAACTGAGCCCAATTCCAACCCATTTTACCATAAAACTAAAGGCAAACTAGCAAGCTTAAGAGACCAAGCTAAGGTAATGTCTTAGTTATATTTTTTATGTTTGTAGTACAGCAATGTAGGATTTTAGCCATAAATTTGAATTTTCTTGAAAAATATTTGGTTTAAATTTTAGAATTTCTGTAGTATAGTTGATTTTGAGTCATGGAATGACATGCATGTGATCCTAATGATCATGCAAGGCCATCCAATGGTCTAGATTGGCCAAATGGATTTGGGTCATTTTAGTGTAGAATTATTTTGAAATTTTGTAAAAGGATTTAATTTTTGTTGAAACATTTAAGGATTTCTAGAATATTGGTTAGACCAGAACCTTGGGATTCTATACATATGATCTTGATGATCATGCAAGGCCATCCAATGATCTAGATTAGTCAAGGATGGGCTATGTTCTTCATAGTGTAGGAATTTTGAATTTGGCTTGAAAATTTTGATTATTGGTTTGAATTTTTGAAAAGAAATTCTGAAACATGGCTAGACCAGAACCACAAGATGCCATGCATGTGAATTTTGTAATCATGCAAGTACATCCAATAGTCCAAATCGGTCAAACTGGGGGTATGTCCATCAATAGCCTAAATTTTTGTAAATATACTTTGAAAAATGTGATTTTTATGAGAGTTTCTTTGAATTTCAGTTTTGATTTTGGACCAATGATTTTGTGACCTGGGATGTGGAGTAATGTGTGTGATCTTAAGGATCACACATTTCTTTTTTATAGATCAAATGGCCTATGATTGCTTTTGGAGCAATCATGGTGAAATTGGAGTTTGAGTAGATATCATGTGTCATTAAGGCTTAACATGACTCCTCCTCCATATGATATCACCATTAGGACCATATAATCTCAAAAATAATAGACAACCCCTCTGTTGTGATCAGATTTTGAAAGAAAACGAATGGTCTTGATCGAATCGATTCACCTTAGCATTGTTTTTAAGAATTTTTTAGCTTTGAATTTTTATGATGTTTTATTTGGATAAAGTGGATCATATACATGACATATGTTGGTTATATTACTTAAATTGTTTACTTTAGATCCCAGAATTTCATATTTTTTATCACTGTTTATAGATGAAAATGAATGATTATAGATACATGATGATAGTTAGGACACTATGTGTAGTGTAGTCTTAAATGGTGCCATTTCTTTTCCATAGTTTAAAAATAAAAAATTTAGTAAAATATTAACTTAGTTTAGATGACATTCTGATGTGAGTTCTCATAAAAATTTACTGTGATTTTCTTATTTTGATGATGATGAAAATGAATGGTTAAAGATGCATGATGATAGTTAGGATTGTGTAGTGTAGTCTTAAATTTTGTCATATTTTTCATGAAAATAATATTATAATATGAGGATATTAGTAGTTGTGATTAACTGAGTTTGTGAGATTATATCTTAGAATTTTTTTTTTAATTACTATTTTAATGATGGTGCAATCGAATGGCTAAGATTGTTTGAATTTAGAATTTGCTAGAATTGCTTACTATGCTTAGTGTAGTTGCCTAGAATTTATGGAATAATTTGACTTTGATCATGTGGCTTGGACTTACTGTTGTGATTGGTTAGATCATTGATTTCCATAAATATGTGCATTTGAATTATGAGAATTGATCATAAATTTTTTTATTGGTGATAGATGCTTGAATAGGAATTTTGAAATATGATTACTATGTAGTATAGGAGTGAAAATTCTAGGAGGGGATGCTCTCCTGTGAGAAATACACAAGATCCATACATGAGATACCCGTCTAGGATGCTCATCTAGCATACATAAATAGGATTTACATTTAAAGGATATCCATATAGGAATCATTCCTAATTACACAAGAGGAAAGTTGGACTACCGATGAGCAATCAAATAGTTGACTCGACTCATGTTAATTCGTAGAATCATTAGAAAATAGACATCTCGGTGCCTTAGATTGCAATTAGAGATGACCGATTCTCTTTATCGATGATGATAAATATAAGTCCTTATTGGACTCTAAATTGAGATAACACTTAGTATAAGTGTGAACCGACAAGATCCTCCCTTAGAATCAAGTCTTGGAAATTTGAAGACTCGGACTTCGATTTATGATTTGCCTAATTGATTGATTGATGGAATTGATTGATAAATATGAATGTGGATGGCATGTGATGTTTGATATTGATGATTGAAATACTTGAGAATGCATTGGAGAATGATTGATGAACTTTAGAGAAAAAAACATATGAAATCATGAATTGAATGGAATATGGAACTTGAATATGAAATACCTGGAATGAAATCGAATGGAATAAGGTAGTTCGATTACTGAATATTTGAATTTGAATATGAGCCCTTGAAAATTGGATTATTGAATACCGAATCTTGAATATAGAACATCGAATATTGAATATTGATTCTGAACTTTGAAATGAATGTGAAACATGAAATACTGGATAGTGGAATTGGAATATTGAATATATGATTGAATATCGAATCTTGAACATGAAAATGAATCTTGAATATTGAATTATTGATAACGAATCTTGAAACTTTGAAAGTGAAAAGATGATACTATATCGAATTTGAAACCTCACATAGTTGACCGTTATTCTTGCGAACAGGCTCGAATGAGTACCTCGTATTTCAAATGAGTTATTGAAATATCAGCTGAGGATTGGGTCTCGTTAGACCAACAGGGTTATGAATCATTGTGATGACTCGATTTTCCCCGCACGGAATCTAGGAAAGACCGGACCATCCGGTGTCCGAAAATCTGAATAAATCGAATACTTCATACCGATGTGCGGAAATCAAAACATATATCATAATCGTATATGCGAAAATCAAAATGCAGATATCATATGGCTTAACTATGGTGACGACTGAGATTCCATCATATATAAAACATAAACCAAAATAAAAAGACCACCGGTGATGGCCGACTGCCACCTAAACAGTGGTGCTAGTTACAATATGTCTAAAGTGTACTAAGTCCAGATACACAAAATCCACTTATACCTAGTCCCGAACCCGACAATCTAAGGGCGAAATTCCTCAGGCAGAAGTCCTTCTACCTCCTGTGCGTAAGCGGAACTGTTCTCAAGCTCAAGGTCTTGACTACTATCTGCACCTGTGACACAAAGTGTCGGGATGAGTTAATAGTCTAAGCTCAGTAGAGAAAAGATCAATACCAATCTTATCAATCAATGCATAGATCCAATGACTATAATTCAAAGGCATTTTCAAATCCAAACAGAAAACTAAGTTTCAGTGGCATTTTCAATCATAACGAAAACATTTATCATATCGAACGGAAAGCATTTTCATATCGAAAACAAAGACTTATTTCAAAGACATATTCATATCAAAAACAGAGTTTGTGAGATCTTCAGTTCAAAATTCAGAGTTTCGAATTCTGCGTTCAAATTCAGAGTTCAATTATCGGATTCAGATTTAGACTTTCGGATTCAAAGATTCTAAAATTCAGAGTTCAATGTCAGAGTTCAATTCCAGATTCAGAGTTCTAATTCAAGATCAAAGTTCACATTCAGAGTTCTTATTCGGATTTCACATTTAGAGTTCATATGATTCAAGATTTACTTTCGGATTTCAGATTTCGAGTTCATATTCCTGTTCATATTCAAGTTCACGTTCAGATTTCAAGTTCCAAGTTCAATGTTCACATAATTTCGGAGTTACTTATTCGATTTCTCAATTACATGCTACTTATCAGCCCATGCTTCAAAGTTCAATTTCATTTTCATATTCACATTCAGATTCTTATTTAGAGTTCAGATTCACATATGGAATTCAAATATCTTATTTCAGAGTTCAGAATCGATACAAAGGGCAGAGTTCATATTCAAAGTCATATTCAAAATTCGGAGTTCAAATACAAAGTTTAGATATAGAATCATACACAGAATCATATACAAAGTCATATATAGAGCATTCCGTTAAGCAGAAATAAGGTAAAAACCTTAGGGCCTCTACCCCTCTTTGGATACGGAGTTTAGAGTTCAGAGTTCATATTATGATCAATATTCCATTGGGGCTAAAGCATCCCATTAAGTGGGAACATAGCATTCCATTAAGCGGAAAGAAGGTAAAAACCTCGTGGCCTCGACCCCTCTCTGGAGCCTCTACTCCTCTCACCCACTTGGATTCAGAGCCACATTCAAGTTCAAATTCAATATTCATATACAGAGTTCACATTTCAAAGTTCAATGTTCATATTCAGAGTTCGTAAGATTCGATACGTTGATCATGATTCGATTCAAAGCTCAAAATTCAGAGAGTTCATCAATTTGAAAGATTTAATGCAATTCAATAATTCAGTGAAATCAAATGTTCAATCTGGTGAGGTTTGACAATTCCTATTTCAATGTTGTTCAATCTGGTGAGGTTTGACAATTCCTATTTCAATGTTGATGATCATCAGTTTATTTTTATCATTAAGTTCTATGAATCATGTCTAAAATGAAATCGAGCATTGGATTTTCCTACAAATTATTTTTAGAATTTATTATGTATAAAGCTCATTTCAAATTCAAAGTTTACATTCAATATATCACAATGTCTAGGAATAAAAAATCAAGATGGAATTGTGTATTGACATTTTCCCTACCTCGATTCCTAACGTCGTAGGAAGGTATGTGTGACGACCCGACTTTTCCAATCCCTCAGGTATAGGAAAGGCCGGTTCGCCAACCTATCGAATAAACGATAAGCCGGACAAACAGGGCACATATCAGAGTAAAGCGTAATAAAAATCCATAGCTAAAATAAATGCGGAAGCAATTAAAAGTAAAGAACCACCGATGATGGCCGACCATCATCGAAACATGGCTCATAACAGAAATCAATGTCAAATATAAAACTATGATATCCAACTAAAATGGGCCCACAAATTCAAGTCTAACTCTCACCACAAATAAGAAAATCCGTAAGTTCTATACTGGGAAAAACTCCTCAGGAGGAACCTCAAGCTCTTCCTCAGGCACGTAGTCAGGATCAGTCTCACAGCCCTGAATAGCCACGTCAGTACCTGAACCTATGACGTATAGTCGGAGTGAGCTAACCAACAAAGCTTAGTAGAAGAAAGACATCTACGGCATTTTACTTTAACTAATATGGTTTCAAAACAAATATCAGAATATAGCTTGTCAAACATATAAGCAGATAATAAACTGAATTTAGGTGCAGAAATCATATGTAAGATTTATTTCTAAATGTGTGAAAACAGTTTCAAGAACAGATGCAGTGTTTCAGTGTCTTAGTTTCTCTAACTTCTATATGCAAAGTTCAGTAATTCATGACTGAATCCTCAACTTAAAATACCTCCCGAGTAAACTATATCTCGAGAGCAGGAATATAGCCGATGGGAACCCCTACCTACCATCGTCGTTCATGAACCCTTTTTCAGGATGCAATAAGCCCCTGCGTAATGAGGGAAACTTATACCAGGAAGTTGTTCAGGAATTTTTGAGGGGTCGTTCAGGTCAATCATAAAACAAATGCAGATACTAATATAAATCAGATGTAAGTCTCTTATACATAGTTCAGGTTCTTGATTTCAGATTTTCAGAGCTTAAGCAGATTCAGGTTTCAGGATTCAGGTAGATTTAGATTTTCAGTCATTCATATCAATTTCAGTTTACAGATGTGATTTCAATGGCATATGCAAGTTCAAAGATTTTAATTTAAAATATCCATGTGAATTAAAATAGAATACTGTAAAGATGAGATTCTCCTACCAAAACTCGGAGTTATGCGAAGTCAAGCAAGGTCCTATTGATGGCCTCTCACAGTCAATCTACATCACAATATACGTTCATGCATTAAGATTAACTCTAATTACTAATAATATAGACCTATTTAAGTGTTTCCTCAAAAACAAGTCAAAACAGGCAAGTTGCGCCAATCCTAGAATTTGATATAATATTCTCATATATTTTTGACCATCAAGACGATTGATCCATGAGTTGGTCAAAACATGGAAGTTGTAGATTTTTCTATTGGCTTTCCAACGTAAAACGAATCGTCTCAATCGGAGTTCGGAATAAAAAGGTATGACTAAAATACTAAGGCAATGTCGGAGTTCGATGATACCTCGCTCGAGCGATGATAATAGCTCGCTCGAGCGAGCTACAGCGACGCGATTTCACTGGTTTTCACCCGAATCAAAACCCATACATCCTAAAGCAAAACCCATGGCTAATCTAATGATTTAATCAAAAAGTTTAATTAAAACGTACCTTTAATCTAAGGATTCCTAGATTAGAAATGAGTCACGCGAATGGAGCTTCGGAACGAAACCGACGGGTTTCCTCAACGATTCGCGCCGCGATCGATCCCACGAGTTCACAGAGACAACTCCAACACGCCCCCAATGATCTCAACCTCTCCCAATAGCCAACTATAAATCTAAGGTTGATTCAAGTTATTTCTAAGGTTTAAGTGTTTTCAACAAAGAGGGTTCTAGAGAAGGAGGTTTTCTAAACCGATCTCCTATGATGATTGAAGAAGAGAGAAGACGGAGTTTCACACGGTTGGGTAACTATCCTCTCTTAACAAAACCTAGTATAATACGGGAATGCAATTCCTTCTTATAATAGGATTGCTCACAAAGTAAAACACACACACACACATCTTATGTATTATACACTTCTAATTTTAAAACTCAAGTCCGGTGTTGAGCGGCTACACTGAGGTCGGTGCACAACTTTCGCACGAGGGTCCAAATGGGCTCTAAATTAAAATCTGTTCGCACAATCACATCTAGATAAAAATCCAAAATAAATGGTGACGTCGGTTACCGAGCCGAATACACACACAGGGTCAGTCTAACTCGAGTTCAAAATACGGGTCTTTACATTCTACCCTCCTTAGGAATTTTCGTCCTCGAAAATGTACGGATAGCTAAACCGAAGCAAAATTGAAATAGTCTAAAGTCAAAGAACTTTGGTCGCGATGCGGTAGGCTTCACTAAGCACGCTTTCAAGGGTCGGGATTCGTAGTAACCTGGATGTACTGCGTGTGGCGTCCCATACTGCCATAGAGGATTGCATCCGTACATGGATGGATGCATACCTTCCCAAGTGTCACGTGCCTGGAAATATACTTCACCATGACACAAACCTAGCACACACACCTACCTCACCCTTTTGGTAATTATTTGAGTAGAAATTTCAGATGTCAGAATCGAACACTTATTCAAAAGCATGATCACGTTCCTGGTAACATGTTCTAACTGATGACACGGGTTCCAACAGACATACGGTTCTAACCGAGAATGAATAAATATGACATTTAAGATTTTATTGTGTGATCGTTATAGATATATATGTAAAGCATCGATGTTATGAACCAATTTAACATTGAAGATTTTGAAGAAATTCTCCCCCCTTATTTATTTTTTTATTTTTTAAAGAAGCAAATTCAAGAATTTAAAGGTACGTACGGTTTTCTTACATAACTATAGTTTACAATATACCTTCACTCGAAAAGTTGTGGAAATTGCTCGCGAATCTCCGCTTCACGCTCCCATGTGGCTTCCTCTGAAGAATGGTTCCGCCACTTCACGAGTACTAAGGGAATGCTCTTTGTCCATAAGATTTGTTCTTTACGATCCAAGATTCGTATCGGTTCCTCAACCAAGGATAGGTCTTCTTGGAGCTCAATGGGCTGGTAGTCCAATACATGTGTCGGGTCCTTAACATATCTTCGTAACATGGACACATGAAATACGTTGTGCATTTTCGATAGCTGCGGTGGCAAGGCTACTCGATAGGCAACCTCGCCGACTCGGCCCAATACCTCGAAAGGTCCAACATAGCACAGACTCAGCTTCCCACGCTTCCCAAAACGCATCACGCCTTTTGTAGGAGAGATTTTGACAAATACGTTATCTCCCACCTTAAACTCAACATGGTTTCTTTTCGGATCAGAAGCTCTTCGGCGACTTTGAGCAATGCGTAGTCTCTCACGGATTAACCGATCTGTCTCGGTTGTATTCTCCACGATCTCGGGACCTAAAATGAGTTTCTCACCCACTTCTTCCCAATTAAGCGGAGACACCTGTCGTCCATACAAAGCTTCAGAGGGCGCCATGCCGATGCTAGCCTGCAATGCTTTATTGTAGGCGAACTCGATCGGTAAATGTTGGTCCCATGACCCTGAAAATCCAACATGCAAGCACGTAACATATCTTCTATAATCGATTCACGCTCTCGATGCCTTTCAGTGCGAGGATGGAATGTTGTACTATAATCGAGCCTAGAGCCCATTCCTTCTTGAAATCGTTGCCAAAACTGAGATGTGTACATCGGGTCTCTATCAGATACGATACTGACCGGTATACCATGCAGCCTAACTATCTCCTTGATGTATAATTCTGCGAGCTTGTTGGCGGTATACGACGTATTATAAGGAAGGAAGTGTGCGGACTTAGTCAATCGATCCACAATGACCCAGATGGCATTGTATTTTCTTAATGTTCTTGGCAATCCCAAAATAAAGTCCATAGAAATGGCCTCCCATTTCCACTCAGGTATCGGTAGTGGTTGCAACAGTCCTGCCGGATTTCGATGATCCACCTTTACTTGCTGACACACAAGACATCTCGAGACATACATAGCGACATCTTTCTTTAAACCTCTCCACCAGAAGCTTTTCTTTAAGTCCTGGTACATCTTGGTACTGCCAGGGTGAATAGCGTACATAGACTTATGAGCCTCTTCCAAAATAGTGTCCCGAAGCTCAGTACTAGTTGGTACGCATACCCGGTTTCTAAATAACAAAGTGTCATCATCTTTGATAGAAAAATCTATTTTGCTTCCCCCAATCACATCCCGTCTGATAGCCATAAGTTCATCATCCGTCATCTGAAGTCTGCGAATGTTCTCATAGAGGGTGGAACGAATCACCAGTGTAGCCATTAACGCACCTGAACCTTTTACGTCAAATCTCATGCTACTTAGAGCCATATCTTCCAATAGATGCCATCTTCGCACCCTTGCGGTGAGATGTGATAACTGAGCAGAGAACTTTCGACTTAACGCATCTGCCACTACGTTTGCTTTCTCGGGGTGGTACTGGATGGTACAATCATAATCTTTCAAGAACTCCATCCATCGATGCTGTCTCATATTCAACTCCTTTTGTGAGAAGAGATACTTGAGGCTCTTATGATCGGTAAATATATCGAAGGTCTCCCCATAAAGGTAATGCCTCCAGATCTTCAGAGCAAAAATCACTGCTGCCAACTCAAGATCATGCGTCGGGTAATTCTTCTCATGGTCTTTTAGCTGTCTAGACCCATAAGCAATGACTCTCTCATTCTGGTTAAGCACACAGCCTAAACCCCCATATGATGCATCAGTATCTTTAAAGCCTCCACGCACGATGGTATAGCAATCGCGTAGAGTCAATCGTTTCTTGAGTTCCTGAAAACTTTGCTCACACTGCTCTGTCCAATCAAATTTAGTATTCTTCTTCGTAAGTTGCGTAAGAGGACCTGATATCTTGGAGAAGCCCTCCACAAACCTTCTGTAGTATCCTGCCAAACCGAGGAAACTACGAACCTCCGTAACGATCTTTGGCTGTTCCCAATTCATCACTGACTCAATCTTTGCTGGGTCAACTGTAATACCGGTCTCAGAGATAACATGGCCTAGGAAATTGACCTGCTCAAGCCAAAACTCACACTTACTAAGTTTTGCATATAACTGATGGTCTCTAAGGGTTTGTAGAGCCACTCGCAGATGTTGCTCATGTTCTCCTCGCGTCTTTGAATAGATGAGGATGTCATCTACAAAAACTACTACAGACTTGTCCAAATGTGACTTGAATATCCGGTTCATCAAGTCCATAAATGACGCGGGTGCGCTTGTCAACCCAAATGGCATGACCAAGAACTCGTAGTGCCCATGTCGGGTTCTGAACGCTGTCTTCTGAATGTCTTCAGACTTAACTTTCAACTGATGGTAGCCTGACCTCAAGTCGATCTTCGAGAAGAACCTTGCTCCTTGTAACTGATCGATCGAATGCAGATCATCAATTCTTGGAAGTGGATAATGGTTCTTAATTGTCAACTTATTTAGTGGCGTGTCGATGCAAAGCCGCATTGAACCGTCTTTCTTCTTTTAAATAGAACCGGTGCTCCCGGTGACACACTCGGTCTAATAAAGTCCTTATCTAGCGTTCTGTCTCCTTCAACTCTTTCAATTCTGCGCAGCGCTATTCGACATGAGCTTTTGATACCGTTGACCGGCGCTAACTCAATTGCAAACTCAATCTCCTGCCGGTGGTAATCCGTAGATCTTCGTGAAAACATCCCAATACTCGTAAGCAATCGTAATATCGCAATATTTTCTTCTCCTCCTTATGATCTTGCAAGTAGGCCGATAACCACAACACCGTTCCTCATCATATGCCCGCTCGAATGGCGTAGATAAAGCGGTATCACACAAGATTTGACTCTGCAAAATCGAAAAGGTTTTCTCTTCGACGGGCGGAATGTTACAATCTTTCGAAGACAATCCACGCTCGCATGGTAAGTAGATAACCAATTCATCCCTAGTATCACGTCGAACCCTTCCATGCTCAAAATGATCAAATCAGCCCATCGCCTTGTGGTCTTCGATCATCATAATCAATCGATTGACACATGGTATCGGTGCTCACCGAGTTCGTAGGAATTGACACCGCCAAGATGAAATCAAGGGCCTTGGGAATGATTCCCAACTTCGTCAAATAACAATGGAGTAACAAAGAATGTAGACCTAGGGTCTATCAACACTCGCGCTTCGGTTTTGCTTACATCGCTCTCCCGATGCATAAAAAGGGTACCTTAGTTTAGACAAGCGTTTCAATTAAAAGTTTCTAAGCATGTGTGTTCATCCATAACTTATTAACAAAATTTATTAAATATCAAGCAATTATATATAACACATAAAATAAGAAGACATCTCAACTTTTAATAATACCTTGGATCACGTCGTTCGATGTTTTACTTCTTGAGCCATCACGGCATAAGCTCGACCTTGAACATGAGGTGGGTCGATCTCTGAGTAGAAGCGAACTAGTTCTTTCCTTGTCCTCCCGAGGACAATCCTTAACCATGTGTCCGATTATGCCCACACCAAAACACGCTCCGGTGTTCCTCCTACAATCGTGTGGTTTCACGCACCTTAGGCACATAGTGACCAAACAAAAGATGGTGCACGAGAGGATCCTGTGCCACTCAAGCTCCACTAGCATTAGAATCCCGGTCATTTAATTGCACAGTGATGATCTTGCCAATCTCGATAAGGGGTCGGTCCAGAAGAAAATGTTGGTCTAGAAAATGCAGGTTGAATAAGGTTCACTGGCGGCTTTGTAAACTTGGCCCTCTTATTTTCATAAGTACCTGACTGCCCTTGTACAACCCTGTCCTTGTTCGGCTGATTGCTTCTTAAAAACCACTTTTGAATTTCTTCCTCTGCTATGAGGGCCTTTGACAGTACTCCTCCATATGTTTCCATTTCCCACATAGCCACGCTCTCCTGTATACTCGGCCTAAGACCCAGCTGAAATTTTCTGGCCTTCATCATATCGGTGGCCACATGTTGAGGTGCAAACCTTGAAAGTCGCGTGAACTCATCTCCATATTCACGCACTGACATTGTCCCCTGCTTCAGCTCGATGAACTGAACTTCCATCTGATGCTTAACGATCTTGGGAAAGTACTGATCGTTGAATGCTTCGATAAACTCAGCCCATGTCCAAGGAGTATTGGGAAACTCCTGCTCCCGGTGTCTAGCCACGGACTTCCACCATGGTCCAGCCTGTCCATCCAGTTTGAAGGTTGCCCATCTAACCTTCTCGACATCGGTGCACTGAAGCACCTCGAAGATCTTTTCCATCTCATCCAACCAACCTTCAGCTTCCATCGGGTCGGTCTGCGTCGGAAAAATTTGGAGGTCTCATCCTCCCGAATTCAAATCGATGATTGTTGTTGTTGTCCGGAAATCAGCCTCGCTTCTTTGGCGATTGCGCGATCTGAGCCATAGATGCGGTCTGCTGAGCAATGTTGGTGGCCAAACTTTCCAACACTTGTTCCATTCTTTCACCCTGACCTCTATCAACTCCGGCTCCTATAAGGACTGGATTAGAACAGGATGCGAAGGCAACTCCCCTTGATGTACCGACACCTTCAGGAATGTCCTCTAAAGGCACCGTCCTACCTCTGCCTCTGCCTCTAAATCTTGGGGCCATACTGATCGTTCATTGTGAACACCACAACATCAGTCAACATTGATTGTAAAGACAATCACAAACAATACTAGTGATTCTGGACCTAATGACATGACTCTGATGCGAACTGTACCGGGTCACGGTTGGTTCTCATGGGTCCTTAGAGAATCTAAAATCCATGGCTCTAATACCAACTGTGACGACCCGACTTTTCCAATCCCTCAGGTATAGGAAAGGCCGATTCGCCAACCAATCGAATAAACGATAAGCCGGACAAACAAGGCACATATCAGAGTAAAGCGTAATAAAAATCTATAGCTAAAATAAATGCGGAAGCAATTAAAAGTAAAGAACCACCGATGATGGCCGACCATCATCGAAACATGACTCATAACAGAAATCAATGTCAAATATAAAACTATGATATCCAACTAAAATGGGCCCACAAATTCAAGTCTAACTCTCACCACAAATAAGAAAATCAGTAAGTTCTATACTAGAAAAAACTCCTCAGGAGGAACCTCAAGCTCTTCCTCAGGCACGTAGTCAAGATCAGTCTCTCACGATACGAATAGCCACATCAAGACCAACAAAGCTCGATGAAGAAAGACATCTACGGCATTTTACTTTAACTAATATGGTTTCAAAACAAATATCGGAATATAGCTTGTCAAACATATAAGCAGATAATAAACTGAATTTAGGTGCAGAAATCATATGTAAGATTTATTTCTAAATGTATGAAAACAGTTTCAAGAACAGAATCGTGTTTCGTTGTCTTAGTTTCTCTAACTTCTATATGCAAAGTTCAGTAATTCATGACTTAATCCTCAACTTAAAATACCTCCCGAGTAAACTATATCTCGAGAGCAGGAATATAGCCGATGGGAACCCCTTCCTACCATCGTCGTTCATGAACCCTTTTTCAGGATGCAATAAGCCCCTGCGTAATGAGGGAAACTTGTGCCAGGAAGTTGTTCAGGAATTTTTGAGGGGTCGTTCAGGTCAATCATAAAACAAATGCAGATACTAATATAAATCAGATGCAAGTCTCTTATACATAGTTCAGGTTCTTGATTTTAGATTTTCAGAGCTTAAGCAGATTCAGGTTTCAGGATTCAGGTAGATTTAGATTTTCAGTCATTCATATCAATTTCAGTTTACAGATGTGATTTCAATGGCATATACAAGTTCAAAGATTTTAATTCAAAATATCCATGCGAATTAAAATAGAATACTGTAAAGATGAGATTCTCCTACCAAAACTCGGAGTTATGCGAAGTCAAGCAAGGTCCTATTGATGGCCTCTCGCCATCAATCTACATCACAATATACGTTCATGTGTTAAGATTAACTCTAATTACTAATAATATAGACCTATTTAAGTGTTTCCTCAAAAACAAGTCAAAACAGGCAAGTTGTGCCAATCCTAGAATTTGATGTAGCATTCTCATATATTTTTGACCATCAAGATGATTGATTCATGAGTTAGTCAAAACATGAAAGATGTAGATTTTTCTATTAGCTTTCCAACACAAAAAGAATCGTCTCAATTGGAGTTCGGGATAAATAGTTATGACTAAAATACTAAGGCAATGTCGGAGTTCGGTGATACCTCGCTCGAGCGATGATAATAGCTCGCTCGAGCGAGCTACAGCGACGCGATTTCGCTGGTTTTCACCCGAATCGAAACCCATACATCCCAAAGCAAAACCCATGGCTAATCTAATGATTTAATCAAAAAGTTTAATTAAAACGTACCTTTAATCTAAGGATTCCTAGATTAGAAATGAGTCACGCGAATGGAGCTTCGGAACGAAACCGACGGGTTTCCTCAACGATTCGCGCCGCGATCGATCCCACGAGTTCACAGAGACAACTCCAACACGCCCCCAATGATCTCAACCTCTCCCAATAGCCAACTATAAATCTAAGGTTGATTCAAGTTATTTCTAAGGTTTAAGTGTTTTCAACAAAGAGGGTTCTAGAGAAGGAGGTTTTCTAAACCGATCTCCTATGATGATTGAAGAAGGAGAAGACGGAGTTTCACACGGTTGGGTAACTATCCTCTCTTAACAAAACCTAGTATAATACGGGAATGTAATTCCTTCTTATAATAGGATTGCTCACAAAGTAAAACACACACACACATCTTATGTATTATACACTTCTAATTTTAAAACTCAAGTCTGGTGTTGAGCGGCTACACCGAGGTCGGTGCACAACTTTCGCATGAGGGTCCAAATGGGCTCTAAATTAAAATCTGTCCGCACAATCACATCTAGATAAAAATCCAAAACAAATGGTGACGTCAGTTGCCGAGCCGAATACACACACAGGGTCAGTCTAACTCGGGTTCAAAATACGGGTCTTTACAGTATGAGATGACCCTTATCGATGGTGACTGATTCATTCCTCTATATCACATATACGATGATGCATTATGGATTGATTTTATTTACTACTAACTTCCACGTAGTTAAGTATTTTCTCAAAACTGACGCGGAATGGTCAAATTCGCTCTAGCGAATTTGTCAAATTCTGTGTGGCACACTCAAACTCGGTCGAGTGAGTTTGACCCAAAAAATTTGGCTTCATTTCTGAGGAAAATTCGCTCGAGCGAATTTTTCTTAGAAAATTTCCTTTGTTTCTAAAGTTGTCTCACTCGAGCGATTACCAATTCTCTTAAGCGAATCTATGTGATTCTGTAACTTTTGGAACTCTTCTTCCTCAATTTGAACCTTCCAAAAACCTTACATACGATCTCACATCACCCACAAATCGAATCTAAACTTATTTCACACTATCAAAACATAAATCTTACCTTCTAAATTGTGTATACGGAGTCTATGATGATCGAATCGATGAAAATCAACGCCAAAGCTCTCGCTCGTCTCTTTAATGACTCGATTTCCCTTCATTCGAACCCAAATTTCTCAAATCCTTACATGAAACCTAAATACACACTAATAACATCTAAATCTCACAAATCATCCTATAACCTACACATCCAAGCGATGGATTTCGAAGACTACCTTCTTAGGTTATGCATGCGAAGCTCACGATCATCGAAAATGAAGGAATTGATGCCAAGGCTTATCGTTCATCCGATGACTCAATTTCCTCCTCTTTAGATCTTAAGATGTCAAAATCAAAGGTTGCTAGCGGTACAAAACAAGGCAAAAAAAAAAAAAAGGTTTGAGTGGAGATCAATGGCTATGATCTCACCAAAAGGGGAAAATTAGGAGAAGAAGGGTTTGAGACGATGAGATCAATGTTTTGGTTTTCAAAGAAGAAGGAAGAAGAGGAGAAGAGGAGTGGAGGGCTCATTTCCTTCGGCTCTCTCTCTCATTTTTCCTTTCTCTCCTCTCTCAAATGAAAATCACAAATCTGACTTCTTTATTGGTTTTTCTTTTTATATTAAAGGGAGTCCGATTCAGCGCTAAGCCGTCACACCGTGAATTGGTGTATGGGCCTTCATCAAAAGGTCCGAAATAGGTTCCAAAATCCACTCAACAAGATTTGATCCCTAAACTTCCTATTTACGAAGAAAGTTCCTGACCATTATGCCATCACGTGGCTTGCTTTATGGTTCACACGAATATATATTAACCTTTCACTCTTGGTTATGTATATTCGTATATTAGTTTGGGTTATTAGGCTCAGGTTAAGTTCGTGTCTAGGGTGCACCTAATCGCCCTTGATCACACGCACGCCATCCTTCTCACTTTAAATTATTCACTAATAACTAAGTAAGCCCAATATTATAATTATAATACTTGAAAAGGTGAAAATCGAACTTGGTCTGATCCTGAGTTTCGAGTCGTGTGCAACACGCACACTTCTTATAAGGGTTCAAGTTTCAATTTAGTGCTCGAATTAGGAAATGGGTTTCAGATTTGTGAATTGGGTGCATTTACCCAAATAAGATAGATGGGCCAGAGGCCGCGCCGCAGATGTTAACGGTTTGACCAAAGTCAAAATGATCGAAACGGTCGTGTGATCATCAAAGGTCAATGAGTCAACACTGGATAAATCAGGGTTGTTACAATCATTGTCTTGATTGACTGAATGGTGAAGAGTGTCAGCCTATGTTTGCACAATATTGACAATCGAATATTGAATATTGGACCATGGTTGGTGTTTGGTATTGCACTGAAATAAATTAAAAGACGTTAATAATAGATGAAGGAATAAAATTTAATAATTTAGTAATTTACACTTAAGCAATTCATAAAATTTAGTGTACCTTGTAAATCCTTGTGCCTGTTAATGTTATAATTGTCACCTGTAGAATAATATTTCTATGCTTTAGCTTTAAATTTTGCATTATAAACTGGTATGCTTGTGTGGAATTGTGAATGCTTACCTCCTGATTAGACATTGTTTTAATGTGAACTATATTTAGAATATTCTGTTAGCATTAGTTTAATCTTAATTATTTTCATGATATCACAATTGTTGGAAACCTCACTTGCACTTGCACATATGGAATTCTCTTAAATAACCTGTACTGTAACTCACAACATAATTGTAGACACCCAAATTTGACTTAAGGCTCGATTGATACGTACTTCGAGAAAAGGGTACTTTTGAGCTTCCAAAATCATTCCTCGGACCCTAAGAACCCTTCCCAAACCCTTAGAACCCTTCTCGGACCCTTAGAACCCAACCAGACCCATAAAACCCTTGTCAACCCATACTGGACCCAACTCGGGCCCACAATCCATCCCTTCCTATTTGAAGAATCAAAACGTGGGCTATGCGGACATAATATGTATGCATGACCATTTTATGGTAGAATTATGCATAGCCAAAGTTTGGACTATGCCTACATAGTATGTACGCATACGCTATTTTCTGGCAGAAATTGGCCATGTGTATAGTATGTATGCATAGCCAATTTTTTGGTTACAACATCAACCCCCCCTGCTCGGGCTCTGAACTTTTCATTTTGTGAAGAACACTGTTCCTAAGCTATGCGTACATACTATGTACGCATAGCTTAAAATTTTATTTTTCATTAAAAATGATCGAATTTCACTACTAGGGTTTGACTTTTTGATCACCCCAAAGTTTGGGGGTAGTTTCTTTAGGACTGTTGAACACTTCCTTGCCTTTAGTGTCACCCTTTTACCATGTAAAACTCCACCCTATCATCTACCATTAAACCCAAATTCCCACCTATCCAAGCTTCCAAAACCCTAGGAAACCTTAGATTAAGGATTAACTAATTGCTAACTCACTTAGCCCTTAAGAATCCCTCTAATCCACTCAAACTCAAACTCTATAAATAGAGAGCCACCACCCCCCCCCCCCCCCACCCTCTTAATTAAGACCTTAAAATTTTTTCTAAAAAAGAGAGACCTTTAGAGATATCCCCTCTCTTTTCAAACACTAATCCATAAAAATTCCAGAACCTAGGTTCCCCTCTTAGACCTCATTTTCCAGCATCAATCCCTTAGCTTTAGCAAGAACAAGGCCTTAGCCTATCTCTCCTACCTTGTAGCTCCCAAGCCTTAGAGTTCAAAACCCATTCCTCAACTCATTTACTATCGGAAGCTCGTCGGAAGCGTACTCATGCGAAGGTCCACAACGATGCTACAAGGGCCCGAGAGCTCCATGTAGACACCCCAATTTTTCCCTCTCGTAGTATACAAACCTATTCGGTCAACCTTTCACCTTGCCCATGACTTTCAGAAGGGACTTACCTTCTCTGAAAGCTTTAAAACCCTAATACGGGGACCATATACTGAAATAATAATATATAACTGAACACAAGCTAAAGCAATTGTTATGTGGCTCAGACCCCACAACCCTAATACGGGGACTATAAACTGAAACAATAGTATATAGTCGAAGCACAAGTTGAAATAATAGCCTTTGGGTTCGGACTGACTTAGCCCGGGGAGGATCTCAAATTCCGTGCCCTATATAGCGTGCGCAATTCGATTGAGCGCCACACAGCTAGCGCGCAATTGGTCCAACTTGGACCAAGTCTATTCTTCCCGCGGACCGCCTTAGGATCCGATTCCATGCCTAGGATAGGGTGCACAATCTATTACGTGCCCCACCACCCACGCGTAATTGGTCCACTTTGGGCCTGGACTCTAGTTCCATAACCGCTTGAATTCCTCGATTAAGCGCAACGTATCTACGCTTAATTGAATTGGACACTCCCAACAAGGCTCGCAATTAGTTTTAATTGGATTAGAACTCAGACACCCGGCTGACCCAGTTAGCGGGTCACTCACTGAGTCGGTCAACTCAAAGTGATTATACGCCTGGGATAGGGCGCATAATCCGATTAAGCGCACCAGACAGGGCGCGTAATCGGATTTGATCGGCTAATTGCGCACCTCCCACAGGGCGCACAATTACCCGAATATCTATAAATAGACCCCCCTACCCCACATTCCAACACATGAAGCAATCAAGTTTTCGAGTTCCTTTCTTTCGAGTTTAGGGATTTTGAGACTTTCTCTTCAGCGCCTAGCTTCAGGTAATTTCTTAGCTCTAGTTCTTAATTACTTTTCTAGTTCTAGGTTCTAGTTTTTAAGTTCTAATTTTTTTAGTTCTTAATTTCATAGATCTTAGATTTTAATTTCTAGTCTTAGATTTTAGGTTTTAATTCCAGTCTCTAAATTCTAGTTCTTAATCTCTGGTGCTTAGCTTCTAGAATCAGTTCTTAGTTTTAATCCTTAAATTTTTATTCTAGATTTTAGGTATAGTTTTAAATTCTAGTTCTCTTCCTAATTTCTAGTTCTACTCCTTAATATCTAAATTTTTAGATCTTCAATTTCAACTCTTAATTTTTAAATTCAAATTTTTAGTCTGCTTATCTCTGGGTCTAGGTCTTAATTCCTAGAACCAGTTCTTAATTTTAGTTTTTAAATTTTTTGGCCCTGGTTCTTAATCTCTAGAACCAGTTTTTAGTCTTTAATTATTCTAGATCGTAGCCTTTATTTTTAATTCTAGTTTTAATCTCCTCTAGTTTATAATTCTTCATTTTTAATCTTACCCTTAAAAATCCTTTAATTTTAATCTTCAAAACATTAACTTTCTAATACAAAAATCAGTTTTCTTCAATTAATACTATTTTTAATGACCCTTAGCCAATCGATTTACCCAAGAGAGCTTACGGAGGGTACCCGTGAACGGGGCCGATCCTCCTTAGCATAGCAAGCCAAATCCCCTTTTTCTAGATTTCTGGTATAAGTAGGATACTCAAAGTAATTAGATTTCTAATAGATTTAGGATATCTAAATTGATTAGATTTTTAATAGAAATAGGAAACTTGAAATTAGTTAGACTTCTAATAGACTTAGGATATCTAAGTTAACTAGACTTCTAATAGAATCAGGATATTTGAGTTAATTAGGCTTCTAGTAAAAATAGGATATTTAAAGTAATTAGACTTTTAATGGAATCAAACTTCCTAGTTAATTAGAGTTCTAAGAGAATTAAATACTTAAATTAATTAGAGTTCTGATAGAATTAGGATACTTAAGTTAATTAGAGTTCTAATAAAATTAGGATACTTGGATTAATTGGACTTTTAATAGAAGCAGGAGACTTAGGATAATTTGATTCCTAATAGAATTAGGAGACTAATACCAATTAGACTTCTAGTAAGATAAGGTTTTTTAAGTTAACAAAACTCCTAGTAGGATTAGGAGACTAGTTTGACTAAACTCGTAGAATAATTAAAAGATTAGGTTAATTAGACTCCCAGCAAGATTAAGAAAAACTAAAGCAATCCGACTTAGAGCAGGATAGGAAAACTATATAAACTAAACTTCTAGGTGACCCAGTGCTACTATCGTCGGCATGTTGACGATTCCGTAAAGAAGTCAAATCCACACCCCGAAAGGCATGATCAGTGACGTGTTGCAGCGTCGATAAAAATCTGTGGCTGGCGATCGCAACGAACCGGGTATTTCTCTCTTAGAATTTACCCCTTTTATTTTTACATCTTAACTTACCATTCATTGCCCTTAGCCAGAGTCCACTTGGACCAAATTGGGCCACTCTTTCCGAGGACCGAAAGGAACCCAGAAAAAGTGCATACCAACAGACTGGCGATCGTGATGAGACTTCTTATCACCAAAGTTGCCTCTGTTTAGTTAAATTTTCTTTACTAATCGATTCTCTTTCCCGTCCTATTCTGCACCCACTTTACTACCGATGAATTCCCTAAAGTACATGAGCATTCATCAAAGGCTCATGATGGCGGGAATACAAAGAATATATCTCACTCACCATGATGATCCTCCGTTATGGAACTACCATGGTAACCCTGTATACGGTGAGGATCTATCTAACGAGTATGCTCAATATAACCCCGAGATTAACATGACCAGTCATCAGGAAAACCCCTTCACCCCTCCAACCACTAGCAATAACCACAGTGGAAAAGACGACATCTGTCAAGACCAGGAGTTCACCTTACCTGCGGGGTTCAAGCCACCCAAGTTTAACAAATACAATGGTATGGGAAACCCGAACCACCATTTGACACTTTTCTGTAACAACTGTCGACCCATTCGTGATAATCAAAGGCTCCTGATACATTATTTCCAGAGATCACTAGAAGGGGAAGCTCTCGACTGGTTTGTCGGACTCCCACTTCATATAATTGACACGTTTGATGATCAAGCTAGACAATTCCTAGACCAGTATAAGCATTCGATACAAGAAGCAGATAGTCTTAATGATCTGATGACAACTAAGTAAGAATCCGAGGAAGACTTAGCGAATTTCGTAGCACATTGGAGGAAGTTGGCAGCCCGCACCAGAAGCCAGAAGAAGGAGAAGGATGTGATCGACATTATCATAAATAATGTCAAAGAGCCTCTCCGAAGTGCTCTCGTCATAAGCAATTGTTCGGACTTCGCTACTCTTCACTCACGTGCCAGTCGCATCCATCGACATATAAAGGGAGGAGACATCACCTTTTCAATAGTAACCATGAAGGCCGCTACTTTCGGTGATTCAAAGTAGAACAATAAGAAAGCCTCTGGCTCGGAGCAAGTCAATACCATCGCCAACTAGGGTTAGAGAGTCGGCAACGAAAATTACCAGCTAAGGAACTCTGGTCAGAGTCAGTATCAAAATCCGAATCAGCAGCAGTATCCCAATCAAAATTGAAACCAGTACCAAAACCGAAACCAATACACTAACCAGAATGTTTAGAACCAGAATGCCACTCGAAATCGACCAATCAACCCCCAGGGCTATAATAATGTACCACCGCTTCATAACTTCAGCCAACAAGTCAGAGGCCCCTACCAACCCAAATGCGACCACTATCCTCCACTGCCTGACACCATCCCCAACATAATCCACCTCCTCAGCCATCAAAATCTCATTAGATTCCCACCATAACAGCCACGACCCTGGCGTGCTAATCTTGATCATAGCAAGTTTTATGTTTTTCATCGATATGCGGGACATAATTTGGAAAACTGCTGGGTGCTGGGAGACATGATCTATGACTTGAATGATCGAAACTAAATAAATGGGGAATCTCTTTGAAACTCTAACTAGAACAACAATCATCTGCCTCCCAACTTAGGGATTATCAATAATCCCCTGCCCAGTCATAATCAAGGGTCTGTCACCCACATCACTACGCTAGACCCTCCGAGCTGATTCCCTTTTCACCCCTTTACCCTCATCACCCATGTCGGTTCCCCAGATGCTTCGACTCATTCAGATGATCCCCCAAGGCCCCCGGCCATTTTCTCGAACCCTTCATCCCTGATGACCTGGATTGTCCCTCCGAACTCTCCACCCCATCCCACCTTTGCTCAGGTTCAAGTTCAAGCCTTTAGAACTCGAAGATCAAGCTTTCAATCTGTGGGGCCCACTGCACCCCCAAGTGCCGAGAGGACTCCACCGTCGATCCCCCTATATGACTTTGAGCCTGAAAGCGAAGACCATGTCCTTCAAACTGTAGAACAAATTACGGTGTTGGAAGACAACATTACACATATTACTTCAAGACAGCAACATGAGGCTATAGTGAAATGCCGCCTCGATGCCAAGACGAGTCAGCCGAGTGAAGGATTTGACAAGGAAGAAGCCCTGATCTCCACTTTTCTGGAAGAGGAAGACTACACTCAGTATCTCCCACTGTGGAATGGCATAGCTCCTCTGTGCATTCCTTCCTCAAATTTTACCCCATTCAAGATAAGTACTACGGCAGGTTCGTCAGCACCCCAACATCCGGCCAACGTGCTTGGATCTAAAATCTGGAACCCATTACCCACCACCGCCATACCCCTAAAAAAGGCAGAACAACAGCACCCAACCGACGGAAAGGATAGTGAGGGAACGAATAGTGAACCTACCTCCACCGCCTCATACGATCCCTCCGCCTCCGATTCTCGAACTAGTGCCTCCACTGCCTCAGCCAAATGTCAGTAAAGCTCATTGCCTCGACAAAGAGCCTACTCTAAAAACAGGCCAGGAATACGACCTTTTGTGGCACCTCGGGAAAATACCAGTGTAAATATCCATCCTTGAGCTCATCAAGAAATCGCCAGAACACCACCGACTGTTGATAGAGATGCTGGATGAGACACACATAAACGAGGATACCACCTTGGACACATGAGATCACTTCGATCATGGCACAACCTTCGACTCTCACTTTCACTGAGGCTGATATGCCTAAGGAATCACTGTGCGAGAACTCCGCCCCAATATACCTGACAGTTATGATCAGAGGCTTCTCAGTACCGCATGCGCTGGTTGACACTGGAACGAGGCTTAATATATGTCTCATAACCACGTTAAGGAAGATTTCCACGTTGCCTCTTTGGGGAGCAAGGAAGAGACAGAGACACCTCAGCCTCATGAACCGGAAGTAGAGGACTGGTTTTCAATGTCAAGTGAGGAAGAAGACTATTAGAATAGTCTTACCGATATAAAACTTGAAGACCTCCTGAGAGCTGATCGCCTAGAATGGTTCGGAGAGGACAATTTTTCTCGAGAGAAGACTCTGAATCCTGACGACGACTTCGATTATCAGTACGTGATCGATAATTGGTAGTGCCCACATCAGTGCCCTTATCCGAAACTTCCTTACTATGGCCGATGCTGCACTATGATGCTACGATGTCAAAAGACTGTCATGGATGAAATCTAGAAAACCTTTAGCATAGAAGAATCTCACATTGGCCTTGTAGAATTCTAATAAGAGCTAGAGCTCGACGCTCCTCAATCTCCACACGCTCCACAACTTCAGATATTCTAGAATTCACTTGAAGGGGAATGACAACCGTCGCCAAGTGATGATGAAGACTACTGGATAGACCTTTCGGTGCTTGAGTTAGCAGAGCAGTTAGCCCAAGGCTTCTAGAGGAAGTCAGACGAAGGAGACGACCATGACTTCAACGACGGTAACCTCGTTCCCGAGGACCCAGGCTGGGAATGGCCTTGGGGAGATCCCTATATCTCTCACCGTATCAACCTCGCTGTCGGGCATGCATACACATCATAGCATACTATGAGGTACAAAGCTAAGAACTCACCGGTCCAGAACAATGTCTCGAACAACCTCAATAGCAAGAATATCCTTGGTTCGATTCCGAAGATGAGAGCTTAGACGACTATGACCTCTCCACCCTTTTCGACGATCAAGCAGTTCACATGATAGAAGAAGAAGCACATTAGTCGGACCATCGCCATCCTCACTCATTAAGAGGACCACCCCGGACGAGGACTCTAAAAAAATGCCAAATTCTGAATGAGTCCATGTCATCCAAAGATTCCCACAAATTGGTTTAGCAGCCATCCAACTTCCTCAATTAGAAGAAGCAATCTCGCCGGTTCCTCTCCAGGCAACTGATCCTGTACTATATCTCTTATTAACGGTAAAAAAAATAGAAAATCCTAAAACCCATAAAAATGGAAAATCCTAAAAAATTAGAAGACCACAGAAAAAGAGAGGGAGCCCCTCATCCAAGATAGCGACCAACAAAGAGACTTTTCTCCTAAGGCTACAAGTAGTTGTCACCCCAACGGAGTCAAGGAAGGAATAACCGACATGATCACACACGGTCATCGTCCCACCTTCAACATCGAAGAACCCTGCCTCGACTTGATCCAATGTGACCCTATTGCCTCTTTCTCACGAAGGCACCGAGCATCCCAGCGAAGTGACAAGCCCATAATCACACCCGACGAGATCCTCCACGACTTCGAGAGAAGGATGAATAGCCTCGACCTACACCTGACTGAGGATGTTGCGGTCATAAATTACGCTGATGAAGGGTTACCTCCCACAAAACTAACCCCCCAGTATAGCCATTTTGTAGTGTATGAGCTCACAAACGATGATGAAGGAGCACCAGCCGCTGAGGAAAGACATGACTTCCAATAGGTCATCAAACGCTTCGACGAGAAAACTTAAGCTGTCGCAGAACCTACCAAAGAAATGATTTTGGCACTAAGGAGAAGCCCAAGAAGCTGCTAATCAGTGCAACGCTCAGCCCCAAGGAGCAACAACAAATCATCCAAGTCCTCCAAGATTACCTCAACTCCTTTACATGGCCCTACGAAGATATGCCTGGCTTGGACCCGAGCTTAGTAGAACACTGTTTGGTGCTAGAACCACATGCAAAGCCTGTCAAGCAAAAACTCCAAAGAATGCACCTAAAGACTGCCCTACAAGTCAAGGAGGAAGTTGACAAGCTACACAAGGCAAATTTCATACGAGTCATCCTCTACCCCAAATGGGTCGCAAACATAGTACCTGTCGCCAAGAAAGATGGCAGAGTAAGGGTATGTATCAACTTTCATAACCTTAACTAGGCATGCCCAAATGGTGACTTCCCGGTCCCTCATATTGACACTCTGGTTGACAATACTATCGGACATGAGATATTATCCTTTATGAATGACTTTTTCGGGTAAAATAAGATCAAACTAGCCGATTCCGACCAATAAAAGACTTCCTTCACTACGCCATGGGGAACGTACTACTATGTCATCATGCCTTTCAGGCTTAAGAACACAGGAGCCACGTATCAATGCATCGTGATGGCCATCTTTCATGGCATGATGCATAAGTGCGTATAAGTCTATAGCGACGACATATTAGTGAAGTCTCAAGCACGAGCAGGACATGCTGAAGCATTACGACTAGTATTATAGAGATAAAAAAAGTATTAGCTAAAGATGAATCCAAAGAAATGCATGTTCAGAGTGGCCTCTAAAAAACTATTGGGATTCATAATTAGCAAGCAAGGAATCGAGGTCGATCTGGTAAAGGTTAGAGCCATCCTCAAAATGCCACCTCCCAGTAACATCAAAGAACTACGAGGCCTGATAGGAAGACTATAATTCATTAGGAGATTCATCTGTTAGCACTCAAATAGATGCAATCCTTTCTACAGACTACTTAAAGGAGGAGCCGAGTACATATGGGATGATCAGTGTCAGCAAGCCTTCGACAATATCAAGAAGTACCTCCTGGACCCGCCAATACTATTACCACCAGTTCCTGAAAGATCTCTAATCCTCTACGTGTCAGTAAATGACAAGGCTCTGGGAGTAATTCTCGGACAATATAAAGAAGACGGCAAGAGAGAGGTCATTTACAACCTCAGCAGAACGATGGTTGAGTACGAATAGAAATACACGCCAATGGAGAAGACATGCCTTACACTAGTATGGGCCTCAAAGAAATTACGATAGTACTTCTGAGCACACAAGATACTAGTGCTAGCACATATGAACCCTCTGAAGTACATCTTTGAGAAGCCCGCTACGTCTAGAAAGATCGCTCGATGGCATATGCTCCTATAAGAGTTCGATATCACTTATGTCACATAGAAGTTCATCAAAGGACAAGCGATCGCCGATTACCTCGTGAACCTTCCACTCCCGGGCAATGAGCCTGTACTCAAAGACTTTCCCAACGAAGATCTCCTCTCAATTCACAATGAAGAGCCCGACAATACTTCATGGTCCCTCTACTTGGACGGTGCTCTTAATCACAAAGGAAAAGGCATCGGGATAGTCCTACTGAGCCCAAAAGGGGTCTTCATACCGAAAGCTTTTCAACTCAACTTCCCAATCACCAATAATGTCACTGAATATGAAGCCTTCATCGCCAGACTACGAATAGCGCTGCAGTTAGGTGTCAAGCAGTTGAAGACAATCGACAACTCCAAGCTTGTGATATCACATGTCATTGATGAATGGAAGACCAAAAAAAGAAGACTGATGGCCTACTAAGAAATAACTTAGTTTCTGATAAAGAAGTTTATAAGAATCTCTTTCACGCACATCCCTAGATTGGAGAATGAGCTCATAGATTCTCTCGCCATGCTAGCCTCAGTGATTCAGATACCGGTCGGACATAACACCATATCCTTCTTCATCAAGAGATTGACAATACCAGCACATGAAGTCGTCTGAAAATTCAAACTGGAACTGCCAACTGGACCAGAAGCCGTCATGAGCGGAGGGCAACCTACCTCAGGTAACTCTACAAAGAAAGAAGCCGACGTCACAACTTTTAGATATGAGAAATCACTGACCGACGATGGACAACCATGGTACTTTGATATATGGAACTTTCTGAAGCATCGCCATATCCCTCCTTACGTAACGAAGATTGAGCGAAAGACAATTAGAAACCGATGTGCAAGGTTCTGCATCCTGGGCAAGACGCTATAAAAGAAGCCTTCACCAAAGGAGTATTGCTCCGGTGTGTCACGACAGCCGAAGGCTAATACATCATCCGAGAAACTCATGCTAGTGCCTGTGATGCCCATGCTGGCAGATAGAGACTCACTGATCATATTATACGACAAGGCTACTACTGGCCAACGATGACAAGGGATTGTCACCTCTATGTCCAATGCTGCAAGCAATGCCAAGAACATGTCACACTCATCAAAGTCCCATCAGCTGCATTGAAACCCTATAACTTCACCATGGACATTCTCGCTGTGGACCTTTGATATCATCAGTCCCTTCACGGACAAGATCGGGAATACGCGTAAGCATGCATTCATACTCACAGCGACTGAGTTGGAATCTTTCTTGTAATGAAAAATAATAGTAAAAAAAAAACCATATAATGATCCATCCTTTATTACCAGGCCTCGGTTTGAGACACCACCCCCTTGACAATGTGCAAAGAGAAAATAAAATTACTAATAACTTTATCTTCATGTACAGATATAGAGCAACCATCAACTATTGCTGGGCCAACTCAAGGAGCATCCAAGTCCCAATGATAGGTGACGGTACCAAGAGTAAGAAGTCAAAGTATAGAAGGTAATAAGAGAAGAAAAATGAAGAGTCAGGTACATCTGAACTCAAAAGATCTCTATACACATATCAAAAATTCTTTTTATAATGTGTCACTGGGGGCATACCCCCTATATATACAATGAATATAAAAAGAGAATAAAAAAATGCCCTACTCCCTCCGCTGCCTTTGCGAGGGATGCTCATCACCATCCTCAACATCATCAACCCTAGGACCAGGAACCTGGTCCATTGAGGCCTCAACTGAAGCCTGAGGTCTAGATGGAGGCCTCCTCGAAGAGGAAGGTCTGACAACAGAACCCCCTCGCTCGCCTGGCTGGAGGTCCGCCGAGATTGCAAAAGCAGGGAGCCAAAGGCAAGCATAGGCCCAAGGGCCGAGTTTGCCTAACAGATCTCTGCCAGTGAGTAGCTAGCCCTTGATCTCGACCCCGGGAGGTGATCGACCATCCCTCGTACTCTCCCTCCTACCCTCGCCAGCTCGTGCTCTAGAAGCTCGATCATCAGCTGCATCTCGACACGGAAGATGGCTCGAGCACTCTCCAGCTCCACTGCTCAGGTCCACCGCTCGACTCGAGGTCCATCATCAACTCTTGGAGATGACACTCAGTAGTGTCGAAAGGGACCTCATGAGTCTCCTCGTGAACTTGAGCACGTTGCACCTCCAGACGTGACTGCTCCAGCTCACACACTTGTACAAGACCAAGACTAAGAAGATGGATCGGCATAGCAAAGAGACAGAGCCAAAATGATGAAGATATACCAATTTAGCATGCTCCTGCAGAAGGCACTCTACCATAGCGACAGTAGTTGGATCAGCTGAAGGTGTCGGCGGAACAAGAACCGGAGCCTCAGGTGCTAATAGCTGCAAAACAGAAGAACATCAGAAAATACTAAGACTACAGAACTAAAAAAGAAATATAATTACACCAATTATAATATACCTGAGTAGGGATAGGAGTAGACTCCTGAGGAGGAGTCTCAGGAGCAGAGTCAGGGATGACCTGCACAAAGGGACCAAACAAACCAATAAAACACGTTAGATAAGACCAAATCGACAGAAGCAAAACAAACTAATACACATGCACTCTACCTGACTCCTAAGGTGTAAGGAGGCAGCTGTCACCTCCCACGTCTAGAAGTCGTCGGCAAGCTAATGCTAAAAAACCTACAACTACATATTAGCAAATTGCTAAATAAACTAAATAGAATAACAACTTGGAAGACATAAGAAACTCACCCGATTGGCTCATTTCACCAGGCGGTCATCACGATCCTCTCATCGACACGTAGCTAAAGAGGGATCAAATGCTGGAGTGGATACCCCAACACCCCATAGCTCTTACCTTTGCAAATATGACTCATAACAAACGCATTAGAAGTGACAAAATGAACCATGCTAATGATTAATAAAATCAAGTTAAGAGAAACACTCACCAATCGGTCAATCTCTGAATGTAGGCTGGTCTCTACCTCATGACCAACTTGTTGCTGACCTCGCAGCAGCTCGATCATCACTGCCTGGCTGGCGACCTCACCCTCCTTCTCAGTCTGGAAAGCACAAGGGAAATCAAACAAAGCAATGATGTTATGCTAACTGGAAACTACACGAATATACACTAATAACCAAAGCCCAATAAGCTAACTCACTAGAGATCGTTGGGCCTCTGCCAGCTGAGCCCTCAACTCGTCCTTTGCCATCCTTGCTTGGAAGATCAAGGTCATCAAGAAGTGTAGCATCTCCTCATCAGGACGAGGAGCACACCCTGTCTGGTCCATCGCCCTGTGGGGGGCATCCAACGCTCCGTGAGTGCCCATGTCGAGGTGACCCTCCTCTAATGTGACCAGCCTCTCCCTCAATTCCGAAGCTGACTCAGAACCACCAACCGCAACAGAGCCGCTCCCATGGAAGGGACGCGTGAAGAGCCGACCACCACCAAGCTCTCGAAACCATCTCACAAACTCCTAGGCATCCGCCTCATCACGTGCCCCTATCACCTTGGTCCCCCTGGCTCTGAAATCAGTAATCTGAGCCTCCATCTTTGACGTGAAGTTCCGGCCAGGGGGACCGGTCACCCTCTTCACCACCCTATGGCGAATCTCTGAGGGGACTCCCTCAGGGAGTCCCAGCTATCGAGCTGCCCGAGAAAGGTGAATGCGCTCTATCTTCTCAAAGCAGTGAACCTAGATGTCCACATCGAAGAAGGGTCAGCCAGACTGGATCACTGGCTGCTCGGTATCCTCCCCGAATGCATAGGGCCTCCAAATCACCTGTAGCCAGAAACAAAGAAATAATCATTAGTAAATCCAAAACTCGATAAGTTAAAACATTGACAATGTAGATAATATGTACCTTCCCTGCATGCATATCCTCGAAGAGACCTTGCACGGTCTGCAAATCTGAAGAGTGGCGACGTTGGCCTAGTGCCCTCCGCTACACATGCATCCGCGGGAATGTAATAGTGATCTCTGCTGAAACCTGCGGCCTTAAAGAGGTGAAATGATCGAACGCCCGAAACTGGAAGAACACCAAAACCATCACTAAAACAAAAGACTAGGCAACTAAGAGAACGAGGAAATCAACGATTAACAAAGACCCACCTAAAGAAAGGGAAGAAAACCTCCAATGGTGGCCACGCCTATCCCTCTATAGTACAACTACTCGTAGAGGTGTGCCAATGTCGCCACGCCCCAGGCGTAAGTGGGGACTCTATTCAGATCCTCAAGTAATGTCAGAAATAACTTGGTGACGCATCCCCAGGTGGAAGAAGAAAAGAGCACTGCCCCAAGGAAGTGCATCAAGAATGCACAGAGCACTCAGTCCGCCGCCACTCCCGGCTCCACCACAGGTTCTCGTCGCGCCATCGCCTCACAATGCGCCTGGAATGACACTCTCGGCTTTGAGTGGCGTCTTGAAGGGACAAAGCAACTAGCAAACATATCAAAGAACTAGGTGATGCGGATAACTCCTGATCCTGATCCACTGAAGCGATATGCGACTCCTCGCATACTGCCAGATAGTCCCCCTCCATCTGACCAGTCACCGGCTCCCCCTCGAATCAGAGTCAGGTAATGCAGACCCAGTCCTCTGAGGTCGGAAGCAGTATCCCGATTGGGAAGAGCAGTGCTTGCTGCTCCTCCCTCCACCTCTCCCAGATCGCCCCAATTAGACCCCGATCGACCTGAAAGGGCTCCAACTCCATAATCAGCCCGAAGCCTAAAGATACCAACTGTGTCCGTTGAAACACAGGCAGTGCACGGTACTAGGCATGGGACTCCGACCATGCAGTTCTGATAGCTAGCACCGGGGGCTCCTAACAAATAATAAATAGAAATGTTTAAGAAAAAAAAATAAGGCTAACACAACGATGCTAAAACTAACGAGAACTATGAGCAACAAGTAAACCTAATCCTAATAAAATAAAGCAGTAAAACAATAAAACATATGATAATCACAAACCACAATGATAATCTACAAGAAGCACACAAAACGTGATAAAAGCAAGACGGAGCAATAAAATAAACATGACCTAAAACTAGATATATGCGTGATGCATGAATGAGCACACATACTACACTAGATGCATGTTCGACATAAATTAAAAGGGTTTCCAGATCCTAGATGTCTACGTTATAACCTAAATACCTAAAAAGTAATAGAAAATTCTTGCTCACGAGTACCTACCTGGTCTCGCATGAAGAACTCCTCCAAAGGGATGCATATCGCGCCCTGATGCAGAGCAACATCATCATCATCCTCATCGTCGCCCTCCAGTGTATCCTCCCTCACCACCACCTTAGTCTCACCCTCTACCTCGACATCAGTGCCAGTGCAAACCTCAAAAGTCTCACCAACCTCCCCCTCCATCGCGCCCTGATGTGGAGCAACATCATCATCATCCTCATCGTCGCCCTCCAGTGTATCCTCCCTCACCACCACCTTAGTCTCACCCTCTACCTCGACATCAGTGCCAGTGCAAACCTCAAAAGTCTCACCAACCTCCCCCTCCATCAGCCACTCCATCTCCAAAGCAGTCTTGTAAAGTCAATCATTGCCCTTGAACTCCATCTCAAATCAAAGAGCTTAAGAAATTGAGAAAAATGGAAGAAGCTATGCTAGAAACGGACGAACGGATTACGAAATATAGCAGAAACATGAGAATTAGGGCGCTAGAGAGCAAGGGAGCAGAAGATCGAGAAAAAACCAGAAAGCGTGACTAAAAATGAGGACTTTCTGGCTTATATAAAGCACACGTCAAATGTGCACCGTGACACGAGCGCGCAACCCAATTATGCCCTCGGACACCAATGCATAATACAACTTACGCGCAATGGGCATCACGCGTAATCAGACTATCACCCGCCCAAAAGTCAAACACGCGCTTTGTGTCCCACGTGCAATTCCAAAGGTCACCAATACAATGACGGGGTGACGCTCTAATTGCGCGCACCAACAAGGGCGCGTAATTAGTTCCGTGCATGAATGAGGGTGCGCAATAGCCCTCCAGGACCCCCTACTCACGCGCGCCCAATTAGGCGCTCAATTACATTATGTGCCCTACCCATTGCACATAATTGCCCAGGCATATAATATATATATACATATATACTTGGCTACAACAGCCAGGGGTGAGTCCATGCGCTTGCGCACTCACACCAGATAGTACCCGCAACACAGAATGCACACACACACTTTTACTTAAGCACATACGCTCAAACAAACACAAAAGTGAAAATTCACCCATACACCCACGCACTTGAACACCTAAACACGTCAAAGCTCGTCAACACTTGACCCTTAATCAATGACATGGCCAAACACTTTAGATCCCAAAAATTTTCAACCGAATGCACTTGACGAAATAGAGCAAACCAAACTAAAATTAAAATTAACCAAATTCAAGTAATTATAAATAAAAAGTCCTTCTCATAAATGTCAAAATTATTACAAAATACACTGAGGGCATATATACAATATAAAATAAGGACTTGAAAATCAGCGCGTTCAAGCAGTACATGCCGAAATCTGAATTTTTCGAGCGAAAGACAACGAAAAAGCTTGGGGAGGGAGCACACCTTGAACAAGTTCTAACAAAAATCTCACTTCACTCCGTAATTCCCCTGAGATGCTGCTTATGATGCGATCTTTCAAGTTACATGACCAAGCATCAGCATTGCAAAGCCCCGAAGAGTGACTCATAGAAAGATACCTAGGAGTCGATGCAAATGCCCATGAAAAGTCATCACAAAAACCCCCCAAGGGAAGACTAGCAAAAGATCAACCCGCAGAGCCTACCAAGGAGCAACTGGCATTGGTCATGCGAACTCTAGCACATCTCTTTCCTTTTCTTTCCTTCCATCAACCTTTAGCACTTCCATCTCTTCCACCAATAGGGTGGCACTTCGGGTCAGATTAACATCATCAACCATAGCACCACCCCGAATTCCCAATACTGCTCATTCTAAAAAATATATATAATAAAAATAATAATTTTAAACCTCTTTGGACATAACACCCAGAAGACAAAATAACAAAAAAAAGAGAAGAAAAGACATCAAAATATGTTAGAGTTCTACAAGCCCAAAAATGATCACAAATTCAAAATTACAAGTAAAATTCAAAATAAAATAAAAGCCCCTAAATACCTATTTATAGGCAAAAGCCCTCTTACCACAATGTGACAAATGCCACATTTCTAAGCACCCCCCATCTAATTAAATCTAAACCATACACATGCCCCTTAAAAGTCCCGCAATCCCTAGCAAACCTAGATAAGCTAATAATCACACAACATTTACCCCTCAAGAAACACAAATCCAAAGCAAGTTAGACAAGCCAATAGGATTGAAACATCTAACATCCCTCTAGAGTTCTAGAAACTAAACTCACACACTTTTGGCAAATGTCACCTTAAACTAAACCTCAAAATAAATAAAAAACAAGACAAAGCTAATACCCAAAACAAACGCCAAAAAATCCTTAAAATGAAATTTCAACACATCTATAGCCTCAAAACCTTAAACTCTCCAAATCAAATAAATCACAAATCCAAATAAATTAAATAAATTCAAGTAAAATCTCAAATAAATCAAATAAAATCAAGTAAAATCTCAAATGAATCCCAAAACCGAGTAGAATCCTGAATGAATCTGATTAGTCAAATAAAACCCCAAATAAACTTGATTAAATCCCCAAATAAATCTAATAAAATCAAATCCTAAATAAATAAAATAAAATCATCGCAGCCAAGTCACCCCTTGGCGACCTACTGCAAATCAATGCTTTCACCGCAATCAGAATTATTCCCTGAAGTCCCATCGCATGACTCACAAATATATTGTTCTCTGCGGTCCTATCGTAACCAAATCGCCCCCTTTTTTGAGATGCTATCGCAAATAATATGTCTCGTCATGATCAAAGTTATCCCCCAGAGTCTCATCGCTTACTCACAAGTACACGTGACCACACCCCAACATCTACTGCATGAAATAAACGAGCAAAATAAAACAAAATCATCACTCACAGCCCCATCGCTAAATATATAATCCCCATTACAACACAAAGCCAAAAGTAACAGTGAAAAAGTAGCCAATCACGCTACTCATCCCATCACTCAGAATCAATCTCCCTTGTCCCATCGCGTAATCGACCAAAGAGGGAGAGAGAGCCATTGATATCCCATCACACAACCCCACAATAACCCACATCACATCGTGACAGAACACACGTAGCCAACGCTATCCCAACACCTAAGCTCATTAGCCTAAATCAACCACATCCTCGTGTCCCATCGTGATGCTAAAAACTCCATAACACACTCATAAACATGTCCCATCGCAATGCAGCTACAACCCGATCTAGCCATATAACCAAGACCCGCCAATTACACTTTCCCGAAATTCTATCGCAACCTGTCATGGCACATAACCAGAAAGAGCAGGCTCAATCAAGTCCCATCGCAAAGAGCTGAATCTCCCTCCAAACGTCTTGCCCTGACAATCACTGCGTCCCATCGTGATGACTCCAAAATGCCCCATCACGCGGCAGTCACCAGACTACTCCACTCGTCGACAGAAGAAAGATTTCTCCAATGTCCCATCACACCCATCAACTACCAAGTCCCATCGTAAACATCTCATCAGGCAATCCGGACACCCCATCACATTGGCAGCCATCAGGCCCCACTACAACAATCAATGAAAGTGAAGAATAGACCCTCTGATGTCCCATCACATGACCCCGCACAACAGATAGAATGAAGGGGAGGGCCAACCAATGTCCCATCGTAAACCACATTATCTCATCACAACACTCCCACCAGGATATGAAACGGCAGAAGGAGTCACCTTGAACAATGCACAAACAACAACAAGAATGCTTTGAGTTCATGTGGAAAAATTCACACGAAAGCTCAACTGCCTGAAGGCGACAAAGCCCATTGATATGAATGATGTGGGTGGTTGTTTGATTTCTTGTGCTTGCCTAGAGATCTAGAGTCCTTCCAATAACTCCACCCCCAGACACTCCCATCTTATTAGGTAACCTTGCACAACAAGCAAAGGCGACTCAAACCAGAAGGAGGAGCCGCCCGTAGTCCCATCGTGACATAACCACGGGAGCAGCAGCCAGCCAGCCCCACTGCAAGCAAAAGCCTCCCATGGGCAATAAATCAAATAAGTAAGCACCCATTTCTACTCGATATTCTCTGTAACATATAATTAGATAATATTCAGTCAAATATTTTTAAAACTCGTCGTTCTTGACTCGCGAATCACTGTAGTCCTCCCATAATAGACAATTATCAGTATTTATCGAGAAGATTAGACGGAGCATTTGACATACCAAGTGTCGTCTTGACAACCAGATGAACGGTTGGGTCTACAAATCTCGTATTCATGGATCTGCTCAGCAACGTCTCGGAAGTCACGTTTTCTGCCGTTTTACCACTGAATTGATCTTAAGTTAAAATCTTAAAATTTCAAAAAATATATATCTATATATATACAAAAAAATAATAATAATAAAAAAAATGATAATAAACCTCCTATCTATCAAACTTCACTTCTCATCATTCCAATCCATTCCTTCCCCTAGGAAATCGAATACTAAGTATAATCAACTATGAGAAATCACAAATGTCCACTGAAAAAGGACACCTAACGCGCCATTGGTGTGAGCAATGACGCGCCCGATCTGACATGACTTGCGAAAGCCTTTGCCACTACATAATATTACATCTTATCAGGTCACTTGACCTTATCTCTGCACATTCGTATGATGCCCCCCGATACCTCGATTGTGTTGGGTATCCCTCTAATTGATTGCCCCTTGCACCTACAAACTAGGATATGCCGACTTTCCTCCCATTTGACTATCCCTTGCAGCAAGTCGTGACACGCGGTGGGATGCCCCTTGCACCCATGTATTAGGATATGCCAATTTCCCCCCATCTGACTGTCACTCGCAGCAGGTCACAATATGTGGCGGGATGCCCCTTGCATCCGCGGTAGTGGATATGCCTTTTGACAGCTACCACTAGGCCCCCGAATGCTTCATTTTAGCTTGTGCTAATAAATAAGAAAGCCAAGCATTTCATGTTAGCATCTCGAGTTCACCTTTGTGATTTCTCAGAAAAAAATGAGAAGGCACCTTGAAAGAGGGGTGTCTACTTCTTTGACGCATCCTTATTCCACAAGAACGTGCCGAAGAGTGGTATCTGTAGACACTCTAATTTTGCCCTCTCGGAGTATATAAATATGTTCGATCAACCTTTGACCTTTCGCATGACTTTCAGAAGGGACTTACCTTCTCTAAAAGTATTAAAACCCTAATACGGGGACCATATACTGAAACAATAGTATATGGCTGAACACAAGCTAAAATAATAGTTCTGTGGCTCAGACCCCACAACCCTAATACGGGGACTATATACTGAAACAATAGTTATAGTCGAAGCACAAGCGAAAACAATAGCCCTATGGTTCGGACCTGACTTAGCCCAGGGAGGATCCCGAATTTCGCGCCCTATATAGCGCTCACAATTTGATTGAGTGCCACATAGCTAGCACACAATTGGTCCAACTTGGATTAGGTCTATTCTTCCCGCGGAGCACCATAGGATCCAATTTCATGCCTAAGATAGGGTGTGTAATCTATTACGCGCCCCACCACCCGCGTGTAATTGGTCCACTTTGTGCCCGGACTCTAGTTCCCTTAACCACTTGAATTCCTCGATTATGCACAACGTATCTGCTGCTTAATCGAATTGCACGCTCTCAGTAGGGCGCGCAATTATTTTTAATTGGATTAGAACTCGAACACCCGATTGAGCCAGTCAGTCAGTCATTCACTGAGTCGGTCACCTACTCAAAGTGATTATGTGCCTGGGGTAGGGCGCATAATCCGATTAAGCGCACCAGACAGGGCGCATAATCAGATTTGACCGGCTAATTGCGCACCTCCCATAGGGTGCGCAATTACTCAAATATCTATAAATAGACCCCCCTACCCCACACTCCAACACATAAAGCAATCGAGTTTTCGAGTTCCTTTCTTTCGAGCTTAGGGATTTCGAGACTTTCTCTTCAGCGCCTAGCTTCAGGTAATTTCTTAGCTCTAGTTCTTAATTACTTTTCTAGTTCTAGGTTCTAGTTCTTAAGTTAAAATCTTTTTAGTTCTTAATTTCGTAGATCTTAGATTTTAATTTCTAGTCTTAGATTTTAGGTTTTAATTTTAGTCTCTAATTCTAGTTCTTAATCTCTAGTTCTTAGCTTCTAGAATCAATTCTTAGTTTTAATCTTTAAATTTTCATTCTAGATTTTAGTTCTAGTTTTAAATTTTTGTTCTCTTCCTGATTTCTAGTTCTAGTCATTAATCTCTCAATTTTTAGATCTTCGATTTCAACTCTTAATTTTTAAATTCAAATTTTTAGTCTTCTTATCTCTAGTTCTAGGTCTTAATTCCTAGAACCAGTTCTTAATTTTAGTCTTTAATTTTTTGGCCCTGGTTCTTAATCTCTAGAACCAGTTCTTAGTCTTTAATTATTCTAGATTGTAGCCTTTATTTTTAATTCTAGTTTTAATCACCTCTAGTTTATAGTTCTTCAGTTTTAATCTTAACGTTAAAAATCCTTTAATTTGAATCTTCAAAACCTTAACTTTCCAATACAAAAATTAGTTTTTTTCGATCAATTTTATTTTTAATGACCCTTAGCGAGCCGATTTGCCCAAGGGAGCTTACGGAGGGTACCCGGGAACAGGGCCGGTCCTCCTTAGCATAGCGGGCCAAACCCCCTTTTTATAGATTTCTAGTATAAGTAGGATACTCAAAGTAATTAGATTTCCAATAGATTTAGGATATCTAAATTGATTAGGATTTTAATAGAAATAGGAAACTTGAAATTAGTTAGACTTCTAATAGACTTAGGATATCTAAGTTGATTAGAGTTCTAATAGAATCAGGATATTTGAGTTAACTAGGCTTCTAGTAAAAATAGAATATTTAAAGTAATTAGACTTTTAATAGAATCAGACATCCTTGTTAATTAGAGTTCTAAGAGACTTAGGATACTTAAATTAATTAGAGTTTTGATAGAATTAGAATACTTAAGTTAATTAGAGTTCTGATAAAATTAGGATACTTGGATTAATTGGACTTTTAATAGAAGTAGGAGACTTAGGATAATTTGATTCCTAGTAGAATTAGGAGAATAATACCAATTAAACTTTTAATAAGATTAGGATTTTTAAGTTAACTAAACTCCTAGTAGGATCAGGAGACTAGTTTGACTAAACTATCTAGAATAATTAAGAGATTAGATTAATTAGACTCCCTGTAGGATTAAGAAAAACTAAAGCAATCAGACTTAGAGCAGGATAGGAAAACTATATAAAATAAACTTCTAGGTGACCCAGTGCTGTTGACGTCGGCACACCGACGATTCAGTAAAGAAGTCAAACCCACACCTTAAAAGGCGTGATTAGTGGCATGTTACAACGTCGAAAAAAATCTATAGCTGATGATCGCAACAAATCGAGTATTTCTCTCTTAGAATTTACCCCTTTTATTTCTACATCTTAACTTACCATTCATCGCCCTTAGCCAAAGTCCACTTGGACCGAATTTGGCCACTCTTTCCGTGGATCGAAAGGAACCCAGAAAAAGCACGTACTAACACTCCGACTCTCCCTTTTATTTCTCTACCCTCTTTTGCTTTTCTTCAATCCTAGAATTGATCTGTTATGCCGCCCAAATGTCTTCGGGTACGAAGAGCTTGATAGGATCATAGTGCCTTCGGACAAGAGGAAGTGTCGTTCAGTTGAAGATTTGGCCTTTCTTTTGCATGTGTTTTCTTTTTTGCTAACTTTTTGCTCATTTTTGCTTACTTACCCCTACGATTTTGCATTTTTCCTTATCTGTGATAGCCCGGATTTTGGCACCCCGAAACCTGTGCCATCAGCACGATCATCTTGACCGTGCCCCTTATCTATGCACTGAACATTGGTATATCAAGCAATGAACTGAACTAAAATAATAAATAAAGCTACGAAATTTAATTATTATTTAAATATTTCTCAAAAAATAGTTCTACCTTCATGCCTCTGAATGAATGGAGAACCAATCCGAACCATCGATGATAGCTAATCATCACAGATGGTTCGCCCAAAAGAATAATCCCAAACTTTAGTTACATTGTTTAACCAAAAACCAGGCTTGACATACCAAGCCGTACCAATAATCTCACAAAAACCCTCAAAGCTGCACAACGGAGTCTTTTGGAGATGTCCTCAGGAGGTGGCTCCAACTCGTCTCCGGGTGCCGGGTCTGACTCACCAGGGTCAACGTCCCCTGAAGCCCCGACAGCTGCTAATAGTGGACCTGCGACGTATAGTATAAAGGGTGAGCTACATCCTAGCTCAATAGGGAACAGAACACAATTGAACATATAAATTACAACTCACATATATTCCATGATATGCCATGCATGATGTGTCTATGCAGTTATTGATGAAAAACAGTTGAAAAGAATCATAATTTACTGGTAGTTTACTCATGTCTTTTAATTATTCATGAATGACACTGAAAAGGCCTAAAGCAAAACTTAACCTTTCAACTTAAATAATCCCTGAGCAATATAGCATCGAGCCCCGATGAGATATCCATCATCGTCATCTATATAGACAGTTTTAAACGTATTCCCTGGGAATACAATTAGTACCCAAGCCCCTTCCCCCTGGGGATCGGTGGCGGGGTTTCACTTATCTCAACTCAACACCCCTGGGGTGTGCTTACTGTGTACGGATAAGCCTTCGCACTGGCCTACAGTTTCACCGCCGTATCGGTCACGAATATCCTGCCGCGTCAGTGGTGGGTATCCCGCCACGTCGGTGGGGTACCCTATCAAACCTCAAATAACAAAAATATCAGGTACTTTACATATAGTTATTCACTGTATAAGTATACTATCTTATATCAGTTAGGCCTTATCAGACATAATTCAATCTTGGATACATCCCTAGGATGTATCCATTCACTTGCATCACACCTGATGCTCTTATTTCTTTACTTCCTCATCCCCTGGAGATGGCTCATCATGATTACTCTTTTAGATGTCACACACGCACACTTTTCACAAACTCTTAAGAAACAAAAGCAGTTTGAATTGAATTCTATATCACTACATACATGCTCTTGCAGAATAAAGTACATGTTCAAGGTGTTCCCTATCTCAAGTCTCTGTTTGATCATGCATCAAGGTCCCACATGGCTCCTTGTGCCCAAGCTCACATGTACCACCTATGGTACCACATAACATACGAAATACATCACTAAAGATGTAACCAAGAAGGTCCAAGACCATCCAAGAATCTTAAAGTCAAACTCAAAAATCAACAAAAGCTGGCACAGTCGATTAATCGAACCCCAAAATCGATTAATCGAATCTGATTCGATTAATCGAAATTCAAAATCGATTAATCAAGATTCTCATTCGATTAATCGAAATTCTCCACTCTATCCATTCGATTCTCAATTCGAGTAATCGAATTCTCAAAATCGATTAATCGATCCTAATTCGATTAATCGAAATTCAAAATCGATTAATTGAAATCCATTTCGACTAGTCGATTTCCCCAGGTCTTTTTCCTCCATCCACTGGAGTTCATTGGAGGTTCTCAGTCGATTAGTCGACACCAAAATCTATTAATCAAAAATCAAAGTCGATTAATCGAAACTCAATTCAATTAATCGAATTCGGGTTCTTTGACTTTTCAACTTCTTGGCGAAAATCGATTAATCGAATCACAATTTCGATTAATCAAATTTGCCAGATTCAGCCCCCTTTTGGCTGTTCTTTCCAATCTTTTTCCTTCATTTTTCTAAGTACTTAATCTATCATTTTAAACATTCTTAACTACAATTAAGCTCTTCAATCTATGCATTTAATCTGTAAGAATTTCTTACCTTTAATCAATCTCAAATTGATTAGGTCAAGTGGTTGGAAAGGTTAGGGTTTCCAGCTTTGGTTCTAGCGGATCCCTCGCGTCGAATCCGGCGTTTAAATGCTCAAATCCCCCTTCCAATTAGTTGCAATAACTCCTTACTCACTCCCCTTCTTTACTCCTCTCTCTCTCTCTCTTCTTAACTCTCTCCAACAACTCAACCATTGATTTTAGGGTCATTAAACCCTTTTTATCTCCCTCTAGCTTGTGTGTTGAGAACATGCACCTGAACTAGGTGTATGTGGCTTCAGATTTACATCACACTCCATATATTCACTCGAATTTTCGCATCTCATCCGTTCATCGTACCCTATGCCAACTATTGAACTCCTATTTAGTCAAACCTATGACCAGTCGGGCACGGATCCCGAGGTCATTGTTTAATGTGATCTTTTTCGGGATATTACATCCTCCCCACCTTGGAAATTTTTGTCCTCAAAAATATCCCAAAGGTGCGTAGGTCTGGGTCGCCCCCCCCCCCTCCACACTCTCTCGGGTGAGGTGACCCAGTCAAGTTACACGAAATATAAATAAGGACATACATGGCATAAAGACAACAGGCGTATAAAATGAACAACGATGTATATTGAGTAAAAAAATTTGTACAACTGTTTACGTGAATGGAAATCACAGTACAAACAAAAGTTTTCTATACAATCAAAATAGAAGTAAAATATGGCTCATGCTGTCCCCTCGCCAGGCTGGTCGGGTGTAGGAGCAGGCTGCTCCATCTGAGCTGGCGGAGCTGTGGGGGCTGGCGGGTCTGCTGAAGCTGGCTGGCTGGTCTGCGGCTGTGAAGTCGGGGCTGGCTGGGTGGTCGGAGGTAGCGGCGGCTGCTGTGACTGTGGCGTCTCGGTCGGCGGAACTGGTGCAGAAGTGGAAGTACCAGCGCCGGTAGCCGCGGTGGTCGGATGGAAGACGGGACCCCTATGGAAGGCGGTCCGTCCCGCGGTCCACTCCTCCTCCTGAGTGAGGTACCGCTGATAGTCCAACGGGTAGATGTAGCAGAGGGTATGGAACATGAGGAAGTCCATTCTCTGATTCATCCGCTCATTGTTGGCCTCCATACGTGCCAACACCTCCTCGACGGTAGGGCCGGATTGAGCTGCGCACCGGCGGTAGGATGATGTGGGTGTAGCTGGTGCAGAATGGCTGGCGGTGTCAGTGAAGCGGCGGTATGAGAGGGTGCCCCCTCCGCTAAAGGCTCAGCCGGGTGCGCCTCACCCACGGGTGGGTCTTGATGTGGTGGTGGGGGGGTGGTGGTGGTGCTACTGCTGCTGCTGGTGCTACTGGAACTGGATCCGGAGCCGGTAGGGTCCGCTTCAACAAATTGTAGCTACGGCTCCATGAAGACTTCGAAAATGTCTTCACTCGGTCCGTTGCCCTCACCTCGTGGGGCGACACCATATACTCGGGAGCGTTGGAGTAGCACTCCAAGATACTCGATATGAGCCAAGCATACGACATCCTCTCCTTGGGCCTCAAGTTGCCCTTCATCAATTTCCCTTTGATGTACTTCATCCCCTCTAGGACGATCATGGTAGCATCAAACCATCGGCCACAAAAAGCCGCATAAAGTGCCTGTTGCACTTTGTCTACGCGCTCTGTGTCGTGGCGCAGTGGATATAGGTTGCACTTGATTATTGAATCAAGCATCCACATATAGTGGGGAAGGTCGACCCTCTTGATGGAGGATCCCGACCCCTTTTTCCCGTTTGTCATGCGGGTCATGATCTCTTCAAATCTAACTTCCTCTTCAAAGGGTGGGAAGAGGGTGGTCTCTGGCATGAAATCGAGGTAACACTCGAGTACCTCGTGTATGTTGCGACGGGTAATGGCGTAGTCTCGACCCTCTATCGTGGTCAAGACCACGTCGTCGGTAGGGCCATTGGCAAGGCCCTGATAAAATAATCTCACCAACCTAGGGTAGTAGGAACCCCGGATTGGTTTGAGAAGGTTTGCGAGACCGGCATTTCGGAGGTAGTTGCGAGCCCATTGGGTCTCGCCCAGTACATCGGGATTTGTAAATAGGGTTGGGTCGATGATGTACTTGACCTCAAAGGTCTTCGCCTGCCACCACTCATTGGGTTGTATTACGTTAGTGGGTGGTGGCGGCATGGGGGTAGATTCGCGTGAAGACTCGCGAGGGGGTGCGCTCATCGAACCGGAGGTGGTCTTCGATGCTGACGGTGATGGAGTCCTCACTGGCGATGGGGTAGGTGGAGGTGGTGCGGCGTTCTTATCGGGAGTTTAGACGTTGCCTTCTTCGAAGACAACTGTGTTTTCGGCGGCATTATGGTGAAGTATTTAAAAAAACTAGGGTTTCTCTAACTCAATTTGAAAAGAAAACACAAATTTAGGGTTTACCATGGGTTTTGGATGCGATGGTACTTGAATCTGATCCGAAAACTAACGGAAAACACAAACCCTAGAGTGCTCGGTTGGTTGGAGAAGGAGAAGAAGAAATGGTGCCCAAAATAAAAACCCAAGTGATTTCGAATGGGGAGCAAAATCCCCAAATTTATATATATAGGCCCCGACTCGATTAATCGAAATCCAAAGTCGATTAATCAAGATTCAAAACTAGGTTCTGCCGCGCGAAATCGATTAATCGATTTCCAAAATCGATTAGTCGAAAGTCAAAATCGATTAATCAAAACCATTTCGATTAATCGAAATCGTATCTGTTTAAAATTTCAAGTTTTTGAGCTCACTGGCGCGAGCCAGTTGATTAATCGAAATCCATTTTGATTAATCGAGTCACTTCGATTAATCGAAATCGTGCAGTCCTTTCCAAAATTTTCAGGATTCTCTAAGTTATTCGATTAGTCGAACTATGATTCGATTAATTGAAATCTAAAATCGATTAATCGAATTTCACATCGATTAATCGAAATCATTCCTCATACTTCAAATTAAAAATTCTTCTAAGTTCTAAAATTCTCAATTTGTTCGATTAATCGAAAACCTAAATCGATTAATCGAAATTTCACTCTGTCATTTTTCTAATCCTTATTCACTTTCCCAGTCACTGGCACATGCCAGTCGACTAATCAAACAAAATCGATTAATCGAATTTCCAAATAGATTAATCGATTTGAAAATCGATTAATTGATTTTGCTCAATTTCTGTAGATTTTCAAGTTTCCCTGTCTATTTGATTTATCTTGGTGGTTTATGATACCAACTGATCCTTAGGTCTATGAAACACATCCTCAAGATCATGTGTGCATAAAAATTTTGCTTCTTTATCATTCTTTGATCAAAATTTCCATTGAATTACAAGTGTCGTTAGAATCCACAAACATGCTTACGGTTTACATTTGACTCTCAAGTGGTCGGAAACAAGGCTGGATATTATTCTTTCACATCAGCCTCTCATTCCCATGTAGCTTCTTCGTTCGGATGATTTTTCCATCGAACAAGCACTAAGGGAATCACTTTAGTGAGCAGTACTTGTTCCTTTCGATCCAAGATCTCCACCGATTCTTCTATCATGCTCATGTCTTCACACATCTCCAAAGGTTGACTTCCTAACACATGAGATGGATCGTTCACATACTTTCTGAGCATTGATATGTAGAAAATGTTGTGTACCCGATCGTATAACGGTGGTAATCCAATGCGATAAGCAACTTCACCTACGCATCCCAAAATTTCAAATGGTCCTACATAACGGGGACTTAACTTCCCTCTCTTGCCAAACCTCATTATGCCTTTCATAGGCGACACTTTCACAAACACGTGTTCACCCACTTTATAGTCGACACTAGTCCGCTTGATGTCGGCGTAACTTTTCTGACTGCGCTGTGCTGACTTCAGCCTTTCTCTGATTATTCGCACGACGGTGGCGTTGTCTTCAAGTAGTTCTGGCCCTAAAATGAACTTCTCACCTGTTTCTTCCCAATTGAGGGGTGATTTGCATCGTCGTCCATACAGAGCTTCATATGGTGCCATGCCAATGCTTGTTTGGAAACTGTTGTTGTATGCGAATTCGATCAACGGTAGATACTCATCCCAATATTCTTGCATATCCAGCATGCACGCTCTGAGCACGTCTTCTATCACTTGGTTCACTCGCTCTGTCTGCCCATCAGTTTGAGGATGGAAAGCTGAACTAAAATCTAGTTGCATTCCCATTCCTTCTTGAAATTTCTTTCAAAACTTGGACGTATATAGTGGATCACGATCTGAAACTATGCTGCTCGGAATCCCGTGTAACCTTACGATCTCCTTCATGTATAAGTCTGCCAATCTTCCTGCCGTATACATCGTATTGTACGACAAAAAGTGTGCTGATTTGGTCAATCGGTCTACGATTACCCAAATGGCATTGTGTCTCTTGGCTGTACGCAGTAATCCGATACTCAAATCCATCGAGATTGATTCCCACTTCCATTCTGGTATTGGTAAAGGCTGCAATAGTCCAGCAGGATGCCTATGATCAATCTTCACCTGCTGACAAGTCAAACACCGTGACACGTGTTCGACCACGTCTTGCTTCAAACCTCTCCACCAATAGTTCTTTCTCAAGTCTTGGTACATTTTGGTGCTGCCAGGGTGGATAGCGTAATTTGATGCCCTCAATCACGTCTTGATGAATCTTTGTTAATGTTGGATCTTTCATCTGTAGATCGTGGATATGCTCAAATATTACTGGTTTCATTGATATGTTAGCCAAAAAGGATCTTGTAGCTTTTGACTCAATGTTCGCATCATAAAGTGCCAGATCTTCCAATAATTTCCACCGGTGCATACCCAAAATCAAACAAGCTAAGGTGAAAATTTGAACTCTTTCGATGGCTACTACGTTTGCCTTGCACAGGTGTCTTGTATAGAACAATCATAGTCCTTGAGGAACTCCATCCATCTGCGCTGTCTCATGTTGAGCTCTTTCTGTGTAAACAGGTATCGGAGGCTCTTATGATCGGTAAAAATTTCAAACGTCTCACCATATAGGTAATGTCTCCAAATTTTTAGCGCAAAAATGACTGCTGCTAACTCCAAGTCATGAGTCGGGTAATTTTTCTCGTGTTCTTTCAGCTGTCTTGATCCGTAAGCTCTCACCTTCTTGTGTTGGTTGAGCACACAACCCAAACAATAGTATGATGCGTCGTTGTACACTGCGTATCCTCCACTGCCTGAAGGAATCGCTAGTACTGGAGCTGAAGTGAGTCTCGTCTTGAGTTCTTGAAAACTCTTCTCGCATGCCTCACTCCACTCAAATCTTGAATCCTTTTTAAATTATCGACTTTGTGAGAGGTCCCGATATCTTTGAAAACCCCTCACGAAATGTCGATAAGTAGCTCTAACGAAAACTTCGGACATCGGTCACTGTCTTTGGTTGCTCCCATTTAACCACTGATTCTATCTTTGCTGGATCTACAGTGATACCGTGCTTTGAGATAACATGTCCCAAAAAGCTAACCTCTTCCAACCAAAACTCACATTTGCTGAGTTTGGCGTACAATTGGTGTTCACGTAGAGTCTGTAGAGCAATCCTCAAATGTTCTTCGTGTTCCGTCTTGGATTTGGAATATATCAAGATATCATCAACGAACACTATGACGTAGGAGTCCAAGTGTGGTTTAAACACTCGATTCATCAGATCTATAAATGACGCCGGAGCATTCGTCAATCCAAACGGCATCACAAGGAACTCATAGTGTCCATACCGTTTCCTGAAAGCTGTCTTCTGAATGTCCTCTGCTTTGACTCTCAACTGATGGTATCCAGATCTTAGGTCAATCTTGTTAAAGTACCTTGCTCCTTGCAGTTGATGAAACAGATCCCCAATTCTAGGCAAAGGGTAACGGTTCTTGACAGTGAGTTTGTTCAGTTGTCGATAGTCAATGCATAGCCGCATTGACCCATCTTTCTTCTTGACAAATAAAACCGGTGCTCCCCATGGAGACACACTCGGTCGGACAAACCCCTTGTCCATGAGTTCTTGCAGTTGTTCTTTCAACTCCTTCAACTCAGTCGGAGCCATTCTATATGGTGCTTTTGAAACAGGCTCCGTTCCCGGTGCTAAGTCAATGGCAAACTCTACCTCTCCCTCTGGAGGTAATCCAGGCAACTCTTTTGGAAACACGTCGGCGAACTCTCGCACAACTGCTATCTCAGAGATGATATTCTTTTCTTCTTTGTCCTCCTTTAACAAAGCCAAGTACCCACTGCAACGCTTCTTGATCATCCGCTCGGCCTTTACTGCTGAAATCAGTGGCATAGGTAATGACTTCACTCCTTGAAATTGAAATTACCTTCTTGTGTTAGGTCTGAAGATGACAACCTTGTTCTTGCAATCGACTGTTGCACAATGCTGTGCCAACCAGTCCATGCCAAGGATCACATCAAACCCTTTTATGTCCAGTAGTATCAACTTTGCCTCCAATTCATGCACATCCAGGTCTCGAATTGCTACGATGATGGATTTGCAAGCTAACTCCGTGTCCATTAACTCTCCAGTCGGAATAGACACAGATAGGACAAAGTCCAACGCCTCTGGAACAATCTTCATCCTCTTGGCAAAGCGTGGAGTGACGAATGAGTGGGTAGACCCTGGGTCTATCAACACTCTAGCATCATATCCAACGAAGCATCCTTTCTCATATATAGTTAAAGTACCTATAGTATACATACATGCATACAATAATTTACACATCAATTTACACCCCTAATTCACATATAAATTTAGTGTCTAGACTAAGAATCTACACAACTCCTAATGAATCCACCTTCTCTATCTAAAATTTTAATGAAATTGGAATTTCTTTATTTAAAAGAATTTCACCATGAATGACGTCATGCACGTTCCCTGCTTCCTGACCAGTGACTGCATAGGCTCTCCCATGAACGATCGGCTTTCGTGCTTGAATGGGTCATGGCGCTGCAACTAAAGCCATCTTTCCTTTATCAACCACAGGGCAATCTTTGATCAAGTGGCCCACCTTGCCACATCGGAAACAACCCCTGGTCCCTGCTCTGCAATCCACTATCCTATGAGGCTTGCCACACTTGGCACAAGTCTCTCGAGGCGCGGAAGAAACTGTATGAGAACCTTGGGTGACAGTAGCGCCAGTAGACATGGCAGGGCTCTCATAGCGTAAAGGTCTCCTCGACGCAAGTAGTGGAAATCTCTGTTGGTTTTGCTGTTGTGCAGCCTTTAAAACCCCTTGGGAACCTGTGGTCTCTTCTTATTCACCGGTTCATAGTTCCCCGATCTTCCTTGATCATTGCCTCCTCTTTGTTGCTCTCTGTCTATATCTATTTATATTTTCCTCTTCTACAACTAGTGCCTTGCTCATGACCTCCTCGTAGGTCCTTAATTGAAATGGAGCTACTCCTCCCCTAACCTCAGGCTTCAACCCTTGCAGAAACCTCTTGGACTTCATCATGTCGGTAGCTACGTAATCCGGAGCAAAACGGGCAAGTCGTAGAAACTCCACTCCATATTCCCTCACGGTCATTCTCCCTTGCACCAATTGTAGAAATTGGATCTCAAGCTGATTTCTTACTACTTCTGGAAAATATTGTTTGTTGAACTCCTCAACAAACTCCTCCCAAGTCCACGACAACTCTGGGGTCTCTTGGGCCCTATTCCGTATCACGGACTTCCACCAAGTCCCAGCATCCCCATCTAGCATGTAGGCTGCCAATCTAACACTTTCATCCTCCGTGCATATCAGCACGCTAAAAACCTTCTCCATTTCCATCAACCAATTTTCTGCTGCCATCGTGTCTGCCTGCCCAGAAAATGAGGGAGGTCTCATCCTCCTAAACTCTATAAATGACGAAGGCACAGGCAGTGCGGGTCCTACAGGTGGTGTAGGTGGCTGCTGTTCTCTCGCTGCATAAGCTGCAAAGGATGCGACTTGTTGTGCCATGGCAGCTGCCATGGTCTCCATGGTATGCATCATCCTTTGTCGCTCCTCTCTATCCTCTTGTCTTTCTCTAACTCTCTCCTGTTCCCGTTGATCTCGATCCTGATGATCTCGATCCTCATCATCTTGCTGTCTACTACTGCTGCCCCCTGGGGCCTCACTGCCTCCTAAAGGTGCGCGATTGGTAGGAGAGATGTATTCATCTCCACTACGTAAACTTCTCTGTTGGCCTCCCCTGGGTCGACCTCTTCCTCTAGACGACATTGGCGACTGCATTTAAAACTAAAGTTTCGCTAGCAGAAGTCCCTATGTTCTGACAAAAAAGATGATTGTCAGAAATTGCTAAAAGAAATGGCTCTGATACCAACTGTGATAGCCCGGATTTCGGCACCCCGAAACTCATGCCATCAGCACGATCATCTTGACCGTGCCCCTTAGCTATGCACGGAACATTGGTATATCAAGCAATGAACTGAACTAAAATAATAAATAAAGCTACAAAATTTAATTATCATTTAAATATTTCTCAAAAGACAGTTCTACCTTCATGCCTCTGCATGAATGGAGAACCGATCCGAACCATCGATGATAGCTAATCATCACAGATGGTTCACCCAAAAGAATAATCCCAAACTTTAGTTACATTGTTTAACCAAAAACCAGGCTTGACATACCAAGCAGTACCAATAATCTCACGAAAACCCTCAAAGCTGTACAACGGAGTCCTCTAAAAGATGTCCTCAGGAGGTGGCTCCAACTCATCTCCGGGTGCCGGGTCTGACTCACCAGGGTCAACGTCCCCTGAATCCTCGGCAGCTGCTAATAGTGGACCTGCGACGTATAGTCTAAAGGGTGAGCTACATCCTAGCTCAATAGGGAACAGAACACAATTGAACATATAAATTACAACTCACATATATTCCATGATATGCCATGCATGATGTGTCTATGCAGTTATTGATGAAAAACAGTTGAAAAGAATCATAATTTACTGGTAGTTTACTCATGTCTTTTAATTATTCATGAATGACACTGAAAAGGCCTAAAGCAAAACTTAACCTTTCAACTTAAATAATCCCCGAGCAATATAGCATCGAGCCCTGATGAGATACTCATCATCGTCATCTATATAGACAGTTTTAAACGTATTCCCTGGGAATACAATTAGTACCCAAGCCCCTTTTCCCTGGGGATCGGTGGCGGGGTTTCACTTATCTCAACTCAACACCCCTGGGGTGTGCTTACTGTGTACGGATAAGCCTCCGCACTGGCCTACTGTTTCGCCGCCGTATTGGTCACGGATATCCTGCCGCGTCAGTCGTGGGTATCCCGCCACGTCGGTGGGGTACCCTATCAAACCTCAAATAACAAAAATATTAGGTGCTTTACATATAGTTATTCACCGTGTAAGTGTACTATCTTATATCAGTTAGGCCTTATCAGACATAATTCAATCTTGGATACATCGCTGGGATGTATCCATTCACTTGCATCACACCTGATGCTCTTATTTCTTTACTTCCTCATCCCCTGGGGATGGCTCATCATGATTACTCTTTTAGATGTCACACACGCACACTTTTCACAAACTCTTAAGAAACAAAAGCAGTTTGAATTGAATTCTATATCACTACATACATGCTCTTACAGAATAAAGTACATGTTCAAGGTGTTCCCTATCTCAAGTCTCTGTGTGATCATGCATCAAGGTCCCACGTGGCTCCTTGTGCCCAAGCTCACACGTACCACCTATGGTACCACATAACATATGAAATACATCACTAAAGATGTAACCAAGAAGGTCCAAGACCCTCCAAGAATCTTAAAGTCAAACTCAAAAGTCAACAAAAATTGGCACAGTCGATTAATCGAACCCCAAAATCGATTAATCGAATCTGATTCGATTAATCGAAATTCAAAATCGATTAATCGAGATTCCCATTCGATTAATCGAATCCCAATTCGATTAATCGAAATTCTCCACTCTATCCATTCGATTCTCAAAATCGATTAATCGATCCCAATTCGATTAATCGAAATTCGAAATCGATTAATCGAAATCCCATTTCGACTAGTCGATTTCCCCAGATCTTTTTCCTCCATCCACTGGAGTCCACTGGAGGTTCTCAGTCGATTAATCGACACCAAAATCGATTAATCAAAAATCAAAGTCGATTAATCGAAACTCAATTCGATTAATCGAATTCGGGTTCTTTAACTTTTTAACTTCTTGGCGAAAATTGATTAATCGAATCTCAATTTCGATTAATCGAATTTGCCAGATTCAGCCCCCTTTTGGCTGTTCGTTCCAATCTTTTTCCTTCATTTTTCTAAGTACCTAATCTATCATTTTAAACATTCTTAACTACAATTAAGCTCTTCAATCTATGCATTTAATCTACAAGAATTTCTTACCTTCAATCAATCTCAAATTAATTAGGTCAAGTGGTTGGAAAGGTTAGGGTTTCCAGCTTTGCTTCTAGCGGATCCCTCGCGTCGAATCCGGTGTTTAAATGCTCAAATCCCCCTTCCAATCAGTTGCAATAACTCCTTACTCACTCCCCTTCTTTACTCCTCTCTCTCTCTCTCTTCTTAACTCTCTCCAACAACTGAACCATTGATTTTAGGGTCATTAAACCCTTTTTATCTCCCTCTAGCTTGTGTGTTGAGCACATGCACCTGAACTAGGTGTATGTGGCTTCAGATTTACATCACACTCCACATATTCACTCGAATTTTCGCATCTCATTCGTTCATCGCACCCTATGCCAACTATTGAACTCCTATTTAGTCAAACCTATGACCAGTCGGGCACGGATCCCGAGGTCGCTGTTTAACGTGATCTTTTTCGGGATATTACATTATCCCTACAATTTCTTCTTTACTCACCTTAGCTTTTTGGCGGGCCTACTTGAGCATTTATAACTTTTTCTTTACTCACCTTAGCCGTTTGGTGGGTTACTTGGTAGTTTAATTTCATTTTATTGTCATTTACCGCCTTAGCCGTTTGGCTGGCCTACTTGATGCATTTACGTTTTCTCGCCTAGTTACTTGACTGACCTTGTCTTTTTATTTTTGATGTATTCCAACAGTGGACACCGGCCCGTAGAGGCGGCACGGGACTCTCACCATCCATTTTTGAACTTAAGCAAACTCCCTAAACATTGAGTCTTAAAATTGAACCAAGGGACTTAATTAATTTGTTCTCGTGGGTATCTTTTACAAAAGGGGGGTAATTTAGGTAGCGACATACCCATTTTGGCTTCAAGTAGAGCAGCAGTCCTAGTGGTGATGATCTCCAAAAGAACCACCCCATCTAGTATCTGAGAAGGCATTCGTGTCGGAGGTATATCAGGTAGGTCACCGATCTTGTATCCTTTAGGTGCGGTAAGGAGGGACCTGAAAATAGATAAATAGTTCCTGAAAGCATGACTTCCAAGATACCTAATCAAGGACCAATCCAGATCTGTTGTCTGGAATTTCTGAGTATATCAGTTTAAGCATGCAGACTATGTACGCATAGCTAAAAAAACTAAACTTCTATTCATGTGCAAACCTATATACGCATAGTTAAAAAAGAATAAAATTTGTTCATGCATACATATTATGTACGCATAGTGTAAAAATCTAGATTTTTTTTCATGCGTATATACTATGTACGCATAAACTAATATATGAATTTACAGCATTTGGGTGCTTTCATTATTGTCCGTGGAACCCCCCCCCCCCGCTTAGTGGTTTTCATACTCTCAATAATTCCCACACTGTACTGTTGGTGTACACTTTTTCTAGGTTCCTCTTGGTCCCCGTTGAATCAGTGGCCCAATTCTGTCCAAATGGACTCTAGCAATGCGGCGTTTGGAGTGTTAGAAGTAAAATAAAATAAAATAAAAAAGGGGGAAGTTTTCTAAGAAGATTCCTAGTTTATTGCGATCGCCAGCTGCAGATATTTAAGATTTAGAGCGGGTGTGAGTTACTTTTATACTGAATTGTACGCCTGCGAATGCCAGCAGTTATGGCTCTTCCTTATGATTTAGATAGTTTAATTTTTGTTTCCTTCCCTATTATTATTTCTATAAGTCGGATCGGTTCAGATTCCCTAATTCTATCCTGAGTCTAATGGTGTAGGTTTATTATGGTGATTTAATCTTGTATTCTATTTCTATCAGGAGTCTAATTAATCTTAGTTTCCTAATCCTATTAGAATTCTAATTAATTTAGTGTCCTAATACTACTAGAAGCCCAATTGATATCAGTTTCCTGATTGTACTAGGAATGCAAGCATGTTAGTTTTGGTAAAACTCTAATTAAATCAAGTATGCTGATTGTGCTAGAATTCTAAGTAAAGCAATTATAACAATTCCACTGCGATTCTAATTGAAATAGAGAACTAATTTTACTAGGACCCTAATTTAAGTAATGAATTAATTTTATCAAAAATGTATTTAAAACAAATAAACTAGTCTTATTAAGAAATCTAATTAAAATAAAGGAACTAATTTTTTCTGGGATTAGAATCAAGGCAATGTATTAATTATACTAAAACCCTAATTAATAAATAAAAGGAAAGGAATTTACTATGCTGAAATCTAATCATGCAATGAATTAACTATGCTAGAATCATCTAATTAAAATAGAGGAACTAATTTTTATTAGAATTTTAATCAAAGCAATTATTCTAGGGATCTAATGAAAATAGAGGATGTAAATTAACTAGACTAAGAATCTAAGAAAATTATGTTCTTGATTTTCTAATCCTAGTTAAAGTGGTAAAATAATCCTAAAAAAAGGGTTTTGGGCCCGCTATGCTAAGGAGGATTGGCCTCATTCCCGAGTACCGTCCGTAAGATCCCTTGGGCAAATCGGGTGGCTGAGGTTGAGAATAAATTAGATTTTTGGATTATAAAATAGTATTTTGGATTTTTGGGGTTGTTTTTGAGATTATGATTAAGAATTAAATTATAAAAATAGGACTGTAGAGGACTAAATTAATGATTAGGATTTTAGAAATATTAAACTAAGGAATTAAAACTAGAATTTAAAAATTGAAGGACTGAATTCGGGTTCGAAATCAGAAAATCATGTCGTATGATTAAGGATTGGTTTTAGAAACTATGAAGTAGAACCAGGGATTACTGATAGGACTGGAGATTGAGATTTTAGAATAGAATTAACTCTATGGTCAGTGGATCGGGCCGTCAGATTAAGGACTAGTTCTAGAAACAAAGAACTAGAACCAGATATTAAAATTACGGTCCGAAAAAAGGTACTACAGTCTAAGACTAAATTAATATTAATAATTTAAAACTAAAAAAATCCTAAGTCTAAAAACTAAGAACTACGGTCGGAAATAGAAAATTACCTTAGGTCGAGGTTGCGGAGAGAAATCCTGAAGATTCAAAGCTTGAATCTCGAAATCATGGCTAGGTTGCTCTATGGTTCGTCCTCGAAGTTCTCTGGTTTCGAAATCCCAAGAAAATACATTCTCTCTCATTGTGTTGTTGTGACCCTTGGGCCAAAATAAAAAAAATCTTTTTATAGGTATTTCTTCAATTACGCGCCATTTTTCAGGCATTTAATCGAATTACGCGCTGGTCTCCCGGTGCTTAATCACTTTGAGTCGGTCACTGACTCAGTGAGCGATCGGCTGACTTACTCAGTGAGTTTCCTAGCTCTAATCACATTAGAGCTAATTGCACACCCAGTGTGGAGTGCGAAATCCGATTAAGCGACTCACCCGAAGCGCTTGATTGAGGAAGCTAAGGGGTCAAGGACGGTAAGACTAGGTCAGGCGTAGGCCAATTGCGCGCTGGTGGTGGGGCGTTCAATCCAATCGCGTGTGTCATGTGGCGTGTGTAATCGAGTCTAGAGGTGGTCTGGGAAAGGAAGTCTGGTCTGAAAAGGAGACTGATTGCATGCTTGGAGTTTTGGGGGCGATCGAATTGTGGATGTGATTTTGGGTATGCAATTCGGGGCTGTCCGGGTTCGGGTCAGGTCTGAAATGCCAGACTATTGTTTCAATCTGCATTCTGACTATATACTATTGTTTCAGTATATAGTCTCCCTACGTTAGGACGTGAGCCATAGAGCTATTATTTCAGCCTGTGTTCAGCCATGTACTATTGTTTCAGTGCATGGTTCCCAAGTTAGGGTCATGGGGCCTGAGCCACAGAGCTATTATTTCAGCCTGTGTCCATCCATATACTATTGTTTTAGTATATGGTCCCGCATTAGAGCAAACGGGTCTAAAATGCTAGACTATTATTTCAGTCTACATTCCGACTATATACTATTATGTCAGTATATAGTCTCCCTAAGTTAGGATCTGAGCCACAAAGCTATTGTTTCAGCCTGTGTTTAGTCATCCACTATTGTTTCAGTGCATGGTTCCCAAGTTAGGGTCATGGGGCCAGAGCCACAGGGCTATTATTTTAGCCTGTGTCTAGCCATATACTATTATTTTTGTATATGGTCCCACATTAGGGTTATGAGGTCAAAGGTTGACCAAACAGATTTATATATTTCGAGAGGGCAAAATGGGGGTGTCTACAGATGCCCCTCTTTGGCGTGCTCTTGCGAAGTAAGAGCACGTCAAATAAGTAGACACCCCTCATTCTAGGTGTCTTCTCATTTCTCTTGGGAAATCATAAATGTGAACTGGAGGTGCTGACATGATATGTTTGACTTTCTTATCTATCAACGCAAGCTAAAATGGAGCATTCGGGGGCCCAGTGGTAGCTGCCGAAAGGCGTGTTCCCTTGCCATGGATGCCCAGGAGCGATCCCGCGTATCGTGACCCGCTTTCATAGACAGTCGACGGGGGAAGTCAGCGTATCCTATTCCGGGGGTGCAAGGGGCATCCTGTCGCATGGCGCAACTTGTTGCGAGTGACAGTCAAATGGAAAGGAGAATAACCATATCCTAATCTGTGGATGCAAGGGGCATCCTGCCGCATGTCGCGACCTGTTACAAGGGGCAGTCAAATAGAGGGGTATGACGGAGTCGAGGTATCAGGGGGCGTCATATAAATGTCAATAAATAGGTCCAGGGACCAATAATAATATAATGCAATATAATGTCGAAGGCTTTTGCAAGTCATGTCAGACCAGGCGTGTCATTGCTCACACCAATGCGCGTTAGGTGTTCCTTTTCCAATAGGCATTTGTAAGTTCTTAGATTAAATATACTCATTATTCGGTTTCCTAGGGGAATGGCTGGTTCGGGCTAGTAATTGGAGTGAATTTTGGTATGTGAGTATCCTCGTTTATTATTATTTTTTTTGGTTTCTTCTTTTGGTAGTTTGATTGTTTTTTTTTCTTTTTTTCTTTTAGGTTTTGGAAGTAGGAGATTTTTTTTTTGGTGTAAAAATTTTTTGGTTTGAGAAGTAAGTAAAGGAGTTTTGAAATTTTGGGAGTTCTAACTTAAGAATAATTCGATGGTAAATCGGTGGAAAACGTGGATTCCGAGATGTTGCTAAGCAGATCCACCGGTACGGGATTTGTGGACCCGACCATTTATGTGGTTGTCAAGATGACACTTGGCATGCCGTAAACTCCGTCTAACCTTCTCGGCGAATCCTGATGATTGTCTCTTATGGGAGGACTACAGTGATTCGCGAGTCGAGAGAGATGAGTTTTAAAACCATTTGACTTAATCATAGCTAACTATATTTATAAGCAATATGAAGTAAAATAGAAGAGGGTAGTGATACTTACATGAAGGTGATACTTACTGGAATTGTGCGTAGCTTGTGCGATCTGTGGTGCCATAGTGTCGCGAGGGGACTTTGGAGATTTCTCCTCCTTTCTTCATGTCTGCTGCGGCAGAGCTTGGCGGTCACTGGTGTGATGAAATGTCTTGGGGAAGTGATGTTGCGATGGGATTTGGGGAATTTTTCTTTCTTTGGCTGTGTACTGGATTAGTATTGGTGATTGTTATGTTGCGAGCAATTCGGAAAGAGGGATCTTTGCTTTAGCGATGGGGCATTAGGCGAGCTTTCTCCTTTTTCATATGGCGTGACAGGTTTTGTTTGATTTTGTCAGGTAGTTTGTGATGTGATATTGCCTGAGCATAGTTAGCAATAAGACGCTGATAGGATATTTGTGTGATAGGTGTGTCCTATTTCTTTCTTTGGCAAATCTTAGGGTTGTGCAAGAAAATCACGTTGTGGTCGCATCGTGATTGGCCTCGTCTTTGGGCGGTGTGCCCGTGTTTTCGAGAGATTTGCTTCTGGCTTTTAGTGATGGGATATGAGGGTATAGCTAATTTATGACGATGGGACCGGATATTAAGACAATATCGTGTTTGTGTATCTTGTTGTGATGAGGTTCTTTCTTTCTGGTGGGATCGTGAGGGTGTTACGGTAAGGATGTATGTCTTGCCGCGATGGGACTAGGGGGTGTCCAATGTTCCCCGTAGGGCTATGTGATGGGAGAAGGGTAAGTGGCTCTGTCATTCTTTTTTTTTTTTAATAACGTGTGAGGCCACGCGATGGGACAGGAGAATTTTGGTCATGATGGGGTGAGGGTCGATTAGTTTAGGTATTGCGCGCTTGGCACATGCCGCTTAATATGATTGTGCGCCTATTTTCAGGTGTGCGATCACAGGTTCAAAGGACTATTTTTGCATGTCTGAGTTTGCGTGTGACTGTATTCTGCGCTTTAATACCTGCGTGTGATTGAGGAGTCACCAGGTCACTGTACGAGCAACCTTTTGTATTGCGTGGCTCATGGGAGTTGCTTGATAGGGTTGCATGGTCTGTAATGAGCGTGTGATCAGAGTGTCACGCCGTCAGTGTGGGTGATAGCTTATTTGCACGCTTCTGTTAAGGCGCGTGTTTTGGATTGAGCGCATCGCGTGATGCGCGTGACCGAGTTAAGCACACGTGTCTAGGCGTGTGATTAAGTCTGTACTCTATTTAAGTAAGAGAGCTTTCATTTGGTTCTCATTCCCTAGTTTAGTCTCGAGTTTTACTTTTTTTGGATCTCTTAGGTTCTAAAATTTGTATTTTAGCGATATCGGATGATCTAATCGTCTCATTAAGATGTCGTTTCTTCCTATGTTCATTATTTCGCATGATCTTCATCCTGGGGTGATGCTCGAAAGCATTATTATTCTTGAAATGGCGGTATTGGGAATGAGGACGTCGGTTTTCACATTGATCCCTTTTAGGGGGAACTGAAGGCAGCGTAGAGGAGGTCGCGGTGGAGGAGATGAAGATGGCGGAAGAGAAGGGTGTTACAAGTGGAGGGATGTGTTTCCCAACCAATCCTTCCTGAAGCCTCCGATTGGACGCTCCAAGTCATGCGCTGCTCCTCGCTTGGTCTCCGATTTTCATTTTAGGTTGTAAGTTAGGTTCCAGGTTTTTATTTTGGGTTGTAAGTTCGGGGGGTATGCCTCCGGTAATACTTGTAAATATTTTTGGTTTTAAATGAAGAGATGATGGTTTATTTTTTTGTCTATTGTGCTTAGTTTAACTTGTTTAATGGATTAGTCATGCATATTTCATTTTTTTGACTTAGTTTTAATTTAGCATAGAGTTTTAGGATTCACTCTGAATTTATTCAGGGCTTATCCCAAGGTTAATTTGCTTTGTCGGGTTTTGTTTAGAGAGTTTACTTAGTTTTGTTTGGTTTGTTGGGGGCATTTTTCTGGTCCAAAACAAGTTAGGGTCTCACTTTAGAGAGTTTTTTTGTTTAAAGTTTAAGGTACTTTATTTTGGCCTTAGGTTTGATTTAACTTGAGTTTTAGTCTTTTGTTTGATTCAACATGAGACTTAAAAGGTGTGAGTTTCAAAGGTTTTAGATGGGTGTTAAATGTTTACATCCCATTGGTTTGTTTACTTTACTTTGGATTTGTGTTTCCTTGAAAGGGGTAAGTGTTATGTGATTATTGGTTTATCCAGGTTGTCGTGAATTGTGTGTGGTTTTTCAAAGGAGGGTATCTATTTGGTTTGGATTTAATTAGATTGAAAGGGTTTAAAGGTGTGACACTTGTCATTCTATAATTTAGGAGGCATTGTTTATAAATGTGTGAGCTAAAAGCTTTGGGCTCTTGTTGTTTTGGAAACTTCATTTCAAGTTTAGGATTAGAAGTTTTGGGGCATTTTATTGTGATTTATGATTTTAGGCATTTTTGATTTATCAATGTCTTTTCTTCCTTTCTTTTTTGTATCTCGGGTACTGAACCCGGAGAGTTGTGATTATTAAGCAGATTATTGAGAATGGAAGAGATCGGGAATGCAAGGTAGCAAACGAATTGCTACCATGCTAAGGGAAGCGGTGCAAGAGAAAAAGGCGGTAGAAAGGAAACCCAAGGATAAGGCATGGTCAGAGTTCTCCTGACCGATGCCTATTTTTTATCGGTAGGCTTTGTGAATTCAGTGTTAGTTTCTCCTCCTTTTTAGGGTTTCCAAGGTGAGCTCCCAACGGTGGATACTGCAGATCTTGGGTGGCTTTCCGTGAGCCACTCTTTCTTTTCTGTTGGCTTGGGGTGGGGAAAGGTTGTCATTGTCAGAATTCGTTTAGGGTGCATTCCTCCTCTGGACTTTTCAGAGATTTCTAGTTTCCCCAATAAATCCATATTCGTGCGGATTTCAAGTTTCTTGTTTGAAGTTATATATTCTGGGGGTATGCCCTCGGTGTGTTTCGTAATTATTTTATTTTATTTATGAAGTGATTATGTTTTTTTTTTCATTTGTGGTAATTTCTATCTAGTAAATTTTGGTTTGATTTATTTGGTGGCTTGCTTCAATTTGTTGAGTATGATGCTTATTTATTTAACTTTTGTCCGCTCTTATTTATTTATTTTGGTCTGGGGTGTGTTGGGAGCAGCTTTGGTTTAGTTTAGTTTAGGTTCAAGTGCATGAATGATGGGGCATTCTTTGAGTTTTCTTTGTTTGGTTTGGTCTTAGTTGAAGTGTGTAAGTGATGGGGGCATTTTTTTTGGGGTGTATATATATATTTGTCAGAAGTTTTTTTTTTGGATTAGTCTTAACAAGGAGCGTAATTTGTGTCAATAATTAGTGTCGGAAGTCTCCTAATTTGGTTTTGTAACGCTGCTATTCTGGGTATATTATTTCTTTTGTATTTCTGGGTAATTGCGCGCTTTATTACGGGTGCATAAACTAATTTTACACCAGAGTGGGAGCGCGTGTTTCGGAGGGTCGGAAGGTCATTAAGCGCCGACGTCTGATCGTTTAATTGAATTCAGCGCATGGTATGGGGCACAAGATTAAGGCGGTGGCTGGTCACTGTTGCAGCGACTATTGGCATTCGCGCGTGCGAGCTCGGGCGCTTGAAGTGATTGCGTGTCTGATGGACAACGCGCAACTAGGTGGTCAGGTTAGTTTGAGCGGGCGACAATCCGTTTATGCGCTCTGGGATGAGCGCTTTATCCGAATTAAGTGCAGAGACCATGGTGCGTGATTCAATCAAGCACATGCGTTCAAGCGTGCGATTTAGCCAGGTCTTATAAATAGTTCAAAATGACCCATTCTTCCCGCGCTATCCATTTTGGTCTTCGATTATCTAGTTTCCTTGTTTCCTTGCGCTCTAATTTTTGTGTTTTCGTGATATCTTGCAATCTGATCGTCCGTTTTAGGCGTCGTTTCTTCACTTCTTTATAATTTTTTGAGTTTTTTGTTCTAGGATGGAGGGTGAGGGTATTGGTGAGTGCAATCTTACTATTTCTGAGTTGGAGAAGATGATGATGGGGGTGGTAAATGAGACATCCGAGGCTCGAACTGATGCTGTCGTCGGGGAGGACGTCAGGGAGATAGTTGGAGAGGAGTTACCAGAGGTTGACCAGATGGGGGTCAGGGAGGATGTACCCAAGATTGAGCAAGGTGTAGTTGAGGAGGGGGTGAGAGGACTGAAGGTGATGGAGCTGTGGATGAGAGAGCTGAGGAGCACCTCGGTGAGGAGCATTGGGATCGCAGACACTTCCCGCTAGAGGATTTCTTCGCTCGAGGCTGGGTAAGCACTCGTGAGCAAGAGTTTCTCCACTTTTCTAGGCATTTAGGTTATGACATTGACTTATTAGGATCTAAAAACACCTTTAATTTATGTCGAACCTGCATTGATTGTATGCTCACTCATGCATCATGACGGCATCTAAAGGTAGGTCATGTTTCTATTCAGTTGTTCTTATCATGTTATGTGTATTCGTTATGAGTTGTTATTATATTTTCAGATGATATTTCATTTACTTTTAGCTCTAAGTCCGCTCATCTTTCTTCATAGGTTTGTGTATTAGTCTTATTTTCTTCTGTTTGTGCTTTGTTCGATAGGAGCCCCTTCAGCTGGTTATTAGCTCAGCGTAGACCGAGTCCCATACTTGGTATCGCATCTTGCCGGAGTTCTAGCGAGCATGGTTGGTATCTTTCGGCTTCAGGCCGATCTTAGAGCTGGAGCTCTTTCAGGTTGATCGTGGCCTGATTGCGGTGATTTTGGAGAGGTGGAGGGAGACGCATTAGGCGCTTCTCTTTCCAGTTGGCATGATGTTGCCGACTCCGGAGGACTGGGTCTGCATCACCAGTCTTTGTTTTGAGGGTGAACCGATCACGGGGCGGATGACAGAAAATTATTTGATGTGTGTGAGGAGATTCTGGGTGTGCCGTATAGATCGAGTGGATCGGGGCCAGGTGTAGTTCTAGTCACCTGGTTCTTCGATACGTTCACTAGCGGTTTCATCCCTCCGAGGCATCATTCAGAGGCGAGGGCATCTTATGAGGAGCGGTCCATGCTGTTGGCGGGTCGGGAGCCCATGGTTGTCCAGAATTGGCTGCATATAGAGTGCTCCGAGCTTTCTTGATGCACTTCCTCGGTGCAGTACTCTTTTCTTCTTTGACTCGGGGATGCGTCACCAGGTTGTTTTTTATGGTTCTCAGGGACTTGGATCGGGTTCCTACTTATGCGTGGGGTGCGGCCGCAGTGGCGCATCTCTATGATCAGCTTTATGGTTGGGGACGGGGTGTTGCGACGATTGAAAGTTTCCTTCCCTTCCTCTAGGTGAGTTTTAGTTAATCAGTGTCATGACGTCTTTAGTTTTTTCTTGATCGTTTAATAGCCATTTAGCATTTCTCTTTTGTGTTTTTTTTTTAGTTCTGGGCGTATGATCATTTTGCTTCTCTTCGTCTGAGAGTTCCGTTGGAGGTGACATTCATGTTTCCGCGGATGTGCGTGTGGAGGGAGGCTTTGAGGGGTCATTGCTGGTCTTTAGATCTTCAGACCGTGCGAGGCCTTCTTAAGGATATGCACGTGGGGCAGGTATATACATCATGTGTACATTTTGTTTCATTTTGTTTCGGGTTTTTAGGCTATGAGAATCCATTGATGGGCTGGCTTATTTATTTGGTTAGGTGATTTGGAGGTCATATGCGGCCGAGGAGGATGCAGGTGTGCCAGTGATCCAGTCTGGTCAGCCCTTCTTCGACTTGGATATATGGGTCCATTATTTTGAGAGGGTGGAGAGGATCCACCTATCTCAGGTGGTGCGGCAGCAGGGGCTGGCTCAGGGAGTCCCTCCAGAGATTCACCATAGGGTGGCGAAGAGGATGACCGACCCCCTAGCTGAAACTTTGCAGAGCGGATGGTGCTTCAGATAGTGGATTTTAAAGCTGAGGAGACCAGGGTCACAGGGGCGCGTGACGAGGCAGATGTTCGAGAGTATAGGAGATGGTTTAGTGCATTGGGTGGTGGGCGCCTCTTCATACGTCCCTTCCACAGGAGTGGCTCTTTCGTGATTGGTGGGCTGGAGTCGGCGTGGGCATTGAGGGAGAGGCTGGCTGCATTGGAGCAGGGCCATCTCACAGCGAGCGTGTGGGGTGCGATAGATGCTCTCCATAGGGCAATGGAGCAGATGGGGTGTGCTCCTCATTTGAATGAGGAGATGCTGCACTCATTGGTCCTCTCAGTGGCTTAGGCTAGGGCAGCGGAAGATGAGTTGGGGCTCGGTTAGCGGAGACTTGACGGCTCCTGGTGAGTTAATTTATTAGTTTTTTTGTATTATGTGGAGTTGGTCTTCTGGTCAGTAGCAAGCTGATCGAGAGGTAGCGGCTAGTCTATGATCTGAGATTTATCGATTGGTAAGTGTCTATATGAGCTTGGTTTTGGTTAATTGTTAGCGTGAGTTTGCCAACTGATGTGTCTATTATTATTCGTAGAGAGCCGAGCTCGCTGCTGGAGGTCCCATTCCGGCGTTTGATCCATCTTCAATTGCTTCCTCTAGTCGGGAGAATCTAGCGATGGCTCAGCTTTGGGCCGAGCTAGAGCATTGGGTAAGTTCCATTCAATCTTTTATCTAGTTTGTGTCATCGCATGAGTTTGTTGGGTGTTATTGTTTTGCTTTCTTAATAGTTTACTAACATTATGTGGTATTTCAGTGTCGAGTTGCCGGGGATCTTCAGACGAGGGAGGCGACTGCTGCCTCTCTATTGCTAGAGAGTCAGGTATATTTTTTGGTGTGGTGTTCTTCTGTTTAGGTTATTTCATTCTGTTTATTTTGACGTATCTTGTGTTGGCTTATTTGGTTCTCTGCTCAGGCTGTTCCAAACGCTGTTCCCGAGGCTCCCCCTCAGAAGTCTATTCCTTTTCCTTCTCAGGTATCTTTTAGTTATTTGATGCATTTGTTTATTCTCGTTCAGTCGCCTACATTTGTTGTCCCTTTCGCGCCTCCTGCTGTTCCAGTAATCGTTGCGACGGTTGAGCGCCTTCTGGAGGAGAGGCTAAATCTGGTATAGTTCTTTCCTTTTCAAAGCTTTTCTATATTCATATATATATATATATATGTTGGTTTTCTTTAACTTGGTCTGGTTACGCAGGTTCGTCAGCTTGAGGAGGCACATCTATAGGCGGTGCAAGCACGCACCACTCTTGAGGTGAGACAGATCCTTGGGGAGATGCAGAGTAGCGAGGACCTATTCATTAAGATGATGATCATGCAGAGGACTCAGACTGAGGCGTTGGAGGCAGTGCGTTGGACGACATGGGCGGAGATGCAGGTGTCCCTGGATCAGCTATAGTATCATATGATGAGGAGTGAGCGAGGAGTACGTAGGCTGGCTAGTCAGCTTGATGGATCAAAGCCAAGGGCTACGGGCTCCTTGACTGGGCAGTCTCATCACACGTCACGTGATCGTGTCAGGGGTGATGCTCGTGAGGATTCGGTCGTTCGTGAAATTCTCGTCGGCTATGGTCCTCATTCGCGATCGAGGTGATCTGTTAGTCAGATGAGCGAGGGGGGATCTGTAGCGGGGCCACATCGTCTAGAGGTTCCACCGACTCCGGGTGTCGAGATTGTGTTTTCAGAGGATCAGTCTACGAACCTTGGGGCTGATGATACTGGGGACAATAGCGCTTGTCCATCCCAGCGGCAGCGTAGGGAGTAGGGGTGTGTGTATATACTTTTTTTTACTGTGTATGTGCATTGTATATACAAGGGGTATGCCCCCGGTGACAAGTGTAAAAAGAAAAGAAAACTTTGATATATATATATAGAGATTTTTGGATTAGATGTACCTGATTGGCTGCTCTTTCTTTTAGTTACCTCTTGCATCTACTTTTGGTTTTAGTTTCTTTAGCACCATCAATAGTCATTGGGACTTGGATGTTTCCTAAGCTGGCCCGGTGATAGTTGAAGGTTGCTTCATATCTGTGTATGTAAAGGAAACGCCATCAATAATTTTTGTTCTCCGCCTTGCTAGTTGTCAAGGGGGGTGAGTGTCTCAGACCGGGGTCTGGTAGTAAAAGATGAATATATGCTCTTTTTGTTTTCTTCTTCTTCTTTTTTCTTTTTTGTTTGTTTATTTATTTATTCTTTTTTTTCTTTTTTTTGAAATAAAAATAATGCAACAGGAAAAACAAATAACTAAGGTAGAAATAAATAAATAAAATAAAAATACCCCAGTGTAGGAGCGTGGTAAGATTTGGCAGTATAGTATCTTCTGTAGCATTCTCCGAATGGTGACTTTGCTATTTTACTTTTTCCTTATGGACGAGTGGGTGCTTCTAATGTGATTCTCCTTCTGATAAAAAGTGCCTTAGTGTACAGATGCAGTGGAGCTTTTCTGCATTTTCAGATAAGCACTTTGGGTCTGTAAGCAGTCATAACTATTTGGTAAGTTAGTTTTGAAGAAAGGTTGATCGGTACTGTCATCAAACCGAGGGAGGTCTCTTTGATTAGGTTAGTCATATACGAGGGTTTACCTTAGGGTGGTGGTCGTCCCATCCCGTGGTTATTAGGGAGAAGTACGGTAGGTATAATAGGTGATTGCATCAGTCATCATTCATTGGTTTTTGGTTTCATTTCTAGGAATATCCCGCAAGGCCTTTGATTTATCGTCTAAAATAAAAATAGAAGAGGGGGGTAAGGCTCAGTGATGTGGGGAATAGTTTGTATCTAAGGTTTTCCAAAAGGGGTGAGTAACAATATTTTTCTCAAAGGGATGTGGGGTGTCATGATCGAGCTCTTCATCATATTTTGGTACCATCAAAATCGCATATTCTATAGTTAGCAGGGGTTTGTCCTCCTCCCGCCTCCTTGCGACGACATCTAGTAGTATAGGGACATCAGGGATGCCCTCGTAGCTTGCTTATACACTTCTAGTAAAGTACCAGAGATGTTCTCATGGTCTGCTTATGCTTCCCTAAGCTCATTGACTTGGTCATTCGTCATAATGCTCTCACTCAAAAATTTTCAATGTATGTATATTTGAAAGCATCCTGCTAACGCAAGAACAACGAGTTTTGATTGAACTTAGCAACTTTTTGTTTTTTTTGCTCTAATGTCTCCTTCAATAGCAAGGGAAGGGAAAATGAGAATCGAGTGTTACTTATGCTTTTGAAAGAGGTTAGATAGGTCACTAGTCCTTCAATCAGATTGCCCGAGTGAGAAAGTGGGCAATAAACTAGAAGTCTTAAGGATATTCTGAGAATTGATGACGTACGACCAATGAATGGGTCGTGACGACTACGGGGGTAATAAGTATAAGTATTTAACCACAGGATGTGATGATCACAGGGCTAAGGATAGTATTTTCTAAGATACATGGCGTTCCAAGGGCTAGGGAGTTCTTCCCCATCTTGGTTCGCCAGTTTGTATGCATTTCCAGGGTAGGTGGCTGTTATAACATAAGGGCCTTCCCAGTTCGGTTTCAATTTTCATTTCGGATGGGCATGCTTGGAAGGCATGATTTTCTTCAAGACTAATTCTCCAATCTTAAATGTTCATTCAAGGACTTTCTTATCGTAAGCCCTGACCACTCTCCTCTAATATACCTGAGCATGATCAGTTGCCCTTAGATGTGTTTCATCAAGCTGCTCTAGCTGCGTGAGTAGGGCAATTCTCCTCTCGTCTAAGGATAGCTCATCATCAAGTTGAATCCATAGGGATGGTACTTGTATCTAGCATGGTAAGACTGCCTCCATCCCATAGGTAAGGAGGCAGGGAGTTTGGCCAGTGTTCGTACGAATAGAGGTCCTATAGGCCCAGAGTGCTTCTGGTAGTCGTTCAGGCCAGTCGGCTCCATTGCTTATTTCTACTGTGCATTTTAAATTTTGAATCAACGTTTTGTTCATAGCTTCTGCTTGTCCATTTCCTTGAGGGTAAAACGGTGATGAGTGGCGTAGATCAATGCCAAACTTCTTGCATAATTTCTTCATCTTTTCTGTGATGAACTGTGGTCCGTTGTCAATAAGAAACATTCTAGGTACTCCAAACCTAGTGATGATATTTCGAATGATAAACCTTACGAGTGTCAAAGCGGTGATTCTGACATAGGATTTAACTTCTACCCATTTGGTATAGTATTCAGTTGCTGTAAGTATGAACGCGTGCTTGTGAGTGTTTTCAACTGTATCTGTGAAAGGGCAAAAAATGTCCATGGCCCACATTGAAAACAACTACGACAAGGTCATAGTGTTCAATGCAACTGATTGAACTTTGATAAGTGCGGCGAGTTCTTGGCATTGCTTGCAGAGTTGGACGTAGAGGTGGCAATCTCTGATCATTGTCAGCCAGAAGTAGCCTTGTCGTGTGATTTGATCGGCGAGTCTCTGTCTACCGGTGTGGGCGCCGAAGGATCGGGCGCATTTGTTCCTTATAGTCTTCCGTTCAATCTTTGTGGCATAAGGGGGGATGTGTTGATTCTTCAAGAAGTTCCAGATGTCGAAATACCATGGTTGTTCGTCGTCGATTGGTGATCTCTCAAATCTGAATATAGCAACTTCAGTTCCTGACTTGTGCTTTTCCGGAGTGATTGCTTCTTTTGGTCTTGTGCTAGTGGGGAAGATTGATAATTCTCTCTTGACGGTCCATGCTACCTCATGGGCGGGTACTATTAATTTTTTGATGAAGAAGGTCTTGGTACTTTGTCCAATAGGTATTTGGATGACCGAGGCTAACGTGGCAAGGGGGTCTGCGAGCTTGTTTTCTAATCTAGGGACGTGCATGAAAGAGATTTGTTCAAATTTCTTTACTAAATATTGAGCAATTTCTAGATATGCTATCAGTCTCCTTTACTTAGTTTTCTATTCTCCTATAACTTGCGGGAATATTACCTTGGAGTCATCGATGGTTTTCAACTGTTTAACGCCTAATTGTAATACCGCTCGTAGTCCAGCTATGAAAGCTTCATATTCTACGACATTATTAGTGACAGAGAAATCTAATTGAAAAGCCTTAAGTATGACAACTCCTTCCAGGCTTAGCAGGACTATCCCGAAGTCTTTTCCTTTGTGATTTAGAGCACCGTCAAAATAAAGGGTCCATGATGTCATATCGAGCTCTTCGTTATAAACCGTGAGTAGGTCTTCATCGGGGAAATTCGCGTGTATGGGCTTGTCACCCGAGAGTGGGAGATCTGCGAGGTAATGGGCGATTGCTCATCCTTTGATCGACTTCTACATGACGTAAGTGATATTGAATTCTTGCAGGAGTTTATGCCAGCGAGTGACCTTTCTTGATGTTGCGGGCTTTTTGAATATGTACTTCAGAGGGTCCATTCGGGCTAATACTAATATCTTATGTGCTCCGAAGTAGTGCCATAATTTAGTGGAAGCCCACACCATCTTGAGGTAGGTCTTCTCCATTGAAGTATATTTCTGTTCATACTCGACCATCGTCCTACTAAGGTAGTAGATAGCCTTCTCTCTCTTGCCGTTTTCTTCATATTGTCCTAGGATTACTCCCATTGCTTTGTCGTTCACTGAGAGGTATAGGATTAGGGGTCTTTCAGGAATTGGTGGCGATAGTATTGGCGGATTAAGGAGATACCTCTTGATATTGTTGAAGGCTTGCTGACACTGGTCATCCCATTTGTACTCAGTTCCTCCTTTAAGTAGTCTGTAGAAAGGATCGCACTTGTCTGAATGTTGAGAAATAAATCTCCTGATGAATTGCAATCTTCCTATCAGGCCTCGTAATTCTTTGATATTGCTGGGTGGTGGCATCTCAAGGATAGCTCTGGCTTTTGCAGGGTCGACTTCGATCCCTCGCTTGCTGACTATATAACCGAGTAATTTTTTGGAGGTGACTCCAAAGACACATTTCTTCGGGTTTATTTTTAGTTGATATTTCTTAGCTCATTTTTTTTATCTTTTTAGTATAATTAATTAGTAGATTTATTTTATTTAAGTATAATTAATTAATTAAGTTAATTGGATTTTAGTATGATAGATTAATTTCTTTAAATCAGATTTTAATTGGTTAATTTCTTGCTTTAATTAGAATTTAGTATGATTAATTCATCGCTTTAATTAGATTTTTAGTATAGTTAATTCATTACTTTAATTATAATTTTAATAAAATTAGTTTATTTATTTTAATTAGATTTTTAATAAAATCAGTTTATTTGTCTTAATTAGATTTTAAGAAAATTAATTCATTTGCCTTAAATTAGAGTTCTAGTAAAATTAGTTTTCTACTTCGATTAGAATTCTACTAAGACTGTTATGCTTGATTTAATTAGAATTCCAATACAACTAGAATACTTGCTTTGTTTAGAATTCTAGTATAACTAGCATGCTTGACTTAATTAGAGTTTCATCAAGACTACTACATGTGCACTCCTAGTATAATTGGGAAACCTGATCATAATTAGACTTCTAATAGGATTAGGAGACTAAGATTAACCTGGCTTTTAGTAGTATTAGGACACTTAATTAATTAAACTTTCAATAAGGATAGGAATAGTAAAAAATAATTAGACTTCTAATAGAACTAGAATGTTAAATTAAATAAACTACAATAGATCACCACACAGCTAAACTTACAATAGAATCAGGGAAGTCTAAACTGATCAGAACTATAACAATAAAGTGAAATAAACGGAAAATTAAACTATCTAAATTAAGAAAAAGACATAGCTGTTGAGGTTCGCAAGCGGACGATTCAATATATAAGTAACCCATAACCTCTCTTAAGCGTGATCATTGACGTGTTGCAGCGTCGATAAATATCTGTAGCTAGCGATCGCAACAAACTAGGAACCTTCCTAGAAAACCCTTTATTTTTTTTTACCTCCACTATTCCAAATGCTGCATCGCTAGAGTCCACTTGGACAGAATTGGAGCCACTGATTCAATGAGGACCGAGAGGAACCTAGAAAAAGCGCTCACCAACAAACTGGCGATCGTGATGGGACGCTTTTGCAAACTATCTTTTTCTAGATAGTTAGTTTTCATCTTATCTCCCTATTTTATTTTTTTTCCCTCGTATCATTTAGATTCCCTTTTATATATATATGAGTCTTCATCAAAAACTCGAGATGTCTGGTATACGAAGAGTGAGTTTAGGAGACCCACCATTGTGGGGATATCATAACAATCCCGCGTACGAGGAAGAACCGCCTTATAATTTCAGCCCATGACAACTTGAGATTAACATGGCTGTCGAGCAAGAAAATCCCTTCTCTACCCCACACTGGTAATAATCATATGGGAGAGATGGTAACATCGGACAAAACCTTATCGCTCAACAGATCGTAGAACTCAGTATTCAAAGAATACAAAGAGGAGACGACGACTCCGAATAATTGCTTCAAGGGTTGGCCGCAGCATACAAAACTATTAAGTCTCGACAATTTTCAGAAGAACAAGAGCGATAAGAGAGGCCGCCCCCTACCCTGAGCACTGTGCCTGCTCGCGCCACACCATTGAGACAACTTGCCCACACATTTTTCAATGATGAATCTTTAGATAAGGTTTGCTCACGGGTCGCTCCAAAAGACAACACCATTAAAATCAAAGATCTCCCTAAAATGCTCGACGACTACATGGCCAAGAGAGAGCGCCCCGGTCACTCATTCGGATTCGACAAATTTTGTCAGGACGTCAAGTTTAATTTACCAATAGGATTTAAGCCACTGAAATTTACTAAATATAATGGCACGGGAAATTCAAATCATCACTTGGCCCTCTTTTGTAATGATTGCCGACCCATACGTGATAATCAAGGACTTCTCATTTACTATTTCCAATGCTCATTAGAAGGAGAATCTTTAGATTGGTTTGTGGGACTCCCACTTTATAAGATAGAAACCTTCGATGAATTAGTCGGTCAATTCCTAGACTAATACAAACACTTGATCTAAGAGATGGTCAGTCTCAGCGATCTAATGGCAACCAAGCAAGGGCCTGATGAAAAATTTACCGACTTCGTCGCCAGATGGAGAAAACCCACTACTAGGACCGGCACTTCAATGAAAGAGAAGGATTCAGTGGACATTATCATCGATAATATTAGAGAACCGTTAAAGAGCGCACTTGTCATAAGTGATTGCCCCGACTTCTCTGCACTCCACTCTCGGGCATCCCGACTAGCGCGACACATTAAAGGCGGGGACCTTGCTCTATCCATAGTCACATCAAAAGTGGGCTCTTTCAGTGAATCAAAATCAAAATATAATAAGAAAGCCTTAGGGACTGAAGAGGTCAATACCATTGTTAATCAAAGACAAAACTCTGGGAACGAAAATTTTCACCCATGAAACTTTGGGCAAAATCAAAATCAACAACGATACACGAACCAAAACCAAAGCACTAATCAACAAAGATATGCAAACCAAAACCAAGGCCATAACCAGAATCAGGGCCAGTATCAGAATAGAACTCAATATCCCAATACCTACCAGAATCAGAACACGGTGCAGAATCGACCGACCCACGGGCCGAATTACAATAGTGTACCCCCATCGTAAAACTTTAACCCACCCGGAGGCCCCTATCAGCCAAGGAGGGAACACTATCCCCCTTTACCGGATACGATCCCCAACATCTTCCTTCTCCTTAATACTCAGAATCTCCTCCGATTCCCGTAAGAAAAACATTGCCCATGGCCTGCAAATCTAAACTATAGTAAATACTATGCCTTCCATCGATACGTAGGGCACAACCTAGAATACTATTGGGTCCTCAGGGACATGATCTATGACATGAATGCCCAAAATTTGATCGATTGGAAAGTGCTTAGGAATCCTAACCCTAATATAAACCAACCCCAACAAAATTTAGGAATCATTAACAACCCCGACTCAGGTTACTACTATAGATCTCTTCGGTTGATTCCCTTTCCAACCTTCCACCTTAATCACTCACATCCATTCCTCTGCCGCTTCTGCCACCCCAGCAAGAGCTCCTTCACCACCACATCCCTCGGCCCTGATCACTCGCATCGCCCCGTTGAGTCCACCTCCTTATCCAAAATTCACTCAGTTACGAGTTCATTCCTTTAGGGCTAGGAGACCATTCCTTTGTAGTCACCCACCAGAGCCTTCAACCCCTCTAAATCCTGAACTAATGCTATTACCGCTTCTAATTCTGAACTCAAGTATGGAGATCACGTTCTCCAAACTGTAGCCCAAATTGCTGCATAGATAGAAAGTGTCACCCTAGAGACTCCAAGACGAGACAACGAAATAACCACCAAGTGTTTACTGAATCTAAAAGAAAGTGGGCTAAAAGAACATCCTGACCCGTACGAGACGCTAGTCTCTGCTTTCATAGAAGAGGAAGATTACACACAGTACCTACCACCTTGGAGCAGCACCATTCAGGTGCACGTTCCAACCTTGAATTTTACCCATTTCACAAATACATCCGCATCAAGCAGCACCGGGTTCCGTCAACAACCGACTTGCCCGATTCTCAAATCGGAAACTAATTACCCAACTCCTCCTTTCTCTCGAAATAAGGATTTCACGAATGCGCAACCACTAGAGGGGAAAGTGAGACAAAGAGAAGTTAACTTACCTCCCCCACCTCACATCATCCCTCCACCAATTCCTGCAACTCAACCATTCCAATCACCCGCACCTAAGGCCCATCGGCCAGGCAAAGAGATTACGCTCGAGCCAGGGCAAGCATACGACCTTCTGTGGGATCTCCAGAAGATCCCGACCCAGATATCCATACTAGAACTCATCAAGAAATCGCCTGACCATCACTGATTGTTGATAAGGACACTTGAAGACATGCAAGTGGATGAGGATACGACCCTAGATGTGCTTCATCAAATCACTTCGGTCATGGCGTAACCTCCGGCACTCACTTTTACTGATGCAGACGTGCCTAAAGAGTCACTCCGTGGGAGTGTGGCTCCCATATATCTTATGATTATAATTAGGGGATTCTCTGTACCACACACAGTCATTGACACGGGAGCAAGACTTAACATCTGCCCTCTCACCATGTTAAAAATGCTCGAATACATGGAGCAGGATGTCATGCCCTCTGCACTGTCACTCATAGCTTATGATAGGTCGCGTTGCTTTGTCAAAGGAACTATCTAGCTACAGGTTCGCCTCGGACCTGTAATGAAAGATGTTACCTTCCATGTTTCTTATTCTGCTAGTATGTACAATCTCATTTTAGGAAGGAAATGGCTGGAGTCGTTGAAGTCCGTCGCATCCGCATCCACATACCATCAATGCATCAAATTCTCATACGAGTACTCCATCGTTCATATATATACCGATGCACCCCTCCAGGAGATGGATACTGATTATGTTGTGAGCATACCAATCGCTCACAACTATGTGTTGAACATAGGTCATATTTAAAAGACTTGAACCCCTGATGAGACAATCATTGCGGAAGTTCGTCCCCCTACCCCTCCTAGTTTTCCTCTAACGTGTCGATAAAAATTAATGAGAAGAGAGGTTGGCCCAGACCTCGCCAAACTCTATGCCATTAACCCTACCGCAACAAAAGGGTGGGACCTTATGTACCAACTTGGATACGTTTCCCACACTAGACTCAGTAAAAATAAGCAAGGTCCTGTAGGACCCGTTTTCCCGACGTAAATACACAAGCACATAGGGTTAGGTTACCAATCGGACGGCCAGCAAGCCGACTAGTCCCCTACCTCACCAAAATGGTCTCTATATAACCACTTCGTCTATGGGACCACTGAGAAAGCAGATGTGCCAAAGCACAAGGAGGTGTTCTTCACTAGATCGCAAGAAGTGGAAATTGAGCGAATAACTAAAGCATTCAATGATTTAGCCAATTTAAATGACAATATTGATAAACTGCTCGAAGGAGTCAAGCCTATGTTTGACACTAAGGAATTTACAGAAGAGAGGAGAAAAAAACCTCCAAAACTCGACCCACGGGTAGAAGATTGGGAATCCACTGACGACGAAGATTTTCACATAGCAGCCTTGCAAGATGGTGAAGAGCACTTACGCTTAACATGGGAAAGAGATGACACTCCATAAGAAAATACTAACTCGTATAGCATCCGCCTTGGCCTTAGCCTTGAGGAATGGAAATGCCCTTGGGACTCTCCTTGTATTAGCTACCCATACCAGCCCTGCTGTTTGGCATGCACCAGCATATTAGAATGCTTTGCTAGTTGGATCCGACACTCTACGATAGGAGAATCGAATCATTCCAACCTCATGACAACCGACACAAGTAATGACCTATCAGCTCTGCTACCGACACAAGAATCAGAAAATCTCGATGGTCATCTAGTTGACGTAGGGGGAAACACTCGTGTCACCATCATAGACTTTGAAGACAAACTTGAACTAGACACTTCTACACCCCCAGATTCACAACTCTAAATATTTTAGAAATCTCTCGAGGAAGAATTGCAACCTCCCCCAAGTGAAGACGAAGACTATTAGATAGACCTCCCGACACTCGCGTTAACGAAGTGAGTCAATTTGGGACTTCAGGATGGGAATGTCCTTGGGAATGTCCTTGGGAATCCCCCTGCATTCTTCACTATTATTAACCTCGCTGCCGAACATGCATGCTCATCCTAACATATTATGAAGATCAAGGAAAAGAACTCGCTACCCCTGAGGATCCTTTGGGAGATCCCCCTCGGTGGGAAGAACAACATTATTACGACCCAGAGGATGATAGTTCAATTGATCACGATCTTCAGATTTTCTTCAGAGAAGAGGCAATCAATGTGGCAGAAGAAATCCAAAGTGCTAGTGTCGCTGTCACTAGCGTCGCTCATTCAAAAGATCTCATTAGACGAGGACTCTAAAAAAAAATGCTAAATTCACGAGTCCGCATTTCCTGAAGAATCACCCGAACGGCTCCAACAGCCGTCTCGCTCCCTCAGCTAGAGGAACAAATTCTCCCAGTGCCCCTTGAGGCGACCGACCTTGTACCAAATTTATTATCAAAAATAAAAAAATAGAAGAAATAGAAAACCCTAAAAATTCAGAAATACAAAATCTAAAAAAATAAGAAGACCCTAGAAAAGAAAGGGAACTTTTCTATCCCATTCCTTGCACGAGGACGTAAAGCATCTCGGGTAGACAATAAGCTAGTTATCATACCGGACGAGATACTTCATGACTTTGAGAGAAGAATCAGTAGTCTTGACCTCCACCTTACCAAAGATCTCTCAGTCAGATTATACTGATGAAGGGTTACCTTTCACAAACTCAGATCCCCAGTGTAGTAATTTCGTAGTATACAAACTTATAGAGGATGAAGAAAGAGCACCAGTTGCTGAGGAGGCACTGGACTTCTAACGGGTTATCAAGTGTTTCGATGAGCAAACCCAAGCTGTCGCAGATCCCACGGAAGAACTTAACTTTAGCACTGAAGAGAAACCCAAGAAGCTACTAATTAGCACAATGCTTAACTCCAAGGAACACCAACAAATTACACAAGTCCTGCATGAACACCTCGATCCCTTCGCATGGTCCTACTAGGACATGCCCGGTTTAGACCCAAGTTTAGTAGAACATCACCTCGTCTTAGAACCCGATGAAAAGCCTGTTAAGCAGAAAATCCGTAGGATGCACCCACAAATTTCCCTCCAAGTTAAGGAGGAAGTCGACAAGTTACACAAAGCCAAATTTATTCGAGTCGTTCTTTACCCTAAGTGGGTTGCCAATATAGTACCTGTCACCAAGAAAGACGGAAGAGTACGGGATTACATTGACTTTCGAAACCTCAACCAGGCATGCCCAAAAGATGACTTCCCACTTCCACATATTGACACTCTAGTCAATAACGCCGTTGGATATGAGATGCTATCCTTTATGGACGATTTCTCTGGATATAATCAGATCAAATTAGTAGAGTCCAACCAAGAGAAGACTTCCTTCACCATACCATGGGGAACATACTGTTATGTCGTTATGCCTTTTGAGCTCAAGAACGTAGGAGCCACATATCAATGCACCATGATGGCTATCTTTCATGACATGATACATAAGTGTGTAGAAGTCTACGTCGATGACATATTAATGAAGTCCCAAACGCGAGTAGGAGATGTTGAAGCACTCCGACTGGTGTTACAAAGAGCTAAGAAATATTAGCTAAAAATGAACCCAAAGAACTTTGTCTTCGGGGTCACCTCCGGAAAATTACTTGGTTTTATAGTTAGCAAGTGAGGGATCGAAGTTAACCCTGTAAAAGTCAAAGCCATCCTTGAGATACTACCTCCCAGTAATATCAAAGAGTTGCAAGGTCTGATAGGAAGATTGTAATTCATCAGAAGATTTATCTCCTAGCATTCAGATAGATGTGACCCTTTCTACAGACTACTTAAAGGAGGAACTGAGTACAAATGGGATGATCATTGTCAGCAAGCCTTCGATAACATCAAGAAATACCTCCTTAACCCACCAATACTATCGCCACCTGTCCCCGAAAGACCTCTAATTCTATACCACTCAGCGAACGACAAAGCAATGAGAGTAATTCTGGGATAATATGAAGAAGACAGCAAGAGAGAAGGCTATCTACTACCTCAGTAGGATGATGGTCGAATATGAACGAAAATACACTTCAATGGAGAAGACTGGCCTCACATTGGTGTGGGCCTCTACCAAATTATGACACTACTTCGGTGTGCATAAAATACTAGTACTAGCCCAAATGGATCCTTTTAAGTACGTATTCAAAAAGCCCGCAATATCAGGAAAGATCGCTCGCTGGCTTATGCTCCTGCAAGAATTCAATATCACTTACGTCACGTAGAAATTGATTAAAGGGCAAGCAATCACTGATTACACTGCAGATCTTCCACTCCCTAGTGATGAGCCCAAACACGTGGATTTCCTCGATGAGGACCTATTCACGATTCATAACGAAGAGCCCGATAAGACCTCATGGATCCTTTATTTCGGCGATGCTCTAAATCACAAAGGAAAAGGCAGCGGGATAGTCCTCCTAAGCCCAGAAGGAGTTGCCATACCTAAAGCTTTTCAACTAGATTTCTCTGTCACTAATAATGTTGCAGAATATGAAGCCGTTATAGCTGGACTACGAGCATCACTACAGTTAGGTGTTAAACAGTTAAAAACCATCGGTGATTCCAAGAAAGTGATTTCATAAGTCATAGGAGAAAGGAAAAATAAGGAAAAGAGACTAATGACATACCTGGAAATCGCTCAATATTTAGTAAAGAAATTTGAAAGAATCTCTTTAACGCACATCCCTAGATTAGAAAATGAGCTCATAGATTCCTTAGCCACGCTAGCCTCGATCATCCAAATACCCATCGAGAAAAATACCAAAACCTTCGTCATTGAAAAGCTGGCAGTGCCCGCTCACGAGGTAGCATGAACCATCAAGAGAGAATTATCCGTCCTCCCCACAAGTACAGGACTGAAAGAAGTAATCACCTCGAAAAAGCATGTCAAGATAGGAACCGAAGGCACTATGTTCAGATTTGAAAAATCACCGACTGACGATGGACAATCGTGGTATTTCAACATCTAAAACTTCTTGCAACATCAACATGTTCCTCCATATGTCACGAAGATCGAACGGAAGACTATAAGGAACCGATGCGCCCGTTTCTGCATACTCAGCAAAACATTATACAAGGAGGCCTTCACTAAAGGAGTACTGCTATGATGCATCATGACTACCGACGGATAATATATCATCCGAGAAGCACACACCAGTGCTTGCGACGCCCACTCCGATAGATAGAGACTCACCAATCAAGTTACACGACAAGGCTACTTCTGGCCGATAATGATCAGTGATTGCCACCTCTACGTCCAATCCTATAAACAATGCCAAGAAAACGCCACACTCATCAAAGCTCCATCAGTTGCATTGAATACTATGACCTCGCCATGGCCATTTTTTATGTGGGCCTTCAATGTCATTGGACCTTTCACAGATACAGTTGGGAACACTCACAAGCACGCATTCATACTTACAGTGACCGAATACTATATCAAATGGGCAGAAGCTGAATCCTATGTCCGAATCAGAATATCATCACTAGGTTTGGAGTACCCTGAATATTTGTTACTGACAATGGACCACAGTTTATCACGAAGACGATGAAGTTATGCAAGAAGTACGGCATCGATCTACGCCACTCATCACTATTCTACCCTCAAGGTAATGGACAGGCAGAAGCTATAAACAAAATCCTGATTCAAATCCTAAAATGCATAGTAGAAACAAGCAATGGGGCCGACTGGCCTGAACGACTACCAGAAGCACTCTGGGCTTATAGGACCTCTATTCGTACGGCCACTGGCGAAACTCCCTACCTTCTTACCTACGGGATGGAGGCAGTCCTACCATATGAGATACAAGTATCATCTTTACGGATTCAACTCGATGATGAGCTATCCTTAGATAAGAGGAGAATTGCCCTACTCACACAGCTAGAGCAGCTCGATGAAACATGTCTAAGGGCAACTGATCACGCTCAGGTATATAAGAGGAGAGTGGTCAGGGCTTATGATAAGAAAGTCCTTGAACGAACCTTTAATATTGGGGAATTAGTCTTGAAGAAAATCATGCCTTCCAAGCACGCCCATCCGAAAGGAAAACTGAAACCGAACTGGGAAGGCCCATATGTCATAACAGTCGCATACCCTAGAAATGCCTACAAATTGGCGAACCAAGACAAGGAAGAACTCCCTAGCCCTTGGAACGCCATGTACCTTAGAAAATATTATCCTTAGCCCTTTTATCATCACATTTCGTGGTTAAATACTTATACTTATCACCCCCGTAGTCGTCACGACCCATTCATTGGTCGTACGCCTTTAATTCTTAGAATATCCTTAAGACCTCCGATTTATTGCCCACCTTTTCTCACTCGGGCAATTTGATTAAAGGATTAGTGACTTATCTAACCTCTTTCAAAAGCATAAGTAACACCTGATCCTCATTTCCCTTCTCCCGCCATTAGAGGAGACGTTAGAGTAAAAAAAAAAAGATGTTAGGTTCAATCAAAACTCATTATTCTTGCGCTAGCAGGATTCTTTCAAAAAAAATATGTATTTATATGCCAAAAATTGGGTGAGAGCATTACGACGAATGAACAAGTCAATGAGCTCAGGGAAGCAGACTATGAAGACATCTCTGGTAACTTTACTAGAAGTGTATAAGCAAGCTGCGAGGGCATCCTTGATGGACCCATACTACTAGATGTCATCGTAAGGTGGCGGGAGGAGGATAAACTCCTGCTAACCATAGAATATGAGATTTTGATGGTGCCAAAACATGATGAAGAGCTCGATCATGGCATCCCGTATCCCCCTGAGAAAAAGATTGCTACTCACTCCTTTTGGAATGCCTTGGATACAAACTATTCCCTGGATCACTGAGCCTTACCCCCCCTCTTCTATTTTTATTTCGGACGATAAATCAGAAGCCTAACAGAATACTCCTAGAAATGAAACTGAAAACCGATGAATGATGACTGATGCAATCGCCGACTATACCTACCATACTTCTCCCTAATAACCATGAGATAGGATGACCACCACCCTAAGATAAAACCCGTATACAACTGACCTAATCAAAGAGACCTCCCCGGTTCGATGACAGTACCGATCATCTTTTCTTTAAAACTAACTCACCAAATACCCATGACTGCTTATAGACCCAAAGTTCTCGTCTCGAAACCCCAAAAAGTTCCACTGCATTTTGATGCTAGGGCATTTTTTAGATTAGAAGAATAATCATATCAGAAGTACCGGCTTGTCCACAAAGAAGATAAGAAATGACGAAGTTACCATCCGGAAAGTGCTACCAAAGATACTATACTGCCAATCCTACCACGCTCCTACACTGGGGCATTTTTATTTTTATTGTTTTATTATTATTTCTATCTTAACTAATTGCTTTCTCTGTTACATTGTTGTTATTTCAAATAGAAAAAAAAAGAAAGAAAAAAAGAGAAAAAGAAAAAAAAAGAAGAAGAGCACATATCCATCTTTTTCTACCAGACTCCAGCCGGAGACACTTACCCCCTTGACAACTAGCAAGGGGGAGAACAAAACTACTGACAACATTACCCTCATATGTGTAGATATGAGGCAACCTTCAACCGTCACCGGGCCAGCTCAAGAAGCATCCAAGTCCTAATGTTGGTCGATGACGTTAAAGCAAAAGTAGACGCAAGAGGTAACTAAAAGAAAAAGGAGCCAATCCGGTACATCTAAACCAAAAATTTCTCTCTATATATATATGTTAAAATCTTTTCATTTCTTTTACACTTATCACCGGGCCATCCCCCTATATATACAATACACACATGCTATGGACACAAACACACACACACACACACCGACTCCCTATGCTGCCGCTGGGATGGCCGAGCGTTGCTTTCTCCAGTATCATCAGCTCGAAGGTCTGTAGACTGGTCCTTTGAAAATACAATCCCGACACCCAGAGTCCTCGAAACCTCTAAACGACAAGGCCCTGCTACAGAGCCCCCCTCACTCGTCTGGCTAACAGACTGCCTCGATCGAGAACAAGGAGGATACCCCGCAAGAATATCACGAACGACCGAATCCCTACAAGCATTATCCTTGACACGATCATGTGACGTGTGCTGAGACTGCCCAGCCAAGGAACCCGTAGCCCTCGACTCCTAGCCATCAAGTTGACTAACCAACCTAAGCACCCCTCGCTCACTCCTCATCAGATGATACTGCAATCGATCAAGGATCACCTGCATCTCCGCCTGCATTGTCTGACGTGTTGCCTCTAACGCCTCGGTCTGAGTCCTCTGTGTGACCATCATCTCGACAAACAAGTCCTCTCGACTCTGCATCTCCCCAAGGACTCGTCTCTCCTTGGGAGTGGCGCACGCTCGCGCCACCTCTAGACGTGCCTCCTCAAGCTGACGGACCTGCATAACTATGCCAAGTCAAAAGAAAACTAATATATATACATGAACCAAACAAGAAACTTTGAAAAGGAAATAGTCATACTAGATCCAACCTCTCCTCCAGAAGTCGCCCAACTGTCTTAGCAGCCACTGGGTCAGCAGAAGGCATAGAAGGAACAACGAACATAGGCGGCCGTAACAAGAACAAACAAATACATCAAAAAAATATTATAGCGACAAATAAACTACGAACATAATAACTAAAACATACCTAAGTAGGGATAGGAATAGACTCCTGAGGGGGAGCCTCGGGAGCAGAGTACGGAATAGCCTGCACAAAGAACCAAACAAACCAACACAGACATGTCAAAATAAAATAAAGATGAAATAACCAAAACAGAATTACGTCACACTAAAAAAAAACTATACCTGATTCTCCGGGCGCAAAGAGGCAGTAGTTGCCTCCCTCACCTGAAGATCCTCGACAACCCAACGCTGAAACACTGCATGATATTAGTAAGCTACTAAGAAAGCGAAAGTGACACCCGATAAACTAATGCAATGATACAAACAAGATAAAAGATTGAATGGAGCTTACCCAATGATCTAGCTTGGCCCAAAGCTGAGCCATCGCTGAATCCTCCCGACTGGAGGAAGCGACTGAAGACGGATCAAACGTCGGAGCGGGACCTCCAGCGGCGAGCTCGACTCTCTACAAATAACCATAAAATCATCAGTTGATAAGCTCACAATGCTAACAATTAACAAAATTATATTTATAAAGACACTTACCAATCGATCAATCTCAGATCATAAGTTGCCTCCACCTCTCAGCCAACCTGCTGTTGATCGCATAAAAAACAACTCGATCATCACCGTTTGACGAGCAATCTCATCCTCCCCCGTAGGCTGTCCAAAATAAAATAAAATGAGACACCACAGCCATGTCAAAATGACCAAAAGGCTAAATCCACATAATACCAAAAAAATCATAAATTTACTCACCAGGAGCCATTGACTCTCCGCTAACTGAGCCCCCAACTCATCCTCCACTGCCTTTGCCTGAGCAACCGAGGAGGCTAAGGAGTGCAGCATCTCCTCATCCGAAAGAGGAACACACCCCATCAGCTCCATCGCCCTATGGAGAGCGTCTAATGCCCCCCGCATGCTTGCGGTGAGATGGCCCTGCTCCTTCGCAGCCAACCTCTCCCTCAAAGCCGACGCTGACTCCGACCCACCGATCGCGAAAGAGCCACTCCCATGGAAGGGGCGTGTGAAGAGGCGCCTGCCACCCAACGCACTAAACCATCGCACATACTCTCGGACGTCCTCGTCATCACATGCCCCTGTAACCCGGGTCCTCCAGCTCTAAAATCCACTACCTGAAGTGCCATCCGCTCTGTGAAATTTCGGCTAAGAGGGTCGGTCATCCTCTTCGCCACTCTGTGGCGAATCTCTGGAGGGACTCCCTGAGGGAGCCCCAGCTGCCGTACCATGTGAGATGTGTAGATCCTCTCCACCCTCTCAAAACAATGGACCCATATGTCCACATCAAAGAAGGGCCGGCCAGACTGAATCACAGACATGCCGATATCCTCCTCATCCACATACAGCCTCCAAATCACCTACATCCAAGCAAACGAACTGACCCCTCAATGAAGACTCAAATTCTAAAACACTAAAATGAAATGAAAAAAAATATGCATGATGATCTATACCTGCCCCGCGTGCATATACTCAAAGAGGCCTCGTGCGATTGGAAGATTCGAAGACCAACGGCGACGCCTCAACGCCTCCCTCCACACGTGCATCCACGGGAACGTGAATGTCACCTCCAACGGAACTCCCAAATGAAGAAAAGCGAAATGATCATACGCCCAAAATTGAAAAGAAAAATAACAACAACAACAACAACAATGACACACAAGAAGAAACGCTAAATAGATGTTACCATTAAATAACCAAAAATTAACCAAACTAAAGACACTATGACACCAATTAACTAAAACTCACCTGGATGAACAGAAGGAAACCTCCGATTGACGGGACACCCTGTCCTCAATGGTAAAGCTGCTCATAGAGGTGTGCCAATGCGGCCGCGCCCCACTCATAGGTGGGGACTCGATCCAAGTCCCCGAGAACCATCAAAAATAACCCGATGACACATCCCCGAGTCGAAGAAGAAAAGAGTACCGCACCAAGGAAGTGCATCAAAAATGCTCAAAGCACCCTATCCGTAGCCAACCCCGGCTCCTCCACAGGCTCTCGACCTGCCACTACCGCACAACGCACCTCATAGGTCGCCCTCTCCTTCAAATGGCGCCTCAGGGGGACGAAGCCACTTGCAAACATATCAAAAAACCAAGTGACTTGAGCTACACCTAACCCGAGCCGCTCGACCTATACGGCACACCCAAGATCTCCTCACACACCTCCAAATAATGTCCCGCCATCCGCCTCGTAATTGGCTTGCCATCAAAATGAAGACCGGTGATACGGACCTAGTCCTCCGGAGTTGGTAACATCATGCCTACTGAAAAGAGAAGCGACTGATGCTCCTCCCTCCACCTCTCCAAGATCACTGCGATCAGGCCACGATCGACTTGAAAGGGCTCCAGCTCCAGGATCGGTCCGAAACTGAAAGACACTAGTCGCGCTCGTTGAAACTCTGGCAAGGTATGATACTAAGTATGAGACTCGATCCATGCCGAGCTGATAGCCAACTGCGGGGCTCCTATTGAACAAAAGACAAACAATAACAGTAAGACTAACACATACCTATGATGAAAGACAAACGAATTTAAAACTAAAAAGCAAGTCAAATATGCCCCAAATATAATAACAATTTACAACAAACACAGAAAACGTGATAATAATGATTGAATAGAAACATGACCTATCTCTAGATGCTATCATGATGCATGAGTGAGCACACAATCGATCATCAATGCAGGTTTGACATAAATTAAAAGGGTTTTCACATCCTAATAAGCCTATGTCATAGCCTAAGTGGCTAAGAAAATGGAAGAACTCTTACTCATGAATGCTTACTCGGCCTCAAGCGACGAAATCCTCCAGTGGGAATTGTCTGTGATCTCGATGCTCCTCACCCTAGTGCTCCGCAGCCGCACCCTCAGCTCTCTCACCCTCAGGTATCTCACCCTCAACCCTCTCACCCTCATCCTCAGTGCCCCTGCTAAATCTCGAGCACCTCCTCCCTGACCCCCGACTGGTCAACCCCCAATACCTCCTCTCTAACTACCTCCCCGACCATGTCGATTTGAGCCTCGAAAGTCTCACCCATCTCCGCCCTAACATCCTCTCCAACTCAGAAACAGTAATAACGTGCCTACCACCACCCTCAGACTCCATCCTAGAACGAAGAGCTTAAAAAACTAAAGAAAACAGAAGAAATGACGCTTGAAACAAACGACCGAATAGCAAAATATCACAAAAATACGAAAACTAGAGCGCAAAGAAGCAAGGAAACAGAGAATCAAATACTAACACGGATTGCGCGATGAAAATGAAAAGTTTTGAACTATTTATAAGGAGTAGCTGAATCGCACGTGTAAATCTAGGTGCTTAAACTAATCACGCACCACTCCCACCGTGCTTAATTCGGATCACATGACGGTTCTTAAGCGTGCAAACCAATCGTTGCCCGCTCAAACTAACCTGAGCACCTAGTTGTGCGCAGCATACTTAACTCGTAATCACTTCATGCATCCACACAGTGGTGCGCGAATGCCAATGGTCCCCCGTACAGTGACTAGCCACCACCCTAATCACGCGCCCGACATCCTACATTTGAATCGATCAAACGACTGAAAACTGGTGCTTAAATACAAACTGACGCTCTGAATGCGCGTCCACCCTATGGTGCGCAATTAATTTATGTGCTCGGAATAAAGGGCGCAATTCTCCAGAAACACAAAAAAAAATGCTGAGGGCAACACGTTCACAACCTTGAATTGAGTGATCTCCGACGCTAATTATTAGCCTAAACCACGCCCTTGTTAACCCCGATCCCAAAACATTCCAGACTTAAAGAAATATGCACCCCGGTAACTAAAAGAAAATGTTTCAAACTAAGACCAAAATCACAAAAAAAATGCCCCGACACCGTTTACACACTCCAACCAAAACTAAACCAAAAAAAAAACTTGCCCCAACTAAGGCGAAACTAAACAAGAAAAATAGCCCCAACATCACCTACACACTCCAACTAGTACCAAGACTAAAGAAAAACTATAAAAAAATGCCCCCCATCATCCATTCAATTGAATCTAAACTAAAAAAAAAACTGCTCCCAGAGCACCCAAAATTAAAATAAATAACTAAGATCAAACCAAATTTAAATAAATAAGCATCACACTCAAAATAAATCGAAGCAAGCTACCAAATAAACCAAAATAAACCAAATAGAAATTGCCACAAATGAAATAAAAATAAAAAAACATAATCATTCCATAAATAAATAAAATAATTACAAAATACACCTAGGGCATACCCTTTAAATATATGTAACTTAAAACAAGAAACTTAAAATACACACGTTCAGGCAATGCCCGATTCTGGATTTATTTGGGAAACTAGAAATCTTGGAGAAACCCGAAGGGGGGAAGTGCCCTGAACGAATTCTAACCGTAATAACCTCTACCCCTTGCCCCGAACCAGCAGAAAAGAAAGAGTGGCCCATGGAAAGCCACCCAGAACCTGCGAGATCTGCCCTTAAAAGCTCACCTTCGAAACCATAACAAGGAAGCGCAACTAATATGGGATCTGCAGAGCCTATCGAGGAAAAATAGGCATTGGTTGCAAGAATTCTAATCCTGTCTTATCCTTGGGATTCCTTTCTACTACCTTTTTCTCATCCACCTCTTCCCCTAGCATGGTAGCAATTCGACTGCTACCCTGCATTCTCAATCCCGTCCATTCTTAAGAATTCACACAATAAGCACAGCTCTTTGGGTCCAATACCCAAGATACAAAAAAGAAAGGAAGAAAAGACATTAATGGACAAACTAAGCCAAAACAAAACGCAAAATGCCCCAAAACTTTTAATCCCAAACTTGAAGTTTAATTCAAAACAATAAGAACCCAAAAATTTTAGCTCACACATTTATAAACTATACCTCCTGAATTACCAAATGACAAGTGTCACACCTTTAAACTTTTCTAATCTAATTAAATCTAAATCAAACACATACCCCCTTGAAAGACCACAATCCATGACGGACTCAGATGAACTAATAATTACACAACACTTAACCCCCTAAGAAACATCAATCTCCCCAAGTCTAGATAAACCAATAGGATTTAAACATTTAACAGCCATCTAGAACATTTGAAAACTCACACCTTTTAAGTCTCATGTTGAATCAAACGAAAGACCAAAACTCAAGTTAAATCAAACCTTAAACTAGAGAAACTTTAAATAAATAAATAAAAACTCTCTAAAATGAGACCCCGACTTGTTTAAGGACCAAAAAAATGTCCCCATCAAATCAAATAGAACTAAGTAAACCCTCTAAACTAAGCTCAATAAAGCGAATTAACCTCGGGATAAGCCCTGAGTAAATTCGGAATGAATCCTAAGCTAAAATCAAAACTAAGTCAAACAAATAAGATAAATCCAACTAATCCACTAACAAACAAACAAGAACAAAACACAAAAAAATACCCCTTTATTCATAACTCAGAAGTTTTACAAGTATCACCGGAGGCATACCTCTTGAATTTACAACCCAAAATGAAAACCTAAAACTTTAACCTACAACCTAAAATGAAGATTGGGTTCAAGATTGAGATGAAGCGAGGAGCTGATTCAGCTTGGGGCATCAATCGGAGACTTCAGGGAGCATTGGTTGGGAAACACATCCCTCCACTTTTTACTCCTCTTCTACTATCTTCACCCCCTCCTCAACGCTGCCTTCACTACTCCCTAAAAAGGATCGATGTGAAGACAAGAGCACTCATTCCCAATACCGCCCACTCTCAGAATAATGTCGTCCACGAGCATCACCTCAGGATGGAGATCACACGAAATAATGCATATAGGAAGAAACGATATCCCAATCAGACAGTTAGATAGCCTAATATCATTAAAACACAAATTTTAGAACACAAGATATATAGGAAAAGGTTAAAACTCGAGACTAAACTAGAGAATGAAAAACAAATGAAAGCTCTCTCACTTATATAGAGTACGACCTTAATCATGCGCTCAGACACGTGCGTTTAATTCGATCACACGCTAGGCATGCTGCGCACAATCCAAAACACACGCTACCACCCAAATGCGCAAATAAGCCATCGCCTGCGCCAACTGCGCGATGCTCCTATCGCGTGCACTCCATAAATCACACAAATTGATCAAACGACACACTACCATTGTGCGACTTGAACTGTCACCTGTACACTGACCTGGTGACGCTCCAATCACACGCTTATATTATAATGTGTAATACAATCGCACGCACACTCCCACACTCATAAACAACCCTTCAATCCCGAGATTGCACCCCCAAAAACAAGCACACAATCGTATTGAGCAACCTAAAACAAGTGCACAATAACTGACTTTGGACAAAATCTACACCCTCAAGATTCTTCAGTCCCATCGCATAGCCTCACAGGCAGTTCCAAAAAAAAAAGACTTACTCACCCGTCCCATCATGCAAATATCCCACCAGCACGCCACCGCTAACTACGCTCAGTCGACATCTCATTGCGACATCATTTCTCCCAAGACATTACATCACAACCGCACAACCGCCGAGCCCTGCCACAGCGGACCCGAAGAGAAGAAAGCCCCAAAGTCCCATCACGATACCATCGCCAACAACTCACGGCACCACCAATCCTGCCATAAGCTATGCACAACTCAGGTAAGTATCACCCCCAGGTAAGTACTACCCATTTTTTTTTTTACTCGATATTATAAATATATATAGTTAGCTATGATTAAGTCAAATATTTTCAAAACTCGTCTCTCTCAACTCGCGAATCACTGTAGTCCTCCCACAAGAGACAATCATCAGTATTCGTAGAGAAGGTTAGACGGAGTATCCGACATACCAAGTGTCATCTTGACAACCATAATAATGGTCGGGTCCACAAATCCCGTACCGGTGGATCTGCTCAGCGACGTCTTGGAAGCCACGTTTTCTGCCGTTTTACCACTAAATTGATCTTAAGTTAAAATCTCTAAAATTTCAAATTTTCAAAACCCCTTTATTTCAAAAAAACCCCTTACTAACAAAAGCAAAAAAAAAAAAGAGAAGAAAAGAAGAATAAAACAATAAGATAAATAGGCCTGACTCACCTTTCTTTAAATACCAAAAAAAAAAATTGATTAAGTGCTCCATCACCTGTGCACAATAAATTACACTTAAACTTGACCTTTAACTCCTAAGACCCCTGAACTTGTAATCAAGCGCATATTCTACACCGCAGAATTGGATCGAGTGTATACGCCACTGTGCAGAATCGTTTGTTCAAAGACATTAGGACTAGAATTCCCTAACTTACAGACCAACCCTTGAACTCGTAATCAAGTGCATATCCCACTGCACAGAATTAGATGAAGCACATATGCCACTATGCAAGATCGTTTGTTTAGACACATTAGCACTACAATTCCCAACTTAGAGGCCGACTCCTGATGAATCAAGCACATGCACCATTGTGCAGAATTCAATTGAGCACACCTCACAAGACCCACCTCAATTACCAGCCCAAACCAACCATTCCCCTGGGAATCCAAATAATGTGTATATTCAATCTAAGAACTTACAAATACCTATTGGAAAAGGAACACCTAACGCGCATTGGTGTAAGCAATGACGTGCCCGGTCTGACATGATTTGCAAAAGCCTTCGATATTATATGATACTTCATTTTATTATCAGTCTTTGGACCTTATTTTGGATATTTGATTGCCGCTTTGATACCTCGATTGCATAAAATCCCTCTGTTTGCCCGCACCATGCGGCGGGATGCGCCATGCACCCACAGACCTAGAATGTGTCCTTCGATAGCTACCATTTTCCCTTCAAATGCTCTATTTTAGCTTACGCTGATAGATAAGAAAGCCAAGCATGTCATGTCAGCATCACTAATTCACATTTGTGATTTCCCAAGAGAAACGAGAAGACACCATGAATGAGCAGTGTCTACTTCTTCGACGCGTTCTTACTTTGCAACAGTGCACCGACGAGGGGCATCTATAGACACTCTCATTTTGCCCTCTCAGAATATACAAATTTATTCGATCAACCTTTGACCTCATAACCCTGATGTGGGATCATGCACTGAAATAATAGTACATGGCTGAACACAGACTGAAATAATAGCTCTGTGATTCAGGTCCCAACATAGGGAGACTATATACTGAAATAATAGTATATAGTCGAAATGCAGACTGAAATAATTGTCTTGCATTTTAGACTAGAGACCAGACTCGGACAACCCCGAATTAAGCACCTGAAACCCTACGCGTAATTCGATTATAAGCTAAACCATAAATGCACAATCAGTCCCCCTTTCAGATAAAACTCCCTTTCCCAGACCATCTGGAGACTCGATCATGAGCTTGAAATTAGACACGCGTAGACACCCAAATTTGGCCCAAGGCCCGATCGAAACACATTTCAAGAGTGGCGCAATTCTAAGTTTTTAATGGCATGTATGGAACCCTTAGGAATCACCCTAAACCCTTAGGAAGCACCCTAGACCCCTTAGGACCTATCCCGAACCTTTAGAAACTAGTCTCGACCCTTAGAACCCATTCTAAACCCTAAACCTAACATTCCCGGGCAATGGATAAAGGGTGGTGCACCGGAGCTGGCTAAGGCCCTCTACGACAATCAAATCTCATACCATTGAAAAGTAGAGGTCATCAGCTTTCCAACGGTCTAAGAATTGCCCCAATCAGAGGTATACATCAAAAGATATGGTAGTCTGAACCCGGAGGGCAGAGAAGTAATTTCATGTGGGCCCCCTAGGGATTTGGTGCAATTAATAGACGCGCCAGGCTATTTCTTCCCAGAAATGGCCTGGCGCAACTAATAGTTATGCAGGGCCAATTCCCCAAGACTTTAAGCCTGGCGGAAATAATAGTTGCGCCAAGTTTAAAGGTGGCCCCCACCCCCATGATCTAACTTCTAGGCTACTGTTCATCACTGTTTTACTGTACATTTGCCTGGCATAACTATTAGTTGTGCCAGGAATATGAACAGTAACTGTTGGATTTTACCCTGAAATTTATTATTAGGGTTTGACTTGTTGACCACCTTGACCTTTGGGGTGTGTTTTGCTAGTTCTGTTGCACCCATTCACTACCTATTTGCAACCTCTTAAGTGGCTTAAGGCTTCACCCCATCATCCATCAGTGGAGGACCTTCTCACACATTTCAAAGCTCTAAAAAATCTTAGGAAACCTTAGATGTTAGATTACCTAATTCTTAACCATGTTTAGCATCTAAACACCCTCCTAATCCACCCATTTCCTATAAATAGAGCCCCCTTCTCCTTGGTTTAGGGGTTGAGAATTTTGGCCTAAGAGAGAAAGAGCTTAAAGTGAGAAGATCTTTCTCCCTTTGGTGCACACTTACCATACAAATTCCAGAATTCTAAAACCTCCTTTAAGTGATATTTTTTACCTTAGATCCCTTAGTTTAGGTATATGCTATCCATTCACCTTCCCTCTCTACCTCTTAGTTAGCAAGCCATAGAGGTTAGAACCCCATTTTCCACCATACAAAGCCTTCAAGAGCTCATCAAAGTAGGCCACGCATGGCTCTCCTATGGTGCTACAAGGGCCCGAGGGCTCCGGCTCTCCCCTTTCTTCTTCTATCTCTTTCTAGCTCCCTCCATCCTCCCATTTGTGCCGTTACGCCGCCGATTTTTCGATAGGAATGGAGGGGCACAAATAGGATTCTAAGCCCTTTTGGGCAAGAGGAAGCTATTTTCTTTTCTTTCATTTCATTTTATTTTTGGCCATTAGTAGAGATTGCGTTAAGCAAGTTGATCGGGTGCCTAATACCTTCCCGATCGATAACCGATGCCCCTACCCAAGAGCCTTTGGTGTGGACCGATTTCAGAGTCATATTTTTAGCACTTTAGTGCTCAGAAAAATGAACTAGGTATCCCAGGTCACTTAAAGCTCCCGTTGGTGACTCTATATTTTTTGTTAGAGAGCACGTCGTCGCGACGGGATCATCTCGATTCCCAGGGTTGCACAACGCGCGATCGGATTGCACGCCCGACCACCAGCGCGTAATTGGCCTACGCCCAGCCTAGCCTCACTGTCCTTGACCCCTAAGTTTCTTTGATTGAGCGTTTCTGAAGAAAACTTAATCGGATTACGCACATCCTAACAAGTGCGCAATTAGCCCTAACGCTATTAGGACTAAGAAACTCCCTGAGCAAGTCAGCCGGTCGCTCACTAAGTCGGTGACCGACTCAAAGTGATTAATTGAGGAAACTGGCACGTAATTCAGTTAAGCGCCTAGAAAAGTGCACGTAATTGAAGAAAAACCTATAAAAGATTGTTTTCTTAATTCGCCCAGGAGGCTAGGAAAATTTTCGAGAGAGAACGAATTCTTTTGGGATTCTGAAACCAGAGAACTCCGAGGACAAAACCCATAGAGCAACCTAGTCATGATTTCGAGATTTAAGCTTCGAATCTTCGAGATTTCTCTCCGCAGCCCTGACCCTAGGTAAGAATTTAATTTTTAGTTTTCGACCATAACTTCTAGCTTATAGATTTAGGATTTCTTTTAGTTTTAATCATAGGTTTTAATTTTCAGTCCGAGACCGTAGCACCTTTTTTTGAGACTGCAAATATTTTATATCTGGTTCTAATTCTCCAAATTCAGAACTAGTCCTTAATTCGACGGTCTAATTTATCGATCCTAGGCTTTAATTTTGTTCTAAAATCTTAATTTCCAGTCCTATCATTAATTTCTGGTTCTAATCCTTGGATTCCAGAACCAGTCCTTAATCATACGGTCTGATTTTCTGATTTCGGACCCGAATTCAGTCCTAAAAATTTAAATTTAAATTTAAATTCCTTATTTTAATATCTCCAAAAATCCTAAATATTAATATTAGTTTCTACAATTCTAGTTCATGCTTCAATTCACAATTATTATTCCAAAATGAATTTCAAAATTTTCAAAATACTATTTTACGGTCCAAAATCCAATTTATCTTTAATCTCATCCATTCGATTTGCCCAAGAGAGCTTACGGAGGGTACTCAGGAATGAGGCCAATCCTCAGTATAGCGAGCCCAAACCCATTTTTTCAAGAATTTTAGAATTAATTAATTGCTTTTTTTTTTTAATCTTTTTAGTATAATTAATTAGAAGATTTATTTTATTTCAACATAATTAATTAATTAAGTTAATTGGATTTTAGTATGATTGATTAATTTCTTTAAATTATATTTTAATTGGTTGATTTCTTGCTTTAACTAGAATTTAGTATGATTAATTCATCGCTTTAAATAGATTTTTAGTATAGTTAATTCATTGCTTTAATTAGAATTTTAATAAAATTAGTTTATTTATTTTAATTAGATTTTTAATAAAATCAGTTTATTGGTCTTAATTATATTTAAAGAAAATTAATTCATTTGCCTTAAATTAGAGTTTTAGTAAAATTAGTTTTCTACTTCGATTAGAATTCTAGTAAGACTGTTATGCTTGATTTAATTAGAATTCCAATACAACTAGAATACTTGCTCTGCTTAGAATTCTAGTATAACTAGCATGCTTGACTTAATTAGAGTTTCATCAAGACTACTACATGTGCACTCCTAGTATAATTGGGAAACCTGATCATAATTAGACTTCTAATAGGATTAGGAGACTAAGATAAACCGGACTTTTAGTAGTATTAGGACACTTAATTAATTAGACTTTCAATGAGAATAGGAATAGTAAAAATTAATTAGACTCCTGATAGAACTAGAATGTTAAATTAAATAAACTATAATAGATCACCACCCAACTAAACTCACAATAGAATTAGGGAAGTCTAAATTGACCAAAACTATAATAATAAAGGGAAATAAAAGGAAAATTAAACTATCTAAATTAAGAAAAAGACAGCTGCTGAGGTTCGCAGGTGGACGATTCAGTATAGAAGTAACCCATACCCGCTCTTAAGCGTGATCATTGACGTGTTGCAGCTTCGATAAATATCTATAACTGGCGATCGCAACAAACTAGGAACCTTCCTAGAAAACCCTTTATTTTTTTTTAACTCCACTATTCTAAATGCCGCATCGCTATAGTCCACTTGGACAGAATTGGAGCCATTGATTCAAAGGGTACTGAGAGGAACCCAGAAAAAGCGTGCACCAACAAGTGCATAATTGCATGGTACCGCTCCAAGGTGGGAGGTATTGTGTGTAATCCTCTTCTTCTAAGAAAGCAGAGACCAGCGTCTCACACGGGTCGGGATGTTCTTCTTGCTCACTCTCTCCTATGTTTAGTGAATACTCAGTCTTTGCTTTGCTTCCTAGGTTTGGAGTCTTTCGGGTGACACTTTCTACCCATGCGATAATTTGGGCTGCAGTTTAAAGAACATGATCTCCATACTCAGGTTCAGAATCAGACGAAGGGAGTGGCAATGGTGTTGGTTCAGGATTTGGAGGGGATGAAGGTTCCGATGGGTAACTATGGAGGAATGGTCTCCGGGCCCTAAAAGAGTGGACTCGTATCTGAGTGAATTTTGGGTAAGGAGGTGGGCTCGGCGGGGCGATTCGAGTAATCAAGGCCGAGGGATGCGGGGGTATAGGAACTCTCGTAGGAGTAGCAAAAGGGTCAGAACGTGGGATGCAAGTGATTAAGGTGAAGGGGTTGGAAGGAGAATCGATCGGAGAGATCTACGATGGTGACCTGAGCCGGTGTCGCTTGGTTGTGGTTAGGCATGAGTTACTAATAATCCCTAAATTTTGTTGGGGTTGGTTATTGCTAGGGTCAGGATTCCTAAGCACTTCTCAGTCGATTTGATTTCGATCATTCATATCATAGATTATATCCCGGAGGACCCAGCAATCTTCTAGGTTGTGTCCCGAGTATTGATGGAATGCGCAGTATTTGTTATAATCTAGATTTGTCGGCTAGGAAAGGGGTCTTTCTTGCAGGAATCAAAGGAGATTTTGAGTGTCAAGGAGATAAAAAATGTTGGGGATAGGATCAGGTAAAGGGGGATAGTGCTCCCGCCTCGGCTGGTAGAGGCCTCTAGCTGGGTTTGTGGTGGGGGGTACATTATTATAGTTCGGTCCATGGGCCGATCAATTCTGCATCGCATTCTAGTTCTGGTAGGTGTTAAGATATTGGTTCTTATTCTGGTATTGGCCCTGATTCTGGTTCTGTCCTTGGTTTTGGTTTGTGTACCGTTGTTGATTGGTGCCTTGGTTTTGGTTCGTGTACCGTTATTGATTCTGATTTTTCCTGAAATTTCTCAGTTGGAAATTTCCGTTCTCGGGGTTTGTCCGTGGTTGACAATGGTGTTAACCTATTCGGTTCCTGAGGCTTTCTTATTATTTTTTGACTTTGATTCACTAGAAGTGCCTACTTTCGACCTGACTATAGACAGGGCGAGGTCTCTGCCTTTAATGTGTCGCGCTAGTCGAGATGCTCGAGAGTGGAGTGCAGTAAAGTCGGGGTAATCACTTATGACAAGCGCGATCTTCAAGGTTCCCTAGTATTGTCGATAATAATATCAATCGATTCTTTCTCTTTCATTAACATGCCGGTCATGGCAGCAAGTTTTCTCCATCTGGCGATAAAGTCAGTAAATTCTTCATCGGGCCGTTGCTTGGCCGCCATCAGATCACTGAGACTGACTGTCTCTTATATTAAGTGCTTGTATTAGTCTAGGAATTGACCGACTAATTCATCGAATGTTTCTATCTTATAGAGCGGGAGTCCCGCGAACCAATCTAGAACTTCCCCTTCTAATGAGCGTCAAAAATAGTGAATGAGAAGTCCTTGGTTATCCGATATGGGTCGGCAATCGTTACAAAAGAGGGCCAAGTGATGGTTCGGATTTCCGGTGCCATTATATTTGATAAATTTCGACGGTTTAAATCCTATTGGCAAATTAAATTCGACATTCCGACAAAAATTGTCAAATCCAAATGAGTGACCAGGGCATTCCCTCTTGGCCATATATTCGTCGAGCATTTTAGAGAGATCTTCAATTTTAATAGTGTTGTCTTTTGGAGTGGCCTGTGAGCCAATCTTGTCTGGGGAGTCCTCGTTGAAGAATGTGTGAGTAGGTTGTCTCAACGGTGTGGCGTGGGCCGACACTGTGCTTGGGATAGGCGGTGGCCTTTCCTGTCGTTCTCGTTCTTCTGAATATTGTCATGACCTAATGGTCTCATATGCGACAGCCAATCCCCGAAGTAATTCCTCAGAGTCATCATCTCCTCTTTGTATCCTTTGGATACTGAGCTCTATGATTTGTTAAGCAGTAAGGTTTTGTCCGATGCCACTATCTCTCCTATTATAATTATTCCCAGTGTGTGGGGTAGAGAAGGGATTCTCTTGTTCACCAGCCATGTTAATCTCAGGTTATCGTGGGCTGGAATTGTAAAGGGGTTCTTCTCCGTACATGGGGTTGTCATGAATCCCCACAATGGTGGGTCTCCTAAACTCACTCTTCGTATGTTAGACATCTCGAGTCTTTGGCAAAAACTCATGTATCTAAAGGGGTTCGAAACGACGCTAGGGAAAGTAAAACAGGAAAACAAACTAAACTACCTATCTAAAAAAGGGAAGAGTTCAATAAAAAAGTCCCATCGCGATCGCCAGTCTGTTGGTTTGGGCTTTTTTCTCAGTTCCTCTCGGTCCTTGTAGAATTAGTGGCCTAATTTTGTCCAAATGGACTCTAGCAATGCGGCATTTGGTGACGTAAATTACTCCCTTTTGATGGAAGCATAAATTTGATCAAGTTAGAGTTATCGGGTTTGTCTGTATACTTCTTTCAGTGTTCCAATGCATGGGGTGTATTACAAATCATATTGAAAGCCTGAAAAAAAAATTATTTGAATGATTTGGGAGAGATGGGAAAATATCATTTGGTACATTGGGTCATCGTTTGCCTATCAAAAAAGGGATCAAGAAACTTAAGAAGATGAACATCACTTTCATCAGTGGTCCAAATGGATTCCTAGTTTGTTGCGATCACCAGCTGTAGATATTTAACGATGCTACAACACATCTATGATCATGCTTTAGAGCGGGTGTGGGTTACTTTTATACTGAATCATCCCCCTGCGAACTTAGCAGTTATGGCTCTTCCTTAAGATTTAGATAGTTTAATTTTTGTTTCCGTCCCTGTTATTATTGCTATAAGTCGGATCGGTTCAGATTCCTTAATTCTATCATGAGTCTAATGGTGTAGGTTTATTATGGTGATTTAATCTTGTATTCTATTTCTATCAGGAGTCTAATTAATCTTAGTTTCCTAATCCTATTAGAATTCTAATTAATTTAGTGTCCTAATACTACTAGAAGCCCAATTGATATCAGTCTCCTGATTGTACTAGGAATGCACGCAGGTTAGTTTTGGTAAAACTCTAATTAAATCAAGTATGCTGATCATGCTAGAATTCTAAGTAAAGCAATAATAACAATTCCACTGCGATTCTAATTGAAATAGAGAACTAATTTTACTAGGACCCTAATTTAAGTAATGAATTAATTTTATCAAAAATCTATTTAAAACAAATAAACTAATCTAATTAAAATAAAGGAACTAATTTTTTCTAGGATTAGAATCAAGGCAATTTATTAATTATACTAAAACCCTAACTAATAAAATAAAAGGAAAGGAATTAACTATGCTGGAATCTAATCATGCAATGAATTAACTATGCTAGAATCATCTAATTAAAATAGAGGAACTAATTTTTATTAAAATTTTAATCAAAGCAATTATTCTAGGGATCTAATTAAAATAGAGCATGTAAATTAACTATATTAAGAATCTAAGAAAATTATGTACTTGATTTTCTAATCCTAATTAAAGTGATAAAATAATCCTAAGAAAAAGGGTTTTGGGCTTGCTATGCTAAGGAGGATTGGCCTCGTTCCCGAGTACCATCCGTCAGATCCCTTGGGTAAATTGGGTGGCTGAGGTTGAGAATAAATTGGATTTTTAGATTATAAGATAGTATTTTGGATTTTCGGGGTCATTTTTGGGATTATGATTAAGAATTAAATTATAAAAATAGGACTGTAGAGGACTAAATTAATGTTTAGGATTTTAGAAATATTAAACTAAGGAATTAAAACTAGAATTTAAAATTTTAAGGACTGAATTCGGGTCCGAAATAAGAAAATCAGGCTGTATGATTAAGGACTGGTTCTAGAAACTATGAATTAGAACCAGAGATTAATGATATGACTGGAGATTAAGATTTTAGAACAAAATTAAGTCTATGGTTAGTGGATTGGGCTGTCAGATTAAGGACTGGTTCTAAAAACGAAGAATGAGAACCAGATATTAAAATTACGGTCCGAAAAAGGGTGCTACAGTCTAAGACTGAATTAATATTAATAATTTAAAACTAAGAAAATCCTAAGTCTAAGAACTATGAACTACGGTCGGAAATAGAAAATTACCTAAGGTCGAGGTTGCGGAGAGAAATCTCGAAGATTCGAAGCTTGAATCTCGAAATCATGGCTAGGTTGCTCCATGGGTTCATCCTCAGAGTTCTCTGGTTTTGAAATCCCAAAAAAATCCATTCTCTCTAGTTATGTTGTTGTGACCCTTGGGCCGAAATAACAAAAATCTTTTTAAAGGTTTTTCTTCAATTACGCGCCATTTTTCAGGCATTTAATCGAATTACGCGCCGGTCTCCCAGTGCTTAATTGCTTTGAGTCGATCACCGACTCATTGAGCGACCGGTTGACTTGCTTAGCGAGTTTCCTTTTTCTAATCACATTAGAACTAATTGCGCACCCAGTGTGGAGTGCGCAATCCGATTAAACATCTCATCCGAAGTGCTTGATTGAGGAAGCTTAGGGGTCAAGGACGGTAAGACTAGGTCTGGCGTAGCCCAATTGCGCGCTAGTGGTGAGGCGCTCAATCCAATCGCGTGTGCCATATGACATGTGTAATCGAGTCTTGAGGTGGTTTGGGAAAGGAAGTCTGGTCTGAAAAGGGGACTGATTGCTTGCTTGTGGTTTTGCGTGCGATTGAATTGCGCGCGTTGTTTTGAGCGCATAATTCGGGGCTGTTTGGGTTCGGGACAAGTTTGAAATGCCAGACTATTGTTTCAGTTTGCATTTTGACTATATACTAATGTTTCAGTACATAGTCTCCCTACATTGGGACCTGAGCCATAAAGCTATTATTTCAGCCTGCGTTCAGCCATATACTATTGTTTCAGTGCATGGTTCCCAAGTTAGGGTCATGGGGCCTGAGCCACAGAGCTATTATTTCAGCCTGTGCCCACCCATATACTATTGTTTCAGTATATGGTCCCGCATTAGGGCAAAAGGGTCTGAAATGCTAGACTATTCTTTCAGTATGTATTCCGACTATATACTATTGTTTCTGCATATACTCTCCCTAAGTTGGGATCTGAGCCACAGAGCTATTGTTTCAGCCTACGTTCAGCCATGTACTATTGTTTCAATGCATGGTCCCCAAGTTAGGGTCATGGGGCCTGAGCCACAGAGCTATTGTTTCAGCCTGTGTCCAGCCATATACTATTATTTTAGTATATGGTCCTGCATTAGGGTTATGAGGTCAAAGGTTAACCGAACAGATTTGTATATTTCGAGAGGGTAAAATGGGGGTGTCTACATCTACGACACCCAAAACGCCCTTGTCGGTCAAAAGAGGTCACCCTCTTATTGATTCTTCCAAGGGATCGGGTCATGACGTGAATTTTTGTGCCTTTACATAGAACAAAGGATTTCTTTTGTTTCTTCCAAAGTGAATCACTATCCCGCCGTGGGAGGCATTAGGGGTGTGAACGCCACCCGAAAAGGGAGTTCGAACCCTAAAAAGCACCTTCAGAATCAAAGAAAAGGGAAGTTGAAATTATGTTTTTTTTTTCAAAATTCATCCAAAAATCTCAAAAAAAAATATATACAAGAACCCAAAAAAGAGAGCTCGTGGTGCTGTGACAACGACCTCGTCAAACCCACCATCGTCCCATAGGGGAAGAAAGAAGGTCTTTGGGCCTTATCCGAGAAATTCGTACCCAACCCGCCATCAAACCATCTCTTGGGTGGTCGATCCGGCTTATGGCGACCCAGATTCATCCCCATCACCTTCCCCATCACATTTCCACATGGAGGATATATCCATATCCGATCCGCCCACCCAATCCCGGTTTAATGTCACCGTACCTTTCGGTGCACCCATTTTTTCCTCCACCACCACTTAAAATCCACCCTAATTTCCACCCCATTTTCCTCCCACCACCACCCAAAATCCATCCCATTTTCCACCCACTACCACCCAAAATCCACCCTATTTCTCCTCCACCACCATCCAAAATCCACCCAATTTTCCTTCCACTTCCAATATACCCCATCCCTCCACATCCACCCCAAATTCACCCCATCACCCTTCCACATCCAATCCGAATGCACCTACTTTTCCCCCATCCACCCAAATCATGACCCATTCTTCCCATGCCCCCCATTGGAAGGGCCATCCACATCCATCCCCACAATCGATCCCATGACCATGATGGAAGACATGGCTAGGGCATATACATCTTGGAAGGCCACCCACAGCCTTCCTCATCCATCCCAAATCTATCACAAACCCTCCTAAATCTTCACACCCCATTTCCCCAAAATCCCAATCAATAACCCATAGTCCATGCCACCCAAGGCCCCTCCCATCAACGATGGGGACATCCGAGTGGGCAACAAACGCCCAATACCCAATCCCAAGCTCATTCAGGCTCAAATTTGAGGGTGACATTCTCAAACCCTCCATCATTCCCCCAATTCTCGACATACACCCACACCCAACAAACCCCCACTCCCCTTCAATTAGTACATCCACCTCATCCAATCCCTCAAACCGGCATAGGCCCCAGTCATCCCCACACAAACCAATATGGGAATCCATCCCAAACCATCAACCAACTTACCCAGCCACTCGCTTCCCAACCAAACCCCCAGATTATACAATGGCCTCATAAGGTACGCACTCAAAACCCTCAATTTTTTCACCCCCAACCCCATCATTAGAGCTTTCCCACATACAATGGTCTCATCGGGCCCCCATACTGCCCACTCAGAACCAGCAGGATAACCTCACCCTTCTCCCACCATTTACGGATGCAAATCATCAGTATGAGGAAGATGAGGCCCAAAATAATGAAGCCTACATAGAGGTTTTTGCTGGGTTCAATCCTCCACCCCCACATTCACAAACCAACAAGCTGTCTAAAATGAATGGAGGCAGCCCAGTGGGGGACCAGCCCTAACTTTTCCATCAAGAGAGACAGAACAACTAAAAGAATAAATGGATAAAATCTAAAAATAGCTAATGAAGCTAGGAGGGATTGAGATCCATGCCATAGATTTTTTAAATCTGTGTTTATTTTCTGAGGATCCTTTGCCACATAAGTTCAAAATTTCATCTTTCAATAAATACAACAGCACTGGCAACCCTATTACACACTTCAAGTCATATTGTGGGGACATGTGTCAATAAGGCGAAGATGAATGACCTCTCATCAAAGTATTTCAGAAAAGTCTGATGGGACTACCTTAAGATGGTTCACTGATGTGGCTATTATCGTACTAAGCCTTAACCTATTACAAGCACACAATGAAAATTGCAGCACTAGTATAGGATCGCTCCCACGGGGAAGGTGATTTTTCGTATATTTTGAAAACTTTTATTTTTCTTTTAAGCATCTAATCTACTGGAGAAATATGAATAAAAGAATGAGTTATTTAAAATAATTACAGAGAATAAAATAAATTGTCCTAGTTCTAGATTATGGTCTTTAATCACAATCCTTCAGTTCTCGGATGTTTACGAAAAAAAGTACCGTTACACCGTATCGTAGTCCTCTAGAATTTGAGTGCAAATTTAAAACTAGAATTTCTCAACACAGATTTATGCTAATCAACAATCTTCCCAAAATTTGGGCGTCAATCAAACTCAAGAAAACTGAAGATGGTAAAATCGTTACACTAATCTGTAAATTCTCAATCTGAGTCGTCAATTCAAATAAAAAACTTTTAGATGTTTACAAAGCAGTAAAAGTGCATGAAAATAAATCTAAACTAGAAAGTAAAAGTAGAATCATCCAAAGGGTTGATCTTTCAGCTTCTTTAGTCTTGGTTGTCAGGCAAGACTTTCAAAGAATTGTGGATGATTTTACTTGATAAATCTATTCTACAATATGGTGATCGAAAGAAAACCAAACTTTAGTCATCAATTGATACTGAGAGTTCCTTCGATAACTTTATTCCTTGTCGAGCCCGCTTATTTATAGATCATAAGGGGTCGGTTTACATTATTTGAATTCTAACTAAAGAAAACTACTAAGAATTAAATATTCCTAATATAACTCTAACTTCTAATCCTAGTTCTTCCTTGTTTTGATTGGTGGATGTGCGCATGATTTTTCTCCTTTATTTCAGTAGCAGAGATCTTCAGGATTCTTTCGCCAATCTTCTCAGATTTGTAAGTTGCCAAACTTCTAATTCAAGAGATCTTCTAATTCTTTGCAAGGCAGTGTAGTCTTCACATGATCAGCAGCATGAGCTTTATTTCTCACAATCGTAACTACGAGTGTATCTCATTCTGTACTATTCTCATTCTTTTTGAACGTTCATGTCTTTGCTTTAATTCCTCCAGTCGTAAGCTCTTTTGATAGATTCATAGGTTACGATTCATTTTTCTTCTATTTTTGTTCATTCGAGATTTACGTTCGATTGTAAATTCTCTTTCTTGGCTAACAAACTGGTTCTTCATACGTGTAGTCACCCAAATTTGGCCCAAGGCCCGATCGAAACACATTTCAAGAGAGATGCAATTCTAAGCTTTTAATGGCATGTATGGAACCCTTAGAAATCACCCCAAACCCTTAGGAAGCACCCTAGATCCCTTAGGAACCTATCCCGAACCTTTAGAAACCAGTCTCGACCCTTAGAACCCATTCCAAACCCTAAACCTAACCTTCTCGTGCAATGGATAAAGGGTGGTGCACCGGAGCTAGCTACGGCCCTCTATGGTGATCAAATCTTATACCATTGAAAAGTAAAGGTCATCAGCTTTCCAACTGTCTAAGAATCGCCCTAATCAGAGGTATACATCAAAAGATATGGCAGTCCGAACTCGGAGGGTAGAGAAGTAATTTCATGTGGGTCCCCTAGGGATTTGGCACAACTAATAGACGCGTCAGGCTATTTCTGCCCAGAAATGGCCTGGCTCAACTATTAGTTGTGCCAGTTATAACTTTGCCTGGTACAACTATTAGTTGCGCTAGGCCAATTCCCCCAGACTTTAAGCCTAGTGCAACTAATAGTTGCACTAAGTTTAAAGGTGGCCCCACCCCCGCGAGCTAACTTCCAGGCTACTGTTCATCACTGTTTTACTGTACATTTGCCTGGCATAACTATTAGTTACGCCAGACATATGAATAGTAGCTGTTGGATTTTATCCCTAAATTTGTGATTGGAGTTTGGCTTGTTGACCACCTTGACCTTTGGGGTGTGTTTTGCTAGTTCTGTTGCACCCATTCACTACATATTTGCAACCTCTTAAGTGGCTTAAGGCCTCACCCCATCATCCACCATTGGAGGACCTTCTCACACATTTCAAGGCTCTAAAAAATCCTAGGAAACCTTAGATGTTAGATTACCTAATTCTTAACCATGTTTAGCATCTAAACACCATCCTAATCCACCCATTTCCTATAAATAGAGCCCCCCTCCCCTTGGTTTAAGGGTTGAGAATTTTGGCCTAAGAGAGAAAGAGCTTAAAGTGAGAAGATCTTTCTCCCTTTGGTACACACTTCCCATACAAATTCTAGAATTCTAAAACCTCCTTTGAGTGATATTTTTCACCTTAGATCCCTTAGTTTAGGTATATGCTACCCATTCACCTTCCCTCTCTACCTCTTAGTTAGGAAACCATAGAGGTTAGAACCCCATTTTCTACCATACAAAGCCTTCAAGAGCTCATCAAAGCAAGCCACGCAAGGCTCTCCTACGGTGCTACAAGGGCCCGAGGGCTTCGGCTCTCCCCTTTCTTCTCCTATCTCTTTCTAGCTCCCTCCATCCTCCTATTTGTGCCGTTACGCCGTCGATTTTTCAGTAGGAACGGAGGGGCACAAATAGGATTCTAAGCCCTTTTGGGCAAGAGGAAGCTATTTTCTTTTCTTTCATTTCATTTTATTCTTGGCCATTAGTAGTTACCATATTAAACGGGTTGATCAGGTGCCTAATACCTTCCGATCAATAACCGAAGCCCCTACCTAAGAGCCTTTGGTGTGGACCGGATTCAGAGTCATATTTTTAGCACGTCGGTGCTCATAAAAATGAACTAGGTATCCCGGGACACTGAAAGCTCCGGGTGGCGACTCTATATTTTTCGTTAGAGAGCGCATCATCGCGACGGGATCGTCTCGATTCCCACGGTTGCATAGATGGCGACTCTGCTTGGGACTAGCTTGTAGAGCTTCCCCTTGAACTTGGCCTTATTTTTTTTTTATTTTACTAACATGTTATTGCTGTTTTTTTAGTTTATTTTTGCTGTTTTTTTACTTACCCCTCCAATTAAGTCGGTTTACTTACCCCTACCTTTCAATTATTTACGAGCCTTAGTCGATTGGCGGGCCTACATGCGCATTGTCTTTTAAAATTCCTTACTTTTCCGTCATTTTAGTGCCTTAGCCGATTGGCGGGCCTACTTGAGCTTTTTCTTTTAATTCCTTTAAATTTTCGTCATTTAAAGTGCCTTAGTCGATTGGCGGGCCTACTTGTGCACTCGTATCCCAACGGTGGACGCCGGCCTGTAGTGGCGGCACGGGATAATCACCCCCAGTCTTTGAACTAAAGAAAACTTCCCAAAAAATAAAGAAAAAAAAGCTTTGAAAAAATTAAAATTGAACCAAGTTAGAGAGCTTAATTAATTTGTTTTGCGGGTTAGATTTTCAAAGGGGTTGGGATTAGGCAAACACATAAACACCCGGGTCTTAGTATGGCGGCAGCCCCTAGTGGTGATGATCCAGAAAAGTCCCAGCCCACCTAGTATCTGAGAAGGCGCTTGCGCCGGAGGTATATCGGGTGGGTTCCCAATCCAAAGCTTAAAACCATCGGGGAGCGCACTAGGGAGTTATACCGGACTCAAACCTTTTAGGTGCGGTGAGGAGCGAATCGATCACTAAAGAATAGCTCAATTCCCGAAAGCCTAGCTTCCATAAAAACTAAAAAAAATTGACTCATTTCGAGTGTTGGTGGCTGCTGTCATCAGGTCTGGAGCTTGAGTTTTGGCCGGCGCATGTATTAGTTGCGCCAGCCCAAAAACCTGGAAATTATAACTAGCGTAACTAATAGTTACGCCAACTTTAAAGTCCATTTTTTTACCTTGGCGTAACTAATAGTTGCACTAGTGTAAAAAGGCTCCCCTGCAACCTGGGCACAAATATTAGTTGCACCAGGTCTGTCTGCACAGCCCTAGCCCGAATCCTTAGCCCTTTCCACCTCTCGAGCTCCCCGATTAGTGTGCTTAGTGCCTTGTTTTGGCCCCGCCATCTCTGACACCCAATAAGCCCCCACCGGTCAAAAGAGGGCAACTTCTTTTTGGCTCATTCCGGGGGATCGGGTTGTTTGCCTCGATTTTTATGCCTTCAATAGATTGAAGGTTCTCCTTCGATCCTTTCGAAGTGCCTCGGAATCGTAGCCACGGGTCTTGAATTAAGGCACAAGAGCCACCCAAAAAGGAAATTCTAAGGCCTCGGAACCTTTTTTTTCCAAAACTCTTTCAAAAAATTCACAAAAAAAAAAAAAAAAAAAAATAATAATAATAATAAATAATTAAAACCCAAAAAGAAATAGATAGTTTGTGGTGCCGGCACAACGGCATCATCTTGCCCTCCGCCGTCCCGTAGGGGAAGGAGGAAGATTTTTGGGCCTTATCCAAGGCACCCTTACCCGACCCGCTCCCAAAGAATGTCGTGGGTAGTGGACCCGGTTTACGCCGATCCCGACTCATCCCCGCCACATTCTCCAACCCACTCCCATTCGGGAGAAGTTTTTTCCACCATTCCCCTCACCCAACCCCCTTTTATCGTTACCGGCCCATTTGGCGCCCCCATTTTCCCAACTGATACCCCTCAAAATATCCTAAGTCCTACCCCCCATTCTCCATCTTTTGCCCAAACCATGCCCATGCCAAACCCATTTTCCCAATGCACATCCATGCCCCAATTCCCATCATCCCCCTATAGACCCGATCCACCCACATTCACATACACCACTTCCACCCTATCCAACCCCCCGTAAAATCCCCCATCCATCCGGGTCATGCCCATTTTTACCGGGGCCATGCCTAACTTTCGTCATCCCTCCTCATCATGCCCCCATCATCCCAAAACATACCCAATACATCCCCTCATCCACCCCAGACCCCCCCACCTACCATGGCCATGCCCGATTATACCGGGGCCATGCCCAATTTTTCCACCACCGCCATCCCATCTATACCCCATCACCCCTTAAATCCCCCATCTCCATCTAACCCTTCCTTCATGACCATGATGGAGGAGATGTTCCAAGCCTATTCCATGTGGAAGGCTTCTCAAAACACCCCCCCTCCTCCTTCACACCCCATGCCCATGAACCCATCCCATACCTTAGCTAATCTCCATGCCTCACTCTCCCATGACCCCCATCAACCCCCCATAATCCACACCACCCAAACCCCCATTACCCACTTACCCCAAGGCCCCATGGCCTAATCTCTAAACTCCCACATACCCCAAGGCCCATTGGCCCAAACCCCCTTTTCCCACATATCCCAGGACCCCATGACCCAATACCCCACCACCCAAGCCTACCCAGGGCCCATGGCCCAAACCTACTCAGGGCCCATGGCCCAGACCCACCAAGGGCCCATGGCCTAAACCCATCAAGGTCTATTAGGCCAGACCCACCAAGGGCCCATGGCCCAGACCCATCAAGGACCATTGGGCCAAACACACCAAGGGCCCATGGCCAAAACTTACCCAGGGCCCATGGCCCAGACCCACCAAGGGCCTATGGCCTAGACCCATCAAGGCCCATTGGGCCAGACCCACCAAGGGCTCATGGCCAGATCCACCAAGGGCCCATGGGCCAGACCCCATCAAGGCCCATTGGGCTAGACCCACCAAGGGCCCATGGGCTAGACCCCATTAAGGCCCATTGGGCTAGACCCACCAAGGGCTCATGGCCCAGACCCATCAAGGCCCATTGAGCTAGACCCATCAAGGGCCCTTGGCCCATACCTACCCTGGCCAACTGGCCCACACCCACCAAGGGCCCGTGACCCAAACCTACCAAGGGTCCATGGCCCTAAATGGCCAAGGGTTCATGGCCCAAACCCAAACCCTACACTCATACCTTCCACAATACCCCCAACATTTAACCCAACCTTCACAGCAGGGTCAAACCCATGCCATACCTCACACCCAATTCTCCCATGGCCCCACACCCCAAGGCCATCTCCAAACCTTCCCCCATACCCAATGGGCCTATCAGGCCCCACCTCAAAACCAAATTCCCATCATCCAACAAATCCTTCCTCACCCCCAATGGGCTCACCCAACCCCCACTCATGTCATTCCCATCCAACCCATACAACAACACAGGAGAATCCCGCTCTCACTGCACACTATGCCGACCAGCAATATAAAGAGGACGAGATTAGGAATAGAGGGGCCTATGTTGGGGCTTTGACCAGCCTCAACCCTCCTCCCATAATTGCCCACCCCCTGGTGGCCCAGAGTGAAGTCCAACCAACGGCCGAGAAAGTGGCCCCCCCATCGAAAGAGTCAAAGTAGCTGAAAGAGCAGTTGGATAAAATTCAGAAGCAGCTAATGAAAATGGGTGGCACTGAAATCCACGCCACAGACTTCACGGACTTATGCCTGTTCGCTGAGGTTCCCCTACCCCCCAAATTCAAGATGCCAGCCTTCGACAAATATAATGGCACTGGCAATCCTATTGCGCACCTGAAGTCCTACTGCGGGGACATGTGCCAATACGGGGAGGACGAAAGACAACTAATAAAAGTCTTTCAAAAGAGTCTGACCGGGCCGGCTTTAAGATGGTTCACATCATTAGAACCGTCTATGGTGAAAACATGGAGGGACCTGACGCATCTCTTTCAAGAACAGTATATCTACAATATAGACACCAAGCCGCGTAAGTCTGACTTGGCCCATTTGAAGCAAAACCAGAACGAGACCTTCAGCAACTACTTAGGGTGATGGAGAGCACTGGCAGCTCAGGTCAGGAATAGAATCCCTGATGATGAACAAATAGAGATGATTTCGAAGAATAGTCTACCAATGATTTCAGACTTTTTGGTATATCAGTAGCAGTCCAACTTTGCTGATCTGGTAAGGAATGCTAATCGATGCTAGGGTGCCATCAGGGAGGGGCGTCTGAATAAGAATATGCCGAGTGGACCCAGTGGGGTTAGAAGATTTTCAGAGCAAAGGAATGAAAAAAAGAACTTGGGCCAATGTCCTGAACATTTCCAATACTAGGCCCAATAACAATACTACCCCATTTCAATTTCAGGCAGCCCCAATAGCACCCGTTAGGCCTGAGCAAATGCAAAGAATGGGGAATGGGCAAGGAATGCAAATGACCCCGAAACAGAGGAGAGCCCGCTATGACCGAGTCTTCACACCTTTGGGGCAATCGTTGAGTGTAATTTTGCCCCTGTTAGTAGAAAAGGGATTAGTGGCTATCTGCCAACCACAACCTCCTCCTCACCCGATCCCAAGGAACTATGACCCAAATACCCACTGCAATTTTCATCAGGGTTCGGGTCACCCTACTAATCGCTACTTCCCATTGAAGCACGCCATCCAGGATTTGATCGATACCGGGAAAATCATTCCCCCTGCACCCTCCCAGCATGCTAATATTCACCAAGTGCCACTACCCCCACATCCCACCGAAGGAGCAGGTCCCAGACCCACCGTCGGAATGATAGAAAATGAGGAGGAGTTTGAATTTGACCCATCTGATTATATCAGTGATCGAGAGAATTATGTGGCACCATGGCCGATGAATGATAAAGAAAGGAATGTTGGGCTAATTGAACCCCTAAATTTGTCTGAATAATTTCCCAACCCAACCCCACAATTTAAACCTTTGGATCTCCGGGCATACTTTCCATCCACCACACCTGTCAATTATGTAAATATCAATGCATATCAACCATACACCACAACCCCAATGCCCCCAATCCTGCACCCACACCCGCCAGTCATCAATGGCCTGCGCCCGCCCCATTTCAACTATCACCATACACCACAACCCCCATCGATTACCCTTTAAGCCACCAGGCCCCCAATCCAACACCCGCACCCGTCAGTTATCAATGGCCTGCACCCACCCCATCACCCCCAGTTCAGCCACCGACAAACCCCATCACCCCTGTCAATTACCTAACGGCCCATCAGACCCCCCATCTGCCGCTAGCACCCACCAGCTATCTATGGCCTACTTTTACTTCCTTCCCTCCAATGCCACCACCCTCAAGCTTCACCACCCCCATTTGGCCCAATCTTTCCACCCAACCCGCTACCATCGAGGTGAATCAAGTATTGCCCACACCTCCTGAGCCGACAGTACAAGTGCCTCAAGTGCCGGCAGTCATACCTTTCTAGCTCTCGAGACCCACATATGATCCTCATCAGGTCCCGCTAAGCAACGAACAAACAGATGTCAATGCCGGCAGTAGCAGCAGAGAAGGGGCTGTAGATTTTATTACCAGGTCAGGGAGAATATCAAAGCAGCCAGAAGCAGCACAGGCCCAACCTGAAGGAAGGAAAGACAACGCAGTGAACCCCTTCGAGAAGATGAGTCGAGAACATATACTGGAGACTCAGCTGAGAAGAATGCCTGCCCATATCACTGTATGGGATCTATTGATGACGTCCCCACTCCATTTCCAAGCATTAATGGGGGCATTAAAAAAAGCCCATGTATCACTACAAGTTAGCCCAGATGAAGTCGGGCAGATAATTGGTCAAGTGATGGCTCCAAATGCCATTTCATTTTCTGATGCCGATTTACCTGAGGAAGGAGGTAGTCACTCAAAATCTTTGGATATAACCATTGAGTCTGGAAATATGATTATCCCCTTGGTACTAATTGATAATGAGTTTGCATTGAATATATGCTCGTTAAGAACCGCCACAAAGATCGGGGTTGATCTGTGCATGTGAAGGCCCACCAGAACCAGCGCCAGAGGGTTTGACAATACCAGGAGAGAAATAATGGGAGAAGTTGATCTTGAGTTGTTGATAGGGTCAATGACCTTTTCCATCTTGTTTCAAGTCATGGATATCAAATCCTCATTTAATCTGTTATTGGGACGCCCGTGGTTGCATGAGGTCAGAGCCATACCTTCCACATTGCACCAGAAACTCAAATTTACATCTGGGCATAAGATTATCACAATCATCGGAGAGGGGCACAGTGAGAAAGAAAAGGCCGCCAATTGCGTTGAAAATACCACACACTGCTGAGGACGTAGACCTCCACAGTTTTGAGTACGAGGTGTCGGCAATACTCCCTGAGCCCATCGAGGGCATCATCCCAAGAATCGGAGGTGGCATGGTAGCAGCAGTAGTCATGCTCCAAAAGTGGGGTTATCAGAAAGGAAGGGGGTCTGGGACCCAAATTACAAGGAAGGAAAGAGCCGGTTATTGCCAAGGGGCAGAAGGTTAGATTCGGGCTAGGATACAAGCCCATAGAGCAAGAGGTCCGAGAGGCCAAAGAGAAAGCCAGGGTCGCCGCGGCTGTAAGAGCTCGAGGAATCAACATAGAAGAAAAAGCTCGCCCTAGGCCACACATCAAGGATTCCTTTGTCAGCACAGGGGTCGTAAAGATCGATCGAAATGGGGCAACCCATTTGACCCCACACAAACTCACAGCCCCAATCCATCCCACCAATCCCCAGATCTCCCTTCCCAGCTTGGAGATAAATTTGGCTGTGTCGTCCCTTTTCGAGGAATGATGGTCGGTACCTGAACAAACCCCCCTGTGGTGAATCACCACAAAATTGAGTCATCAGCATGATCATCCTGACCATGCCCCTTGGCTAAGCACAGACCACTAGTAAATCAAGCAATATAAATGGACTGAAAATGATAACAATGATTACGGAAATAATTTACTCTTTAAATACTGATCAAAAGACGGTTCTCCCTTCATGCCCCTACATGAATGGAGAACCGATTGGAACCATCGATGATCGTCGATCATCACAGATGGTTCGCCCCAAAAGAATAATCCCATAATTTAATTACATTGTTTAACAAAAAGAGGCTTGACATACCAAGCCGTACCAAACAAGCTCACAAAACTCTCAAAGATGCACAACGGAGTCCTCTAGAAGAAGTCCTCAGGAGGTGGCTCCAACTCATCACCAGGCGCAAGGTTTGACTCACCAGGGTCAACGTCCTCTGAAGCCTCAGCAGCTGCTAATAGTGGACCTACGACGTATAGTCTAAGGGGTGAGCTACATCCTAGCTCAATAGGGAACAAAGCATAGTGAACATATAGATTAAAACCTCACATATATTCCATGATATGCTTATGCATGATGTGTCTATGCAGTTGCTGAGAAAAATAGTTGAAAAGGAATCACATTTTACTGGTAGTTTACACATGTCTTTTAATTTATCATGAATGACACTGAATAGGCCTAAAGCAAAACTTAACCTTTCAACTTAAGTAATCCCCGAGCAATATAGCATCGAGCCTCGATGAGATACCCTTCATCGTCATCTATATAGACAGTTTTTGAAACGTATTCCCTGGGAATACAAATAGTATCCAAGCCCCTTTCCCCTGGGGATCGGTGGCGGGGTTTCAACTTATCTCAATTGAACACCCCTGGGGTGTGCTTACTGTGTACGAATAAGCCTCCGCACAGGCTTACATTTTGCCGCCGTATCGGTCACGAATATCCTGCCGCGTCAGTCGTGGGTATCCCGCCACGTCGGTGGGGTATCCTATCAAACCTCAAATAACAAAAATATCAGGTGCTTTACATATAGTTATTTACTGTGTAAGTGTGGTATCATATTTCAGTTAGGCCCTATCAGACATTATTCAATCTTAGATACATCCCTGGGATGTATCTATTCACTTGCGTCACACCTGATGCTCTTATTACTTCACTTCCTCATCCCTTGGGGAAGGCTCATTATTAGATGCTCTTATTGATATCACCCACACACACTTTTCACAAAACATTAAGCAATAAAATAGTTTTCAATTTGATTCTATATCACTACATGCATGTTCTTACGAATTAAAGTACATGTTCAAGGTGTTCCCTACCTCAAGTCTCTGATCAATTACACATCAAGGTCCCACATGGCTCCTTGTGCCTAAGTTCACACGTACCACCTATGGTACAACATAACGCATGCAACACATCATTAAAGATATAACAATGAAGGTTCAAGACCCCCCCGAGAATCTTGAAGTCAAATTAAAAAGTCAACAAAAACTGGCACAGTCGATTAATCGAACTCCAAAGTCGATTAATCGAATCTGATTCAATTAATCGATTCCCAAAATCGATTAATCGAAATTCAAAATCTATTAATCCATTCCCAAAATCGATTAATCGAGATTCCCATTCGATTAATCGAATCCTAATTCGATTAATCAAAATTCTCTACTCTATCCATTCGATTCTCAATTCGAGTAATCAAATTTCCAAAATCGATTAATCGATCCCAAATCGATTAATCGAAATTCAAAATCGATTAATCGAAATCTCATTTCGACTAGTCGATTTCCCCAGGTCCTTTTCCTCCATCCACTGGAGTCCACTGGAGGTTCTCAGTCGATTAATCGACACCAAAATCGATTAATCGAAAATCAAAGTCGATTAATCGAAACTCAGTTCGATTAATCAAATTCAGGTTCTTTGACTTTTCAACTTCCTGGCGAAAATCGATTAATCGAATCTCAATTTTAATTAATCGAATTGGCCAGATTCAACCCCTTTTTGGGCTGTTCTTCCCAATCTTTTCCTACTCTTTTTCCTTCATTTTTCTAAGCCTTTATCCTATAATTTAAACCATTCTTAACTACAATGAACTCACATAACTTATGCATTGAATTTACAAGGATTTTACCTTCAATCAATTTCAAATTGATTAGATCTAATGGTTGGAAAGGCTAGGGTTCCAACTTTTGGCTCTAACAGAATTCCTCGCTTCGAATCCGGCCTTAAATTCTCGAATCCCCCCTTCCAATCAGCTGTAATAACTCCTCTCTTTACTCCTCTCTCTCTCTCTCTTCGTTACTCTCCTTCAACAACCAAAACAATTGATTTTAGGGTTATTAAACCCTTTTATCTCCCTTCTAACTTGTGTATTGAGCACATACACCAGAAGTAGGCGTATGTGACTCCGAATTTCGTCACATTCCATACATTCACTTAATTTCTCACATCTCATCCGTTCATCTTAACCTACGTCAAAACTCTTACATGGTCAAACCTATGACCAGTCGGGCACGGATCCAGAGGTCACTGTTTAACGCATAATTTTTTCAGGATATTACATCCTCCCCACCTTGGGAATTTTCGTCCTCGAAAATAATCCAGAGGTGCATCGGTCTGGGTTCCCCCCCCCCCACACTCTCAGGTGAGGTGGTCCAGTTATTTAACACAACATAGCACAGAGATACATATAGCATAAAAATAACAGTCGTAGCAATTTAACAAGATATGTATATTGATTAACAATAATTTGTACAGACTGGTTACATTAACTGAAATCACAGTACAATAAAAAGTTTTCTATACAACCATAAGAGAACATAGAGCTATGGGCTGGTCAGTTCTGGCCCGGCGGGTGGTCGAGGGTAGCGCTTGTGGGCTATCTGGGGGTGGATGGCTGGTCATAGTCGACGGTGGTGGCTGTGGTGTCGCGGTCGGCAGAACTGGTGCAGACGTGGAAGTACTAGCGTCGACGGCACGCGGGCGGAATGCAGTACCGGTGTGGAAGGCCGTATGTCCGGCGGTCCACGCCACCTCCTCAGCTAACCGTCACTGGTAATCCTATGGGTAAATATGCCTCATGGTGTGGTACATGAGGAAATCCATCCGGTGGTTCATGCGTATGTTGTTGGCCTCCATACGAGCCAACACGTCCTCTATAGTAATTACGGAAGGAGCTGCGGGTCGGCGACGGGAGAACGTCGGTGTCGCCGGAGTTGGTCGGGATGGGGGTGTAGCTGCTGTGGTAGTAGGTGGAATGGTAGGCTGGCTCGCAGGAGGTGGAATGACAGGTGGAGCCTCCCCCACTGGTGGTGCTCCGTCTGCGGGTAGGTCCAGCGGTGGTGGTGGGGGTGGCGGTGGTGCTACAGCTGCGCCCTCAGCTGCGCCCATTGCTGGTAATGCCTTCTTCAGAAGGTTGTAACTCTGGTTCCACGAGGAGTGTGAAAACTGTTTAATCTTGTCCGTCGCCCGCACCTCGTGGGGCGATATCAAGTACGCTGGGGCGGCGAAATAGCTTCCAATATGCTCGAGATGAGCCGAGCATAGGGCATTTTTTCTTTGGGCCTTAGGTTGCCCTTCATTAGCTTTCCCTTCATGTACCTCATCCCCCCGAGAATGATCATGGTGGCATCGAACCACCGGCCCTTGTAGGCCGCATACAGTGCTTGTTGAACCAAGTCTACCCGCTCGGTATCGTGTCGCATCGGGTAGAGGTTGCACTTGATGATGGAGTCGAGCATCCACATATACGAAGGTAAGTCTACCCTCCGAATTGCGATGCCCGAACCCCTCTTCCCCTTGGTCATGTCGCGGATGATCTCCTCGACATCCACCTCCTTTGGAAATGGTGGGAATAGGGTAGTCTCAGGGACAAAGTCCAAATGGCACTCGAGTGCCTCATGGACGTGGCGACGTGTAATGGTGTAGTCTCAACCCTCTATCTTGGTCAAGACCATGTCGTCAATAGGACCATCGGTAAGGCCCTGGTAAAACAGTCGAACCAACCGAGGGTAGTAGGTCCCACGGGTCGGTTTCAAAAGATTGCCGAGTCCGGCATTTTCAAGGTACCTACGAGCCCAATTGGTCTCGCCTTGTACATTAGGGTTTATGAATAGGGTTGGGTCGATAATGAAATCGACCCCAATGGTCTTAGCCGCCCACCACTCGTTGGGTTGAACCACATTGGTGGGTGGTGGTGGCATAGGTGTGGATTCATGTGGAGATTCACGCGAAGATGCGCCCGTCGACCCGGACGTGGTGTCCGATGCCGATGGCGATGGGGTCCTCATGGGTGATGGGGTAGGTGGTGGCGGTGCGGCGTTTTGACGTCAGACCGGTAGTTTGGAGGTTGCCTTCTTCGAAGACAAATGGGTTTTGGGCAGCATTTTGGTGAAAATTCCGGTAAAAGCTAGGGTTTTGAACTTGAAATTGAAGAAATACGGGATCCTAGGGTTTACCTTAGGTTTCGAATGCGAATGTGTGCGATTACGGATGCGAAATCAATGGAAAAATCCAAACCCTAGGGTGCTTAGTCGGTCGGAGAAGAGAAAGAAAATGGTGCCCAAATGCAGAAAACCCAAATGATTCGAATGGGGAGTAAAATCCCCAAACTTATATATATAGGTTCAGATTCGATTAATCGATTTCTGAAAGTCGATTAATTGAATTGCTAAACTAGCTAAGGTGCCTGAAATCGATCAATCGATTGGTCGAAATACAAAATCCATTTCGATTAATCGAAATCGTAGCCGTTTAAAATTTCAAAATTTGGAGCTCACTGGTGTTAGCCAGTCGATTAATCAAAATTCTAAAATTGATTAATCAAATGCTACTTCGATTAGTCAAAATTGTATGGCCTTTTGAATTTTGCCAAATTCCCTTAATAACTCGATTAGTCGAATTTTCCAGTTCGATTAATCGAATTTACAAATCGACTAATCGAATTCGTCATCGATTAATCGAAATTGCATATTTTTCAAATTTTTATCTAAAATCCCTTAAGTTATTCGATTAATCAAATCCCAAGATCGATTAATCAAAATCGAAATTTGATTAATCGAAACCTAGATCGATTAGTCGAATTCAACATAACCTTAAATCCTTCAAATATCAGGCTCACTGGCCTCTGCCAGTCGATTAATCGAACTCCACTTTTGATTAATCGAACTCCACTTTCGATTAATCGAATTCCAAAATCGATTAATCGAATCCCCTCAATTAATCGAAATTTCTCTAATATTTCATCTGTCAAAATTTTTCCTCACTAGCTGATGCCAGTCGATTAGTCGACCAAAACTCGATTAATCGAGTCCTCAAATCGATTAATCGATTAGAAAATTGATTAATCGGTTTTACCTGACTTCTCGAATTCTATTGTTTCCTTTTTGTCCTTTATTTCCATGGTGATATTTATCTCAAAATTGTTTGGATTCTCATTGAATATATTGACCAACCGATCATCATTGAATTACATGGACGATGAGAATCCGCAACGATTCTTGCGGTGTTACAATTTGGTACTCAGCTCATTGTAAACAAGTCAGGGTATTGTTCTTTCACATCGGCCTCTCGTTCCCACGTGGCCTCTTTGGTCGGATGATTCTTCTATCGAACAAGCACTAAGGGGATAACTTTAGTACGTAGTACTTGTTCCTTTCGGTCCAAGATCTCCGCCGGTTCTTCTATCATGCTCATGTCCTCACACATTGCCAAAGGTTGACTTCCTAACACATGAGATGGATCATTCATGTACTTCCTGAGCATCGATACGTGGAAAACATTATGCACCCGATCGTATAACGGTGGTAATTCAATGTGGTCAGCAACTTCGCCTACGCGACCAAAAATTTCAAATGGTCCAAGATAACGGGGACTTAACTTCCCTTGCTTGCCAAACCTCATCACGCCTTTCATAGGTGACACTTTCACAAACACGTGTTCACCCACTTTATAGTCGACACTAGTCCACTTGATGTCGGCATAACTTTTCTGTCTGCTCTGTGCTGATTTCAGCCTTTCTCTGATTATACGTACAACGGTGGCGTTGCCTTCAAGCAGTTCTGACCCCAAAATAAACTTCTCACCCGTTTCTTCCCAGTTGATGGGTGATTTACATTGTCGTCCATATAGAGCTTCATACGGTGCCATGCCAATGCTTGTTTGGAAACTGTTGTTGTATGCGAATTCGATCAATGGCAGATACTGATCCAAATATCCTTGCATATCCAGCATGCACGCTCTGAGCATGTCTTCTATTACTTGGTTCACTCGCTCTGTCTGCTCATCAGTTTGAGGATGGAAAGATGAACTAAAATCTAGTCGCGCTCCCATTCCTTCTTGAAATTTCGTCCAAAACTTGGACGTATACAGTGGGTCACGATCTGAAACTATGCTGCTCGGAATCTCATGTAATCTTACGATCTCCTTCATGTATAAGTCTGCCAGTCTTCCTGCCGTATATATCGTATTGTAAGGTAAAAAGTGCGCTGATTTGGTCAATCGATCCACGACTACCCAAATGGCATTGTGTCTCTTGGCAGTACGCGGTAATCCAACAATGAAATCCATAGAGATCGATTCCCACTTCCATTCTGGTATTGGTAAAGGCTGCAATAGTCTAGCAGGATGCCTATGGTCAATCTTCACCTGCTGACAGGTCAAACACCGTGACACGTATTTGGCCACGTCTTACTTCAAACCTTTCCACCAATAGTTCTTTTTCAAGTCTTGGTGCATCTTGGTGCTACCAGGATGAATTGCATAATTTGACTTGTGGGCTTCATCAAGAATCGTTCGCCTTAGATCGGCATTATCCGGAATGCAGAGACGGCCCTTGAACACTAAAGAACCATTTTCTTTCACTGAGAAGTCCGTCCTGATGCCTTCAATCACATCTTGATGAATCTTTGTTAACGTCAGATCTTTCATCTGTAGATCGTGGATATGCTCAAATATTACTGGTCTCACTGAGATGTTAGCCAAAAAGGATCCTGTAGCTTTCGACTCAATGCTTGCATCATAGAGTGCCAGGTCTTCTAATAATTTCCATCGGTGCATACCCAAAATCAAACAAGCTAACTGAGCTAAACTCTTCCGACTCAATGCATCGGCCACTATGTTATCCTTGCCTGGATGGTACTGTATAGAACAATCATAGTCCTTGAGGAACTCCATCCATCTACGCTGTCTCATGTTGAGCTCCTTCTGTGTAAACAGGTACCTGAGGCTCTTATGATCGGTGAAAATTTCAAATGTCTCACCATACAAGTAATGTCTCCAAATCTTCATAAAATGAGCCGCTCCAAGTCATGAGTCGGGTAATTTTTCTCGTGTTCTTTAAGCTGTCTTGATCTGTAAGCTATCACCTTCTTGTGTTGGTTGAGCACGCAACCCAAACCATTGTATGACGCATCGCTGTACACTGCGTATCCTCCACTGCTTGAAGGAATCGCTAGCACTGGAGCTGAAGTGAGTCTCGCCTTGAGTTCTTGAAAACTCTTCTGGCATGCCTCACTCCACTCAAACCTTGAATCCTTTCGTGTCAGCTTCGTGAGAGGTCCCGATATCTTTGAAAACCCCTCGACAAAACGTCGATAATAGCCTGCTAACCCAAGAAAACTTCGGACATCGGTCACTATCTTTGGTTGCTCCCATTTAACTACTGCTTCTATCTTTCTTTGGATCTCAAGGTGACCGTGCTTTGAGACAACATGTCCCAAAAAGCTAACCTCTTCCAACCAAAACTCACATTTGCTGAGTTTGGCATACAATTGGTGTTCACGTAGCGTCTGTAGAGCAATCCTCAAATGTTCTTCATGTTTCGTCTTGGATTTGGAATATATCAAAATGTCGTCAACAAACACTATGACACAAGAGTCCAGGTGTGGTTTAAACACCCGATTCATCAGATCCATAAATGACGCCGGAGCATTCGTCAACCCAAACGACATCACAAGGAATTCATAGTGTCCATACCGTGTCCTGAAAGCAGTCTTCTGGATGTCCTCTGCCATGACCCTCAACTGATGGTATCCAGATCTTAGGTCGATCTTGGAAAAATACCTCGCTCCTTGCAGTTGATCAAACAGACCGTCAATTCTAGGCAAAGGGTAGCGGTTCTTCACAGTGAGTTTGTTCAGTTGTCGATAGTCAATGCATAGACGCATTGACCCATCCTTCTTCTTGACAAATAAGACCGGTGCTTCCCACCGAGACACGCTCGGTCTGACAAACCCTTTGTCCATGAGTTCTTGTAGTTGCTCTTTCAACTCCTTCAACTCAGTCGGAGCCATTCTATATGGTGCTTTTGAAATAGGTTCCGTTCCCGGTGCTAAGTCAATGGCGAATTGTACTTCTCTCTCTGGAGGTAATCCGGGCAATTCCTCTGGAAAGACGTCGGCGAAGTCTCGCACAACTACTATCTCAGAGATGATGTTCTTTTCTTCCTTGTCCTCCTTTAAGAAAGCCAAGTATCCACTGCAACCCTTTCTGATCATTCGTTCGGCCCTTACTGCTGAGATCAGTGGCATATGTGATGACCTCACTCCTTGAAATCAAAATGATCGTCTAGTGTTGGGTCTGAAGATGACAACCTTGTTCTTGCAATCGATCATTGCACAATGCTGCGCCAACCAGTCCATGCCAAGGATCACATCAAACCCTTGCATGTCCAACAGTATCAACTTTGCCTCTAATTCATGCACATCCAGGTCTCGAATTGCTACGATGATGGATTTGCAAGCTAGCTCCGTGTCCACTAACTCTCCAGTCGGAATAGACACAGATAGGACAAAGTCCAACGCCTCTGGAATAATCTTCATCCTCTTGGCAAATCGTGGTGTGACGAATGAGTGGGTAGACCCTGGGTCTATCAACACTCTAGCGTCATATCCAACGAAACATCCTTTCTCATACACAGTTAGCGTACCTATAGTATATATACATACATAGAATAATTTACATATCAATTTACACCCCTAATTCACATATAAATTCAGTGTTTAGAAAAAGAAACTATACTATTTCCTAATGAATGCACCTTCTCTATCTAAAACTTCATTGAAATTGAAATTCCTTTATTAAAAGAAGTCTCACCTTGGATGACGTCATGCACGTTCCCTGCTTCCTGAGCAGTGACTGCATAGGCTCTTCCATGAACGACCGACTTCCGTGCTTGAATGGGTCGTGGCGCTGCAACTGAAGCAGTCTTCCCTTTATCAACCTCGGGGCAATCCTTGATCAAGTGGCCCACCTTGCCACATCGGAAACAACTCCTGATTCCTATTCTGCAATCCATGGTCCTATGAGGCTTGCCACACTTGGCACAAGTCTCTCGAGGCGCGGAAGAAATTGTACGAGAACCCTGTGTGACGGTAGCGCCAGTAGACCTTGCAGGGCTCTCATAGTGTAAAGGTCTCCCCGACGCAAGTAGCAGAAATCTCTGTTGGTTGCTCTGTTGTGCCGGTCTTCCGAAACCCCCTTGGAACTGTGGTCTCTGATTTTGGGCCACGAACCTCGGCTTTTTGTTCGCCGGTTCGTAGTTCCCCGTTCTTCCTTGATCATTGCTTCCTCTTTGTTGCTCTCTCTGTCTGTATCTATTATTATTCTCCTCTTCCACAACAAGTGCCTTGCTCATGACCTCTTCGTAGGTCCTCAGCTGAAATGGAGCTACTCCTCCCCTAACCTCAGGCTTCAAGCCTTGCTGAAACCTCTTTGACTTCATCACGTCGGTGGCGACGTAATCAGGAGCAAAATGGGCGAGTCGTAGAAACTCCACTCCGTACTCTCTCACATTCATCCTCCCTTGCACTAACTATAGAAACTGAATCTCCATTTGGTTTCTCACCACCTCTGGAAAATATTGTTTGTTGAACTCCTCAACAAACTCCTCTGGGGTCTCCTGGGCCCTATTCCGTATCACAGACTTCCACCAAGGCCCAGCCTCCCCATCGAGCATGTAGGCTGCCCATCTAACACTCTCATCCTCCGTCCATGTCAGCATGCTGAACACCTTCTCCATTTCCATTAACCAATTCTCTGCTGCCATCGTGTCTGCCTGCCCAAAAAATGTAGGAGGTCTCATCCTCCGAAACTCAGTAAAAGACGAAGGCACATGCAATGTAGGTCCTACAGGTGTAGGTGGCTACTTCTCTCTCGCTGCATGAGCTGCAAAGGATGCGGCCTGTTGTGCCATGGCAGCTGCCATGGTCTCTATGGTGTGCATCATCCTTTGGCGCTCCTCTCTATCTTCCTGTCTTTCTCTCACCCTCTCCTATTTTCACTGATCTTGATGTTGACAATCTCGATCCTCATCCTCTTGTTGTCTACTACTGCTGCCCCCTGGGACCTCATTACCTCCGATGGGTACTCGATTGGTAGGAGAGATGTAACCATCTCCACTACGCAAACTTCTCTGCCGACCTCCTCTCGGTCGGCCTCTTTCCCTAGATGACATTGACGGCTGCATTTGAAACTAAAGTTTCGTTAGCAGAAGTTCCTATGTTCTGACAAAAAGAATGATTGTCAGAATTGCTAAAAGAAATTGCTTTGATACCAACTGTGATAGCGCGGATTTTCAACACCCCGAAATCCGTGCCATCAGCATAATCATCGTGACCATGCCCCTTGGCTAAGCATGGAACACTGGTATATCAAGCAATATAAATGGACTGAAAAGGATAACAATGATTACGAAAATAATTTACTCTTTAAATACTGATCAAAAGACGGTTCCCCCTTCATGCCCCTGCATGAATGGAGAACCGATCCGAACCATCGATGATCATCGATCATCACAGATGGTTCGCCCCAAAAGAATAATCCCATAATTTAATTACATTATTTAACAAAAACAAGGCTTGACATACCAAGCCATACCAAACAAGCTCACAAAAACTCTCAAAGATGCACAACAGAGTCCTCTAGAAGAAGTCCTCAGGAGGTGGCTCCAACTCGTCACCAAGCGCAAGGTCCGACTCACCAGGGTCAACGTCCCCTGAAGCCTCAGCAGCTGCTAATAGTGGACCTGCGACGTATAGTCTAAGGGGTGAGCTACATCCTAGCTCAATAGGGAATAAAACACAGTGAACATATAGATTAAAACCTCGCATATATTCCATGATATGCTTATGCATGATGTGTCTATGCAGTTGCTGAGAAAAACAGTTGAAAAGGGATCACATTTTACTGGTAGTTTACACATGTCTTTTAATTTATCATGAATGACACTGAATAGGCCTAAAGCAAAACTTAACCTTTCAACTTAAGTAATCCCCGAGCAATATAGCATCGAACCCCGATGAGATACCCTTCATCGTCATCTATATAGATAGTTTTTAAAACGTATTCCCCGGGAATACAAATAGTATCCAAGCCCCTTTCCCCTGAGGATCGGTGGCAGGGTTTCAACTTATCTCAATTCAATACCCCTGGGGTGTGCTTACTGTGTACGGATAAGCCTCCGCACTGGCTTACGGTTTCGCCGCTGTATCGGTCACGGATATCTTGCCGCATCAGTCGTGGGTATCCCGCCACGTCGGTGGGGTATCCTATCAAATCTCAAATAACAAAAATATCAGGTACTTTAAAAGTAGTTATTCACCGTGTAAGTGTGGTATCTTATATCAGTTAGGCCCTATTAGACATTATTCAATCTTAGATACATCCCTGGGATGTATCTATTCACTTGCGTCACACCTGATGCTCTTATTACTTCACTTCCTCATCCCCTGGGGATGGCTCATTATTAGATGCTCTTATTGATATCACCCACACACACTTTTCACAAAACTTTAAGCAATAAAACAATTATCAATTTGATTCTATATCACTACATACATGCTCTTACGAATTAAAGTACATGTTCAAGGTGTTCCCTACCTCAAGTCTCTGATCAATTACGCATCAAGGTCCCACGTGGCTCCTTGTGCCCAAGTTCATACGTACCACCTATGGTACAACATAACACATGCAACACATCATTAAAGATGTAACAAGGAAGGTCCAAGACCCCCCCGAGAATCTTGAAGTCAAATTAAAAAGTCAACAGAAACTGACACAGTCGATTAATCGAACTCCAAAGTCGATTAATCAAATCTGATTCGATTAATCGATTCCCAAAATCGATTAATCAAAATTCAAAATCGATTAATTGAGATTCCCATTCGATTAATCAAATCCCAATTTGATTAATCGAAATTCTCTAGTCTATCCATTCAATTCTCAATTCGAGTAATCGAATTTCCAAAATCGATTAATCGATCCCAAATTGATTAATCGATCCCAAATCGATTAATCGAAATTTGAAATCGATTAATCAAATCCCATTTCGACTAGTCGATTTCCCCAGGTCCTTTTCCTCCATCCACTGGAGTCCACTGGAGGTTCTCAGTCGATTAATCGACACCAAAATCGATTAATCAAAAATCAAAGTCGATTAATCGAAACTCAGTTCGATTAATCGAATTTGGGTTCTTTGACTTTTCAACTTCCTAGCGAAAATCGATTAATCGAATCTCAATTTTGATTAATCAAATTGGCCAGATTCAGCCCCTTTTTGGGTTGTTCTTCCCAATCTTTTCCTACTCTTTTTCCTTCATTTTTCTAAGCCTTTATCCTATAATTTAAACCATTCTTAACGACAATGAACTCACATAACTTATGCATTGAATTTACAAGGATTTTACCTTCAATCAATTTCAAATTGATTAGATCTAATGGTTGGAAAGGCTAGGGTTCCAGCTTTTGGCTCTAACGAAATCCCTCGCTTCGAATCCGGCCTTAAATGCTCGAATCCCCCCTTCCAATCAGCTGCAATAACTCCTCTCTTTACTCCTCTCTCTCTCTTTCTCTTCTATACTCTCCTTCAACAACCAAAATAATTGATTTTAGGGTTATTAAACCCTTTTATCTCCCTTCTAACTTGTGTATTGAGCACATACACCAGAAGTAGGTGTATGTGACTCCGGATTTTGTCACATTCCACACATTCACTTAATTTCTCACATCTCATCCGTTCATCTTAACCTACGTCAACTCATAAACTCTTACATGGTCAAACCTATGACCAGTCGGGCACGAATCCTAAGGTCACTGTTTAATGCATAATTTTTTTGAGATATTACATGATCTCAGATGAAATGGGGATCAATATGATGGAGGCTGACTTCAATGAGCCATATCAGTCAGCACTCTCCATCCCAACAGGTAAAGAAGTGGCCCCTCAGGTATGCAACTGGGCATCTTCGCCCCAAACCCTGAAAGCGGGGAGTGGCCTAACATTTGGCACCTGTTTCCCCAAAAAAAAAAACCTATAAAAAGTGAGAGAAGCCCTTGGTGAACAATACCTTGTGTATATAGCAACCCGCCTTGCCAAGGGTCCGTCTCCAAAGAAAACAAAAATCTCAAAAATACTGAAGAAACACAAAAACTCAAAAACATTAAAGAAATCCAAAGTCCAAAATATTGTTATTTAAAATTCCATAAAATGTCCCACAAAAGGATGCCTTAATCAAAATACCCGTCCCACGTGAAATCGACCCCTTCCCTGTAGAAATACAAGAAGAGGTAGGGATCACAAGTCTGGACGAGGATGTCCTCTTCGAGGAGCTCCCCAATGAGCTCCTTGATTGATTTGCCGACTTTGAGTATGGCCTTACCCCCATTGTCGAAGAGACAGAAGACGTCAATCTAGGAACTGAGGAGGTTCCCAAGATAACCAAAATTGGAATGTCACTATCTCCTGAGGAAAGAAAAAGCATGATCGACTTCCTTTGGTCATACCAAGACATTTTTGCCTAGTCGTACAAGGACATGCCTGGTCTGGATAGTGATTTGATCGAGCATGACTTGCCCCTCTACCCTGATATGAAGCCAGTCAAGCAGAAGCTGAGACGTCTCCAACCCGAATAGATGTTGAAAGTCAAAGATGAGGTCATCAAGCAATACGATGCGGGGTTTCTCATGGTATCCAAGTACTCGCAATGGCTAGCCAATATCGTACCTGTGCCGAAGAAGGACGGAAAGGTCTGCATGTCTATCGATTTCTACAATTTGAACAGAGAAAGCCCAAAGGACAATTTCCCATTACCACACATCGACATCTTGGTCGATAACACTGCTAAGCACGGGATGCTTTCTTTTATGGATGGGTTCTCAGGATACAATCAGATCAAAATGGCTGAGGTTGATCGCGAGAAGACAGCGTTCATTACCCTCTGGGGAACCTTTTGCTATCGAGTCATGCCATTCGAGCTGAAGAATGCCGGTGCAACGTACTAGAGAGATATGACTGCACTACTTCATGACATGATGCACCGAGAGATTGAAGTGTATGTCGACGACATGATAGCCAAGTCACCGAAGCGATGCGACCATCTGGTAAACCTTCAGAAGCTGTTTGAAAGGCTGAGGAAGTATCGGCTACGACTGAATCCACAAAAGTGCGCATTTGGCGCCATGTCAGGGAAACTATTAGGATTCATCATCCGCAGGAGGGGGATCGAGGTCGACCCAATCAAAGTCAAAGCCATCACTGAAATGCCATCGCTGTCAACCGAGAAAGAGGTTAGAGGGTTTCTGGGCAGAATATAGTATATCAGTTGGTTCATTGCACAGCTAACTCCAATCTGCATGCCGATCTTCAAGTTACTATGGAAGAATTCGCCCGTTCAATGGAACAACGATTGTCAGACAGTGTTCGAAAAAATCAAAAGCTACCTCCTTACTCCACCTGTTTTGGTACCACCTGAGCCAGGGAGACCACTCTTGATGTATCTCTCCACGAAGAAAGTTTCGATGGGATGTGTCTTGGGGCAGCACGATGAAATGGGAAGAAGAGAGTAGGCCATTTACTATCTAAGCAAGAAGTTTATTGATTATGAAGCACGCTACTCTCATCTGGAGAAACCATGCCTGGCTCTTGTATGGGCTACTCAAAGGCTCCGCCGCTACTTGCTATCTCAGGCCGTTCTGCTCTTGGCCCGAATGGACCCATTGAAATACCTATTTGAAAAGCCAGCTCTCACTGGACGAACCACACGATGGCAACTTTTATTATCTGAATTCGACATCACGTATGTCACTCTGAAGTCGATCAAGGGGTAGGCGCTTGCTGATCATCTTGTCGACAATCCTTTACCTGATTATGAGCCTTTGAGAATTGAGTTCCCCGATGAGGACATCCTGTTCATGACAGAAGACGATACAAAAGAAGCAGCAGAATCACTGGTAATGCACTTTGACAGGGCAGCAAATGTCGAGGGCCAAGGAGTTGGCGCCATCTTAATTTCACCAAAAGGATCTCATGTACCGGTCTCTATCAAGCTCAACTTCCTTGACGAAGCTTATGCGAAATTGGTTTCTGACGACTCTCGATCTGAATGTAACTCACCTTCGAGTATTTGGCGATTCAATTAATCATTTTGAACGAATGGTATTGGAAGGCGAAGGCCGATCGATCTATCATGAACACCTCGAGGATCTGATAGCTTACTTCCAAGATGTAACTTTCTCATACGTCCCCCGGATAAGGAATCGCTTTGCCGACGCATTAGCAACTTTGGCATCAATGATTGAAGTCCCCTATGGTGTTGAGATGAAGTCAATCAGGATCGAGCAGAGGAATGAGCCAGCCTTCTGCCTCCAGATTGAGGAACCTACAAAGCCTGATGATGAGCCTCCTTGGTTCTCAGATATCAAGAATTTCCTCGAGACCCTAACTTTCCCAGAGGGTACACCCAAGACAGACCGACGAACCATTCAATGTTTAGCGGCAGGTTACATCATTTGCGGGGAATGCCTCTACAAGCGATCGTACAATAACATCTTACTTAGGTGCCTCACTGAAAGTGAAGCGGTCAATATTATGAAAGAAATCCATGAGGGAGTATGCGGAGCCCACGTCAGTGGTCACATGCTCACTAAGAAAATAGCAGGGATACTTTTGGACCACCATGGAATCAGATTGTTGCAAACATATTCAAAAATGCTACAAGTGTCAAGAACACTCTAGTTTGATACACGCTCCTGCCATTGAACTTCATTGCATGACCACTCCTTGGCCATTTTCTACCTGGGGCCTTGACGTTGTGGGAATGATTAATCCGAAAGCATCAAACAGACATCAGTTCATCCTCATCGCCATTGAGTACTTCACCAAGTGGGTAGAAGCGGCGTCATATGCCAACATCACGGCCCGTCACGTTGAGAAGTTTCTCAATAACAATATTGTGTGCCGATTTGGAGTACCCAAAGATATCATGATGGATAATGGCACAAACTTTGCGAATAAGCGCATTCGAGACTTCTGCGAGCAATACAAGATCAAGCACCATCGCTCATCCCCTTATTGGCCTCAAACTAATGGAGCCATAGAAGCCGCGAACAAGATAGTTGTCCTCCCGGTAGAGGCTGAAGTACCCTCGCTCTGAATCCTCATGGAATCAGGCTTACCCGAAGCAGAGAGAGAGAGAGAACCCGCTTTAAACAATTAAACTTATTGGATGAGAAGAGACTCCTAGCCTTGTGTCACACTCAAGTTTACTAGGGAAGAATTGCACGCGCTTATAATAAACATGTCCGCAGTCGAGATCTAAAGGTAGGAGACACTGTGCTGAAGAAGATCTTCCCATCCCTCCATGCCGATTCAAGAGTAAAGTTTAAGCCGAACTGGGAAGGACCATACGTCATTCGAGAAGTGCTGCTGGGATACGCTATCCGCCTCGCCACCATAGACAGAGATCATCTTCCTGAGCCCATCAACGCTAGATATGTCCGACGGTTCTACTCTTAGTCTATCGCGATAAGGTAAGTATTGATTAAACAGATACGTGACTGCTTAAGAACCACCCAAAAGAGGCCATCATTCCAAGCACAGTAACCCAAAAATATCCCTAAAAATGATGATATCCTTTGCTAACCCATTTGAGCCTGGGCCTTTCTTTCAATAAACCCATTCCCCCAAAAAAAAATATACGTGTACATATACCAAAAAAAAAAAGAGAGAGAGAGAGAGAAAAGATGCATGTGTATAAAGTTACTATGAAATTCAAAAAAATCAAAAATGCAAAACCTTAAAAAGAAATTGCCAGAAATGGAGGAAAAAGAATAACAAAAAAAAATGTATATAGAAGAATCACGGGGCATGTACAGTAAAAACCCCCAAGGAAGAAAGTATGTTGAGAAAACTGAAGTCGTATCAAGGAAACCCTTTTAGCCCAGCATACCTTCAAATCCTAACCTAACCCATGGCCCAGCTACACCCTGAAGGAAGCCCTCTTTGTAGGTTCGCAAGCAGTCATAATATCTGTTAAGTCAACATGAGCTGAGTCGTGAGACAACACTAGAACCCCATCCAGCCGGCTATGACGAAATAGACGTCTATGTCGTGGCTCTTGAAAAAAAAAATAATAAAAAGAATAAGAAATAAAATAAAAATACAAGCTCAAAGCAAAATGGACGTAGTGAAAACCCGAAAGGGTATTATGGGTAAAAATAGCGGGCTTGTGCGGACCAGGTGAAAACCCGAAAGGGCGCTTGGGGTAAGAGAGCTAAACCCATGGACGTGGTGAAAACTTGAAAGGGCGCCATGGGTATAAAAAGGAGAAAAATAAAAAAAATAAAAAAAGGAGAAGAAAAAGAAAAGAAGAAAAGAAGGAAGGCTTGAAATGATTGATTGATGTTTGAGGAACCCTTTTGTCACTCTCCCTATTGCTCATTGTCCGACTAGGCCTCTCATGCTAGTACGAATAGGGCCCCGACCAGAATTGTCTTTACCGCACCGAAAAATGTATGACTCAAGCTAAGGAGAAAGGTTTGACTCAATCCAAAGGGATTAACGTTCTGGCCTTGGTAAAATTTGCAAACTCACTCAGGTTTGACCGTATAAAAGGGTTCAACTATGCTCGAAATGGGACCCGTGATTTCACCTCATTGATTAAGGCACCAAAAAATGCATAAAACAAAACAAAAAAGATCTGTATAGATGTATATAATAAACCGCATTTTTTTCACCACTTACGCCACATCACAAAAATAGTCGGTGTGGTGACTAACGTGTTTTCCTTTTTACAAGTATAAAATAAAAACAACCAATAACATAAAGAAAATATGTATACCAAAAATGTGTGTGTATCTGTAAAGGGGTTTTCTACACCCCTTTTCTGTATATCTGATCTATGCAAAAAGTTCTGTGTGCAAGAAGGAGTTAGCGACCCAGCTCGCGCTTCAAAGCACTAATCTCCGCATAAAGGTCATCATCTTGGACATTCCTCTCAGTCAGCCAACGACCATGCAGGCTCTTGAACCTCTTTCGAGAAGAGTCAGTGGCTCTAAAAGCAACGCTCAGTGATCCCTTCAAACTGAGAACCTCGCTCTCCGCTGTGTCTGCTCTAACCCTCTCGCATGCTAAAAGATCTTGCAGGACCCTCTTCTCATCCACCAGTAGCTCGATACGGGCTTGGAGTGCCGTCTCTTTCTTTGGCTAGGGACCTCCAGTATCAATGGTCTCTGACAAATTCGGGCCATCAGCGGCAGGCCGCTCAATCAACAGCCAGGCCTTGTATTCAGGAGAAGTCCTAACAAAGTCTCCCTGCTCAACATCACACATCAGCGTTGACTGACGCGTCTCCCAAAGAGCAACAATCCGATCTTTGTCCCCAGAGGATCCCCTAGAAAAAATTAAATCACAAAAAGGGGGTCTGGCCTCACAAAGCACCTGCTGAGAGCAACCAAATTGGTGCAGTACCCAGAATGGGAAGTAAAAGGTGCTGCCAGTCAATCCTAGGAGGGTGATGCCCTCATGGTCTCTAGAACGAATCACTAGAAAGGTCCGGTCTGACCAAGGAAGCCTCCATGTCAGCTTGACATTGGTCAACCAAAGCTTCAGAGCTGACACATCGCCCTAGGGAAGCAGGTGGCATCTACCCAAAAAACATTGGGCCACCTCGCCTCGGGCAATGTAAAAGCGGGGCATAGGTCCCAAAACTGCAAAATGTTCACCCAACCAAACCTGAAGCAACAGAGGGCATCCCCGAAGGCCCTCCACCTTACCTAAAGCAAAGGAATCAAGGCATCGATACAACTCGGCAAGCACCAAGTGCATCATGGACCGGCCGGCCTCTAGCTCCATCAAAATATCGCAAACTGCCAATGAGAAGCTCTCTCCCCCGGTGTAGAGGAGGATTTCAGAGATGAGACCAAGTGCTAGAGCTTTTACATTAAAGACATTCCTAATCGACAATTTTCGAAGGCTTTCATCATCGAAAAGTTCTTTGAGGAATTTTAGCGAACACCTTGTGGGCCCCCCTATAAGGCTCTTCTCATACTCAGATTTCTTCAAACAGAGAGTAAGGTGAACGGATCTGGAATATCCCGGCCGAAGCATAACTCTTGCAAGGCCCCTATGAAGCTTCAGGCTAGACAGATTGGATAGCTCCTCGAGGGTTGTGGTTAGCTCCCGCTTCCCAAAATGGAATACGTAGAGGCTCACGTCCCAAAACAAAGCGGCGGCATGAAGAAGTTCCCACCGGAGAGGAATCTCTTGGAAGGAAGGAAGGCGAGATAGCCTAAGGCGCACCAAGTCGGCGAGCTCACTCTTATTCAAGCTCCCAAACCAGGCCGCTAAAAATTTAGACCCTAAGCCCAAAGGGGGTAAATTAGCTCTGGGCCCTCCACGTAAGGGAGGGCTAGAAAGCGGGTCTATGAACGTACAAGGATCTTTTGAGAGGATAAAAATCGGTGTATGGTGATGGACCCGCTTTGGAAAAGCAAGAGCAAAGAGAACCAGTCAAAAGGGCCAAGTCAAATAAAAAAGAAGTGACTTTTGGACTGACTCGGGTATATAAGGTCCCACTGCCCCCCAGGTTAAACAAGGAGTAACTAATAGCTACGCCAGTGAGTTTTTCTCCAGGATAAGCCTGGCGCAACTATAAGTTGCGCCAACACATCCTGACCCCTAGTTTTTCCTGGAGCAACTAATAGTTGCGCTAGCACATATTTCTGGGGATTTTAACCTGGCGCAACTATTAGTTGTGCCACACTGCAGTTTCCCCCTTCAGCCATCTCGGGATCCAGGTGGGGACTTACACCCCCTTTTTTTTTTTGTCACGTACCCCCCCTTTTTTTTACTACTAATAATTTGGCAATTATTTTGTTCATTCATATGAAGGGCTGATCCTACAATCAAAAGGGTGCTTTCTGAGAGCATTTTGGGCAAGCGCATCCTACACAGAAATGAAAAATCCCCACAAAGAAGCCAGAAGTATTCACAAAAAAAATTCACATAATAGCTTAAAATTTCCAAAAAATTCACATAAAATAATGGCTTCAAAATTCCAAAAAAATCACATAAAAAGACAATTGAAAATTTCAAAAAAATCGCATAAAATGATGAAAAAATCAAAAACAGATTTGCATTCCCCACAGCGACACACATGCGTGTTTTGATGCGGTAAAATGTTAATATTTTATCGACAACGCAGCTGTGCAAAATTAATGTCCTAGGTCAAAGGTTTGCCTTGGATCCATGGATCCTACTTCAAAGTAGGAGCAACGGTGTCAGTCCCGGTCAAACAGTCAATGTTGCGATCGAGTCAACTCCACTGCTAAATCTTTGCAATGAGCGCTCTGTTCATATGAACTTAAGAGTCTTAAAGCTTTAAATTCTCCGTTGGAAAAGGTCAATCATTGGTTGAAACCAACCTGTTAAGAATGAGATTACGTATCAATCAAACTATGTGCAACCATGCATTCAGAAGGGTTCATTTCCCTTTGATTTTCTGCAGGCTTAAAACCTATTTGGGTAGCAGCATCCCTATAAAGTGTATGCCATGCGTCTGGGTATCCGTATGATGGTCATTTTTCCTCGTAAATTGTACCCGGACGGGTCCAGGTCGGGGCTCCCATCGTCTTCGTTGTTGCTTATTGCCCTCGATGGGTGCACGATTATGCATAGTTAATTGATGTTTATGATCATTGTCGGCAAGAACCGGGATTGGATGTCCCTATTGGGTAGACACCCAACAACTGGTTGGATCTGGTTAGTGGTATTTGAAGCTGGACGCTCTGGGTCATGTGGATCTGGGGCGCGTTTTTGAAAATGGCATGTACTCCCAAAAAGCGTTGTGACATCTATCCACTTCGCTCGGACAGTCATGCTAAATAAACTACGGGGTCGATGGGTTCGCCCAAAAATCTCAAACCCTCCTTTCAGCAGGGGCACCCGCAAATAATCCAATAAGGTCATCAAATGCCTTGTAGGATTGGACGCAAACTGTGGAGCCTTGCGTATGTTTGCTTCGCGCCTATCTTTGAATGTGGGTCGATCACCCCTCTTACTCACGAGGCTGTTGCATTCAGAATGAATTTTAAACATCAAATACCTTCAAATCATCTCAAGAAGCGAACGTTTTTCTCGACTAATGGGCTTTTACAGCTCGAGGAGCAAACGTTTTTCCCAGCTATTGGGCTTTCGCAACTCATTCCACCTCGGTTATGCCCAGTAATGTCGCTAAGCGCTTGGGAATCGATTACCTCGAGAAATGAATGATTAGCCTGGCACCCCAAGGCTTTCGTTTTCTCACCATGTTACTCACCTGATATTTGAAGTTTGTTCTGAATGCAGCAAACCCGCCGATAATGCCTTGGGCCTCTTCGGATGTCTCTTTTCTTTGGCATACGATCATTAGTGATCGGATACCAAAGAGGGGCATTTGTAGACACCCAAATTTGGCCCAAGGCCCGATCGAAACACATTTCAAGAGAGGCACAATTTTGAGCTTTTAATGGCATGTATGAAACCCTTAGGAATCACCCCAAACCCTTAGGAAGCACCCTAGACCACTTAGGAACCTATCCCGAACCTTTAGAAACCAGTTCTGACCCTTAGAACCCATTCCAAACCCTAAACCTAACCTTCCTGGGCAATGGATAAAGGGTGGTACACCGGAGCTAGCTACAGCCCTCTATGGCAATCAAATCTCATACCATTGAAAAGTAGAGGTCATCAGCTTTCCAACAATCCAAGAATCGCCCCAATCAGAGGTATACATCAAAAGATATGCAGTCTGAACCCGAAGGGCAGAGAAGTAATACTTGAAGGGCAGAGAGGTAATTTCATGTGGGCCCCCTAGGGATTTGGCGCAACTAATAGACACGCCAGGCTATTTCTCCCCAAAAATGGCGTGGCGCAACTAATAGTTGCGCCAGTTATAACTTTACCTGGTGCAACTATTAGTTGCGCCAAGCTAATTCCCCCAGACTTTAAGCCTGGCGCAACTAATAGTTGCGCTAAGTTTAAAGGTGGCCCCCACCCCCGCGAGCTAACTTTCAGGCTACTGTTCATCACTGTTTTACTGTACATTTGCCTGGCGCAACTATTAGTTGCGCCAGACATAAGAACAGTAACTGTTAGATTTTGCCCCAAAATTTGTGATTAGGGTTTGACTTGTTGACCACCTTGACCTTTGTGGTGTGTTTTGCTAGTTCTGTTGTACCCATTCACTACCTATTTGCAACCTCTTAAGTGGCTTAAGGCCTCACCCCATCATCCACCATTAGAGGACCTTCTCACACATTTCAAGGCTCCAAAAAATCCTAGGAAACCTTAGATGTTAGATTACCTAGTTCTTAACCATGTTTAGCATCCAAACACCCTCCTAATCCACCCATTTCCTATAAATAGAGCCCCCCTCCCCTTAGTTTAAGAGTTGAGAATTTTGGCCTAAGAGAGAAAGAGCTTAAAGTGAGAAGATCTTTCTCCCTTTGGTGCACACTTCCCATACAAATTTCAGAATTCTAAAACCTCCTTTGAGTGATATTTTTCACCTTAGATCCCTTAGTTTAGGTATATGCTACCCATTCACCTTCCCTCTCTACCTCTTAGTTAGCAAGCCATAGAGGTTAGAACCCCACTTTCCACCATACAAAGCCTTCAAGAGCTCATCAAAGCAAGCCACGCAAGGCTCTCCTACGGTGCTACAAGGGCCTGAGGGCTCCGGCTCTCCCCTTTCTTCTCCTATCTATTTCTAGCTCCCTCCATCCTCCCATTTGTGTCGTTGCGCCACCGATTTTTTGGTAGGAACGAAGGGGCACAAATAGGATTCTAAGCCCTTTTGGGCAAGAAGAAGCTATTTTCTTTTCTTTCATTTAATTTTATTTTTGGCCATTAGTAGAGACCGCATTAAGCGGGTTGATCTGGTGCCTAACACCTTCCCAATCGATAACCGAAGCCCTTACCCAAGAGCCTTTAGTGTGGACCGGATTCAGAGTCATATTTTTAACACTTCGGTGGTCATAAAAATGAACTAGGTATCTCGGGACACCGAAAGCTCTAGGTGGCGACTCTATATTTTTCGTTAGAGAGCGCATCGTCGCGACGGGATCGTCTCGATTCCTACGGTTGCACAATACGATTGGTTCGTTTATGTGCACGATCACAGTTCTTTCTGCTTTTTTGAGTTCATTTTGGGAAAGAATAACACTTCAGCTCTATTCTGCTCACTATTCAAAATATCTGCACATAGCATCTCATTAGTAACAATCTAAGGTCTAGCATCACTAAGTTAAGGGTGGTAAAGTGGCATATTCTGTGATTGATCATTCACCTCTATTGAACTATCTATGTTGAGAACATGGAGAGATCTCACCCACCTATTCCAAGAACAATATGTCTATAACATTGATATAGAGCCACGAAAGTCAGACCTGGCTCATTTAAAATAAAAATCGGATGAAGCATTCAATGAATATGTCGAGAGGTGGAGAGCATTGGCAGCCCAAGTAAAAAAATAGATACCCAATGATGAATAAATTGAGATGATCTCCAAAAACACTCTCATAGTTATCTCAAATTTCTTGGTATACCAGCAACAATCCAGTTTTATTAAGCTGGTAAGAAACGCCAACCATTGTGAGGGTGCAATCAGAGAGGATCGGTTAAACAAAACCATAACTAGTGGGGTCCGAAAGTTCACTGAGCAATGGAACGAGAGAAGAACCGGGGCAGATGTCCAAAGAATAAATACATAGCCCAACATCATCATGGCTCCATTTCAATTCAAGGCAGCACAGCTAGCCCCGACATAAATCGAACTGACACAAAGAACATGCAATGGACAAGGGGTGCAGATGACCCCAGAACAAAGGAGGGCCCGATTTAATTAAGTCTTTACACCATTGGGACAAGCCTTGAATATCCTTTTACCACTTTGGGTTGAAAAAGGTCTTGTCACGCCCTTCCAACAACGTCCACCACCAAATCCTCTCCCAAGGAACTATCATCCAAATATGCATTGCAATTTCCATCAAGGGCCAGGTTACCCAACCGATCGATGCTTTCCTATGAAGCATGCGATACAAGACCTCATTAAGGCAAGGAAGCTCATCCCTTCGGCACTTCCCCAGGCCAATCAACACACCACTATTTTATAAGCACCATTGCCGCCACACCCAAAGGAAGGAATGGGCCCGAAGGCCACAATTAACATGCTACAGGAAGAGATGGAGGAGATCAACCCTTTAGAATATATCAACACAGGGGAAAGTTACAAAATGTCAGGGCAATGGAACCAAGAAAGCAAAACCATCAGAGTAGTCAAGCCTTTCAACTTAGCTGATTATTTCCCAAGCCCGACACCCCAAGCCACACCACTAGATCTGAGGCTGTATTTTCCCATGCCAGCTCCCGTTAATCAGGTCTAACCCAGTTGAGCCTCACCCCCACTGTACCATCCATTTTTGGCACCAACCCCTATCAATTACATGGTGGCCAATTTTACCCCACCTTCGAAAACAACTACCTTCAACCACACTTGGCCCAATTTTACCACATCATCATCAGCCCATCCACCTCCATCTCCACCACCAACCCCCTATAGTTGGCCCAGTTTTGTTGCATCACCACCAGTGCATTCACCCCTAGCACCAGTCAACTAAAGCTGGCCCAACATTTCCACACCAGCCCTGCCAGTCCAATCATATCTGACACCTCCATCCATCCCATTTCAAGTTCCCAGAGCAACATATGATCCCCATCAGGTCCCACTCAACTACAACCCAACGGATGCCAATGCAAGCAGCAACAGAGAAGGGGCAGTTGAATTTATAATTCGATCGAGCAGAATCTCCAAACAGCCTGAGGTACCTATGTCAGCCTAGTCGAAAGAAAGAAGAGAACCTACATCAATGCACCCATTAGAAAATATGAGCCGAGAGTATGGGTTAGAAACTTAATTGAGGCAAACTCTGGCCACATCACCATCTGGGACCTATTAATGATCTCTCCACCACATTTTAAAGCTTTAATGGTGGCACTAAAAGATGCCCATGTATCAGACAAGGTCTCCCCAAATGAAGTGGGACAAATGATCAGGCAAGTGTTGGCTCCCAATGCTATCTCATTTTCAGACGTCAATCTTCCAGCAGAAGGAGGGAACCGTCCAGATCCCTCAATATCACGGTAGGAATTGGGAACTTGGTAATACCGCTTATGTTAGTAGAAAATGGTACAACATTGAATGTATGCCCGCTGCGGACTGCGACCAAGATAGGAGTCGATCTGTCTATGTTTCGACCAGCCAGGACAGGAGCCCGAGGGTTCGATAACACAAGGAGAGTGATAGGAGAAGTCAATATTGAGCTCACCATTGGGTCAATGACCTTCTCAATCCCATTCCAAGTAATGGACATCAAGTCCTCTTTTAACCTACTACTAGGGCTCCCATGGCTACATGAAATCTGGGCGATGCCCTCCACGCTACACCAATAGCTCAAATTTATCTTATAAGAGAGAGTTGTATCCATCATGGGAGAGGGGCGAGAAGAAATAGAGAAAATGGCCCATAATATCGAAAATCTTAAGATGTTAGATATACCACACACAGCTGTGGACCCAAATCTTCATAGTTTTCAATATGATGTGTTAACGGTAGTGGCTTAAGAATCCCTCGAAAAGGCCATGAAAAAATCAGAGGAGTGATTGCGATAATGGCAATGCTCCAGAAGTGGGGCAACCAAAAAGGCAAAGGATTAGGTCCTCACTTGCAAGGCAGGAGAGACCCCATTAAAGCAAAGGGTGGTCAACAAATCAAATTCCGTTTAGGCTATAAGCCTACCTAAGAAGATATCCAAGAGGCCAAGGAAAAGGCCCATGTTATTGCCATCGCTAAATCCAGAGGGATAGACCTGAATGATGAACCCCGGCCGCGACCTCACATCCAATGCACTTTTGTGAGCGTGGGGGTCATCAAGATCGACTAGAACGGGGCAACTTAGTTGACCCCACACAAAAAAGCCATCGTCCACCAAATCAATTCCCGAATCATTACCCCTAATATTGAAATAGACCTCGCTTCATTGTCACTCTTCGAGGAGGAGGTACCCCCGCCAATGCAGCCACCTGTCATTATCCTAAGCTTGTGTTAAGGTTCGAGGACCAGGTCCCAGATGAATCATTGGTGAATATGTTGGAGGTTGGCCCTCAAAAGCCATTTCAATCAGCTTCCTCCACAAGACCAGGTAAAGGGACAACACCCCAGGTGAGAAACTGGACTTCAATGCTCCTAACTCTGGAAGCATTAAATGGTCGTAAATATGACACTAGCTTTCTAAAAAAAGACAACCTATAAAAAGTGAGGTTAGCCCTTGGCAGGCAATACCATGTGTATATAAAGACCCACCTTGCCATGGGTCTACCTCTAAACAAAAGAAAAATCCTAAAAAAATTAAAAAATACCAAATAATCTAAAAATATAGTCTTTTAAAATTTCAGAGAAAAAGAAAAATGATGCCTTAAAAGAAGAGCCCGCCCAATGTGAAGTCGACCTCTCTCCTATAGAAATACAAGAAGAGGTAGGAGTCACGGATCTGGATGGTGAGGACTTAATCGAGGAGCTTCCCAATGAGCTTCTTAAACAATACACTAATTTTGAGCATGGCCTTACCCTGATCATTGAAGAGACTGAAGATAACAATCTGGGTACCGAGGAGGTTTTTAGAATAACTAAGATAGGAACGTCGCTAACTCTCGAGGAACAAAAAAAAATGATTGACTTCCTTTGGTCATACCATGATGTTTTCGCATGGTCCTACGAGGACATGTCTGGCTTGGACACCAATTTGGTGAAACATGAGTTGCCGCTATATCCCAATGCGAAGCCGGTCAAACAAAAGTTGAGACCTCTGCGGCCAGAATGGATGTTAAAAGTAAAGGATGAGGTCATCAAGCAGTACAATTTCGACTTTCTCATGGTCTCCAAATACCCACAATGGCTAGCCAACATCGTCCCGATACCGAAGAAAGAATGAAAGGTTCACATGTGCATCGACTTCAGAAATCTTAACAAGGCGAGCCTAAAAGATGACTTTCGTTTCCACACATCGACATCTTGGTCGATAATACTGCCTGACATGGGATGCTCTCATTTATGGACGAATGTTTCGAGTACAATTAGGTCAAAATGGTCGAGGAAAACCGTGAGAAGATAACATTCATTTCCCCATAGGAGACTTTCTATTACCAAGTCATGCCATTCAGATTGAAGAATGTTGGGGCAACATATCAAAGGGCCATGACAACACTATTTCACGACATGATACACCGAGAAATTGAGGTATATGTCAGCGACATGGTAGCCAAGTCTTAGGAGAGAGGTGATCATCTGGTGAACCTCCAAAACCTGTTTAAAAGACTGAGAAAGTACAGGCCACGTCTAAACCCACAAAAATGTGAATTCGATGCCTGTCAGGAAAGCTACTGGGATTCATCGTCAGCAGGAGAGGCATCGAGGTTAACCCAATCAAAGTAAAAGCCATCGTTGAAATTCTTCCACCATCTGCCAAGAAAGAGGTTAGAGGTTTCTTGGGTAGAATACAGTATATCAGTCGATTCATTACATAGTTAGCTCCTATCTGCACGCCGATCTTCAAATTACTAAGGAAAGATTCCCTCGATGTAGCACCTATCTCTCAATTTTTGTGTTGATCAAACTGTTGACTGAGACCTGACTGTGTGAGGTGACTGCCTGAGGCCAGGTCCACCCAAGTTTGTGAGGCACCCACCTTAGATTAATGGAAAATTGACTATTCCAAGTGGCACCCAAAAGGCACCCCATTTATTTGAATGGGTGTGTTAGAAATTTAGTAAAACACACTCCACATCTCATACCTTGTAACCAACCCGGACTGCTCCTTGATGGATCTTGACCCGAGGTTTGACTCGAATTGGGCCTGAGCCTTGATGGTGATGAGGAGATCATCGTCAATGGATCAAATTTTAAAAATGATCATAAGATTGCTTGATGGGTTGAGTCAAACCTTGACACTTAAAATTGAAGGAAACTAGATGCACTAACATTTGGGTTGAGTGTTTGTGCTTTGCTTTGGATAATTGCACACTTGTAATATTTGAATAAGTGATCGGTGCCGAAATGTAACTATATTTTGCACCTTAATTCCTATATTTAGGTAGCTGATGAAAGCATCTGATGGTTGTTATGGAGTTTCAATGTTTACAGGTGTTTCTGACCGTTGGATCGTTAAAGAACATAAAAGAGAATAATTAAGGGTTACGCAAGAACTGTGGATCAAAAAGGTCAAAAGAAGCATCAAAATCCATGAAGTAGCTCAACATCCACAAGGAGAATGGAGACTCTACCCATATATGTAAATCGATTGAGAACCAAGTGTCAATCAATTGACAAGAGAGATAGTTTTGCCCTCTTTTTCGAATTTGAGGTCAATCGATTGAGAAAGAATTCTCAATCGATTGAGGTAATTAGGGAAATGTTTTGCTCGTCCCTATATAAAGAATGCTACGGCTTTGTTTTGTATATCTCTTCTCCATCCCTTCTCTCACTCTTGGGCTCACATTCTTTCTTTTTCTTTTTTGGGTTTTCTCTGGGTAGATTGTACCTAGACTTTTATATTTCTTTTCTTTTACAATTTGTGGAATCATAGATTGTATTTAAGAAAAGCATTATAAAAAGATCTTTGGTGATAAATAGAAAGTATAAATTTAAGAGAATGACTTCGAGTTTACAACGAGATTGCACCCCAAGGATGAGCGGCTAAATCATTTGTTCTAGGAGGATGCGATCCCTAGATAAGTAATATTTTTATGATTAACTCCACAGTCTCTTAAATTCATCATGGAATCATTCTGTTAAAAAGTATGCTTAATTGAATATCTTTTGAATACTTTATTATAATCGTTGATCTACGTTTTCAACAACCATAATCGCCAGATCTGTACCTACAGGCCGATCTGGGCTGCAGAGTAATTATATGTTCATGGTCGTGATTTAAGAATCTTGAGATAAGCTATACTTTTTACATGATTCATACCGCAATGATAGGCTGAGTCATCATTTTTTGATAGGGTATGTCGGATCTATGATCATGTTTTCTTACGATTCATTTTTCTAGATAAATGATGGTGTGATTGATGTGTTATAGAATTGTGGGTTTAATAGTAGAAAGGTTACAAATCTGGGATAGCAAATTCCTTGTTCATTCATAGAATTGTCATTTTATTTATCAAGAATCGCCTTACTCAGATTAGTTATTTCTCTTGCATTTAGAATAGTGTGATAATTGTTTAGTAAATTGAACTTTCTCCCTTGGTACTTCCTTGGGCATTTCAAATCTCTTTAAGGATTAATTAAATTTCACGTTTCCCAGTGGGTTCGACACCCTTGATTTTACTGTGCTACAACTGATCTTGTGCAACTGCAAGGGTATAATTTAAAACCTATCAAGTTTTTTACGCTATTGCCAGGGACTCGGCGAAATTTTGATAAATTTGGAAAGAGATTTGTGTAGAATTGTGTGACAGTCAATCGATTGAGATTTCATCTTCAATCGATCGACTATTTTCTGTGGTTGTGGTGTGCTGATTTGTCAATCGATTGAGTCCAAAGAGTCAATTGATTGACCATTGTGAGTTTTAATTTTCAGAATTCCAACAAATAAAAATCTGAATTTTTAATTTCAAAATTTTGAATATTGAAATTTTGGATTTTTAAAATTTGAATGATGAAAATTTTGAGATTGTTGAAATTTGAAATTTGGAGCTTGAAAGTTGAATTTTGATTTTTGAAATTTGAAATTTGCAAATTGAATTTTGAAATTTAATTTCTAAATTGAATTTTGACTTTCTTGTGTGAATTTTGATTTTTGAAATTTAGAATTGAAATTTAATTTTTGATTTGCAAAATCTTCTTTCCTTTATTTTATTCTCTTTGATAAGATTTTTTGGAGTTCTTTTAGGGAGTAGAGGATTTTTTAGGATCTCTTATTTAGGATTTATAGGAGTCTTTTATTCTTTTCCTTCTTTGGTTCTTTTAGGTAAGATTTTGTAAGATTTTGTGAGATTATTTTTTAAAAATTTTAAATTTTCAAATTTTGAATTTTGAATTTAAATTTTAAAATTTTAATTTTTGAAATTTTAAATTTGAATTTGATTTTGAAATTTGAAATTTGGATTAAAATTTTTAAATTTAAATTTTGACTTTCAATTTTTAAATTTTAATTTTAGAATTTTGAAATTTGAAATTCGTATTTAAATTTAAAAAAAATAAAATAAATTATTTTCTTTTCTTCTGATGCTGGCTACTGTTCATCTTAGAAATCAATCGATTGAAAATTCTCTGTCAATCGATTGAGACTGGAATATTATTGCTGTGGAAATTTTTGGAACTCTTTCAATCGATTGACATTTCTCTGTCAAATGATTGACTAAACCTCTAGTGCTTGCCTTCTCAGCTGACATTTCTGTGCTGTCCAGCTAGACTTTTGAACTTCAATCGATTGATTTTAATACATCAATCGATTGACGGATAAGTCTCTGTTGAAATATTGGTTGTGTGCTTTGTTTCAATCGATTGATACCATTGCTTCAATCGATTGAAGCTGAAATTTATGAGTTTATTGTGGATTCAATCCTTGTTTTAGGTGTTGGTGCATGAGTTTTACGCGATCTCATCACCCACATCTACAACCATTTAATCTTGAGATCGAACAGTCTTGCAGAGAGAATCGCAGAATCCAAAGGAATCAGTATCATTATACTGAAATCATGGCAGATGAAAGGCCAGAAATGAATGAAAACAATCAAAACATCAATAATCAAAATAATGGAAATAATAATCATGATGAGGGCCCAAGAACATTGGAATATTATAATGATCCTGGTTTGTACGAGGATCAGGATAGTATCATGCATGCCCCCATTCCAGAAAACTATTATGAATTCAAATCCGCGATGATTGAAATGTTACCGATTTTTCATGGATTATTCAATGAAAATCCACATGTTCATTTAAATGAGTTCACGGAGGTGTGTAAAATGTTCAGAGTTCACAATGTCACCGGCGAGATAGCTAAGCTACGACTCTTTCCTTTCTCTTTAAGGGATAAGGCAAAAACTTGGTTCTATTCGTTAGAACCACAATCTATCCAGAGTTGGGCAGAGCTACACCGTCAATTCCTTAAAAAATATTTTTCGATGACCAAAACCATTGAGTTGCATCAGAAGATTCAAATTTTCTCCCAACAACCTACAGAAGCATTTCATGAATGTTGGGAACGCTTTAAGGAATTGATCAGACGTTGTCCTAATCATCAACTTCTAAGGTGACAACAGGTCCAAAGTTTTTATAATGGATGAATTCCAGAAGAGAGACGCATGATTGATGCATCTTGTGGAGGATCATGCGCCACAAAAGAGGCTGATGAATTATGGGCGTTGTTTGAAAAGTTGTATCAAACCTCAATACAAAATGCGACAATGGGGCGAACAAACTTAGAGGTGGTAGCTAAATCTCATGTGTTGACCAGAGAAGGACTATATAATGTCAACAATAATACCTCAGATCTATCAACAAAAGTTGACATATTGTCTAAACAAATGAACATGTTGTTAGCTACAACCAAGCAAGCTAAAAATCCCATCAACCCCACGGCTTGTTCAATTTGTGACCACTCAAGTAACATGGTTAACGAGTGTCCAACTACCTTGTCATTCTTCCCTGATGAACCTACTCCTCAAGAGCAGGTGAATCTGATTCAATCTTATCAGTGATAGGGTAGAAACATGTACTCAAACACCTACAATGTGGAATGGAAAAATCACCCCAACTTAGGATGGGAGGATCAAACCAAACTGGACAGGCAACCCAGCAGTACAAATCCAACATAATGAGTGGACAATAGAACTTTCATCCACAACAGAATTCTAATTTTCAACAGAATTCTCCTTATTATCATCCAAACTCTGAGTTTCGCAAAAATCAGAATTTCAATCAGAATTTTAACCAATCTCAAACTACCGCTTATAAAGATTCTGATTTGGAAGAAAAGATTATGTGAAATATGCAAGCTTTTCAATAGATGATGATGGACTAATTTAGCCAATTGACCAATCAATTGAGTCAACGAGAGGAAGGTAGGCTTCCTAGCCAACCCATCAATAATCCTCGAGGTCAAGAATTACCTGATGAAGGACCATCGAATAGTCAACAGTTGAAAGTTGTTACTGTGTTGAGAAGTGGGCGAGTAGTTGATAATCATATGCAAATGCCAGTGGAACCTAATAAGGAAGAAGAAAAAGAAGTGACAAAAGGCAAAGGGCTAGAGAAAGGAAAAGTGAAAGAATCTCCTCAAAATGTCCAACAAGGACTTGAAGAAGAACCAGAAAATAAACCCGATTCCTATATCCCAAAGGCACCATTCCCTGAGTGCCTAACACCTCCATCTAGAATGGGGAAAGGAGCGTAAAAATTGAAAGAAATCTTTGAAACATTCAAGCAGGTAAAGATAAATCTTCCATTACTTGAAACAATCAAGCAAGTTCCTGAGTATGCAAAATTTTTCAAAGATCTATGCACTCGTAAGAGAAAAGCACGTACTCAAGTTTTAAAAAAAGTAATTCTGACTAATCAAGTCAGTTCGATATTGCAATTGGATGCCCCTCAAAAACTTAAGGACCCTGGAGTCCCAACTGTTCCAAGTGTCATTGGTAGGCAACCAATTGGTAAGGCATTACTGGATTTGGGAGCAAGTGTCAATCTGATCCCATACTCAATGTACGAGAAATTAGGACTAGGTGAATTGAAACCCATGACAGTTACACTCCAACTTGCTGATAGGTCAGAAAGAAGACCTAGGGGTATCATCGAGGATGTTTTGGTTGGAATACACAAATTTGTCTTTCCAGTGGACTTTGTTGTGTTGGACTTGGAACCACCAGTTAAATCCATCAATCAAGTCCTAATCATTCTTGGATGTCCGTTTCTCGCAACTGCTAATGCCTGCATCAATTGTCGAATGGGAGTTATGGATGTTTCTTTTGGAAATATGAAAGTCAGGCTTAATATATTTCATGTGATGAACCATTTTACCAATGAGGATGAGGTTGATTGTTTCTACATCGATCAGGTGGACGAAGTAGTGGACGAAGTTTTACCGTCAATGCTTACCAAAGAAGAATTTGAAACTGCTTTGTTAGCCATCTATGAGGAGAAAGGATCTGAAAAGAAACAACCAGAAGAAAAGGGGACGAATTCATCAAGTGAAGGTGGTAAGTTATGATAAATTGAGACTAAGGTGGAACCATTACTTATTGAGATAAAGGATGAACTACTCCATCAATCGAGCAGCCACCAACTGTTGAATTAAAGCAACTACCTGAGTCACTCAAATATGCTTTTCTGGGACCTCAAGAAATGCTTCCGGTAATTATTTCATCAATATTATCGAAAAAGCAAGAGCATGAATTGTTAAAAGTGCTTAAAGATCATAAAAAGGCTATCAGATAAACCTTAGCTGATCTTAAAGGGATTGATCCGTTAGTATATATGCACAAAATACATCTGGAAGATGATAGTACACTATCGAGAGAACGACAGAGGCGACTTAATCCAAACATGAAAGAAGTCATTTTAAAGGAAATCATCAAGTTACTCAATGCTGGAATAATCTATGCGATCTCTGATAGTGAATGGGTAAGTCCAGTTCAAATTGTTCCCAAAAAGTTTGGGATAACAGTTAAAGAGACTACTGAAGGAGAATTGGTACCTAGTCACAAAACTACGGGGTGGCGTGTGTGCATCGATTATCGAAAATTGAACACGGCTATCAGAAAAGATCATTTTCTCCTTTCATTCATTGATCAAATTCTTGAGAAGTTAGCGGGGCAGGAGTTTTACTATTTTCTCGATGGATATTCCGGATACAACCAAGTGCCCGTATTTCCAGCTGATCAAGGGAAGACAACATTCACGTGTTTTCAGATATGATTGACAAATTCATCGATGTATTCATGGACGATTTCTCTATTTTCGGGAAGATGTTTGAATCATGTTTGAATCACCTTTCACAAGTGTTGCAACGTTGTGTAGAATCCAAACTTGTTCTCAGTTGGGAGAAGAGTCATTTCATGGTTCGACAAAGAATAGTTTTGGGGCATATCATTTCGAAAAAAGTGATTGAAGTCGACAAGGCAAAAGTTGACTTAATTGCTAATCTGCCTCCACCAAAAAGTGTTCGTCAAATTCGATCATTTTTTGGGTCATGCTGGATTTTACAGACAATTCATCAAAGATTTTAGCAAGGTGGCTAAACCATTTGGAAAAGATGTTCTATTTGAATTTGATGAGGAATGCATGAAGGCCTTTCTAAAATTGCGTGAGTTATTATCAAATGCACTGATAATCCAACCACCGGATTATTCTCTACCTTTTGACTCATGTGCGATGCATCCGACGATGCTATTAGAGCAGTCTTAGGGCAAAGGGTAAACAAAATATCTTATGTGATCTACTACACCAGTAAGGCGCTGATTGATGCACAACTAAATTACACCACCACTGAGAAGGAATTGCTAGTTGTGGTGTATGCATTGGATAAATTTCGCTCCTATTTGCTTGGATCGAAAATAGTGATCTTTTCAGACCACTCTGCATTGAAATATCTGTTGGCGAAAAAGGACACAAAACTAAGGTTGATCTGATGGATCTTGCTCCTCCGAGAATTTAACTTTGAGATCAAAGATAAAAAGGGGGTTGAAAATGTTGTAGCTGATCATTTGTCAAGAAATTTGTTTGAAGAATCACCTGTATCTGAGGCTATCCATGACACCTTTCCAGATGAGCAGTTAATGACAATTGATACAACAGATACAAAAGTTCCTTTGTTTGCCAATATTGTGAATTATCTGGTCGCTGACAGAATCCCTACGCAATGGGGTAAGAATGATAAAAATCTGTTTTTCTCTTAAATTAAAATACTATTTTTGGGATGAACCACAGTTGTTCAAATTATGTTCAGATCAAGTCATCAGAAGATATGTGCCTGAAGAAGAGCAACTGAGCATCATAAATTTTTGTCATGCTGGAGCCTGTGGAGGCCATTTCGGAGGATAAAAGATCGCACAGAAAATTCTTCAAAGCGGATTCTACTGGCCCTCCATCTTTCAAGACACTGCAAAATTTTGCAAAGAGTGCCAACGATGTCAACAGCTTGGAAATATTTCAAGACGAAATATGATGCCACTGAACCCGATTTTGATTGTTGAGATTTTCGATGTTTGGGGGATTGACTTCATGGGTCCTTTTCTCCCATCATTCAGTTATTTATACATTTTGATGGCCGTTGATTATGTCTCAAAATGGATAGAAGCTGTGGCAACCCGATCGAATGACCACAAAGTCGTGGTCAAATTCTTGAAAGAAAATGTGTTTAACAGATTTGGGATCCCAAGAGCAATCATTAGTGATGGCAGTTCTTACTTCCCCAATAGCCACTTTGTCACTTTAATGAAAAAATATGGCGTCACCTACAAGGTAGCAACGCCGTATCACCCGCAGACTAGTGGTCAAGTGGAAGTGTCAAATCGGGAGATCAAACGAGTTTTAGAAAAGACGGTACGACCGGATAGAAGAGATTGGTTGAACCGACTATCTGATGCTCTATGGGCATATCGTACTGCATTCAAGACACCTATTGGAATGTTGCCATTCAGGATTGTATATGGGAAAGCATGTCATCTCCCAGTCGAATTGGAGCATAAGGCATTCTGGGCTATAAAAAGATTTAATTTCAACATGCAAGAGGCAGGGTCCAATCACAGGTTACAGCTGAATGAATTAGAAGAGCTACGCTATGATGCGTATGAGAATTCGAAGATGTATAAGAAACGGTATAAAAAGCTACACGATCAATCAATTTCTCGGAAAGAGTTTCACATCAGACAAAAGGTTTGGTTGTTCAACTCCAAACTTAAGCTCCATCCAGGAAACTTGAAATCAAGGTGGGAAGGACCATTTCAGGTTGTATCCACTACCGTGCATGGTGCGATTGAGATTAGAAGTCTTAAGGACAATCGAACTTTCAAAGTAAATGGACAATGACTTAAACCAATGGTTGAGCTAATTACCCAGTTCAAGATTGAAGCGATGTACCTCAGTGACCCAGAAAAGTGAACAATGAAGCGGTCGAGCTGTCGAGACATAAACTCAGCACATCCTGGGAGGCAACCCAGTGTGTTTTAAGTTTCTTTTTGTAGTAGAGAGAGGGAGTCGTTGTCAATCGATTAACTAGAGACAAGTCAATCGATTAACCCTTTACAAGGATCAATCGATTGATAACTTCACTATCAATCGATTGAACCTTCAATCATCATCATCTCATCCCTACCCGCGTGTGCCTGACCAATCGGCATAACTGTTATGTCAATTGATTGAGACTCAAATTTCGATCGATTGACAGTACCTCGAGTTAATGGTCAGTTTTCAGAAATTAGAGCATCAATCGACACATCCTCTCGTTGGTGGATAAGTCAAGGGGCACGTCAATGTCAATCGATTATGACTAACCTCTCAATCAATCGACTTGATTGCCTATTAACTATGCCAGTTCTCGAAGCACCTAAACAGTGCGACTTTTCACAAAAAAGTTATTGTCAATCGATTGAGACTAGCCTCTCAATCGATCGACATTAAGAGTACTTGAGTGGATTGTACCACGTCGCATCCGCATTCCAAACACCCTTTCACATTCTCGCAATGTGGTGGAGGCCAACCTGTGTCAATCGATTGAGACTAGCCTCTTAATCGATTGACTATCACATTATATAAAGGGGACACCCATGGCCCCTTCTTCACAAACCTCCTCCAATCCGAGCATTGATTTTGATCTATACCCTCCTCGTATGCGATCGAAATGGCGGCACCTGGTCCACTAATCTACCGACCACCTCGTCCCACCAACAATCCTATGAGCATCCCCAATGACAAGTACGTGGATCTCTAGTTTCAAACGGAGAATTTCTTTGATCTTGCAAAATATCGATGCATCGCCGAAGCCACTCGTTCGATCGAATTCATCGAGGCTCTGCACTTGGAGATGTTGCTCGCTCCTCCACCTATATATGTCTCGTTGCGTATCTTGTAGCTATTTTACCAAAACATGGAATGGGTATCAGCCACATTATCGCCGACGGGTTTGCCATTCATCGGCCTTAGGATTAACAATTCGACATATAACTTGCATGCCGCCAATCTTTCCCGTGCATTCAATCTCTACGTGGTTCGTCCATTGAACAACCACATCAATCCCGCCATTGATCTCAGCCAGGACCTCATGATCAACAACATGTGTGGAGGATGGTGCGGGTCCGGTTTTTCTACTAAATGAGCCATCCTACCAATGGGCATCTTGTTTTGGGACATTGTTATGTCGAACAACCTGTTACCGCATGGCACGAAAAGTGAGAGGACGAAAAATAGAGTGTTGGCGCTTTATGCAGCGCACACGAATACGTGGTTTGATGCTCCGGGATTGATGCTTGAAGAGATGTATCGGTGTCACAGCGACATCGTGATCACCACCGCACCAAAGAAGTGAGAAGCTATTCTTTTACATTTCCCGCACTATGTGATGCATCTTTTGGACCAAATTGGGTGCTCGATTTACGATGATAAAGAGATGGGTGTTATACAATTTTATCACTATGGCATGAATGTTTGGGATAAGAGCATCAAGGCCATTCTGCGTGTTATGCCACCACCTATCGACGTCGATGACGTACCTCCTCTTCCTCCCCGACCAAACCCCGCACAATGCCAACGCGGCGGCATCCGATGACCTCATCCTGAAGAGGTCCCCAATTTTAATGCCGAGGCAGCAGCAGCTCACCTCGAGGAGCGGATGGATAGGTTGAGTACCACTGTGGGAGGTATTGATTGACGTTCACGATTTCAGAGTTCCCTTCTTGTGCAGATTGCCCGTGGGTCATTCCCTGGGCAAGCCAAGGACTTCATCACAGGAGCGAGAGCGGAGATGGATGGAGAAGGAGATCTAGAAAATGATGATGATGATGCTGTTTAGTGTGTTTGTGTTTGTGTGTTAGTGTTTATTTTTAGTTTGCTTTAGTTTGGTTGTGATCATGTTTGTTTTGATTTGGTACATTATAGTTTTTGTTAGATGTAAGATTTCTTTTAATGTTGATGATGGAATCACATTGGGTGTAATCAAATCAGGCTTTAGAAAATGAAAATTAGAGTGTTTTTCATTTCTGTGTATTCTCGGATTGGTGCTTACGTTCATCAGTCAATCGATTGATATTTTCATATCAATCGATTGATAGTTTCAATTCCTATATGTTCGAAAAAGAATTTCTAAACAATCAATCGATTGAGAAGCCTTCTTTCAATCGATCAACTGTGGCAGTCACGTAACATCAATTGTTTGACAGCAGTCTCCGAATCAGCACATGCTTTTCAGTCTAAATTCTGTCCGTCTATGGTGACAGGTCAATTGATTGAGAGGTCAATCGATTGAGACTTATATTTCAATCGATTAACACTGTAGCAGACAGAAGATCCTTTTGTCAGAAACAGAGAATTTTTGAACATTGTGTTCGATTGTGTAAACCTACTAAGGGCTTTTCTGCAAAAGTTGCTATTTTGGCCATGCATAATATATCAAACTTGACATCATATGTCAAACTATTGACACTCAAGGGTGAATCGATTGACTGATGTAGGTTTCCAAAGCAATTGCTCCTTCCACTCCGAAAATAGAGAGATTTGAGTCCCCTTAGAGTCCATATTTTAGGAGGTTCCTTTGAGTCCTTAGGGCACGTGTTTTAGAAAATTTTTTCTATTTATATCTCTCTTAGGATCGTCTTTTAAATCACCTTAGTCAAAAATTTTCATCCTCCCCAAGTTTTTGCTATGGCTCCCATCAAGTATCCCGCTCGGCAGTCAAGAAATTAATGAAACCGGCTCGGAAATGTCCACGAAACCACTCACCTCGACCACCACTCGATTTGGCGAATCATGAAGTTATTGATTTAGAATTAGCATCTCCGACACCATCATCACCACCCCGTGCACCAGTTCCACCACCTGGCGAGGGCGAAATCACTGAGGAGATGTGGCGTTACGCATTCCCACAGCCAAAGCGAGGGAGCACTTCCAATGATGATTAAGGGATTAGGACTGTCAGTTTAGCTTCCAGTTTTAGGAGTCCTTTAATTTTTATTTTATTTTCATGTTTTAGATTAGGTTATTTTGAGATTATGTTTTAGAATTAGGATATTTTCCTTAAATTTTCAATAAATGTAATAAATTGCATAAGTTTCATAGAAGTTTAATTTAGTTTATTATTTGTGTCACAATGCCTTTCACCTGGTCAGCCTTTTGGTCCTCGGTTGCATTTAAACATGTTTGGGGGTCTCATTCACTTTCAAAAAATCACGCCAATGAGGACATTGGACGATTCAGGTTTGGGGGGGTAATTCTTTTGATGTGTAGATTTTTATATCTTTCGATATATAGATTTATATATATATATATAAAATAAAATAAAAAAAGGTTGCTTCAGATTTTGAAAGTGCATCAGTCAATTAATTGAGACCAATTGTCTCAATCGATCGACTGATAATCATCAGACCTATCGAAAGCATGCATTAGTCAATCGATTGAGGAATTGGATTCAATCGATTGACTGATGAAAATTAGACTTATGAATTTCAAATTTTATTCATATTCTTAAATTATAGATGACCGAAAATTCATTTAGAGATTGTCATCATGCCATGATTGCTTTATAAATACTCATAAATTTTAATGATGAATAATGATGTTCATGATCTATGACTAAAAATTCTGTACCATCACATTGTTTTAATTCCAAAATCTGAAAATTTTCGAAGTATCTTTGAACTTCATTCTTAAATTGTTGAAATCTCATATAGTTTATTTCGATTTGTTGATATCGCATATGTTATATTATTGTGCTAGAAATTATTGTGTAAATACTCAAGGCAAATAGGTATCATTACCATCATGAGAGGAGATGATCAAAGGCCATCTTTGGCTCGTTTTTGCCCAAAATATCCTACCTTATATTGATTTATCTTATTACACCCCTTTTGAGCCTCAATTGAAAGATTTTACCTTAAATATTCCTTGTGAGCTATATTAATCATACCCCACACCGGTTTGAAAAGACCTTACCCTTTAATTTCTGAGAAATTAGGGAGGAGAGCAAGAAAGGAAATAGAAAGTTATGGCAATAGTAGTTGCAAGGAGTATATGGCAGAAAAATAAAAAAGAGAGCAAAGAAGAAAATATATCTTTGTGCAAGAGATAGAGAAATATGTAAAAGTGGTGTTATAAAGAAAAAGAAAGAAGGACAAAAGTGATAAAAAATGCTTCTGAAAGGTTCGAAAAAGAAAGTGTGAAAAATCATAAAATCAAATGTGCTTCCTTTTCCGATTTCTCAGAGAAATTTGAACCCAATTTCCCCTTTCTTTCTTAACCTTTACTCGAGCCCCATTACAACCTTAGAAAAGACCTTCTTGATCCAATCATGAGCGGTAAATGCCTTATGGAGAGTGATTATACAATGTCTATGGTGCTTGGTATATGCATGCTTAAGATACAAACATCTTTTCTAATGATATTTCTTTTAAAAATTCTTTGATGCACCATCTTTTTTAAAACATGTGAGATTCTTCTAATATGTGTTGTAATTCCATCTCACATATGGGTGAAAAGTAAAACGATTTATCAGAGCAATTTCATTTTTGAGTGCATACCTATGGTGAGGATTGAGTCTAAACAGGGAATCTAAAGACTTCGAGTTTAAACTTATTCTCAGATAAAAGAATTTCAACAGTGATAATAGCACATGACACTTTGGGCATGAATCATGAGCATTGGAAAAACAATGAGTTGAGTTGAATGAATATTAATAAAATAACCATGGTCAGAAGCATCTTAAAGGTTTTCACGAACATTTAACTACTTAAGGGCATGGTTACAACTCTAAAATTCATAAGTTTTTAAAGTTTGTAGGTTCCTTCACTGAAAACCTTCAGGAGACACAACTCCTCCACTAGGGATCACCTAGGGGTTTAAAGGCTTATTGCATAGGCTAAATGCAATCGTGTTCCCTACAAAAGTGGCATTCATTTTATTTACTCAATTGTTAGTTATGTTTCATTCTCTTTGCTCGAGGACTAGCAAAGTGTAGGTTTGGGGGTATGATCGGTGCCGAAATGTTACTATATTTTGTACTTTAATTTCTATATTTAGCTAGCCGATGAAAGCATCTGATGGTTGTTATAGAATTTCAATGTTTACAGGTATTTCTGACCATTGGATCGTTTATGAACATAAAAAAGAACAATTAAGAGTTACGCAAGAACTGTGGATCAAAAAGGCCAAAAGAAGCATCGAAATCCATTATGTAGCTCAACATCCACAAGGAGAATGGAGACTCTACCCATATATGTCAATCGATTGAGAACCAAGTGTCAATCGATTGACAAGAGAGATAGTTTTGCCCTCTTTTTTAAATTTGAGGTCAATCGATTGAGAAAGAATTCTCAATCGATTGAGGTAATTAGAGAAATATTTTGCTCGTCTTTATATAAAGAAAGCTATGGCTTTGTTTTGTATATCTCTTCTCCATCCCTTCTCTCACTCTTGGGCTCACATTCTTTCTTTATCTTTTTAGGGTTTTCTCTAGATAGATTGTACTTAGGCTTTTACATTTATTTTCTTTTACAATTTGTGAAATCATAGATTGTATTTAGGAAAAGCATTGTAAAAAGAGTTTTGGTAATAAATAGAAGTATATATTTAAGAGAATGACTTTGAGTTTACAACGAGATTGCACCCCAAGGATGAACGGCTAAATCATTTATTCAAGGAGGATGCGATCCCTAGATAAGTAACATTTTTATGATTAACTCCACAGTCTCTTAATTTCATCATGGAATCATTCTGTTAAACAGAGTACTTAAATTGAATATCTTTTGAATACTTTATTATGTCCGTTGATCTACGTTATCAAAAACCATAATCGCCAAATCTGTACCTGCAGGCCGATCTGAGCTGCAGAGTGATTATATGTTCATGGTCGTGATTTAAGAATCTTGAGATACGCTATGCTTTTTACATGATTCATACCGTAATGATAGGCTGAGTCATCATTTTTCGATAGGGTATGCCGGATCTATGATCATGTTTTCTTACGATTCATTTTTCTAGATAAATGATGGCGTGATTGATGTGTTATGGAATTGTGAGTTTAATGGTAGAAAAGTTACAAATCTGGGATAGCAAATTCCTTGTTCATTCATAGAATTGTCATTTTATTTATCAAGAATCGTCTTGTTCAGATTAGTTATTTCTCTTGCATCTAGAATAGTGTGGTAATTGTTTAGCAAATGAAACTTTCTCCCTTGGTACTTCCTTGGGCTTTTCAAATATCTTTAAGGATTAATTAAATTTCACGTTTTCCTGTGGGTTCGACACCCTTGATTTTACCATGCTACAACTGATCATGTGCACTTGCAAGAGTGCAATTTAAAACCGATCAATAAGCCCAAGGGCAATTATAAATAAATGACTTAATTTTAGTAATTAGAAATTAAGATATTACAAATCTCTAGCAAATCTTAACCCTTGGTCCATTTGACAAAAATTTGACCCATCTTGCACCACATATTTTCCTTGGGAAAATCTAGGGTGTAAATGCACCCATGTGCATGCACCACAATATTTGTAAGACTTTAATTTCACAAAGTTTAAGGGTCTTAAAGACTACAAAATACAAGAGGTCGACATGATGTGTGGAGGAGAGAAGAGAGAGAGGGAATACTTTGGAAGAGAAGAGATGCCTCGGGAAGAAATGGGAGGCCACATGGAAAATTTGTGCAGCCCATGTCCCCCAAGCCCTTGTAAATTTCGAATTCCTTAGAGGTGGCTCTCATTACACCCTTCTCCATCTCCTCCACTTGGAAATCTCCATGAGAGCTCCCTTGAAGCCCTTCTACACCTTGAATTTACCCCTTCTATCTAACCATTAAAACTCTAAGCCACCACCACCACTCAACTCCATTTCTCCTCGAGTTTCCCATATGCATTATTGGGCTTATTTCCAGCCCTTTATACCATAGAACTTGGAGCAAACCAGCAAGATAAGGAGAGCTAGCAAAGGTAAAGTCTTTGTTACTGTGTAGAATTTTTAGTCTAGTTGTCTAGGATTTGTCCATAAATCTCCAAGTTTTCTTATATATTTGAGGTTAAATTTTCTGGAATGGTTATGTATATTATATAACCATGAACTTGGAAGCCATGCAGGTGATCAACATGATCATGAAAGGCCATCTAATGGTCTAGATTGGCCATTTAGAATAAGGCCAACATAGCTTAGTGGTCTCTTGTTTTGCTTGAATTTTTTGTAGTATAGAACTGATTTTTGTTCAAAGTTTTGTTTAAAATTCTTGAACAATATTGGACCAATAAATTTGGATGTCATGCATGTGATCTAAATGATCATGCAAGGTCGTCCAATGGTCTAGATTGATCCACAAGGTCAAGACCAATCAAAATTCAAGGAAATTCGAATTTCCTTGAATTTCTTGCATTTTTGTAAATAAAAATGTGATTTTGATTTGAATTTTGTAAATATTCTGGAATTATATTTTTTTCTTGGCATTTGGATGCCAAGCATGTGATCAATATGATCATGCACGGCCATCCAATGGTCAAGATTTGGTCAAAGATGACCCATATACACCAAAGTATAGGATTCTTAAATTTGTGATTTATTAATTGCATGCCATATAATGTAGATTAAAGGGACCTTACTGTTGTAATATATGTGATTTTTAGATGATAATCACTGATTTTCGTCTCTATAAAATGACTTCTTGACCACAGATATCTTGGTCAAAGTAGTGGACCTAGATGCATGATAGAACTATGTGTAATATGGTGTTGCTTGATGTGATTTCCTTGCATAGAATGCCCATAGAAGTTATGGCTTGATATTAGATTAAATTTTGATGAATTAGCTCTGTGAAATCTCAGCATTTTATTCATTATATACTGATTTAATCATGATCAAAATGAATGGTTCTAGATGACTTGATTACTAGATAGTCTATGCGTGATCTAGTATGGAAATCTTACTTTATTTCTATGATATTAGATTTAATTTTTGGCTTGTATTGTGGCTGGAATATATTGAGATTCAAATGATTTTATCTCAGAAAAATTTAGTTCACATATTAATTTTGATGATAGTCCAATCGAATGGTCACGATTGGTTATCTTGAAATTTGCTTGATTTGCTTTAATTGCTTGATATGAAAATCTAGAACTTGCTTGTCTTGATCACAGAACTTTGATTAAATGATGAATTTAGATAATTTTTAATATTCTAAAAATTTTGTGTTTGAAATCTTAGATTTGATCATAGGAAATTCAATGGTGATAAATGCATGGAGAGAAAAATCTTGAGACATTGATTATATATGTAGTTAACTTTAATCAGGACCATTAGATGGTATTTAGATCAAAGTTTGAATATTTTGATGGACTAATGGTCTGATGAGATTCCCAAATTTGAAAACTCATGGCCAACGTCGATCACGGATGATCAGCGGTGATCAACGCCTTACCGATAAAAGCCAAAGCTTGACCACTTAGGCTATAAAACATATAGCGATTAGAGCTTGAATTTGCATTTGACATGGATTTTATAAATTGTGAATTATTTAAAAAGGTTTCCAAAAGGAATATGATTTGAAAAATATAATCGTGCCCGGAAAGTTAGACTCAATCGAATGACTCTCAGAGTCGGTTCGAAAGTTATAGATAAATTTATACTCGACGAATAGGGTGTCGGCAAACGACTCTTGCCAATTAACCTAATAGAATGGACCTGATATAAGATCCTAATAAATCTAGGACTAACTTAGGAACATCCCAAACCAAGACCTGAAATTGTGGCATTGGATGGACCACAAGGTGGACCCATCAAAGGCCCAAATCTGTGGACCTTGCAGCCCACAAAAATCAATCCCAGAACAACTAGCAAAATAAATAGAAATAAATATTATAAAAATTCATAAAAATTCTGACATGTACTCGAATGAGTTTTAGATACTTGAAAAAAAATTTAGACCTGAAACCCGTACAGTTTGAAAGTTATAGCACTTAGAACGCAATGATGTGAATCTGTCCCGTTGCACCAAAAAACAGAACTATAATAAGATCCAGTTTCCGTGCCTGAAACATTAGCGGAAAAAACTAAAATAAATTGAACACATACCGTAGTACATATTCGATATCTAGTAAAAATTTCATGCCTTGATTCGATCAGAATCAACGGCAAGTACTTTAGCAAATTATAGTCCGAAAGCTTGGTAAATGGCACCTAGCCAGAAACCAGATCCAACCTTTGATTGGATGGACCTGATTAGATTCTAATCTGTTAAGTTTTGACCAAAACAATATAAATGAAAATTTTGGGTAACTCCTGGATCTTTCCAGAGAGCTACTAAACACTTGATTTTATTTTCAGAATTGAAAGTAATGGATCTGACACCGAGGCCTAACAATTCTGGCTCAAAACTCTGATAGAACGGAACAGATCTCGGTGATTTGTCTCCTGTGGTCAGACCTGATTGAAATTTTGGATGCTACCACTTGGGAGATATGCTCCTATCAGTCATCTTGCCCATATTTTTGGAAGCATGTAAAAATTCGATCAGAGTCGAAAATGGAGACCGATTTTGTAATATCCCAAAAATTTTGCGTTAAACAGTGACCTCGGGATCTGTGCCCGACTGGTCATAGGTTTGACCAAGTAGGAGTTCACTATTTGACATGGGGTGTGATGAATGGATGTGATGTGTGAATAGAATAAGTGTGTGGAATGTGATTCGGAATCAGGAGTCGCATACACTTATATAGGGTGTATGTGCTCAACACATGGAAAAGGAGTATAAAAGGGTTTAATAACCCTAAAATCAATTGTTTGGTTGTTGAAGAAGAGTTAAGGAGAGAGAGAGAGAGAGAGAGGAGTTATTGCAGCTGATTGGAAGGGGGATTCGAGCATTTAAAGTCGGATTCGAAGCGAGGGATTCCGTTAGAGCCAAAAGCTGGAACCCTAGCCTTTCCAACCCCTTGACCTAATCAATTTGAGATTGATTGAAGGTAAAATTTTGTAAATTAAATGCATAGGTTATAGAGGTTTAAATTCAGTCAAGAATGTTAAAATGATAGATTAGGTACTTAGAAAAATGAAGGAAAAAGAGTAGGAAAAGATTTGGAAGAAACGAAAGGAAATTTGAATCAGCCGTCGATTAATCGAAATTGGGTTTCGATTAATCGATTTTCGCCAAGAAGTTGAAAATTCAAAGAAACCCGAATTCGATTAATCGAACTGAGATTCGATTAATCGACTTTGAATTTTGATTATTCGATTTAGATGTCGATTAATTGACTGGGAACCTCCAGTGGCTGGAGGAAAGTGGTTTGGGGAAATCGACTAATCGAATTGGGATTTCGATTAATCAATTTCGGATTTCGATTAATCGATTTGGGATCGATTAATCGAATTTGGGAATTCGATTACTCGAATTGAGAATCAAACTGAAAGAGTTGAGAATCTCGATTAATCGATTTTGAGAATCGATTAATCGATTTGGAATCTCGATTAATCGATTTTGGGAATCGATTAATCGAATTGGATTTGATTAATCGACTTTGGAGTTCGATTAATCGACTAACTTAATTTTTGTTGACTGTTTAGTTTGACTTCAAGATTTTCGGAGGGTCTTGGACCTTCCTTGTTGCATCTTTAATGATGTGTTGCATGTGTTATGTTGTACCATAGGTGGTACGTATGATCATGGGCACAAGGAGACACGTAGGACCTTAATGCGTGATTTATCAGAGACTTGAGGTAGGGAACTCCTTGAACATGTACTTTAATTTGCAAGAGCATGTATGTAGTGATATAGAACTCAATTTAAAACTGTTTATTGCTTAAGGTTTTCGTGAAAAGGAAGTGTGTGTGTGTGACATCTATAAGAGTAATCATAATGAGGCATCCCCAGGAGATGAGGAAGTAAAGTAATAAGAGCATCAGGTGTGATGCAAGTGAATGGATACATCCCAGGGATGTATCCAAGATTGAATAATGTCTGATAAGGCCTAATTGATATAAGATAGCACACTTACATGGTGAATAACTATATGTAAAGCACCTGATATTTTTGTTATTTGAGGTTTGATAGGATACCCCACCGACGTGGCGGGATACCCACGACTGACTCGGTAGAATATCCGTGACCGATACGGCGGCAAATCCGTAGGCCAGTGAGGAGGCTTATCCGTACACAGTAAGGACATCCCAGGGATGTTGTGATATGTTTGAAACCCCGCCACCGATCCCCAGGGGAAAGGGGTTTAGGTACTATTTGTATTCCCAGGGAATACATTTAAAACTGTCTATATAGATGACGATGAAGGGTATCTCATCGGGGCTCGATGCTATATTACTCAGAGATTACTTAAGTTGAAAGGTTAAGTTTTGCTTTAGGCCTATTCAGTGTCATTCATGATTAATTAAAAGACATGTGTAAATTACCAATAAAATGTGATTCTTTTCAACTGTTTTTCTCAGTAACTGCATAGACACATCATGCATGGCATATCATGGAATATATGTGAGTTTTAATTTATATGTTCACTGTGTTTTGTTCCCTATTGAGCTAGGATGTAGCTCACCCCTTAGACTATACGTCATAGGTCCACTACTAGCAGCTGCTGAGGCTTCAGGGGACATTGACCCTGGTGAGTCGGACCTTGCGCCTGGTGACGAGTTTGAGCCACCTCCTGAGGAATTCTTCTAGAGGACTCCGTTGTGCATCTTTGAGAGTTTTTGTGAGCTTATTTGGTACGGCTTGGTATGTTAAGCCTTGTTTTTGTTAAATGATGGGATTATTCTTTTGGGGCGAACCATCAGTAATGATCAGCTATCATCGATGGTTCGGATCGGTTCATACAGGGGCATGAGGGTAGAACTGTATTTTGGTTATGTTGATATAGTGATTTCGCATATATATTAAATGTTTTCTTTTGTCATATTGTTGCTTGATATACCAATGTTTCGTGCATAGCTAAGGGGCACGGTCAAGATGATCATGCTGATGGCATGGGTTTCGGGGTGTCGAAATCTGGGCTGTCACAGATTTACCTTATGATGTCCGCCACTTCTTCGAAAATTCTGAATATATAGAATAAAGTTTTGCATTCGGACCTTGACCCGAGACCTGTGCCTAATTGGGCAGACCAAAACACATGGTAAAGTCAAGTGAATTTGGCGAACTAAGTCAAAGGCCCAAAATCCTATACTCTTAGTAAATAGGATTGATAGGATTGACAAGAGGTTAGTTTAAAGACCCGGCCCATAGCTCGATAAAATTTGAGTTCAAGCCTGACCCAAGACATGGATCAAGGCCCATAAGAATTAAACGCCATGGCCTGGACCTTGGAAAGGCCTGCAAATCTTTGTTTTAGATCTAGCAAAGGCCTGAATTACTTAGGAATGACCTAATGGACCTTCAGACCTAAAAATCCATTGAGCCCATATAGTATTGAACCCGTTAGACTCATTTGGACCCACATCTCAATAGACCCATTTGAACTCGTACCATTGGATCTATTGGACTCATTGAACTCATGACCCCATGGACCCAAGGCCCTTACCCTAAATTATAGGATAAGTAAGATAATTGATCCATCTTGGAATAGTCAATTAGTTAACTTGAAATATAGGATTTCTAAAAAAATAAAAAAAATTGTCACTTTGATGCCTCAAATCTCGTTAGAGACAACCGAGTTTTTATCAACAATGATAAACATAAGTCTCCATTGGACTTTAAATCAAGGGAACACTTGATATAAGTGTAAGCTGACGAGATCCTCCGTTAGGATCAAGTCATTTGAAACTCGGACCTGACTTATGCTTGAACTTGAACCCATGCTAGAACTAGGACTAGTACCTGTACTTGAATTCCTGCTTGCACTAGAACTTGAACTTGAACTTGAATTCATGCTTGCACTTGAACTTATACTTGAACTTGAACTTGAATCTTGAACTTGTATTTGAACTTGATCTTGAACTAGTATTTTGAACTTGAACTTGGTCTAGAACTTGTATTTTAACTAGTACTTGAATCGAAACTCGAACTTGTATTTGAACTAGTATTTGAATTTGAACTCGAACTCAAATTTGAACTAGAACTTGAACTTGTATTTGAACTCGAATTTGAACTCAAATCTTGAACTTGTATTTGAACTCGAATTTGAACTGGAACTTGAACTCGATCTTGAACTTGTATTTGAACTAGTACTTGAACTTGTAGATGAGCTAGAATTTGTGCTTGAATCTTGAATTTAAACTGGTATTTGAGCTTAAATTTGAACTTTTGCTTGAACTTGATTTAGAACTAGTGTTTTGAACTTGAACTTGATCTAGAGCTTGTATCTGAACTTGAACTCATGCTTATGCTAGAAATTGTACTTGAACATGAATTCATGCTTGTACTAGAACTTGAACTCATGCTTGAATTAGAGTGTGTACTTGAACTTGATCTCAAACTTGAAAGAAAACTTGAATACTTGAATACTCAAATCTTAAACCCGAAATGGGTACTTGATTACTTGAATCTTGAACCTGAAATGGGTACTTGAATACTTGAATCTTCAACCCATAATGGGATCTTGAACTTGAACTTCTAGAAAAAAGTAAACTTTACTTGAAAATGGAAAATCCTGAATATACTGAACCATGAGCATTAATTACTTGATAACAAATCTTAAAATCTTGAAAGTGGAAAGTGATATTATCTTGAACTTGAAAGCTTCACATAGCTGATCACTATCCTCACAAATAGGCTCGTATGAGCACCCTGTACTTGAAAGGATTCTTGAAATGTCAGCTGAAGATCAGGTCTAGTTAGACCAACAGGGTCATTGATCCTGATCATGATTGGCTAAACGGCGGAGAGCGTCGGCCTTTGTTTGTGCAAACATTGACATCTTGAATCTTGAATCTTGAATCTTGGCCCATGGGTGGTATTCTGGTATCGACACTAAATTAATTAAAAGACACTATTAATAAACAAATACCCTAAATAAATAAGCATGATGTAATAAAGTAGAAAATTTACATATAAATAAACTTATAAACTTTAACGTAACTTGTAACTCTTGTTAGTTATTAATCTATAAAATAAATTCTCGTACTTAATAATATTGCATGTAAATTAGTATGTTTGTATTGAATTGTGAATATTTGCCTTCATGTCAGATAGTAATCGTTAATGTCTTCATACTTAGAATTCCTGTCTAGCATTAGTTTAATCTTGATTATCACGACTGGTGGAAACCCCACATGCACTTGCACCTATGGAATGTTCTTATACTACTTATACTAAAAACCTATTACAACGGCAACTAAGACTTTATTGAGCTTCATCAGTTTTAGTCTTTTCATGACCCAAAAATTCTAGAGGCCAGTCAGTAGCCACCTAGCCAAAGTTAGAGGAGCTAGACAAGGAAGGATCCAGAAGTGATCATCGAGCTGATAGTTTGAGCTCATCTTGCCTATAGAGCTACCAGCACTACACACTTGATTTCGATAGGATCTTTTCCTTTATCTCATTTTGGTTTTAAGTCCAGTACTTTTGAGAAATAGTCGATGTATCTTTATATTGGAACTTTGAATTATGATGATCTTTTAAGGCTTTACTTTTGGGAAAAATCTCTTGATTTATCTTATTTATAATTCCGCACTCGATAGAATTTTGCTACAATAAAATAGTAAAACCCGAACTTGCTCGAATAGGTTAAAAAAAATGGGAATTTAAATCGAAAGTATTTAAATATGTTTCCCCAAATTACTTTGATAAATGAAATTAATCATTTCCATAATTAAAGCATTTCCCGCGATATTTTAGAAAAAAAATATTTGTCAATTTACATGAAAAAAGAAAATGACTTAAAAACTTGAAATGCCCCAATCTGAATATTGGAAATATGAAAATGGTGCGTGTCCCGCGCCCGCCTAGGCGCCGCCGTTGGATATCGAACAAGGCTGTGGACGGGTGTGACAGTTGAATGAAACGATGATTGTTAAGCGGCATTTAATAAGATCAAAGGTTATCTCCTCAATCCTCTAGTTTTGGTACCCCCAGTACCCGGGAGGCCACTCCTAATGTATCTCTCAACGATGGAATTCTCGATGGGATGTGTCCTAGGGTAGCACGACGAAATCGAAAGAAAAGAGCAAGCCATCTACTACCTGAGCAAGAAGTTCACTGATTACGAGATGCACTATTCTCATATGGAGAAAGCATGTCTGGCTCTCATTTAGGCTACAGAGAGGCTACGTCACTACCTGCTCTCTCATGCAGTTCTCCTCCTAGCTCGAATGGATTCCTCGATGTACTTGTTTGAAAAGCTGACTCTCGCTGGCCGAACTGCATGCTGGTAACTCCTTTTATTAGAGTTCGACATCATATATGTCACACAAAAGTCAATCAAGGGGTAAGTACTCGCTGATCATCTTGTCGAAAATCCTTTACCTAACTACGAACCTTTGAGAACTAAATTCCCTGATGAGGACATCTTGTTCATGACAGCAGACACAGAAGAGGTAGAAGAGTCCTGGGTAATGCACTTCGACGGGATATCAAATGTTGAAGGTCAAGGAGTAGGTGATGTTCTAATCTCTCCAAGAGGGTCCCACATACCGGTCTCCATCAAGCTCAATTTTCCTTACACTAATAATATGGCCAAATACGAAGCCTGCGTAGCCAGTTTACAGGCAACTCTTGATCTGAATGTACCTGATCTCAAGGTATTTGGCAACTCAAAGTTAATCATATGATAGACCAATGGAGATTGGAAGATGAAAGAATAGAAGTTGATCCCATACCATGAACATCTTGAGGATCTGATCGCCAGCTTCGATAATGTTACATTCTCCTATGTCTCGCAAGCAAGAAATTGGTTTGCTTACGCACTCGCAACCTTGGCATCAATGGTCAAAATTTCATATGACATCGACATGAAGCCTATCATGATTGAGCAAAGAAACGAGTTAGCCTTCTACCTCCAGATTGAGGGATCTACAGATACAGATGATGAGCCACCTTGGTTCTCAGATATCAAAAACTTCCTCAAAACTCGGGCATTCCCCGAAGGTACATCCAAGATGAACAAGCAAACCATTCAACATTTAGCGATAAATTACGTCATCTACGGTGAGTGCCTCTAAAAATGGTCATATAATAACATCCTGCTCAGGTGTCTAACCGAGAGCAAGGTAGCCAACATTGTAAAGGAGATACACGAAGGAGTATGCGGGGCCCATGTCAATGGGCACATGCTCGCCCAAAAGATCCTACGACAAGGGTATTTTTGGACTACCATGGAAACTGACTATTGGAAGCATGTCCAAAAGTGCTACAAATGTCAGGAACACTCCAGTTTGATACATACTCCTGCTATAGATCTGCACAACATGACCACTCCATGACAATTTGCCACATGGGGCCTCGAGGTCGTAGAAAAAGTCAATCCTAAAGCTTCAAACAGGCATCAGTTCATCCTGGTTGCTATCGAGTACTTCACTAAATGGGTAGAGTTACATGAGAATCATGAGCAGTCATGTTGAGAAGTTCATCAAGAATAACATCATTTGTTGTTTCAGCATGTCCAAGGATTTCATTACAGATAACAACCTTATGCAAGTAGTACAAAATCAAACATCATCGCTCGTCACCATATCGGCCAAAAATTAATGAGGCCTGATCAGTCACATAATATACCATTTTATCACCCTTAACTTAGGGATGCTAGGACTTAGTTTGCTACTAATAAGTTACTGATGTGCAGATATTAAGAAAAATAGCAAAAGAGAACCCAAAATATTGATATTCGTCAAAATCAACTCATAAGCAATAAAAAGACGATTGAACGAAAAAGATGAATCCTCGCCTATTGAAAGATGAAAAATCATGTTCTACGATTGAGCGTTGTTTGCTGTAAATGAGTAAAAAGTAGAAAATCATAATTTATGATTCTACAGAAAGACGATCCAAGTGAAAGCGATCCAAAGAGGATTACGATCAATCATTATGGGAAATCGTCCAGAAAATCATCAACTGTGAGAAAGCTATGAAGAATGGAAAATCGTGATTTACGATTTTACAAAATGAAAGCCTATTGTTGTTATTGATCATGTGAGCTTACACCTCCATCAGTATAATTAGAAGAATTCTTGACTTAGAAGTATGGCCAATAACGGATCTGAGAAGATTAACGAAGAAGATTCTTAAAGGGCTCTGCTGCTAAAATAAAGGAGAAAATTTAAAAGTACATCAACTATCTGAAGCAAGGAAAGATAAAATTAGAATTAGAATTATATTAGGATACTTTTATTTTAGTAGTTTCTTTTATTAGAATTAGAAGTTTTGTAAGCCAACCCCTTATGATCTATAAATAAGAGGGCTTGGTATAGGAATTAGCATCGAAGAAATTCCCAGCATCAATTGACAACTGAGGTTGTATTTTCTTCCAATCATTAGAGTAGTTTAGTTTAGATATCCAAGGTTCCTCGATCACAATTGACGATTGGAATTGAGAGCTGGAAGATTGGAGTAGATATCTATAGTTTCTCCGAAGCAATTGACAACTGTGGCTGAGGGGTGAAAGATATAATTTTTATTGCTTTCTAGTGTAGATTTATTTTATTGTAATTTCCTGCTTTGTAAACATCTTCAAATTTTAATTTGAATTGACGACTCAGGTTAAGGTTTGCAGATTAGTGTAATGGTTTTTATTTTTCATTTTTGATTTTCTAAAATTTGATTGGTGCCCAAATTTCTGGTAGATTAAAGATTAGATTAAATCTATGTTGAAGGATTTTAGTTATTTGATTGACGCCCAAATTCTAAAAGGCTGCAATACGGTGTAACGGTATTTTAAATTTGTAAACATCTGATAGCTGAAGATTGTCATTGACAACCACAATCTGAAGGAGGATTTAGGATTTATTTTCTATAATTTAATTTAATAAACCATTCTTTATTCATATTTCTCAAGTAGTTTAGGATCTTAAAAGATAAATATAATTTTTAGAAAATTAATATATATATATAATATATAAAATATATCCTCGTGAGAACAATCTTATACTAGCTCTACAATTTCCATTATGCACTTGTAATAGGTTAAGACTTAATTAGATACGTATATAAGTAATCAGCAATCAAGTTTTTGGGACCGCTGTCGTGGATAAAAAAATATTATATTTATATTAATTTAAGAAAATAAGTATTTATCTTTCTCTTTTTATATTTCTTTATATTTTTAATTTTCTTTCATCACTTTTTAAATCTTTTACAGGTTTATTCGAAGTAACGAATCATGGTTTCAATGTCTCCTAATTAGAGAAGCTAGAGGCTCAGATTTGTTCCTCTCCATGCCTTCTAGAATAAAAATTAAATAAAATTAAAAACATAAAAACATAATTTTTCTTTTTGTATGCATCACACTCAATCTCGAAGTCTAGATTTCTTCGAGTGTGATCCAGAAATTGAAAGGACTCTCTTACGTAATCTAGCAGCAAACCAAACTCCCATAAGAGAATCCTTAACCATGGCTAATGATCGTTCAATTCAAGCACACTTCAGCCCCGTTGCTCTGACTGCACCCTCCTGTACAGTTATACCAGAGGTCACAGTCGAATAAAATTATGAAATCAAGCTCAATACACTTCAAGCTGTACCTGCTTTTATGGGCTTGATAGAGAGGATCCCTATCAACATTTAAGGGATTTTATAAAACTCTACACGATGTTACAACTATCGGCAGCTAATGAGGAATTAGTTAATTTAAGGCTATTCCCTTTCTCTCTCAAAGATAGAGCAAAAGTATGGCTGACTTCACTGCCTGCCAGGAGTATAACAACTTGGGATGAACTGCAATTTATATTCTTAAATGAATACTTCCCAATTGGTAGAACTAACCAGATTTGGCATGCAACTCAAGATTTCAGGCAACAGCTTGGAGAATTATTTTATGAAAGTTGGCAGCGCATGAAAGACCTACTGAGGAAGTGCCCTCATCATGATGTGTTGAACTGGTCAATAGCATAGAGTTTCTATCAAGGATTGACTGAGACTAACTAGTCTACAGTTGATGTCGTAAGCGGAGGAGCCTTTATGGCTCAGAATGGCCAACAGTCCTAGAACTTATTCGAGAAACTGGCCAATAACTCAAAGCAAAAACAGGCTCTACTTAATTCTGATCCTGATATCACTCATTACACCCCGCTCGCGAGGAGTGAACTTTACGATATTAGTAAAGATAAAGTAAAGAAAGAGAATGATATGAGCACAAAGTTTTTGGCTCTTGAATAAAAGATCGCAACTCTATTGGCTACCAAATCTAGCACTTCGGATAGACCTTGGCAAACTGTTCTATTTGCCAAACTCAGTCTTATAACAAAAACCCAGCTACGCCATCATACTAGGAGGTAGTGGAAAATGAGCAAGTAATGGCTTTTTAGAGGGGAGATTATGGAAACACGTATAATCCAACATGGAGGAACCACCCTAGATTTAACTATGGTTCCACAGGAGCACAACTAGAACCCTTAGTTGCGCAACCCCGATTTCTCCAGACCTAAGTTTTCCACCAAAGACCTCATATGCCTACTGTGCAACCCCAATTTAGACCATAGAGCAATGCACCTGACGCCATAGTTGTTGAAATCCTCCGGGATTTAAAACAATAGTTACATTACCATTCGAAAGATTTACATCAACTTGCCCAGTTCTCTCAGGTGCTCCATTCTCATACGCAGTTCATCACGAAGCTGGAAAGCTAGATAGGCCAGCTAGGTTCCCAGGTGGTGAAAAGAGAGAATGGCCAATTGCCAACGCAGCCAGTCAGCGATCCTAGAGGAGAAGTGTTCTTTGGGGAGACATCGACTCTCCAAAATCCAATATAAAAATCTCATGGATCGTCGAGCTACTGACTCATCCGTAGTGCCTATTATAAAATATGTAGAGTTATTTCTTTTTCTTTTAATCCTAGGTATTACACCATGACCCAAATCATTGAAAAATGATGGATCGTAATATAACTCCTATTATATGTTATATTGAACAATCATATGGATTATGATTGATCATCATGTCTATTCTATCAGTGAAAGCATAGTGACTATGATTCAACTGATATGAGGGTTCGTACTTACCATTGCTGAGAGCTAGAGTCGACCGCTGACTCTAGGTTAAAATATGCATGATGACTGATTCAGCAGGTCATCACTGAAATTAGGCCTACATTTTTTAGAGTGGGTACGTCGGCCCCATTATCGTGCCCTCCATTTTTGCTATCATTTTCTCTCTATTTTTTAAAAACTCATCGACTAAGACTCAACCGTTTTTATTTCTTAAATCTTCCTTGTATCTCCTATTTGATTTTGGAAACCCTATTCAAGTTCTAAACAAAATCTTAAAACTAGGGTTTATTGTTGATTCAAGATCAAGGAAAGAATCTCTATCTTTAACGGAGGAGTCTCTGCAATCATTTTCAAATTTGTATATGAAAGTTGCAATTTACTGAACAATATTCTCTACATCTTATAGACAAAGAAATTGTAGTATGTCGGGAGAAACGGGGAAGCGACAGAGGGAGGAAGAAGGTGATGGAGGTAACAATTCAGATAACTCTCCACTTACAAGCCATATTGCACTGTTTTCTACCCTCAAAGCTAAATCAAAAGCAGCAAACCAACCTAAAATGAAAGCTAGGTCCTTGGGGGTGGTTATTAAAGAAACTCAATCTGAAGGAAGGGGAATGAATCAATACCTGCCCCTGAAAAGAGTACAAAAATGGATAAAGGCAAAAAGCCAATGACCTCTGATAGGACATTGGAATGACTCCTTAAATCAATGAAACATCATCTAGTGGGAGCCGAAGTCTCAGTAGACGTTTATGTTTTGGAAAATTTTGAAATTAGTGGAGAAGCCATCAAATATATTAAGGATGCTGGGCTGCAATATTTCCTAGAACTAGGCATCACACCAGTCTATCCTAGAGTGGTGAGGGTGTTTTATAAAAACTTGAGCAACAACAGCAAGAAGTATTGACAGGCTATCAATCTGGATTACAAAGGAGATGATCTCTAGGGTAATGCACACACCTATGCAAATATCTGAACTACCCTCTGACCATCCGAAAGCCCATATGTTAAGGATCTCACCCAATGTTCTCCTGGAATTTGTACAAATGGCAACGATCTACTAGGAAAACCTTCTCTGGATAGTTCTTTTTTCCTTCACAAGGATTTGGAAGCACGAAGTTTATCCCTTCATTTCATAGATGTTTTAATTCATAAAACCATTAACCCCACTGGTCACGGTACACAGAGGCGAGCACTTTTTGTAAGGGCATTATACCTAATGGCTAATCGTTACTGGTTTGATGTCTCTTTCTACCTCTTAGAACTTATAAGTATCGTAAGGGAGAAACTGAATAGGGGGAAGTACGAAAAAAATAAATTGAGTTTGCCTTTTGGAGGCTTAATTACCAATTTATTAATGAATGTGGGATATGAATTTGACCCCAAAGAAAAGGCTCTTCCTAAAACAGAGGAAAGCCTTGCTACTAAAACCTATAGGAGAACTCTAAGTGTTGCAAATAAATAAAAAATTTCTATTTCAGCATGCACAAAGAGTATACCCTCTATGCCTGAGGGCCGAGAAGAGTCTGCTATGAAGCAGTTAGCAGAAATTATGGTCCTAGAAGAAGCAGTCACGGGAGAAGAGGGAGTGAGTACTTTTACTCAACCTCAAGAGAGAGCAGAGATTGGCTCTCCAATACATGATAGAGTAGCCTCCCAGTTGCAAACCAAGCTAGTATGTATGACCCCGCTCTGGACTCACCAAATGGGCCTACTATGCCCCCTTCAACTAAGGCAGACACACTGCTAATTGTTACAAAAGTAGAGCTTTTGAGCCCATACATCGAAGTAGCATAAGAAATGCATATTACTGAAATGGCTACTTCTAGCCACATTCCTGCACCAATAGAGCCTGTTGTTCTACCAATAATTTCAACCACTACAGAGCAGACTCTCATAGTTGAAGTAGCAGAAGCAGGACCAAGCTCTAAATTACCAAGAGTCACAGAGTTGTTAAATGGAGAAGGATCCCCCGTTGATCCTCCAGTCACCACCATATCAATCCCCGAACTAGAAAGGAGATTGAAGGCAGTGGAACAATGGCAACTTGTAAATTAATCAAATCTAATGCTAGTACCAGATGTAATAAGAAGACTAGGGGAAGTAGAGCAATGGAAAAATACAAATGCCCAAATTTTAATGCCACTACTAGGTGTGGTGAGAAAGTGGATGGATGAGTTCCACAGACTGAAGAACAGAGTTGTTGAAACTACAATCACTACGCAAGAGCGCACAGAGATAGTAGAAGGCTTGCGATGGAAAGCTGCAAAAGATCATTATGCGCACTGGACAACAGAAACTGAAAAAAGAGTCCAAGAAGCCACTTCAACCCTTCAAGCACAAATCACCCAGATGCAAAGAGAAAATAGAATGATGAGTGAAAAGCAACATGCATGGGAAGAAGAGAAGAAGGCATATGAAGAAAAATTCACAACTTTGATTGAACAATTTGGAGGATTAATGAAAATTTCAGATGATACAAAAACTGTAAAAGAAAAAGCTCTTAAAGATTACCAGTAAGAACTCCATAAATAGATGGGTGAGAAGAATCATCTACTAATCGTAGCTGAAGAGAAAAATTATGAAACTACAAGAAGATAATGATTCCCTCAGTTTAACCAATACTGAACAGAAGTAGATTATTGAGTCTCTCACAAAGAAGTGTTGGGCCACAGTTACAAAAGAATAAGCCAAAGCAGAAAAGCTGAGAAAGGAAATACAACTAAAATCTGTCATAATTAAAAAGTTGACTACGGATTTAACAAACAAAGAAAAGGTAGAAAAGGAGAAACGAACTCTGGAAGGAAGCTCCTGAAGAATGATAGATGAGAAAGAAAGCACGGATGAGGCTGAGCCTGCAATACAAAGCCAACCACTCTCAGAAGAACAAGATAATTACTCTACAGATGTGGTGTCTGATTCGAAAGAAGACCCTACTACTTCGATTCTTGTACCATACCCTTCATCACCAAGTGAGTGAAAAATTACAGAACATCACAAGCCTCACAAGTATGATCTTTAAGGTAAATAAATTAGCACTTTAGCTTTTTTTTTCCTACGGTTATACTTTTATGTAATTAGTTTTTATTTTTTTAGTATCTATAATTTTATTTTCATGTTCATTGTAAATATTTAGATAATATATGACATTTTCTTTTAACTAACTTTTTAACTGTGTAATTGTTCCTAATTTTTTTATTATTATTATTATTGATATCTCTTAGAATAAAACGGATGTGTTTTCCTCAAGTTTGGGGGACATTCTTTAAAGATTTTTTTTCACATTCGGAATACGATCGGTAATATCAGCAATTCAGGTAAATAAATTTTGAGTGTTCCCTATTTTTGTGCCAATGAGGGTATTGTCTAAATTAAGTTTGGGGGGATACACAACTTCTGTAAAAATTGTTTTATAGTTAATTATTATATGTGAATTATGATAGAAAAAATTACGAATCTTGAAAACTTATGATCCATCATAGTAGAAGTTGAATAATTAAGAATATAGGACAGTATAATTCATATTTTAGCTCATTGAACACTAAATTAGATTGAATATTTGAAACAATAGATTGATCTGAACTGCAATAATTAGACTATAGATTTAAAATTATAAACTAGTGAGCATCAGAGACTAATTTTTCCTTTCCTTGAAAGAGAGATTGCTTCTATTCAATTCAATATCTTTGAACTTCTGTATTGTTTTTTCTGATAAATCTCATATTGCTAACTTTAGAATCAAAATAGTCTTTGACTATGATAACTTGATTTTTTTTCTAGAACTATCTATTAGAAATATCAAAACAATAAGGCATCTATGCTAGTAAATTATAAAGATGATTAAAGGCTATCTTTTATTTAACCAGAGCTAAAAAGCAAAAATCTTAAAAAATAACTTACCTTTGAACCCATATTAGAAGCCTGGACCGACTTTCTTTGTACCAAAAATCTTGAAAATCCTTAACCATAAGTACTACCTAAAGCTTTCAACCTTTAACCCTTACATTTTCTATGAATTTAAAATATAAAAGAAGGGAAGAAGAGGGAGTGGATTGAGTAAAAGTAAATACAGAAAAAGGGATATGCGACAAAAGGGTACAACTGAAGAAATACACAGAAGAAAAGAATATGAGAAAAGAATGAAAAATCGTAAAAATGACGATTTCTGAAAGAGCTTTTGAAAAGAATGAAAAATTGTAAAAAGGTGATTTTAGATCAAAATGGGATTTTATAAAAATAAAAATGGGAAGAAGCATCCAAATTCGTGGATACTTACTAAAGTAGAAAAGAAAAGAAGAGAAAAAGATGGGGGAAAGAAGAACTAAATTCTCATAAATATTTTGAATCATTTTCTATCTTTCTTTGACACCTTCTGAAACCAAAGCCCCATTACAAGCTGAAGGAAAGACCTTTTTGATTTATGACTTGTAAAAGCATAAGCCTAGTAGAGATATGAATAATAGATACTATGTATTACACAGGGAATCATATGAATAGAATAGATGATCTTTTCCATGAGATTAAATTTTTTTTTTTGCAATTATCCTTTGACTAAATTCTTCTAAATACACTGTGAGAACCCAGAATTTTGATTTTTTTTCTGAGAGTATGTCAATAGTGAGTTTTTGAATGAAAGTATTTTCTAAAATTGCAGTTTAGAAAAATCTATGAAGAATAAATTGTTCATTGATGCATAAACTCCGTGCTTACTATGAATTGAAATTGTTGGAGTTCTAATTAAGGATAACTGTTATAATGGAAAGCAAGGATAAAAGATTGGTAATTTTAGTAAATCATAACGACTATGTGATGATCAACTTAGTTAACTTAGTTAGTGTACGAAAATTAGTTTAGATTTTTAACCTTTCGTTTTCTTATAAATTTTGAAAAATATTTTAAAAAATTAAAAAATATTTGAAGTTTGTAGGTAACTTCACCAAAAATCTTCAGGAGACTCCAACTCCTCCACTAGGGATCACCTTGGGGTTTTAAAGGCTTGTTGCATCTGCTAAATGCAATCATGCTCCCTACGAAAGTGGCATTTAAATTTTTTAGTTAGAATATTTTATATTTCCTTGTTTACTAAGGACTAGCCAAGCGTAAGTTTAGGGGTGTGATCAGTCACATAATATACCATTCTATCACCATTAACTTAGTGATGCTAGGACTTAGTTTGCTACTAAAAAGTTACTGATGTACAAATATTAAGAAAAATAGTAAACGAGAACCCAAAATGTTAATATTTATCAAAATGAACTCATAAAACAATAAAAAGACGATTGAACGAAAAAGATGAATCCTCGCCTACTAAAAGATGGAAAATCATGTTCTATGATTGAGCGTTGTTTGCTGTAAGAGAGTAAAAAGTAAAAAATCATAATTTACGATTCTTCAGAAAGATGTTCCAAGTGGAAGTGATATAAAGCGGATTACGATCAATCGTTATAGGAAATCATCCAGAAAATCATCAACTATGAGAAAGCTATGAAGAATGGAAAATCGTGATTTACAATTTTATAGAATGAAAGCTTATTGTTGTTGTTGATCACATGAACTTACACCGTCATGAGTATAATTAGAAGAATTCTTGACTTAGAAGTTTGGCCAATCACGGATATGAGAAAATTGATGAAAAAGACTCTTAAAGGGCTCTGCTGCTGAAATAAAGGAGAAAATCCAGAAGTACATCAATTATCCTAAGCAAGTAAAGATAAAATTAGAATTAGAATTATATTAGGATACTTTTATTTTAGTAGTTTCTTTTATTAGAATTAGGAGTTTGTAAACCGACTCCTTATGATCTATAAATAAGAGGCTTGATATAGGAATTAGCATTGAAGAAATTCCCAACATCAATTGACAACTGAGATTATATTTTCTTCTGATCATTAGAGTAGTTTAGTTTAGATATCCAAAGTTCTTCGATCACAATTGATTATTGGGATTGAGAGCTAGAAGATTAGAGTAGATATCTATAGTTTCTCAAAAGTAATTGACGACTGTAGCTGAGGGGTGAAAGATATAATTTTTAGTGCTTTCTATTGTAGATTTATTTTATTGTAATTTCCTGCTTTGTAAATATCTTCAAATTTTAATTTGAATTGACGACTCAGGTTAATATTTGTAGATTAGTGTAATAGTTTTTATTTTCCATCTTTGATTTTCTAAAATTTGATTGACACCCAAATTTCTGGTAGATTAAAAATTAGATTAAATGTGTTGAAGGATTTTAGTTATTTGATTGACTCTCAAATTCTAGAAGACTGTAATATGGTGTAACAATATTTTAAATTTGTAAACATCCGATAGCTGAAAATTGGGATTGACAACCATAATCTGAAGAAAGAGGATTTAGGATTTATTTTCTACAATTTAGTTTAAGAAACCATTCCTTATTCATATTTCTCAAGTAGTTTAGGATTGTAAAGATAAAAATAAGTTTTCATAAATATAGATAAGATAAATACTTCTTCGTGGGAACGATTGATCAGTCACATAATTTACCATTTTATCACCCTTAACTTAGTGTTGCTAGGACTTAGTTTGCTACTAACGAGTTACTGATGTATAGATACTAAAGATAAGTAATAAATTAAAGTCTAAGTATTAATCCTTATCAAAATGAACTCAAAAAGCAATAAGAAAAATGATTGGGCGAAAGAGACGATTTGTCGCTACTGAAAGTCAGAAAATCGTAATTTACGATTCTTTCAAAAGAGACAAAAAGAAAAAAATGATCAAGCATAATTCAGAGAATCATCAACTATAAGGAAGCTATGAAAGATAGAAAATCATGATTAACGATTTTCTATGAACGAGAAAAAAATGAAAATTTGGGATTTATGATTTCCCAAAATAGAAACTTTCCTACTATTGTTGTTGTTGTTCATCATATGAGAACTATCACAACTATATCTAAAATTAGAAGACTCCTATAATTAGAAGTCTGATGAACCACGGATCTAAGAAGATTGATAAAGATCTAAATTTGAAAGACTCTGCTACTGCTCGATAAAAAATACTCTAGAAGCACATCAACTAAAGAAAGCAAGGAAAGATAAAATTAGGAATTAGAGTTATAATAGGATACTTTTATTTTTAGTAGTTTCTTTTATTAGAACTAGATCTTTGTAAACTGACCCCTTATGATCTATAAATAAGAGGTCTTGGCATAGGAAGAGGCATCGAAGAATTTCAGCATCAATTGACGACTGAGGTTGGATTTTCTTCCGATCAGTAGTGTATACTAGTTAGAGTAGTTTAGATATCTAAGGTTTCTCAAGAGCAATTAACGACTGTAATTGAGTGCTGAAGATTAGTATAGATATCTGTAATTTCTCAGGAGCAATTGACGACTGCGGCTAAGGGGTGAAGGATATATTTTACTTTACTTTCTAGTTTAGATTTTATTTTCTTTGTAAACATCTCCAAGTTTTAATTTGAATTGACGACTCAAGTTAGAATTTACAGATTAGTGTAACGAGTTTTACTTTTTCATCTTTAGTTTTCTAGAGTTTGATTGACGCTTAAATTTTTGGTTAATTATTGATTAGATTAAATCTATATTAATAGGATCTTAGACTTGATTGACGACCAATGCTAGGAAACTTGATATATGGCGTAATAGTATTATTTATTTTCATAAATATCCGATAGTTGAAGATTCAGATTGACGACCTTAATCTGAAGAAGGAGGATTATAATTTAATTTTATGCACTTAGTTTAAATACCCATTCTTTTATTCATATTTCTCTAGTAGATTAGGAAATCTTAAGGATAAATAAAAGTTTTTAAAATAAGGATTTAGATAAAAGATACAAAGCAAAGGAATTAATACGATAATAAACTTCCTCATGGGAACGATCCTAATGCTAGTACAATAATTCCATTGTGCGCTTGCAATAGGCTAAGACTTGAATTTAATATAATTATAATACATAAAAAAAGATAAGTCAAGTTTTTGGCGCCGCTGCTGGGGAAGCAAAATTTATCTAATTTTTTTCATGTTTTTATCTAATATTTTTATCCTTTTTAGAAACCAATATTTATCTTTCTCTTTTTATATTTCTTTATATTTTTATTTTTATTTGATCTCTTCTTAATATTTTATAGGTTTATTCGGAGGAGTGAATTAAAAGTTTTCAACTTCTCCTAATCACAAAAGCCAGAAACTTAGATTTGTTTTCTCTCCCTGATCTTCTAAAATAAAAATTATATAAATATTAAATACAAAAATATTTACTTTTTGGTGTATGCATTATACCCAATTTAGAAGACTAGACTCTTTCGAACACGATTCAGAAATTAAGCAAACTTTCTTGCGCAGACTTGCATTAAACCGATCCTCTGCAGGAAACTCACAACCCATGGCTGGCGGACTTTCAATCGAAGCACATTTCAGCCCAATAGCTTTGACTGAGCCTTCTTGTATAGTTATACCAAAGGTGGCTGAAGGTCAAAAATATGACATCAAGCCTCACACACTCCAAACTCTACAAATTTCATGGGCTTGATAGAAAAGATCCTTACCAGCACTTGAGGGACTTCATAAAAATCTGCACAATGCTACAGACTACGACCAGTAAAAAAGCTATAAGACTGCGTTAGTTTCCTTTCTCTCTTAAAGATAGGGCAAAGGCATGGTTAGTCTCGCTACTTGCCAAGAGTATCACCACTTGGGAGGACTTACAGTCCAAATTTCTTGCTCAATACTTTTCAATTGGTAGAACAAACTAAATTTGCCAAGTGATTCAAAGCTTCAGGCAAAGACCTGGAGAATTATTTTATGAGAGTTGACAACGGATGAAGGATTTTCTACGAAAATGCCCTTATCACAAGGTGCCGAATTGGTCTATAGCACAGAATTTTCACTAGGGATTGACTAAGACTAACCAGTCCACAGTCGATGCAGTAAGCAGAGGAGCCTTCATGGCCCAAAATGGCCAGCAGACCTTAAATTTATTTGAGAAACTGGCCAACACTTCAAAGCAAAAATATGCTTTATTGCAGACTGACCCAGAGATTGCTTGTCATACCCCACTCGCAAGAGATGGGGTCTATGAAATCAATAAAGAAAAAGTGAAAACTGAGGACGACATGAGTGCAAAAGTTTTAGCTCTTGAGCAGAAAATTGTTGCACTCATGAATTCCAACCCAAATACTCTGGATAGGCCTACAACAAACCCTCAAATTTGCTAGGCTCACACATATACGGAGAACCCTACTGCGCCACAATACCAAGAATTGGTGGAAAGAGAGCAAGTAATGGCCTTTCAGAGGGGAGACTATGGGAACACATACAACCCCGCATGGAGGAATCACCCGAGATTTAATTATGGTTCCACCGCTGAAGCGCAACCAACACCATTAGTTACGTTGCCCCGATTTCCCCAGACCCAAGTTTTTCACCAAAGACCCCAATTACAGGCAGCACATACCCCAAATTGGACTACGGAGCAGTATGCCTGATGCTACGATTGTTCAAATCCTTCAATATTTGCAACAATAGTCGCACCAGCATTCACGAGATTTGCACCAACTCGCTCAATTCTCATACACTGTCCATAATGAAGCTGGAAAGTCAAATTAGACAACTAGCTTCCCAAGTGGCAAAGAGAGAGAATGGCCAATTACCTACGCATCCAGTAAGTAATCCTAGAGGACAAGCTTTCCTGAGAGAGACAATTGCTCCCCAAAATCCAATTTAAAAATCTCGTGGATCGTCGAGCTACCGACTCATCCGTAGCACCAAATGTAAAATATGTGAATAATTTTTATTTTCATTTTTTTAGAGTATCATTTTGTGCAACCGTGGGATCCGTGAAGGTCCCGTCGCGACGATGTGCTCTCTAACGAAAAATATAGAGTCGCCACCCGAAGCTTTCGGTGTCCCGGGATACCTAGTTCATTTTTATGAGCAACGAAGTGCTAAAAATATGACTCTGAATCTGGTCCACACCAAAGGCTCTTGGGTAGGGGCTTCGGTTATCGATCGGGAAGGTGTTAGGCACCCGATCAACCCGCTTAACACGGTCTCTACTAATGGCTAAAAATAAAATGATGTAAAAGACAAGAAAATGGTTCCCTCTTGCCCAAATGGGCCTCCAATCCTATTTGTGCCCCTCCATTCCTACCAAAAATTCGGCGGCGTAACGGCACAAATGAGAGGATGGAAGGAGCTAGAAAGAGATAGGAGAAGAAAGGAGAGAGCCGGAGCCCTCGGGCCCTTGTAGCACCGTAGAGGAGCCTTGCTTGGCTTGCTTTTGATGAGCTTTTGAAGGCTTGAATGGTAGAGAAATGGGTTCTAACCACTAAGGCTTGAAGCTAAGGGAAGGAGAAGGGAGGCTAGGGGATCACACACACCTAGGCTATGGATTTTTAATGTAAGAACAAGCTTGGAAGGGGTTTTAGAATTCTTGAATTTTAGGTGAAAATAGTGCACCAAAGGGAGGAAGAACTTCTCACTTTTAAGCTCTTTCTCTCTTAAGCAAAATTCTCAACCCTTAAACCAAGGGGTGAGGGGCTCTATTTTTAGGAAATGGGTGGGTTATGGGGCCACTTAGATGCTAATTGGGTTTATCAATTAGGTAATCTTGCATCTAAGGATTCCTAGGGTTTTTGGGGCCTTGAAAGGTGTGGGAAGGTCCTCCAATGGTGGATGATGGGGTGAGGCCTTGAACCACTTAAGGGGTTGCCAATAGGTGAGGAATGGGTGCAACAGGACTATCAAAACACACCCCAAAGGTCGAGGTGGTCAACAAGTCAAACCCCTAGCACGAATTTTGAGGCACGAACTATTAGTTGCCAAATAAATGTACAATAAAAACAAAGGTCACGCAGTTCCTGGAAGTTAGCCTCACGAGGGGTTGTGGGACCCATTTATGCCTGGCGCAACTATTAGTTGCGCCAGGCCATTTCTGGGGAAAAAATACCTGGCACAACTATTAGTTGCGCCAGGCAAATCCAGGGGGAAAATGGCCTGGCACAACTATTAGTTGCGCCAAGCAAAAATCCTGAAATTCTGCCCGAATTGCAAATGGCCATAACGTTTGATGTACAACTCTGATTAGGGTGATTCTTGACTTGTTGGAAAGCTAGAGAAGTCCTCTTTCTAATGGTATATGATTTGATATTAGTAAAAGGCCTTAGACAGTCCTGGTGCACCACTCTTCATCCATTGCCCGGGAAGGTTAGGTTTAGGGTTCGGAATGGGTTCTAAGGGTTGGGATTGGTTTCTAAAGGTTCGGGGTAGGTTCCTAAGGGGTCTAGGATGATTCTTAAGGGTTTGGAGTGATTCTTAAAGGTTCCATTCATACCATCAAAAGCTCAGAATTGCACCTCTCTTAAAAGGTGTTTCGATCGGGCCTTGAGCCAAATTTGGGTGTCTATAGATGCCCCTCTTTGGTATCCGATCACTGGTGATCGTATGCCAAAGAAAAGAGACATCCGAAGAGGCCCAAGGCATTACTGACGGGTTCGCTGTATTCAGAACAAACTTCAAACATCAGGTGAGTAACATGGTGAGAAAACGAAAGCCTTGGAGTGCCCGGCTAATCATTTGTTTCTCGAGGTAATCGGTTCCCAAGCGCTTAGCGACATTACTAGGCATAAGCGAGGTGGAATGAGTTGCGAACTCCATATAGTCGGGAAAGATGTTCACTTCTCGGGATGATTTTGAAGGTATCGATGTTAGAGATTCATTCTAAACGCAACAGCTTCGTAAGTAAGAGGGGTGATCGACCCACATTCAAAGATATGTGCAAAGTAGATATACGTAAGGCTCCACAGTTTGCGTCCAATCCTACAAGGCATTTGATAACCTTATTGGATTATTTGCGGGTGCCCTTGCAGAAAGCAGGGTTCAAGATCTTTGGGCGAACCCATCGATCCCGAAGTTTATTTAGCATGACCACCTGAGCGAAGTGAATAGATGTCACAACGCTTTTTAGGAGTGTGTGCCATTTTTCAAAACGTGCCCCAGATCCACATGACCTAGAGTATCCAGTTTCGACTTCCTTGAACAGATCCAGCCAAACATTGGGCACCTCCTAAAAGGGGGCATCCAATCCTAGCCTCTGTTGACAATAATCATAATCATCAATTAACTATGCATAATCATGCACCCATCAGGGGCAATAAGCAACAACAAAGGCGATGGAAGCCTCGACCCGGACCCGCCCGGGTACAATTTACAGGGATAAACGACCATCATACGGATACTCATACGGATACCCAGACGCATGGCATACACTTTATAGGGATACCGCTGCCCATACAGGTTTTAAGCCTGCAGAAAATAAAAGGGAAATGAACCCTTCTGAATGCATGATTGCACATAGTTTGATTGACACATAATCTCATTCCCAACAGGTTGGTCTCAACCAACGATTGACCTTTTTCAACGGAGAATCTAAAGCTTAAGACAACTCAAGTTCACACAAATCCAAAACAGAGTGCTCATTACTCAAAAGATTTAGCAGTGGAGTTGACCGAATCGAAACATTGACTGTTTGACCAGGACTGACACCGTTGCTCCTACTTTGGAGTAGGATCCATAGATCTAAGGCGAACCTTTAACCTAGGACATTAATTTTGCATATCTGCGTTATCGATAAAACATTGATATTTTACCGCATCGAAACACGCATGTGCGTCCTGTGGGGAATCCATTTTTTTTGGTTTTCTATCATTTATGATGATTTTTTTTTTTTTCTGATTGTTATTTTGTATGATTTTTGGGATTTTTTGAAGTTTATAATTTTATGTGAATTTTTTGGAATTAAAAAGCTATTATTTTATGCGAATTTTTTGAAATTTAAAAGCTATCATTTTATGTGAATTTTTTTGAAATTTTTTTTTTAAAAGCTATCATTTTATGTGAATTTTTTTGAAGTTTTATATATATGTATATATTTTTGGATTTTATGGAACTTTGAAGTTTATTGTGTTACCTGTTTTTTTTTTTTTTGGGAAGTCTTTTGTGAATGCTTCTGGCTTCTCTGCTGGGGATTTTTGTAGGACCGAGGTACTTTCTGACCCTGGTCCATTTTATTTTAGCACGGCTTCCACGGCAAGTCGAAGGATAATCGAAACGCCGTCCTGGGGGCACGTGCATTGGACGGGAGTAGCGGAATGAACCATCCAAAAGGAACGGGGGACCCATCCTTCTCATCTGGCCCAAACCCGGCCCAAGACCTGTCCTAAATGCCTGGCGCAACTATTAGTTGCGCCAGGTTTAGCTGGGGGTTTTAAAAGACAGCCTGAACACGGGCTGTGGGGTCTTTTATTCGAATTTTTTCTTCCCTCTTCTTTCTTGTAACCGAAAACTGCCCTCCCCCTACCTAGGGTTCCTTTACATTGTCTCTTCACGTGCCCATTGCCTTTGTTTTATTCGTGGATTGATCACGGGTGCGCGCTTAGATCAAAGACCCCTTCTTCTTCATAGGGTAACCATTTAAACTCATTTTTCCTAATTTTTCTTGCTCCTTTATGCGAATGTGATCATGATCTTGTATTTCCTTGATGATAAATGATTTTTATTTTTATTATGAGCATGTTTAGTGATGATGAGTTGAGAATTTTTCATGAATAATGCCCCCATTTTTGGTGTTTTATGGTTTTTTTTTTTTGCCTAACATATATATATATATATTTTGTGTTTTGTTTTTTTTTCTTTCTTTTTTTTGTTTGTTTGTGTATATAGAAGGGATTTCATTTTTGTTGTTTTCTTTTTGTTTGTTTTTTTTTGTATATAAAGCAATGATGATGATTTTTTTTTCTTTTTTTTTTATATACATTTTTGAATCCTAATTTAAAAAGATTTTTTTTGGTTTTGCTCTCTCTTTTTTTTTTGCATTTTAATTAAGGTAGAGGATTTTTTTTGTTTCTATTTTAAAGTAAGGGATTTTTTTTGTGAAAGATTTTTTTTGGCTCTTTATTCAAGGTAGAGAAGAGGTTTTTTTTTTTTATTTAGGATAAGGGATTTTTTTTGAAGGATTTTTTTTGGTCCTCTTTATTCAAGGTAAAGAAGAGGTTTTTTTCTTTTTTCGATTTAGGATAAGGGATTTTTTTGTGAAAGAGATTTTTTTTTTGGCCTCTTTATTCAAGGTAAAGAAGAGGTTTTTTTCTTTTTTCGATTTAGGATAAGGGATTTTTTTGTGAAAGAGATTTTTTTTTTGGCCTCTTTATTCAAGGTAAGGAAGAGGTTTTTTTCTTTTTTCGATTTAGGATAAGGGATTTTTTTGTGAAAGAGATTTTTTTTTTGGCCTCTTTATTCAAGGTAAAGAAGAGGTTTTTTTTTTTCTTTTTTCTATTTAGGATGAGGGATTTTTTTTGTGAAAGATTTTTTTTGGCCTCTTTATTCAAGGTAAAGAAGAGGTTTTTTTTCTTTTTTTTCTATTTAGGATGAGGGATTTTTTTGAAGGATTTTTTTTGGCCTCTTTATTCAAGGTAAAGAAGAGGTTTTTTTTCTTTTTTTCTATTTAGGATGAGGGATTTTTTTTGAAGGATTTTTTTTTTTTTTTTTGGCCTCTTTATTCAAGGTAAAGAAGAGGTTTTTTTCTTTTTTTCTATTTAGGATGAGGGATTTTTTTTGAAGGATTTTTTTTTTTGGCCTCTTTATTCAAGGTAAAGAAGAGGTTTTTTTTTTCTTTTTTCTATTTAGGATGAGGGATTTTTTTTGTGGAAGATTTTTTTTGGGTCTCTTTATTCAAGGTAGAGATTTTTTGTTGTTTTTTGTTTATTATTTAGAATAAGGGATTTTTTTGTCTTTATTGAAAGCAAGGGATTTTTTTGTGCCTTTTTTATTCCTGAAAGTTAAGGAGAAATGGTTTTGGGTGTCTTCTTTTTAAGGAAGAGGATTCTATTCCTGGTTTTTCTTGTTATTTTTCTACGGGACCTATTTATTTTGATTTTTGATTTTATGGGAAGAGAAAGAGATGTTTTTGTTTGCTTTTGAAGATAAAAAGGGGAAGGGATTTTTTTTTATTTTTTTTGCATCTTCTCATTAAAAGGGGGTATTTTTATTTACGTGTGTGTATCTTTATGTATTATTATTTTTTTTTAGAGAAAGAGGAAAAGGGGTGGGCACACTCACCTTCCCTTGGCGTGTAGCACATAAATGGTTCTTTTATCACTGATAGATGTGACTGTTTTGTTGCCCCAGCATGTCAGGCGGCGAAGAGCACATCCCTGAGGAAGGTCAGGAGCAGGGGCCTGAGATAGTGTATGGTCCGCGAGGGGAGCAATTTATCTGGGTGGAGCGGAGAGCAGGTCCCTGGCTCGAGATGCAGGGTGAGGCTGCCCGGGTCGGCCTCTTACATCAGCAGTACACTCACATCTCAAACTTCGGCATAGCGGGCAAGGTAACAGATAGGTTCAATTTCTTTCTTTTGCGCAGTTTTACCCTACTTCCGCAATCTGATGTGTATTTCTTTGGGTGCAGGAGCTGCCTACCATTGTATTTCGTGGGGGGTGGCTCGACTTCCACGAGTTCTATCGTTATGTCCCTCCGGTGGTGAAGATCCTGTTGGAGCAGGTGGGCTTTGGAGAGTTTCTGTCCTGCCCCCCCATGAGAGCAGATGCGGCCTATCTGAAGGCTTTGATTGAGAGGTTTCGGCCTGAGACCATGACCTTCCACATGCCCTATGCCGAGATGATGCTGACGCCTGTTGACTGGGCCATGATTACTGGTATCCGGATCGGGGGATGCCGATCTCCACCTTAGCAGCACCGAGCCGTGAGGACATTACTCGGTTGATCGGAGCATATCCTCCTCGTGGGCAGACCCACGGCATAGAGGTCAAGATGTCCTGGTTGACCTCCCTTTTTACTGCTGATGAGATGGTGGACCTGGGTCAGCCGGACCGGGAGCTCTATATCACGCCGGAGCGTGCGATTGTTCTGGCTCGTATCACTCTCCTACTTCTGCTGGGCAAGACCCTCTTTACAAATGCCAGCGGGGGACGAGTCAGCTTGGCCCTGTTAAGCGTGATGGATCCTTGGGGCAACATTCCTAGGTATGATTGGGGAGGGGCCGGATATGCATGGTTGATGTACAACCTAACACGGATCACGACTGGGGACTCGAAGTCTGTCGTAGGATTTTGGGCTGCTCTGGAGGTAATTCCTCATCCCTTTTGTTTTTGCCATTTTTGAATGAAGGGTCTTTATGTGCTCGACCGCTTGTGCCATTGCTCCCATTTCAGGTGTGGGGATATCACCACTTCCACCCTGGGCGCCCGCTCCTATTCTCGGAGGTGTTTACCTATCCCCTCCTCCGCAATTGGAACCATTCCCGGCGTCGCGACGTGGGCCTAAAGAACTTAGAGATGGGCTTGAGGTCTCAGCTTGATTTGATGGTCCGGCGGTGTGACTTTTCAACCTTCGTTCGCTTCTAGTTTGGACATTTCTTCTCTTTTTTCTTTGCTGAGGTGTTGCCTTCTTGGTGTCTCTTCCTTGGTTGCAGATCCTCCCTGACCCGTACCTGACGTCACACTTCTAGGATCGAGCAGTTGTGGGCGCCTCCCGTCTATTTAACAACCGCCGCCTCATCTTCTTTTACGGGTCATGGGCCCGGTGCTACTATCTGGGGGAGAGGGTGATACACCAGTTCCAGGGCTACTACGCCATTCCTGTAGACCCTCCGGCAGATGTTTGGAGTCCTGCTAGTAGCATCGAGGAGCTGACGGCAGCTTTCTTCAACCATGGGTTCCCCATTCATGCCCTTCAGGTGCCTGGGGACTATCATTATTGGTATGAGTGTCTGCCTCATCGATTCATCCTGCCGCGCTTTGTCCCTAGCGCTAACTTTCTGGTATTTGGCGGCCCGGTTGGTCAGGTAATCAACTTAGACTAGTTTCCCCTTATATTTTGAATCGGCCCTTGTCTCAGTAGATCTTTTCTTTTATTCCCAGTTTGCTCCGAGAGATGATTTGAATGGTGGAGGTGGGCCGAGTACTGCTGATGCATCTGGCGTAGATCCCTCTGGTGCTGGTCCTTCCAATGTAGGTCCCTTGGGTGATGGTTCCTCGGGTGCCAGTCCATCGGGTACCTCTCAAGCGGATATCCCTGGCAGCGGCCCGTCCGTGATTTATGGGACCTTTCGGCGCCTGGATGATAGTTTCCTCTCGGGCCTCTGTGCTGACGTGGATCGGCAGGCCTGGCTTTCAGCTGAGGCGGCCAGCGTTCCCCCTCCCGAGGTGGTTCCAGGGGTAAGTCTTCGGATGTGTCAATCCTCCTCTACTTTGGTTTTCTTCTGCACAAGCTGCTAGGGGTATCTTAACAACTGAACATTATCTCGCAGGACTTTAACTCGGCAATGGAATATGCACAGTATCATCGTCACTTGGCTGAGCTCAGGGAGGTGGAGACGGTGAGTACCTGGCTGCTTGACTCCTCTCCCTCCTTTTTTTGTTGTTGGCCCATGTACTGATCTTGGCCTTGATTTTGCTTGACGTGCGGGGCTAAGGAGTCGCTCCTGGCCGGGTAGGATCTCATGAGCATGGTCCAGAGTGGGGGACATGAGGACCTACCAGAGCTCCTCTCGCCGTCGCAAGAAGTCCAAGGGGGCGAGCTAAGAATAGGCTTTAGTCTTTTTTGCTTTTAAAATTCAGTACCTTTACGGTTGGATTTGGATTTGTAGACATTTTATGGGATGGATGATTTGATGATTTTCTTTTGGATATATATCTCTGACAATGCTCTTAATGCCTTTGCTTTTGAATTCATGTCATAGTTTCCTTGCTCTTTATGTCTATCTCTCTGCAGGATGTGCTTGCCCAACGCTTCTTAGAAAGCGGTTTTAAAATTCCCCAATGTAGGATCGCTCCTGAACATAACAAAGTGATGCTTTAAACTATTAGTGATCGTAAAAGCAGGTGTACAAAATAAACAGCAAAAAGGGTGAAAGTCCCCCCTCAAAATAGGTTTGAACATGGCTGTAGAGGGGGGATCGTAGTGTGGCGCAACTATTGGATTTGGGGGCCAGAAGATGCTGGCGCAACTATTAGTTGCGCCAATAGGATTTGGGGGCCAGAAGATGCTGGCGCAACTATTAGTTGCGCCAGGCTTATTTGCGGGAAACAATTCATTGGCGCAACTAATAGTTGCGCCACCTCAAACTTGGGGCGGCAGTGGGTTTCTTATATGTCTGAGTGGGCCCGGAAACCAGCTCTTTCCGTTTGACCTGGCTCCTTTGACCGGTTCTTTTTGCTCTCATTTTTCCAAGGCGGGTCCATCACCATACACTGACTTTTATCCTCTCAAAAGATCCCTGTGCATTCATGGACCCGCTTTCTAACCCTCCCTTACGTGGAGGGCCTGGAGCCGACTTATCCTCTTTGTTGGGTGGGGGGCCTAAATTCCTAATGGCTTGGTTTGAGAGCCTGAATGAGAGCAAGCTCACCGATTTGGAACGCCTTGGGCTATCTCGCCTTCCTTCCTTCTTAAAGGTTCCTCTCTGATGGGAATTTCTTCATGCTGCTGCTTCATTTTGGGATGTGAGCTCCCACGTATTTCGTTTTGGGAAGCGGGAGCTGACCCCAACCCTTGAAGAGCTATCCAATCTATCTGGCCTAAAGCTTCACCGGGTCCTTGCCAGAGTCATGCCCCGACCGGGATATTCCAAATCTGTCCACCTTATTCTTGGTTTGAAGAAATCTGAGTATGAGAAAAGTCTCGTCGGGGGGCCCACAAGGTGTTCGCTGAAATTCCTCAAACTTTTTGGCGATGAAAGTCTACGAAAATTGCCAGTTAGGAATGCCTTTAACGTGAAAGCTCTAGCACTCGGTCTCATCTCCGAAATCCTCTTCTACACTGGGGGAGATAGCTTCTCATTGGCAATTTGTGATGTTTTGATGGAATTGGAGGCGAGCCGGTCCCTGATGCATTTGGTGCTGGCCGAGCTGTATCGATGCCTTGACTCCTTTGCTCTGGGTAAGGCGAAGGGTCTTCGGGGATGTCCCTTGTTGCTCCAGGTTTGGCTGGGTGAGCATTTTGCCGTTATGGGGCCCGTGCCCCGATTTTATATCGCCCGAGGTGAGGTGGTTCAATGTTTTCTGGGTAGATGCCACCTGCTTCCACAGGGCAACGTGCCGGCTCTGAAACTTTGGTTGGTTGACACTGAGCTGATATGGAGGCTTCCTTGGTTGGATCAGACCTTCCCAGTGATTCGCTCTAGAGACCATGAGGGCATCGCCTTCTACTTCCCATTTCGGGTACTGCACCAGTTTGGTTGCTCTCAGCAGGTTCCTTGTGAGGCCAGGCCTCCTTTATGCGATGTGAGTTTTTCTAGGGGATCATCTAGGGACATGGATTGGATTGCTACCCTTTGGGAGACGCGTCAGTCGATGCTGATGTGCGACATTGAGCAGGGAGACTCAGTTAGGGTTTCTCCTGAGTATGAGGCCTGGCTATTGAATGAGCGACCTGATTTAAATGGCCCAGACTCGTCAGAGATCATTGACATTGGGGGTCCCTTGCCAAAGAAGGAGACGGCACTCCGAGCTCGCATCAACTTTCTGGTGGACGAGAAGAGGGTTCTGCAAGAGCTTTTGGCGCATGAGAAGGTTAGAGCCGATACAGCAGAGAGTGAGGTCCTTCGTTTGAAGGGATCGCTGAGCCTTGCTTTTGGAGCTGCCGACTCTTCTCGGAAGAGGTTTAAGAGCTTGCATGGACGTTGGCTGACTGAGAGGAATGTCCGAGAGGATGACCTTAATGCTGAGATTAGCGCCTTGAAGCGTGAGCTGGGCCGTTGATTCCCTCCTGCACATGGAACTTTTTACACAGATCAAATACACAGAAAAAGGGGCATGAAGACCCCTTTTACAGATACACACACATTTATACATATTTTATTATATATTTTTTTGTTTTCATTTTATACTTGTAAAATGGAAAGCACGCTAGTCACCACACCGACTATTTTTGGGATGTGGTGTGAGTGGTGCGAAAGGCAGTTTACTATATACATCTACACAGGCTTTTTAGCTTTTTGGCTGCATTTTTTTTGTTTTATGCATTTTTTATTGTTTTTGTTTTTTTTTTTGGAGCCTTAATCAGTGGGGCAAAATCATGGGTCCCATTTTGAGCATGGCCGAGCCCTTTTCATGCAGTCGGTCCTGAGTGAGTTTTCAAATTCACCAAGGCTGGAACGTTAATCCCTTTGGATTGAGTCCAACTTTTCTCCTCGCCTCGGGTCATATGTTTGACAGTGTGGTTTCACAAAGACAATTTCGGTCCGGGCCTGATCTGATTTAGCATGAGCGGCCCAATCAGGAAGAGTAACAAAAGGTTTTCTTAAGCATCAATCAATCATTCCAACCCTTCTTTTTTAATCAATTTTTTTTCTTCTTCTTTTTTTTTCTTTTCTTTTTTATCTCCCTCTTTTTACTCGTGGCGCCCTTTTAGGTTTTCACCACGTCCATGGGTTTAGCTCCCTTACCCCAAGCGCCCTTCGGTTTCTGGTTTTCACTGTCCGCTAAGCTCATTTTTACGTAATGCCCTTTCGGGTTTTCACCACGTCCATCTTGCTTTGAGCTTGTATTTTTATTTTATTTTATTTTTTATTTTTATTTTCTTTTCTTTTTTCGATAGCCACGACATAGACCTTGATTCCGTCATAGCCGGCAGGATGGGGTTCTGGTGTTGTCTCACGACTCGGCTCATATTGACTTAACAGATATTATGACTGCTTGTGAACCTACAAAGAGGGCTTCCTTCAGGGTGTAGCTTGGCCATGGGTTAGGTTAGGATTTGAAGGTACGCTGGGTTAAAAGGATTTCCTTGATATGGCTGTTGTCGCTCCAAGTGTGCCATAATTGTGTGCATTATGAATCAAAAATTAAAGAATTAAAGAATGCTAAGTTATATGGATGTTAACTTATGAAAGGGATATCAGCACATTGGGGCTAACACTGGCCTGCAAGATCAGGGCCAATTGTAGCAAGTTTTAAAAGTAAGTATTTCAAGATCGTCCACAGAGAAGTTTGTCTAAACTGAGAGATAAACCTCCAGATCTGTGCTACCAGATCTGGCTCTATAATTATCTATAAAAAAGAATAGATAAAAGAGAGTGTTGGATTGTGTCACATTTAACTATAAGCAAATAAAGAAAAGAATTAACTACATGATCCAGATCCGAGTTGGGGAGATGTTTAAAATAAGACAAATGCAGAAATAATAGCTTCATGTACTTTAGCCTCTGAATTTTAATGGAGAATCTGTAGTTCAACAGAGCAGATTCAATCTTCATCTGGCTACCAGCACAGATGTAAGAGAAATAAATCTGAATTAAGGAATAGGTTTAGACTTATGGCTGTGATCATCCACTTAAATGGTCACAGATCCGACTAGTCGTGGCCTATTCTTTAGTTCGTAACATGAACATCATCAGAAATCCGCTTGAATTAGGTTACCAATGCTAATCCGCACAGGGATGGTGAATTAAGGGAAGTTGGATGCGGATAAGTGAATCTAAAGAAGTCTAATGCACTAAGGTGAACATTCAGAACCCACGACATGACTCCAATGGAGAAGACACAAATTCTGACAACCTTTTAAAATCCACTTACAATTACAGACACGGCTTCTTAGAGAGCCCTCGACTTACGATCTGAGCTTCTCGAGAGCCCTCAGTTCTGATCTTGAATCCGAACTTGGAAGTACAAATCACTCACAATGGCTCTCAAAGGTAAACTACAAGAAGGATTACGGGGTTCGGATAAACTATCCTGACCGGAATGAGGGAAACAGAGATGAAAACTCTAAACTGGATGCCCCAATTGGGCAAATGTCTTCTCAATTTATAGCTATTTGAAGGTTGAGTTAATCGAAGTGCTCGGATCTGGATTGCCCAATGGCCGTTGAGCACGGGATCCAGATCTGTTCGCCAATGAAAATGCTCGATCTGGTTTAGCCAATCAGCGTTAGAAGCATCAATTACATTATGGGAATTCAAAAGTGCTTTGAGCTTCTAGAAGTTCCCGCCAAAGTGATTGCATCTTTGGGGTTTCACGTGGGGCGGAATATGCCTTTGGTTTGTGCTTGGAATCTTCCTAATGTCTCTCGGGCTTTTAATTACATTAAGTAGCGTGCGAGTTCTTGAAATGCCCTTCAAAGTGGTAAATCCTCATATGCCATTTCGCAGAGTTTAAGGGTCTTTTAAAAGTAGTTTGGCTCGAAGCTCTCTTAAAAGCATTTTGGCTTCGGAGATCTTTTATAAAGCATTTTGGCTTCGGAGATCTTTTCACAAAGCATTTTGGCTTGAGATCTTTTAGCAAGCGTTTTCTTCTTTTAGAGTGTTTTCTTCTTCGCAAAGTTCAAGGTTCTTTGCGAATAGTAGAAGTTCTTTTGAATTGAACTCTAGGCTCCCATTCTTCTTTGCAATTGACTTTTAACTTGATTTTTCCTTTGCGAATAGTAGAAGTTCTTTGCGAATTGAGCTTTAGCTTCCATTCTTCTTCTGGGTCTTTTCTTGCTCTTTTAGGACCTTTTAGCCATTCTTGAGGCTATTTCTTCACTCCTCTTTGAGCTTGACATGCGTTGTCGACTTTTTGATCATTTTAGGATGGTTTTGATTTGGACTGTCTTTTTGGTTAGTGCAATATGAACACTAAAGCACTTATTTAGTCCTCTCAAGGGTCTTTCAAGGCTCATGTTTAGGGGTGAAAATGGTATTTTCACTACTTAACACACCCAAACCTAAGCTTTGCTAGTCCCCGAGCAAAGAAACATAAAAAACAAAGTAAAGAGCCACTTTTGTAGGAAGCACGTGCATTTAGCATATGCAACAAGCCTTTTCAACCCCTAGGTGATCCCTAGAGGAGGAGTGAAGTCTCGAGGGTTTTGAAGGTACCCACAAACTTCTCCATGAAACAGTTAACATCGGTGCAATATTATCAAATGAGCAATCAAGGAGCAGTTAGTTACTCTTGAATCAATGATGAAAGAAAATTTGATTATTGTTTGCAGAATTTAAACATTTATAAACCTCATGAATGTTTCAATATTTCCAATCTGTGAACGATCATAGAAAATCATACAAATGTGCCGTGAAGCTCATCCTATGGATAAAAATTAGGTTATAAGTCATACTTAAGGTGCTCAAGTTCCAACCCAAACACTCACGGGGTATACTCTCATGGTGTTTTTTGTTGAGGGGTTCATTTTCACTCAAGCTCAAGAGCAGTTACATCTCCCAAATGGATCTGTAAGCATGAGCATAGGCATGATTCTTAAGCAATGGCATCATTGACATCTCCTCACCATAGATTAGGTCACTTCTTATCTCCACATGACAGCTCACTCAACTTTGGATCACAAGGGCTTTTAATCTAGGTTTGTTTGTATGGCTTATGGAGTGAAGTTTCAAGGAAAGGAAGTTTGAGCAGAGGTTTGAATTTGAGAACTTCGTGAAGTCAGGAGATGGTTCATGACTCCACCTTTTGAGTTTAGCTTCTTTCTTCTTCTTTTCGAGATTCTCACATTCACGGTGATCAGTTCTTTCTTTGATCTTGCATTTTCAACATAAGGTCCCTTTTTGCCTTTTTGCTTGCAACTTTTTCACATTGTTTGTCTCTTCTTTCTCGGTCACCATATTGCCTGTTTTTGAGGTATTTTCTCTTCATCTTCTTGATGTTGCCCGAAATGGTCCATCTTGATTCTTTCTCCTTTACCTCAATTCTCGAGTGAGGGAAGGCTGAATTAGTTCCATAGGTTCGTGCAAGTACTTTTGAGTATTTTGATGAAGAATTGTACGATTTACAGCTCAAATGGTGTACAAACAGGGGCGGATATTACTTGCTTGGTTCTGTAAGGATCAAGCTGTCCAAAGAAGGCCTTGATCTTTTCCTCAGTTTCATGAGTGTTGTTACTTGTTTTAATTTGGAGTTTCCTAACTTCTAGTGGATCTAATGCCTCAGCCAATCCTTTGAATCAGAAAAAATTGCCTCAGTCACTCTTCAATAGAGATGGAAAATATATGGGCTCAATTCTCACTGGTTATGGTTTTTCCTTGAGCTTTTAAGTATATCTTTACCTTTTTCTTCCTTTGACTTTGATACCATTATGTTTTTATGGTGTAATCATCATGGAAATGTAGAATATCGCAAGGTTTAGAATGTCTAAATTTGGCAAAGGAATTTTAAATTTTCTAGTTGTCATGATTCTTAAGTAAATTAATATATTTCCTAATTACTTAGGTGATTCTGCTGCCCTTATGTTAACTATTCCCTAGGCAGGACTTGTCTGCCACACCCCCAAACCTATGGGGAACAGTGTCCTCACTGGTTCAAAGGTGGCATGGTACAAGAAGAAAGAAAAACTAAGAACAGAAAAAATCTAAACTATATGCAGCAGAAAATAAAAATGTAGAACTGAAGATATGAGCAAGGAAATGGAAAACATGATATACAAATGCAAGAAAAATCAACAAACCAACGCTAGAACTGCTAAATAAAATCTAAAAAATAGAAGGATTACTATGCAAATGGAAGGAAACTAATGCTAATAGCAGAGAAACAGTAAAAACAAGGTAAGGGACTGAATATAAAGTTTTAAAAAAAATAGAAAAGTGTTTATACAAAAACAGAATTTGTGAATGCAAAATAGGGAAACAAAGTTAGAAACTAACTGTACTCACAGAAAAATGACGAAAATCAATAAAACGAGGACACATTAACCTAAGAAAGAAAAAAAATCAGCGATCTAAAAACAGAATTTGAAACTAAAATTCCTAAAACAGAAAATCTAATGCCAAATGATATATCCTAAGCCCAAAGAAACAAACCCAAAAGCCTGAGATACTTATGAATCTAAGTGATTATAAAAATGATTAGCAGGAATACAGTGAAAAGCAAGATTCATAAGACTGACCCCTTTGTTGATGATGTGTATGAATAATAAATAAAAAAAATGAAGCATGGGAGCACATATTAAAAACAGGGTTCACACACAGCTGAGACCCATTTATGATGAAGAAATCTCGAAGGAAAATAAAATCAGTGGGTCCATTGAATATTCAAAACAGCCTATGATCCACTACTCATTATCCTACATGATTCCTAAAAAAGAAAAATGATCTCAGGTCCGGATGGGAAAAGTGGATGCAAATGGAGAAAAAGCATCAGGAAGATATCTATATATGTCTATATTTTTTGTTTTTATAATTTTTTTTTTTTTACTTGTTTTGATCAGCCCTGCTCAACAAGAGCCCTTATTTACTATCTGAAAATAATGAGAAACAACTCGGAGATTTTCTATTTGTGTTTTCATTTTCTTTTATTTTGTATTTGGTTTTGTAAAAAATAAAAATTAGCATGCCTAAAAGAATGAAATTATAACATTAAACACATGAATGCTGGTTCTTAAGAATTTAAAAATAGAAAATGAATACAAAGGAGAAGGGATGCAAACTCAAGCAGATCTGCTCGGCTTTTGGTCCAGATGCTCCTTGTTGATGGTGCTCAGATCGCAAACATCCAAAAGCTGCATGATACCTTATTCAAGTATTGACAAAAATAAAAAAAACTCAGCATCGCCCAAATTTGACAAAAGACAAGAGTGGCGCAGCATTTATTCAAATAACTAGAAGGCAAAGAATAAAAAACTCGAAAAATAAAAAAATAAAAATTACTGCTGCGATAAAGCAGTTTTTCTATACAAAGCTCAGAGACATTTAATCAAGCACTTGGAATGCAAAGTGCAGGTTTAAAGCAAAAATTAAAATAAATGAAAATAAACATAGGTTTATCTATTTTAGAACAAACTTCCCCGGCAATGGCGCCACAAACTTGTTGTCGCTCCAAGTGTGCCATAATTGTGTGCATTATGAATCAAAAATTAAAGAATTAAAGAATGCTAAGTTATATGGATGTTAACTTATGAAAGGGATATCAGCACATTGGGGCTAACACTGGCCTGCAAGATCAGGGCCAATTGTAGCAAGTTTTAAAAGTAAGTATTTCAAGATCGTCCACAGAGAAGTTTGTCTAAACTGAGAGATAAACCTCCAGATCTGTGCTACCAGATCTGGCTCTATAATTATCTATAAAAAAGAATAGATAAAAGAGAGTGTTGGATTGTGTCACATTTAACTATAAGCAAATAAAGAAAAGAATTAACTACATGATCCAGATCCGAGTTGGGGAGATGTTTAAAATAAGACAAATGCAGAAATAATAGCTTCATGTACTTTAGCCTCTAAATTTTAATGGAGAATCTGTAGTTCAACAGAGCAGATTCAATCTTCATCTGGCTACCAAGATGATGTAAGAGAAATAAATCCAATTAAGGAATAGGTTTAGACTTATGGTCGTGATCATCCCACTTAAATGGTCACAGATCATCGACTAGTGGCCTATTAGTTCGTAATATGAACATCATCAGAATGTCGCTGAATTAGGTTGAATTAGGTTACCAACGCTAATTCGCACAGGATGATGAATTAAGGGAAGTCGGATGCCGATAAGTGAATCTAAAGAAGTCTAATGCACTAAGGTGAACATTCAGAACCCTCGACATGACTCCAATGGAGAAGACACAAATTACAGCAACCTTTTAAAATCCAACGTTACAATTACAGAGCACGGCTTCTGAGAGAGCCCTCAGACTTACAGTCTGAGCTTCTCAGAGAGCCCTCAGATTTACAATCTTGAATCCGAACTTGGAAGTACAAATCACTCACAATGGCTCTGAAAGGTAAACTACAAGAAGGGATTACAGGGGGTTCAGATAAACTATCTGACCGGAATGAGGGAAACAGAGATGAAAACTCTAAAATCTGGATGCCCCTATTGGCCAAGTGTCTTCTCAAGTTATAGCTTTCCTCTATCCCGCACAAGGTCGAGTTGACCAATCAAGTGCTCAGATCCGATTGCCCAATGGCCGTTGAGCACGGGATCCAGACTGCTCGCCAATGAAAATGCTCGATCCGTTCAAATTAATCAGCGTTAGAAGCATCAATTCGTATGAATTCAAAAGTCTGCTTGAGCTTCTAGAAGTTCCCGCCAAGTGATTTCATCTTTGGGTTTTCACGTTGAATATGCCTTTGGTTTGTGCTTGGAATCTTCCGGAATGTCTCCGGGCTTTTAATTACATTGGGGCGCTGCAGAGTTCTTGAAATGCCCTTCAAAGTGAAATCCTCGATGCCATTTCACGAGTTTAAGGGTCTTTTTCGCAAAGTAGTTTGGCTCAAGCTCTCTTCGAAAGCATTTTGGCTTCAGGAGATCTTTTCGCAAAGCATTTTGGCTTCAGGAGATCTTTTCAAAAGCGTTTTCTTTTTCGCAGAAGTTTTCTTCTTTTCGCAAAGTTCAAGGTTCTTTGCGAATAGTAGAAGTTCTTTAATTGAACTCTAGGCTCCCATTCTTCTTTGCAATTGACTTTAACTTGATTTTTCCTTTGCGAATAGTAGAAGTTCTTTGCGAATTGAGCTTTAGCTTCCATTCTTCTTCTTCAGGTCCTTTCTTGCTCTTTTCGGACCTTTATAGCCATTGCTGAGGCTATTTCTTCACTCCTTCTTTGAGCTTGACATGCTTTTTTTGATCATTTTAGGATGGTTTTCAGATTTGGACCTCTTTTGGTTAGTCGCAATATGAACACTAAAGCACTTATTTAGTCCTCTCAAGGGTCTTTCAAGGCTCATGTTTAGGGGTGAAAATGGTATTTTCACTACTTAACACACCCCAAACCTAAGCTTTGCTAGTCCCCGAGCAAAGAAACATAAAAACAAAGTAAAGAGCCACTTTTGTAGGAAGCACAGTGCATTTAGCATATGCAACAAGCCTTTTCAACCCCTAGGTGATCCCTAGAGGAGGAGTGAAGTCTCCCGAGGGTTTTCAAAGTGAAGGTACCCACAAACTTCTCCATGAAACAGCTTAACATCGGTGCAATATTATCAAATGAGCAATCAAGGAGCGTGGTTAGTTACTCTTGAATCAATGATGAAATGTAAAATTTGATTATTGTTTGCACAGAATTTAAACATTTATAAACCTCATGAATGTTTCAATATTTCCAATCTGTGAACAGTCATAGAAAATCATACAAATGTGCCACAGTAAGCTCATCCTATGGATAAAAATTAGGTTATAAGTCATACTTAAGGTGCTCAAGTTCCAACCCAAACACTCACCGTGGTATACTCTCATGTGTTTTGTTGAGGGGTTCATTTTCACTCAAGCTCAAGAGCGATTACATCTCCCAAATGGATCTGTAAGCATGAGCATAGGCATGATTCTTAAGCAATGGCATCATTGACATCTCCTCACCATAGATTAGGTCACTTCTTATCTCCACATGACATCACTCAACTTTGGATCACAAGGGCTTTTAATCTAGGTTTGTTTGTATGGCTTATGGAGTGAAGTTTCAAGGAAAGGCGCTTTGAACAGAGGTTTGAATTTGAGAACTCGTGAAGTGCAGGAGATGGTTCATGACTCCACCTTTTGAGTTTAGCTTCTTTCTTCTTCTTTTCGAGATTCTCACATTCACAAAGTGATCAGTTCTTTCTTTGATCTTGCATTTTCAACATAAGGTCCCTTTTTTGCCTTTTGCTTGCAACTTTTTCACATTGTTTGTCTCTTCTTTTCTCCACCATATTGCCTGTTTTTGAGGTATTTTCTTCATCTTCTTGATGTTGCCCAGAAATGGTCCATCTTGATTCTTTCTCCTTTACCTCCTGAATTCTCGAGTGAGGGAAGGCTGAATTGGTTCCATAGGTTCAAAAAGTACTTTTGAGTATTTTGATGAAGAATTGTAGGATTTACAACTCAAATGGGGTACAAACAGGGGCAGATTTTTCTTGGTTGGTTCATTAGGTTCAAGTCATTCCAAAGAAGGCCTTGATCTTTTCCTCGGTTTCATGAGTGTTGTTACTTGTTTTAATTTGGAGTTTCCTAACTTCTAGTGGATCTAATGCCTCCCAATCCTTTTGAATCGTAAAAAATTGCCTCACCACTCTTCAATAGAGATGGAAAATATATGGGCTCAATTCTCACTTGGTTATGGTTTTTCCTTGAGCTTTTAAGTATATCTTTACCTTTTCTCTTCCTTTTGACTTACTACGTCGATACCATTATGTTTTATGGTGTAATCATCATGGAAATGTAGAATATCGCAAGGTTTAGAATGTCTAAATTTGGCAAAGGAATTTTAAATTTTCTAGTTGTCATGATTCTTAAGTAAATTAATATATTTCCTAATTACTTAGGTGATTCACGCCTTATATATGTTAACTATTCCTAGGCAGGGACTTATGCCACACCCCAAACCTATGGGGAGCAGTGTCCTCCTTTGGTTCAAAGGTGGCATGGTACAAGAAGAAAGAAAAACTAAGAATGAGAAAAATCTAAACTATATGCAAAGAGAAAATAAGAATGTAGAACTGAAGATATGAGCAAGGAAATGGAAAACATGATATACAAATGCAAGAAAAATCAACAAACCAACGCTAGAACTGCTAAATAAAATCTAAAAAATAGAAGGATTACTATGCAAATGGAAGGAAACTAATGCTAGTAGCAGAAACAAAGAAAACAAGGTAAGGGACCTTTGAATATAAAGTTTTAAAAAATAGAAAAGTGTTGATACAAAAAGAATTTGTGAATGCAAAATAGGGAAACAAAGTTAGAAACTAACTGTACTCACAGAAAAATGACGAAAATCAATAAAACGAGGACACATTAACCTAAGAAAGAAAAAAAATCAGCGATCTAAAAACAGAATTTGAAACTAAAATTCCTAAAACAGAAAATCTAATGCCAAATGATATATCCTAAGCCCAAAGAAACAAACCCAAAAGCCTGAGATACTTATGAATCTAAGTGATTATAAAATGATTAGCGAGAATACGGTGAAAAGCAAGATTCATAAGATCCCTTTGTTGATGATGTGTATGAATAATAAAAAAAAAAATGAAGCATGGGAGCACATATTAAAAGCAGGGTTCACAATGAGACCCATTTATGATGAAGAAATCTCAAGGAAAATAAAATCTGGGTCCATTGAATATTCAAAACGACCTATGATCCACTACTCATTATCCTACATGATTCCTAAAAAGAAAAATGATCTCAAGAGTCCAGATGGGAAAAGTGGATGCAAATGGAGAAAATAGCCCATCCTAAGATATCTATATATGTCTATATTTTTTTGTTTTATAATTTTTTTTTTACTTGTTTTGGATCAGCCGGGCTCAACAAGAGCCCTTATTTACTATCGCTGAAAATAATGAGAAACAACTCAGTAGATTTTCTATTTGTGTTTTCATTTTCTTTATTTTGTATTTGGTTTTAAAAAAATAAAATTAGCATGCCTAAAAGACAATGCAGAAATTATAACATTAAACACAACACAACTGCTGGTTCTCACGAATTTAAAAATAGAAAATGAATACAAAGGAGAAGGATGCAAACTCAAGCAGATCTCGCTCCATTTTGGTCCAGATGCTCCTTGTTGGACGGCCGCCCAGATCTGCAAACATCCAAAAGCTAGAAGACCTTATTCAAGTATTGACAAAAAAAAAAAAAACTCAAAGCACGCCCAAATTTGACAAAAAGACAAGAGTGGCAGCAACATTTATTCAAATAACTAGAAGGGAAAGAATAAAAAATCAGAAAAATAAAAAAATAAAAATTTCAAAAGAAATGTGTTTCTATACAAAATCGTCAGAGACATTTAATCAAGCACTTGGAATGCAAAGTGGTTTAAAAAAAATTAAAATAAATGAAAATAAACATAGGTTTATCTATTTTAGAACAAACTTCCTAAGAATGGCGCCCACAAACTTGTTGTCGCTCCAAGTGTGCCATAATTGTGTGCATTATGAATCAAAATTAAAGAATTAAAGAATGCTAAGTTATATGGATGTTAACTTATGAAAGGGATATCTAACACGGCTGCAAGATCAGGGGCCAATTGTAGCAAGTTTTAAAAGTAAGTATTTCAAGATCGCCCATGAGAGAAGTTTGTCTAAGCGAGAGATAAACCTGTGATCTGCAACCAGATCTGGCTCTATAATTATCAATAAAAAAGAATAGATAAAAGAGAGTGTTGGATTGTGTCACATTTAACTATAAGCAAATAAAGAAAAGAATTAACTACATGATCCAGATCCGAGTTGGGGAGATGTTTAAAATAAGACAAATGCAGAAATAATAGCTTCATGTACTTTAGCCTCTGAATTTTAATGGAGAATCTGTAGTTCAACAGAGCAGATTCAATCTTCATCCGCTACCGACAGATGTAAGAGAAATAAATCGAATTAAGGAATAGGTTTAGACTTATGGTGTGATCCCACTTAAATGGTCACAGATCCGTCATAGTCGTGGCCTATTCTTTAGTTCGTAACATGAACATCATTGTAAATCTTTGCTTGAATTAGGTTGAATTAGGTTACCAACGCTAATTACATGTGGATGATGAATTAAGGGAAGTTGGATGCGGATAAGTGAATCTAAAGAAGTCTAATGCACTAAGGTGAACATTCAGAACCCTCGACATGACTCCAATGGAGAAGACACAAATTACAGCAACCTTTTAAAATCCACCGTTACAATTACAGAGCACGGCTTCTTAGAGAGCCCTCAGACTTACAGTCTGAGCTTCTCAGAGAGCCCTCAGATTTACAGTCTTGAATCCGAACTTGGAAGTACAAATCACTCACAATGGCTCTCAAAGGTAAACTACAAGAAGGGATTACAGGGGGTTCAGATAAACTATCTGACCGGAATGAGGGAAACAGAGATGAAAACTCTAAAATCTGGATGCCCCAATTGGGCAAATGTCTTCTCAATTTATAGCTTTCCCTCTATCCTGCACAAGGCTGAGTTGACCAATCAGAAGTGCTCAGATCTGGATTGCCCAATGGCCGTTGAGCACGGGGATCCAGATCTGTTCTGGCCAATGAAAATGCTCTGATCTGGTTCAGCCAATCAGGCGTTAGAAGCATCAATTCTGTTATGGGAATTCAAAAGTCTGTTTGAGCTTCTAGAAGTTCCCGCCAAGTGATTTCATCTTTGGGTTTTCACGTGGGGCAGAATATGCCTTTGGTTTGTGCTTGGAATCTTCCGAAATGTCTCTGGGCTTTTAATTACATTGGTGCGTCAGAGTTCTTTGAAATGCCCTTCAAAGTGGTCAGAATCCCGATGCCATTTCGCAGAGTTTAAGGGTCTTTTCGCAAAGTAGTTTGGCTCCAGAAGCTCTCTTCGCAAAGCATTTTGGCTTCAGGAGATCTTTTCGCAAAGCGTTTTCTTCTTTTCGCAGAGTGTTTTCTTCTTTTCGCAAAGTTCAAGGTTCTTTGCGAATAGTAGAAGTTCTTTGCGAATTGAACTCTAGGCTCCCATTCTTCTTTGCGAATTGACTTTTAACTTGATTTTTCCTTTGCGAATAGTAGAAGTTCTTTGCGAATTGAGCTTTAGCTTCCATTCTTCTTCTTCAGGTCTTTTCTTGCTCTTTTAGGACCTTTTTAGCCATTGCTGAGGCTATTTCTTCACTCCTTCTTTGAGCTTGACATGCGTTGTCAGCTTTTTGATCATTTTAGGATGGTTTTCGGATTTGGACCTGTCTTTTTGGTTAGCTGCAATATGAACACTAAAGCACTTATTTAGTCCTCTCAAGGGTCTTTCAAGGCTCATGTTTAGGGGTGAAAAATGGTATTTTTCACTACTTAACAATGGCTTCAGGCTTCAGTTTTCTCAACATACTTTCTTCCTTGGGGGTTTTACTGTACATGCCCCATGATTCTTCTAGATTTTTTTGTTCTTTTTGCTTCATTTCAGGCAATCTCTTTTTGAGTTTTTGCTTTTTTCAATTTTTTTGGATTTTGACAGTAACTCTTCTTCATCTTTTCTCTCTTTTTTGGTATATGTACACGTATATATATAATTTTTTTTTTGGGGAATGGGTTTATTGAAAGAAAGGCCCAGGCTCAAATGGGGTAGCAAAAGATATCATCATTTTTAGGGATGTTTTTGGGCTATTGTGCTTGGAATGATAGCCTTTTCGGGTAGTTCTTAAGCAGTCACGTATCCGTTTCACCAATACTTACCTTATCGCGATTGACTAAGAGTAGAACTGTCGGACGTATCCAGCATTGATGGGCTCAGGAAGATGATCTCCGTCCATGGTGGTGAGGCGGATGGCGTATCCCGGCAGCACTTCTCGAATGACGTATGGTCATTCCCAGTTCGGCTTAAACTTTCCTCTTGGATCTGCTTGGAGGGATGGGAAGATCTTCTTTAACACAGTGTCTCCTACCTTTAGATCTCGACCGTGGACACGTTTATTGTAAGCGCGTGCGATTCGCCCTTGGTAAACTTGAGTGTGGCATAAGGCTAGGAGTCTCTTTTCGTCCAGTAAGTTCAGCTGATCAAAGTGTGATCTCTCTCTTTCTGCTTCGGGCAAGCCTGATTCCATGAGGATTCGGAGCGATGGTACTTCAACCTCCACCAGGAGGACGGCCTCGGTTCCATACACAAGGGAGAATGGTGTTGCCCATGTAGCGGTACGGATCGACGTTCGGTAGGCCCACAAAGCAAATGGTAGCATTTCGCTCCAATCTTGATAAGTGACGACCATTTTCTCAAGGATGCGAACGACTGTCTTGTTCGCAGCTTCCACGGCTCCATTAGTTTGAGGCCGATAAGGGGATGAGCGATGGTGCCTGATCTTGTATTGCTCACAGAAATCTCGGATGTGCTTATTCACAAAGTTTGTGTCATTGTCTGTGACGATATCTTTAGGTACTCCAAATCGGCACACAATATTGTTCTTGAGAAACTTCTCGACATGACTGGCAGTGATGTTGGCATATGACGCCGCTTCTACCCACTTGGTGAAGTATTCAATGGCGACGAGGATGAACCAATGTCTGTTTGATGCTTTTGGATTAATCATTCGGACAACGTCAAGGCCCCAGGTAGCAAATGGCCAAGGAGTGGTCATGCAGTAAAGATCGATGGCAGGAGCGTGTATCAGACTAGAGTGTTCCTGACATTTGTAGCATTTTTGAACATGCTTGCAGCAATCCGAATCCATAGTGGTCCAAAAGTATCCTTGCCGCAGAATTTTCTTAGCGAGCATGTGACCGCTGACGTGGGCTCTGCATACTCCTTCATGGATTTCTCTCATAATACTGACTGCTTCACTTTCAGTAAGGCACCTGAGTAAGATGTTATTGTATGATCGCTTGTAGAGACATTCCCCGCAAATGACATAACCTGCCGCTAAATGTTGAATGGTTCTTCGGTCAGTCTTGGATGTACCCTCTGGGAAAGTTAGGGTCTCGAGGAAATTCTTGATATCTGAGAACCAAGGTGGCTCATCATCAGGCTTTATAGGTTCCTCAATCTGGAGGCAAAAGGCCGGCTCATTCCTCTACTCGATCATTATCGGCTTCATCTCAACACCATAGGGGATTTCAATCATTGACGCCAAGGTTGCTAATGCGTTAGCAAAGCGATTCCTTATCCGGGGGACATATGAAAAAGTCACATCTTGGAAGCAAGCTATCAGATCCTCGAGGTGTTCGTGATAGGGGATCAGCTTCTCGTCTTTCGTCTTCCAATCGCCATTCGTCTGGCATATGATTAACTGTGAATCACCAAATACTCGAAGGTGAGTTACATTCAGATCGAGGGCCGCCTGCAGACCAGCGGCGCAAGCTTCGTACTCAGCCATATTGTTAGTGCAAGGGAAGTTGAGCTTGATAGAGATCGATACATGGGATCCTTTTAGTGAAATCAGGATGGCGCCAACTCCTTGGCCCTCGACATTTGCTGCCCCGTTAAAGTGCATTACCCATGATTCTTCTGCTTCTTCTGTATCATCCTCCGTCATGAACAAGATATCTTCATCTGGGAACTCGGTCCTTAGTGGCTCATAGTCTGGTAAAGGATTGTCAGCAAGATGATCAGCAGGCGCTTGCCCCTTGATCGATTTCTGAGTGACATACGTGATGTCAAACTCAGATAATAACAACTGCCATCGTGCAATTCATCCAGTGAGAGCCAGTTTCTCGAACAAGTATTTTAACGGATCCATTCGAGCTAAGAGCAGAACGGCCTGGGATAGTAAGTAGTGGCGGAGCCTTTGAGTAGCCCATACAAGAGCCAGGCATGCTTTCTCCAGATGAAACTTCAGTCATGGAGAGATACATCAAGAGTGGTCTCCCTGGCTCAGGTGGTACCAAAACAGGTGGATTAAGGAGGTAGCTTTTGATTTTTTTGAACGCTGCCTGACAATCTTCGTTCCATTCAACGGGCGAATTCTTCCTTAGTAACTTGAAGATCGGCGTGCAGATTGGAGTTAGTTGTGCAATGAACCGACTGATATACTGTATTCTACCCAGAAACCCTCTAAGCTCTTTCTCGATAGATGATGGTGGCATTTTAGTGATGGCTTTAACTTTGATTGGGTCGACCTTGATCCCCCTTCTGCTTACGATGAACCCTAGCAGTTTCCCTGACATGGCGCCAAATGCGCACTTTTGTGGATTCAGTCGTAGTCGATACTTCCTCAGCCTTTCAAACAGTTTTTGGAGGTTTACCAGATGGTCGCTTCGCTCCGATGATTTGGCTATCATGTCATCGACATATACTTCAATCTCTCGATGCATCATGTCATGAAATAGTGCGATAACTCTGCATGCGTTACGGCATTCTTCAGCCCGAATGGCATGACTCGATAGCAAAAGGTTCCCCAGGGGGTAATGAACGCTGTCTTCTCGCGATCAACCTCTGCCATCTTTATCTGATTATATCCTGAAAATCCATCCATGAAAGAGAGCATCTCATGCTTAGCTGTGTTATCAACCAAGATGTCGATGTGTGGTAGTGGGAAATCATCCTTTGGGCTCGCCCTGTTCAAGTTGCAGAAATCGATACACATGCGAACCTTTCCATCCTTCTTTGGCACAGGTACGATATTGGCTAGCCATTGCGGGTATTTGGATACCATGAGAAACCCCGCGCCATACTGCTTGATGACCTCGTCTTTGACTTTCAGCATCCATTCGGGTCGGAGACGTCTCAGCTTCTGCTTGACTGGCTTCACATCGGGGTAGAGAGGCAACTCATGCTCGACCAAATCGGTATCCAGACCAGGCATGTCCTCGTATGACCAGGCAAAAATGTCTTGGTATGACCGAAGGAAGTCGATCATGCTTTTTCTTTCCTCAGGAGATAGTGACGTTCCGATTTTGGTTATTCTGAGAACTTCCTCAGTTCCTAGGTTGACATCCTTGGTCTCTTCGACAATGGGGGTAGGGCCATGCTCAAAGTCGGCAAATCGATCAAGGAGCTCATTGGGGAGCTCCTCCAAAGTGATATCCTCATCCAGACTCGTAACGCCTACCTCTTCTTGTATTTCTACCGGGAAGGGGTCGATTTCACGTGGGACGGGTATTTTGATTAAGGCATCCTTTTGTGGGGCATTTTCTAGAATTTTAAATGACAATATTTTTGGACTTTGGATTTTTTCAATTTTTTTGGGATTTTGTATTTTTTCCATGTTTTTGAGTTTTTGTATTTTTTTCATGTTTTTGAGATTTTTGCTTTCTTTTGGAGACGGGCCCTTGGCAAGGCGGGTTGCTATATACACAGGGTATTGCCTGCCAAGGGCTTATCTCACTTTTTATAGGTTGTTTTTTTTGGGAAACAGGCGCCAAACTTTAGGCCGCTTCCTGCTTCCAGAGTTTGGGGCAAAGATGCCCAGTTGCGTACCTGAGGGGCTGCTTCTTTACCTGTTGGAATGGAGGGTGCTGGCTGATATGGCTCATTGGAGTCAGCCTCCATCATGTTAATCCCCATTTCATCTGAGATGATATCCTCAAATGTTAACACGGCTTTGTGGTGATTCACCATAGGGGGAGCTTGTACGACCGGCTCGCTCCTCAAAAAGGGACAATGCGGCCAAATCTATCTCCAAGCTGGGAAGGGAGATCTGGGGATCGGTGGGATGAACTGGGGCTTTGGGTTTATGTGGGGTCAAATGGGTTGCCCCATTTTGATCGATCTTTACAACCCCTGCGTTGACAAAGGAATCCCTGATGTGCGGCCTAAGGCGAGGTTTCTCTTCTATGTTGATTCCTCGAGCTCGTGCAGCTGCGGTGACCTTGGCTTTCTCTTTGGCCTCTCGGACCTCTTCTTCTGTGGGCTTGTATCCCAGCCCGAATCTTACTTTTTATCCCTTGGCCACAACTGGTTCTCTTCTACCTTGTAATTTGGGTCCCAGACCCCTTCCTTTCTGATAGCCCCACTTTTGGAGCATCGCCACGGCCGCTACCATACCACCTCCTGTTTTAGACATGATGCCCTCCATGGGCTCTGGGAGTATTGTCGACACCTCATATTCGAAATTGTGGAGGTCGACGTCCTCAGCGGTGTGTGGTACATTCAGCATATTAGGTTTTTCAACACTATTGGTGACTTTTTCTTTCTCACCATGCCCCTCCCCAATGATTGTAATAATTTTATGCCTAGACACAAATTTGAGCTTCTGGTGTAAAGTGGGCGGTATGGCTCTGACCTCGTGCATCCACGGGGGCCCCAATAATAAGTTAAAGGAAGATTTAATATCCATGACTTGAAATAAGATGGAAAAGGTCGTTGGCCCTATCAATAGCTCAAGATCGACTTCTCCCATTATTTCTCTTCTAGTATTATCAAACCTTCTAGCGCTGGTTCTGGTGGGCCATAACATGCATGGGTCAACCCCGATCTTGGTGGCGGTTCTTAACGGGCATATATTCAATGCAGACCCGTTGTCAATTAGTACTAAGGGAATGACCATGTTTCCGGATTCAACAGTTATATTCAAAGACCTGGAATGGCTACACCCTTCTTCTGGCAAATTAGCATCAGAAAATGAAATGGCATTCAGAGACATCACTTGCCCAATTATCTGCCCAACTTCATCTGGGCTGACCTGGAGTGATACATGCGCATTCTTTAACGCCCCCATTAATGCTTGGAAATGGAGTGGGGATTTCATCAATAGGTCTCATACAGTGATATGGGCAGGCATCCTTCTTAGCTGAGTCTCCAGTATATGTTCTCGACTCATCTTCTCGAAGGGGTTCACCGCGCTGTCTTTCTTTCCTTCGGGTTGGGCACACTTTGTTGGTGCTTCGGTCGCTTTGATATCCTCCGGACCTAGTAACAAAATCATCGCCTTCTCTGCTGCTGGCATTGACATCTATTTGTTCGTAGCTCAGTGGGACCTGATGAGGATCATAGGTTGGTCCCGAGAGTTAGAAAGGTATGGCTGCTGGTGCTTGAGGCACTTGTACTATCGGCTTAGGAGGTGGGGGAAATACTTGATTCACCTCGGTGGTAGTGGGTGGTTGGGTGGAGAGATTAGGCCAAATGGGGGTTGTGAGGCTTGAGTGTGGTGGTACTGAAGGGAAGGAGGTAAAGGTAGGCCATTGATAGCTGGTGGGTGCTGGTGGGATATGAGGGGTCTGATGTGCCATCAGGTAGTTGACCGGGGTGATGGGGCTTGCTGGCGGCTGAATTGGGGATGATGGGGTGGGCACAGGCCATTGATAACTGATGGGTGTGGGTATTGGATTGGGAGCTTGGTGGTTTATGGGGTAGTTGATGGGGGTTGTGGTATATGGCGGTAGCTGGAATGGGGCGGGCGCCGGCCATTGGTAGTTGGTGGGTGTGGGTATAGGAGTGGGGGCCTGGTGGCTTATTGGGTGATTTGTGGTATGGTTGGTATGCATTTATATTCACATAATTAACAGGTGTGATGGGTGAAAAATATGCCCTGAGATCCAAAGGTTCCAATTGCGGAGTCGGGTTGGGAAAATAATCTGACAAATTCAGGGGTTCAACAACCCCGATATTCCTTTCCTCAATATTTTTTAACAGTGGTGCTACATAACTCTCCCGATCACTGATATAATCGAATGGGTCAAACTCAAATTCTTCCTCATCCTCTATCATTCCGATGGTGGGTCTGGGACCTGCTCCTCCGATGGGATGTGGGGGTAGGGGCACCTAATGGATATTAGCGTGTTGAGGAGGCGTAGGGGGAATGATTTTCTTGGCATCGATCAAATCTTAGATCGCGTGCTTTAATGGGAAGCAGCGATCAGTAGGATGGCCTGGACCCTGATGAAAATTGCAGTGGGTATTTGGGTCATAGTTCTTTGGGATCGGGTGAGGGGGAGGTTGCTGTTGGCGGATAACCACTAATCCCTTTTCTACTAATAGGGGCAAAAGTACACTCAAAGATTGCCCAGAGGTGTGAAGACTCGGTCGTAGAGGGCTCTCCTCTGTTCCGGGGTCATCTGCATTCCTTGCCCATTCCCCATTCTCTGCGTTTGCTCAGGCCTAACTGGTGCTAGCGGGGCCGCCTGAAATTGGAACGAGGCAGTATTATTATTGGGCCTAGTGTTGGCTATGTTTTGGACATCGCCCCCTGTTCTTTTCTCATTCCTCTATTCTGAAAACCTTCTAACCCCACTTGGTCCGCTTGGTATGTTTTTATTTAGACGCCCCTCCCTGATGGCATCCTCGCATCGGTTAGCATTCCTCACCAAGTCGGCGAAACTAGACTGCTGTTGGTATACGAGAAAATCAGAGATCACTGGCAAAGTGCTCTTCGAAATCATCTCTATCTGTTCTTCGTCAGGTATTCTGTTCCTGATTTGAGCTGCCAGCGCTCTCCATCGACCCAAGTAGTCGCTGAAAGTCTCGTTATGATTCTGTTTTAAATGGGCCAAGTCGGACTTGTGTGGCTCAATGTCTATGTTGTAGACATACTGCTCTTGAAAGAGGTGCGTTAAGTCCCTCCATGCTTTCATCATAGATGGTTCTAAGGATGTGAACCATCTCAAAGCCAGCCCAGTCAAACTTTTCTGAAAGACTTTTATTAGTAGTCTTTTATCCTCCCCGTATTGGCACATGTCCCCACAATAGGACTTGAGGTGTGCAATAGGATTGCCCGTGCCATTATATTTGTCGAAGGCGGGCATTTTAAATTTGGGGGGCAGGGGGACCTCAGCGAACAGGCATAGGTCTGTGAAGTCCGTGGCATGGATTTCAGCACCACCCATCTTCATTAACTGCTTCTGTATTTTATCCAACTGTTCTTTCAGATGTTCTGACTCTTTGGACACGGGAGCTGCTTTCTCGATAGTTGGTTGGACTTCACTCTGGGCTATCAGGGGATGGGCAATTATGGGAGGAGGGCGAAGGCTGGTCAATGCCCCATCATAGGCCCCACTATTTCTAATCTCGTCCTCTTCATATTGCTGATCAGCGTAATGTGCAGTGAAGATGGGATTCTCAACTTGTTGTTGCATGGGTTGGATGGGAATGACATGAGTAGGGGTTGGGTGAGCCCATTGGGGGTGTGGAAAGGCTTGTTAGGTGATGGGAATTTGGATTTGAAGTGGGGTCGAATAGGGCCATTGGGTGTGAGGGGAGGTTTGGGGATGGCCTTGGGGTGTGGGGCCATGGGGGAATTGGTTTTGGGGGACGGCATGAGTTTGACCCAGCTGTGAAGGTTGGGTTAGGTGTTGGGGGTATTGTGGAAGGTATGAGTGTGGGGTTTGGGTTTGGGCCACCAACCCTTGATCATTTTGGGCCATAGGCCATTGGTGGGTTTGGGCCACGGGCCCTGGGTAGGCTTGGGCCAATGGGCCTGGGTAGGTTTGGGCCATGGGCCCTCGGTGGGTCTGGCCCGATGGGCCTTGCTGGGTCTTGTCTATGGGCCCTTGGTGGGTCTGGCCCCATGGGCCTTGCTGGATTTGAGTCGTGGGCCCTTGCTGGGTCTGGCCCAATGGGCCTTGGTGGGTCTGGGCCATGGGCCCTTGATGGGTCTGAGCCGTGGGCCCTTGCTGGATCTGGGCCGTGGGCCCTTGGTGGATTACCTAATGGGCCTTGCTGGGTCTGGGGCATGGGCCCTTGATGGGTATGGGCAGTGGGCCCTTGCTGGGTCTGGGCTATGGGCCATTGATGGATTTGGGCCATGGGCCCCTGATGAGTTTGGATTTGATGGGTTTTGCCCAATGGGCCCTGGGGAGCATGGGTGATGGGGTGTTGGGCCATTGGGCCCTGGGACATGTGGGAAGAGGGGGCTTGGGCCAATGGGCTTTGGGATATGTGGGAGTTTGGAGGTTGGCCCATTTGGTGTATGGAAAAAGGGGGTTTGGGCCATGGGGCCTTGGGGCCTTGGGGCATGTGGGAAAAGGGGGTTTGGATGGTGTGGATTATGGGGGGTTGATGGGGGTCATGGGGAAGTGAGGCAAGGAGATTGGCTAAGGTATGGGATGGGTTCATGGATGTGGGATGTGGAGGAGAGGTATTTTGGGAAGCCTTCCATGCGGAGTAGGCTTGGAACATCTCCTCCATCATGGCCATGGAGGAAGGATCGGGAGTGGATGATGGGTTTAATGGATGGTTAGGTATGGATGGGGTGGATGTGAGGGGAAAATTGGGCATGGCCCCGGTAGGTGATGGGATATGGGAGGGGTTAAAGGAATGGGGTGGAGCATTGGTGAAGGGGGATGGTTGGAGATGTTTAAAGATGATGGAGGGTAAAGGGCGGGTTCTTGGGAAAAATTGGGCATGGCCTCGGTAAAAATGGGCATGACCCGTGTAGATGGGGGGATTTGTGGGGGATGGTTAGGGCGGAGGTAACATAGGTGAATGAGGGCGGATCGGGTCTATAGGGGGGTGATGGGAATTGGGGCATGGATGTGGATTGGGAGAATGGGTTAGGGTTTTGCATGGTTTGGGCAAAAGATGGAGAATGAGGGGTTGGATTTTGGATATTTTGGGGGGTAGTGGTTGGGAATATGGGGGCGCCAAATGGGCCGGTGACAGTAAAGGGAGGTTGGGTGAGGGGGATGGTGGAAAAGACTTCTCCCGAATGGGAGTGGGTTGGAGAGTGTGGTGGGGATGAGTCGGGACCGGCGTAAGCCGGGTCCACTACCCACGGCATGCTACGGTATCGGGTCGGGTATGGGTACCTTGGGTAAGGCTCAAAGATCTTCCTCCTTCTTCCCCTACGGGACGACGGAGGACTAGATGATGCCGTTGTGCTGGCACCACAAACTATCTATTTTTTGGGTTTTAAATTATTTAATTTTTTTTTTTTGAATTTTATAAAGATTTTTTGAAAAATAGAGGTTCCGAGGCCTTGGAATTCCCTTTTCGGGTGGCTTTCGTACCTTAATTCAAGACCCGCGGCGACGGTTCCGATGCATTTCGGAAGAATCGAAGAATAACCTCCGATCTATTGAAGGCACAAAAGACAAGGCAAACAACCCAATCCCCCGGAATGAACCCAAAGAAGTTGCCCTCTTTTGACTGGCGAGGACGTATTGGGTGTCGGAGGTGGCAGGGCCCAAACAAGGCACTGAGCACACTAATCAGGGAACTCGGGAGGTGAAAAGGCCACTGATTTGGGCTAGGGTGCTGCTGAACACACCTGGCGCAACTAATACATGCGCCAAGGTTGCATGGGACAAATTTTACACTGGCGCAACTATTAGTTGCGCCAAGGTAAAATATGGGAGTTTAAAGCTAGCGCAACTATTAGTTGCGCCAGTTATAAATTCCAGTGTTTTTACACTAGCACAACTAATACATGCGCCAGCAAAAGCGCCTCTCGAGCAAAGGCGACCATCGATGCCCGAAATGAGTCTCTTTTTTTTGGTTTTTGTGGAAGCTAGGTTTCCGGGAACTGAGCTATTGTCTTGATGATCGATTCTTTCCTCACCGACGCCTAAAGGATTGAGTCCAGTATAACTCGCTAGCACTCTCCCCAAGGGTTTTAAGCTTTGTAGGAATGGGAACCCACCCGATATACCTCCGGCGCAAGCGCCTTCTCAGATACTAGGTGGGCTGGGACTTTTCTGGATCATCACCACTAGGGGCTGCCGCCATACTAAGACCCGGGTGTTTGTATGTGTGCCTAAACCAACCCTTTTGAAAAATCTACCCAGCAAAACAGATTAATTAAGCTCCCTAACTTGGTTCAATTTTAATTTTCAAAACTTTTCTCTTTTTTTGGAAGTTTTCTTTAGTTCAAAGATCGGGGGTGATTATCCCGTGCCACCACTACTGCATTCCGTTAGGATATGATAAATAAAAACGGGCCTACCAAGCGACTAGGCGGGAAATATAAAGTGCTGAAATTTAAAAAGTGCCAGTCAAGTGACTAGGCAAAAAGTTGCTGAAATTTAAAAAGTGCCAGTCAAGCGACTAGGCAAAAAGTTGCTGAAATTTTAAAGCGAAAACGTAGGGGTGAGTAAAAAAAGGTGCCAGTCAAATGACTAGGCAAAAATTACTGAAATTTAAAGCGGAATTGTAGGGGTGAGTAAAAAAAGGTGCCAGTCAAGTGACTAGGCAAAGATTACTGAAATTTAAAGCGGAATTGTAGGGGTGAGTAAAAAAGGGGCCAGTCAAGTGACTAGGCAAAGATTGCAGAAATTTAAAGCGGAATCGTAGGGGTGAGTAAAATGACATAATCGGAGGGGTGAGTGACAAAAAAAATAGAAAAAATAATAATAAAAAATAGCAATAAAATGTTAGAAAAATAAAAAAGAAAAAGGCCTAGTTCAAGGGGAAGCTCTACTAGCTAGTCCCCAGTAGAGTCGCCATCTGTGCAACCGTGGGATCCGTGACGGTCCCGTCGCGATGATGCGCTCTCTAACGAAAAATATAGAGTTGCCACCCGGAGCTTTCGGTGTCCCGGGATACCTAGTTCATTTTTATGAGCAGCGAAGTGCTAAAAATATGGCTCTGAATCCGGTCCACACCAAAGGCTCTTGGGTAGGGGCTTCGGTTATCGATCGAGAAGGTGTTAGGCACCCGATCAACCCGCTTAACGCGGTCTCTACTAATGGCCAAAAATAAAATGATGTAAAAGACAAGAAAATGGTTCCCTCTTGCCCAAATGGGCCTCCAATCCTATTTGTGCCCCTCCGTTCCTACCAAATATTCGGCGGTGTAACGGCACAAATGAGAGGATGGAAGGAGCTAGAAAGAGATAGGAGAAGAAAGGGAGGCAGACCCTGGGAGCCCTTGTAGCCTTTAGAGAGGAGCCTTGCTTGGCTGGCTTTTGATGAGCTTTTGAAGGCTTGAATGGTAGAGAAATGGGTTCTAACCACTAAGGCTTGAAGCTAAGGGAAGGAGAACGGAGGCTAGGGGATCACACACACCTAGGCTATGGGTTTTTTATGTAAGAACAAGCTTGGAAGGGGTTTTAGAATTCTGGAATTTTAGGTGAAAATAGTGCACCAAAGGGAGGAAGAACTTCTCACTTTTAAGCTCTTTCTCTCTTAAGCAAAATTCTCAACCCTTAAACCAAGGGGTGGGGGGCTCTATTTATAGGAAATGGGTGGATTAGGGGGCCACTTAGATGCTAATTGGGTTTATCAATTAGGTAATCTTGCATCTAAGGATTCCTAGGGTTTTTGGGGGCTTGAAAGGTGTGGGAAGGTCCTCCAATGGTGGATGATGGGGTGAGGCCTTGAACCACTTAAGGGGTTGCCAATAGGTGAGGAATGGGTGCAACAGGACTATCAAAACACACCCCAAAGGTCGAGGTGGTCAACAAAATTTCGGGCAAAGCTGAGCGATTCTTGTTCATATGCAAGCGCAACTATTAGTTGCGCCAGGCAAATCTCTGATAAAGGCTGCAGTTCCCTGGAAGTTAGCCTCGCGAGGGGTTGTGGGACCCACTTATGTCTGGCGCAACTATTAATTGCGCAAGGCCATTTCTGGGGGAAAAATACCTAGCGCAACTATTAGTTGCGCCAGGCAAATCCAGGGGGAAAATGGCCTGGCGCAACTAAGCAAAAATTTCAAAATTCTTTCCAAATTTCAAATGGCTATAACTTTTGATATACAACTCCGATTGGAGTGATTCGTAGCTTGTTGGAAAGCTGGAGAAGTACTCTTTCCAATGGTATATGATTTGATATTAGTAAAAGGCTTCAGATAGTCCTGGTGTACCGCTCTTCATCCATTGCCCGGGAAGGTTAGGTTTAGGGTTCGGAATGGGTTCTAAGGGTTGAGATTGGTTTCTAAAGGTTCGAGGTAGGTTCCTAAGGAGTCTAGGGTGATTCTTAAGGGTTTGGGGTGATTCTTAAAGGTTCCATTCATACCATCAAAAGCTCAGAATTGCACCTCTCTTAAAAGGTGTTTCGATCGGGCCTTGGGCCAAATTTGGGTGTCTACACATATTACAACCTAAATTGTTAAAAAATAATAGATCATAATGCGTACTTGCTGTATATTATAAGGTAGACAAACGTATGGATTTACGATTGTTGGAAATACAGCGATTGCGATTCTTTGCTCAGTAAAGCTAGAATAAACAAACGATTCTAGGATAACTTAAGCAATGACCGGCTTAGGAGGTCATCATTGAAAACAGGACCCATATATTCTATAAAGAAGAATATATCGGTCCCATTTTCAAATTCCTTTGGTTTTATCTTTTTCCTCTCCTAGCTTCCCTCTCTTTTTCAAATCCCCTATAATCTTAACCATCCTACTCTCTACTCAAAACATACATTTGCATAACAATCCTTTTTTTTCCTTCCGTTTTATCTTTGGGAAACCTTACAAGCATTTTTCGAGTGAAATTAAAATATGGTTTCAATCTTTAACAAGGTAAGGGAGTGATTTTCAATAAAAGAGTGTTTTGCATGAGTTGTTTATTCAATACTTGGCTTTTAAGTTTGATTAACTTTTACGAAAGAAAGAAATGACGAACGAACAGAGAAAACGATAAAGGGAAGATGGGGAAGAAGACGAAGGTAATGATTCTGATAACACCCCAATCATTCACCATATTACACGGTCTGTTGCCATAAAAGATAAATTAAAAGCAACAGACCCTCCCAAGAAAAAAACTAGATCCTTAGGGATAGTTATCAGAGAGGGTCCTACGGACACAACTGAAAAAGACTCTGTGTCCACCCTAAAGAGGGAACCCAAATTAGATAAAGGCAAAAAGCTAGCGTCCTCTGAAACCTTAGTGGATAAACTTCCTACTTCACTAAAACAGCACATCGTGGGAGCTGAGGTTGCAGTTAATGCTAATGCCTTGGAAAAATTAGAAATGGGAGGAGAGGTAATCAAATATTTTAAGGATGCTAGGCTCCATTATTTTCTAGAGCCTGGAGTTACCCAAGTCTACCCTAGATTGGTAAGACTATTTTACGGCAATAAAAATAATAGAAGCAAGGGACCAATCCCCACCCTATCAACAACCATTGATGGATTTTCAATTTTAATTACAAAAGCAATGGTTGCTGGGGTGATGAATGCACCCTTGGAGAGACCTGGGCTGTCCACGGGCACTCCAGAAGCCAATATACTTAGGCCTTTACTTAAAATCCTACCAGAATTTATTCAAATGGCCACAGATTTGTTAGGCAAGCCCCCTAATGATAAGTCATTCTTTTTGCATAAGGACTTAGAAGAACGAAGTCTTTCCCTTCACTTCTTTGATGTTTTAATCCACAAAACTATCCACTCGACGGGACATGGGACCCAACGTAGGGCCCTCTTTGTAAAAGCTTTATACCTAATGGCACACCGCTATTGATTTGATGTTCCTTCATACCTCATGGAAGTGATGAACATAGTAAGGGAGAAGTTGCCTCTGAAGAAGTACAAGACAGATAAATTATATCTACCCTTTGGTGGCCTAACCACCAATCTATTGATAAATGTCGGATACAATATTGATTCCAAGGAAAAAACATTGCCCCATAGCAATGAGAACCTAAAACCTCAGACCTATAGGAGAACTTTAAGTGCCACAAACAAAAAGAAAATTCCTATTTCGGCACAACCAAAAGAGGTTTTATCTACGCAAGAGACAGTCCCAGAACAGATAGAGACTGCCATAGAACAGGCAGTAGGAACTGGCACCACTGAAGCAATAGTTATAGAAGAAGGCGGGAATATTTCTACTCCACCATATGAAAGGGTAAAAAGTAGTTTCCCAGAGACAGAGGGAGTACCTGAGGAGAGAATACCAGTTGAAGATCAGGCCAGTCTGTACGACTTAGCTCTAGACTCACCAACAGGACCTGCCATGCCCCATGAAATCGACCCCACTCCTACTGAAGCAAAACCAGTGCATCCAAGCAGTGAAGCAGTGATCAGTCACATAATTTACCAGTTTGTCACCCTTAACTTAGTAGTGCTAGACCGTAGTTTGCTACTAATAAGTTGTTGATATACAGATATTAAGGAAAAGCAGTAAATTAGACTAAAAGTATTAATATTCGTCAAAAGGATCTCAAAAAGCAGTAAGAATGACAATAAAATGAAGGACAAAAGCTCTACCTATTGAAAAGAATGAAAAATCGTTCTAGTGAGAGACTCTTAAAGCCAAAGAATCGTAATTTATGATTCTGTAAAAGAAGCCGCTTGAGGAAGAAAACTAATTACGATTTTTCGGAGAATCGTCTACCAAGTATAGCAAAGTCATCAGAGTGAGTTGTATGAAGAGTAAAATTGTCATTTGCAATTGTACAGAAAAAGATACAGAAGCTGAAAAATTATAAATTGTGATTTTCTACAAAAAGAAGAAAGAACAGAGAATCGTTAGTAGCAATTCTACAGAAGATGTAGTTCACTGTTGCTGATCACATGCACAGTATACCGCCATGAACTAGAATTAGAAGATCTCTTGAATTAGAAGTCTGGTGAATCACGGATCCGAGGAAATTGATAAAGAATACTTTGAAGGACTCTACTGTCGACATGCAAAGAAATTTCTAGAAGTATATTAACTGCTGAAGCAAAAGCAAAAATAAAATTAGAAGTGGAATTATATTAAGAATCTTTTAGTTTAGTAGTTTCTTTTATTAGAATTAGAAGTTTTGTAAACCGACCCCTTATGATCTATAAATAAGAGGGCTTGGTACAAGAATAAGGATCGAAGAAATTCAGCATCAATTGATGCCTAAGGTTGGATTTCCTTTCGATCAGTAGTGTAAAATAGTTAGAGTAGATTAGATATCAGAAGTTTCTCAAGAGCAATTGACGACTGCTATTGGGTACTGAAGATTAGATGTCCATAGTTTCTCAGAAGGAATTGATGACTCTAGCTGAGGGGTGAATGATATATTTTAGTTAGATTTTTATTTTCTTTTATTATTTTGTAAACATCTCCAAGTTTTGATTTGAATTGATGACTCAGGTTAGAATTTGTAGATTAGTGTAACAGTTTTACTTTTATATCTTCAATTTTTTAGAGTTTGATTGATGCCTAAATTTATAGTTGATTGTTGATTAGATTAAATCTATATTGATAAGACTTTAGTGTTGATTGACGCCCAATACTAGAAGAATTGATATATGGTGTATTGTACTATTTAATTTCATTAATATCTGATAGCTAAAGATTGGGATTGACGACCTCAATTAGAAGGAGGATTAGGATTTATTTTTATGCATTATAATTTAGAAAATTCTTTATTCATATTTCTCTAGTAGAATAGGAATCCTTGAAAGATAAATATAAGTTTTTTGTAAAATAGGTTAATATAAGTAATAACTATCTTCGTGGGAATGATCCTATACTAGCTCTATAATTTCCATTGTGCGCTTGCAATAGGTTAAGACTTAATTAGATACACACATAACTAGCGATCAAGCAGCAGAAGACACTTAGGAACCAATTGAACACCAGAATTGTAACATCCCGACTTTACATAGCCTTGATCCGTACACTTCGGTACTTGTGCCGATGGGTCATGAGCCGAGGATGCCTCTTTACAATGATGTAATGTCTATAGATCAAATTCAATGAACTTGATCGATGATAACTAGACCCGGTGTAAGAGCTTGATGCTCATGTACATTGGACTGTGGTGTAGCTGTTTCACACCCAGTCAAGAGAGAAAGTAGTATAAATAGAAACCTAGGGCATTTATTTCTATTTACTGCTAAAGGGAAGAGAGTTAAGAAGAGAGAGAGACAAACCTAGGGTTATTCAATGCTACGAGTGAGCTGCCGAGATCGATCCGCTGTCAAGGGGAAGAAGCGACTAATCGAGCAAGGATCCACCAACTGCAAAGCAACTCCATGGAACCCTAAACATTTCTTGAGCTAGAGGAGGAGATCTCGCTCAAACCTAGGTAAGACTCAATATTATAGATGGCTTTCAACAAGCTAAAAGTAGTAGAATCTGGGTTGAAATGATGAGAAGAAGTTGAGTTTTCGAAGTGGGTTGAACCCAGAGTGAGAAACCCTCATTCTGAAGAAAACAGGCAATTTCGACCGGTCGAAAATCATTTCGACCGATCGAAATAGCCACAAAAAGGGGCTTTTCGGACTTAAGTGAAATTCGACCGGTCGAATGCTATAATTCGACCGATCGAACTCTATATAAACAGAAAGGTGATTTTTGGACTTTGAGAAATTTCGACCGGTCGAATTTTAATTCGACCGGTCGAATTTTAATTCGACCGATCGAATTTAAAATGCAAAATTGCCTTGTAGAATTCGACCGGTCGAAATTTATTTCGACCAGTCGAATTCATTTTTACCGTTCAAAACGCCTTAGTAATTAAATTCGGATTCGACCGATCAAATCTGTTTTCTTGTTTGATCCTGTTTTGCTTGTGGAAACCTATGGGGACGTTCCACAGTGGGTTGTACATCATTCTAATGAATGAGTGTGCCTTGTTTAGGTGAGGTTACGTGTGTGGAACGAACCAACCTTCGTGAAGGATGAGCATGCAAGGAATTACTTTGTGAGGTAGGGAAAACCATCTATCATGTGCATTGTTTTGACGATATGTATGCTGTGTCATGATATGTCTCTTGTTCGATATGACTTCCGTATTTGCTTCGACATATGATTTTCGGATATGCTTTGACCGTGCTTCGTTATGTTTTGATATATGAATTCCGCATAAGTCTTGACATATCTTTCCGTATATGCTTCGAGTATGTGCCCTCCGTTATGATATGTTCGATATGACGTCATGTGCAAGATATGAGATTTCGAGGGCGTTGTGGTATGAGCATGTGTGAGTTTTGGTTTCAAAGTAGTTTTCATCTAATGTATAGTTATCACAAACACTGCGGCGATAAGCTATATATACGCACTTACGATTTGAGGTTATGTGAATACTTAGTGGCCATGACGGCGGGATATCCGTGACGATGCACGGCGGCCAATCCGTACACCCTTTGTGTGATACGTTCGTATGTATGTGTGATACGTTCGTATGCTTTGTGTGATATGTGATCCCTACCGTTTAACGGTACTTCGTCCGGCAAGTGTCCAACTCTATGGGACCTTGAATATGTGTGAATATGACTCATGTGAGTGACGATGGTGGGTATTCCATCGGGGGCTTGAGGCTATAGTTCCTCATTCTATTACTTTAAGTAAAGCACTTTAAGTCTTTCTTTTCATCAGATGATATGTGTGCATGAACATGAATCCATATGTATGTGTGTGTAAAACTATGAGATCACTTTGGATATATTTCGTTTTGTTTCGTTTCGTTTTGTCATGCCATGATATACGTATTTGATGTTCGATAAGCATGCTATAAGTTTTACCCTGCTGAGCTTGGATGAAGCTCATTCCTTCACTAATATTTCAGGTTCAGGAGAAGAAGTTGGGGCTGAGTTACCCGAGGGCGAGGATCCTGACTTTGACCCAAGCGAGGATCTAGAGGAGCCGAACCCGGAGAATTGCTTCGTTTGTGCCCAACCGGAGTAGGTCCGGCCTTAGACCTTAGATCCATGTTTTGAGAGCTTCTTAAGTTGTAAAAGTACACTCTGTAATTACATTTTTTTTTTTTTGGATATTCTTTTGGAGGAACCATGTTTCGGTAAGGATGGGTCCTTACCGGTGGTTCCAAACGGTTCTTTTCCATCTCTAGGGGATTAGAACTTTTGGGTTATAAATGATAGAAATATGTCTTTTGATGTAAGTTTTGGGTGTGGTTTCGCTTAGTATTCATTGTGCAACTTTGTGAGACGAATGTGATACAATTACCTCGGCCTTAGCGCCACCCACCGACGCAGACGGGTTTGGCGCCAAAATTTCACAGTTGGTATCAGAGCATGGCTTTAGAAGCGTTCGACAAGTCTTGACCTTTTTAGTTTGAGAAGTTGTCGTGTAAGGGACCTTACATTAATGAGACTCTTGTTTCATGGTAGAATTAAATGGAACACCGTGGAAGTCGACCAAGAGGTAGCCTACGCGGCAAGCAATGAAGATATCCCATCAGATCCGGAGGGGATCTAGACCACTTCGATCGGAAGAGAGAAGTAGAGAAGAGCCTTGATAAACTCACTAAGGTGATGGAGTCGATAGCAAGCGCCCTAGAGCGTGACAGGCGTTGCTTGCTGCAAATAACAATCAGCAGCATCAGCCACCACCGCCACCACCTGCACTACTACCTTCATCATTTGTGGATTTTAGGAGATTGAGACCTCCTGTTTTCCACGGGCAGACGGATCCGCTTGAGGCGGAGAAGTGGATCAAACAAATAGAGAAATTACTTGAAAGGTTGCAGAGCCCAGAACATGAGAAGGTGGGGTGGGCATCTTTTCAGTTGGAAGGAGATGCTGATGCATGGTGGAGGTCAGTTTTGAGAAAAAGAGAGGTCGAGGGTCCACACACCATGGACTGGAATCGATTTGAGTCGGCGTTTAACAAGGAGTACTTTCCAAAGCAAGTCCGAAATCAGTTGAAGAAGGACTTTGCTAACCTAGTCCAAGGAAGTATGACCGTGCGTGAGTACGGTAATGAGTTTGTAAGGTTGTCAAGGTTTGCACCTGAGTTAGTTGCGACGGAAGAAATGAAGGCCGGAAGGTTTGAAGAAGGCCTCCGACCCAATATTCAAGAAAGGGTATCTATCTTTGAGCTTGAGACTTACGCAGAGGTGATGGGGAAGGCGATAGTGGCAGAAAGGGATATAAATAAAAGAAAAGATTGGAAAGGGAAGCCAACGTCGGGAGGAGCAAGCGAGTATGACTACTCGGGGAATAAAAAGCCGAGGATGTCTGCGCCTGCTCAAGTGTCTAGGCCAGCATATTCAAATTTCGAAGGTCTAACACATCTGCCCCGATGAGACCATTTAGAAGAGAGGGCCCTGCTCAGACTCAAATGTCTGGGGCATCAGTTACTCAAGGACCTTCTCGAGCCGCACCTTCCAGCTTACAGATGAAGTGTGCTCGATGCGGAAAGTCACACAAGACCTCGGAGTGCGAGAAGAGATACGGTGGATGCTTCAAATGTGGTGACGTCGAGCCCAAGATCACGACACTGCTGTCGTGGGCTTTTTTGCTATCTCTGAGGACGGGCTGTGAGCACAGACGTGATCAAGGTACAATTGCACTTCATTATGATTAAATTCAATTATTATTTTCTTAAAGAAGAAAGTGCATTGTAGAAAGATATAGGTGCATACTAGCATATGCGTGTACATAGCATGCGTGTATGTCTGAATGTAGTCATGTATATACCGTATAGATACGCTCCAAGTTTATCGCGAGACCGACGGTGATCGTTGCGATGCACGAGTTCTAATAGACCAGGTCTACTCACTCATACATAACTCCCGAATCGCAAGGAAGTTAAAGATCATACGAGAGGATTTGGAGTTCACACTTGGCGTGACCATTCCGCTGACTGCGACACGTGTTGCCGGCGGTCCTTTGTGCAAGTGGAGGACGAGACACGGTCACCGACCTCATTTCTTGAAGATCGAGGACTTGATGTGCTTTTGGGCATGAATTGGCTATCCGCTTATCACGCATGGCGTCGATTGCCTACGGAAGGTGGTTACTTTCCGTCCTCCAGCGAAGTCATTTCGTTTTCGGAGAAAAGGAAAAGTAGCACCGATCATCTCATGATGCGAGCGAAAGAATGATGAAGAATGGATGCGATGGATATCTCGCATTTCGCAAGAGAAGAAGGAGATGAAAATGTTGTGAATGAGATCCCTATTGCTCGCGAGTTCAAGACGTATTTCGACGAGTTACGGATTGCCACTGACGGGAGATCGACGCGATTGACTTGGCTCAGGATGAACCGGTGTCCAAGGCTCCGTCTGAGAATGGCTCCTGAATTGAAAGAGTTGAAGGAGCGTTGCAAGAAGCATTGGATAAGGGTTTTATCCGACCGAGTGTGTCTCCTTGGGGAGCACCGATTACATTTGTTAAAAAAGAAGGACGGGTCGATGAGACTTTGCATCGACTATCGTCTTGAACAAGCTCACGATCAAGAACAAGTATCCGTTCTGAGGATCGATGATCTATTTGATCGATTGCAAGGCAAAATATTTTTCAAAGATCGACTTGAGATCCGGATACCATCGATTGAGGGTGAAGGCGAAGACGTACAAAGGCGGCATTGAGCGAGATATGGACATTACGAGTTCTTAGTGATGCCTTTTGGCAGCGAATCTTGACATCATTTATGGACCTTATGAATCGAGTGTTCAAACAATATCTCGACACGTGCGTAGTGGTGTTTGTAGATGATATCCTCATTTATTCAAAGACTAAAGAAGAACACGAACATCATCTGCGCATTGCCTTGCAAACCCTTCGTGAGCACAAGTTGTATGCCAAACTCGGAAATGTGAGTTTTGGTTGGAACAAGTGAGTTTCCTTGGTCACATAGTATCGGAAGCTGGTGTGACCGTTGACCACTAAAGTTGAAGCGGTGTTGGATTGGGAGCCCAAGACCGTGAGAAATCCGTAGTTTTCTTGGCTTAGCGGATACTCTGACGCGCTTTGTGGAAGGATTCTCCAAGATTTGGGACCACTTACACGATTGACAAGAAAGAATACCAAATTTGAGTGGACTAACGAATGTGAGGAGAGCTTCCAAGAACTTAAGAGGCGGCTTACTTCCGCTCGGTGTTGACTATTCCGTCGGGTAGTGGAGGTTTCTTTGTATATAGTGATGCATCTTATGGAGGTTTGGGTTGCGTGTTGAACCAACACAAAGAAGGTTGTTGCCCTACGGCTCAAGACAGTTGAAAGAGCATGAAAGAAACTATCCGACACATGACTTAGAGTTAGCAGCGGTTGTGTTTGCGCTCAAAATTTGGCGGCACACGTATGGTATGGTGAAGTCTTTGAGATCTTTACCGACCATAAAAGCTCTCAAGTATTTGTTCACACGTAAAGATTTGAACATGAGGCAACGATGGATTGAATTTCTTAAAGACTACGATTGCACAATCCAATATCATCCGTAAAGTAATGTCGTATGCATTGAGTAAAAGCATACATCTCATTAGCTAGCCTCATTTCGGACTTCAGATGGAAGTTGTTTGAGGACCTTTCGCTCTATGATAATAATATTGCGGTTAAGGATACCGTGTGCTATTGGCAAGTCTTACGATCGCCGACTATTCTTGACCACATATGTGAACTTTTAGACGAAAGATGAAGAACTTCGTGAAGCTTCGATAAAAGGCAACAAAACGGAGATTTCACTATTAAAGAAGATGGGTCATTGCTATTTCATGAAGGTTGTGTATACCGTCGATGATGAGTCGAGACGGACTATACCGGATGAGGCACATAAGTCTAAATATGCCATTCATCCGTGGTACAAAATGTACCATGATTTGAAGAAGTGTTATTGGTGGAGGGATTGAAGAAGGATATTGCGAATATGTTTCAAAGTGCCCGTGTGTCAACAAGTGAAAGTAGATCATCGACACCCAATGGTCTTCTACAACCTCTACCGATACCGGAATGGAAGTGGAGTCCATTTCGATGGATTTCATTGTGGGATTGCCGGGACGTTGAGGCCATATAATGCCATATGGGTAATAGTGGACCGATTGACCAAGTCGGCACACTTTTGCCCTATAACACTACATTAACCGCAAGCAAATTGGCTGAGTTGTATATGAAAGAGATTGTCCGACTACACGGCATTCCCTCTGAGCATTGTGTCGCTGTGATCCCTTGTACACTTCTATATTCGCAAAGATTCCAAGAAGGTATGGGCACGAGATTGGACTTCGATTACGCATTTCATCCACGGTGGCGGTCGCAGAGAGGTCAACCAAATTATTGAAGACATGTTGCGAGCATGCATGATCAATTTCAAGGATCATGGGATCAACATCGCCCATGATTGAATTCGCACAACATGCTTTTCAACAGAGCATTGGGATGGCTCCATATGAAGCCTTATATGGGCGGAGATGCAGGTCTCCGATCAACTGGGAGGAAACCGGTGATAAGTTTGTTTTGGGACCGGAAGCGATTAAGAGAAATGCTGAAATTATGCAGATCATCCGAGAGAGGAGAGAAGAGTTCTGGCGACACCAAGCGTCTGAGCGAGAATTCCAAGTAGGAGACCATGTGTTCATCAAGATATCTCCAATGAAAGGAGTGATGCGCTTTGGAAAGCGAGGAAGTTGAGTCCTCGCCACGTTGGACCGCTTTGAAATATTGGGGAGAGTTGGCGAAGTTGCATATCGGGTCGCATTACCCCGCAAACTTGATCGCGTGCACGACGTATTCCATGTATCTATGTTGAGGAAATGCGCAGATCCGACCCATATCCTCGATGCACCGCCGGTTGAGGTCTATAGAGACTTGACGGTTATTGAAGAACCTACGACGATTTTGGACGAGCTCGAGCAAGTGTTGCGTTCGGGCAATTCCTCTAGTGTTAGTACAATGGAAGAATCACTCAAGGGAAGAGGCGACGTGGGAACGTGAAGCGAAATTCGAGCTCAATATCCGCGTTATTTACTGGATTGAAAGTTTGAAAGGAGGGGTTGAGAGTGAGAAAGTGATTGTAATTGTAAAGTGTCAAATTCATGTATATGAACCGGAAGATTTTGGTTATAAAGATGAATTTGAAGGTAAGAGGGTGAGAATTTTGATCCGTATGAGAAAGCGGAGAAGCGAAGTTTTACGTAAATTATTGGTCGAATTCATTTTCGATCGATCAATTTATTTTCGATCGAATTATACAATCGACCGATCGAATTATATATGGAAAGCGAAAGGCTGTTTTAGCCTAGGTGAATTCGACCGGTCGAAAAAATTTTCGACCGATCGAATTTACAGGACAAACGAAATTCATTTGAATTTTTGACCATCGAAATTTTTTTTTTGAGTCGAAATCGTTCGATTACCTTTTTAAGTGAATTTCGACCGGTCGAAATCTTTCGACCGATCGAATTTGGTTAGGTATATAAATACCAGGGCAACTGTTTTCTTGCCCATTCGAATTCTTTTCGCCCGGGGACGGTTCCTTTTCGGTTTTTCAACCACTTTTGAGGTTCCAAGGCCTATAAAACACCGAATCGCTTTGGGAATCGCGATCTAGCCATCACAAATCGGTAAGTTGTGATTTTTGAAGTTCAAATTGTGTTTTCGCCCTAAGAAATTCCCTAAAATCCCTAGAACCCCTAGTTTTCTTCAAAAAACCCTAGATTTTGGGAAATGACTCCTAAGAGGAAGGAACACAGATCCAAAACTCCTACGTCGAAGCGGCCCAAAGTCGCTACGGGCCCTTCGCCTATGTCGATTCCTCCGCGAACGACACCTCAACCACCACCGACCCAAATCCCTCCAACCATTCCACCTACGGGGCAATCCAGTGCACCGCAAACGTCCCTAAAAGACACGCCCAACGAGTGGTGGAGCGGAAAGGGTCTTGCGTATGAATTTACCATCGATCCCGCTCTGTATGCGACGTATGAGGAACCGGGCATCAATGCTTGGACGATCAACTATTTGAACAAGTGCGGGCTCGATAATCTCTTGAAACCCATTCACCAATACTATTATCCGCGCCAGCGCTTGTTTTACTGAACATGATTGTCAACTCCGACGCTAACACCATTTCTACCAAGGTCGATGGAAAAACCTACACTTTCACCCATGCCATGGGCTGTGCGGCGTTGGAATGCTTTGATACGTATGGGGATGGCGTAGACTTGCTACCACCTAACCCGCCTAACCTCACCCATACGTTCATAGCCGAGAAGATGACCAATGGACGAACCGCAAAGGGACGAGCCATCAACCGTTCCGATCTGCCCAATCATATGTAGTTCCTAGATACAATTTTCAAGTGTAATTTATACCCAATCCGCCATAAGACCCAAAGGTTAGGCATTTTGATGAATGCACTTTTGCCGCTTCGAGGGCAAATGGTTCGAGATGGCGGTAGTCTTTGAGGAATCAAACATGGAAGAAAGAAAGCCACGTTGAGGCGTTGGCCGAGGAGCATATCCCTATGCCTCCTTCATCTCGCCATGTTTGATGAATTTTACGCAACCTCGGTCCACAAAAGTATCTCCCAAGGAACCAAAGTCTTCCAACAACGTCCTTCTATACACATTCAAACATTGGAAGAGGACGACAGCAGGTCTCAAGCCACACCTCCCACATCTGCGCCTCAAGTACCACGGTGCCTCCACAACCTCAAGATGTACTGTTCTCGAGGCACCCGCACCTGCTCATGACGAGCCGATCGATGAGGCTCCTATCCCCAGCACTGAGTTTATTCCACCTGCTCAGGAGGTGCCTATGCCGCAGATCCCTATCCATATGCCAGCGCCTCATGCTCACCAAGCCCCGCCAGTACGCCTTGAGGTCTTGGCTGCTCACAATCAAGTGAGTTATCGCCAGTCAACGCTTGATTTCTTGAGCTACTCCTGGAGATGCGCTGCAGGCCATGTATCCCACGGATTATATGCAGAGGATCGCGGCGATGCGCGCACAGGTCTACGGGGCTCCGATCTACGAGGAGGACGAGGGAGTGCCACTAGGAGAGGAGGAGGCTGATGCCCAGGAGGAGCAGGGAGACGATGTGCAGGCGGGAGACGGCGTAGCTTCTGAGCCCGAGGATGCGCCCGTGGATGCAGCTGTTGGAGATGACCCTCCACAGGCTTAGAGGCTGGGAGATGTGAATTTCTTTCTTTTCTTTACGTTGGGAATTAAGTGTATGAATCTTTTAAACTATGGTCGCCACTTTTGATTTCTGTTGATGGTTAGACTATTGTGGCATGACTTGCCACCTTTGTTATGTGGACCAATTTCCTTTTTATGCTTATGAATAGGGTGTTTTGTTCATGTTTAATGCTTTTCTTCACACGTCTAAACTATTGGCTGTGTGGAGATTTTCTTTTTCAATGCATGAGCTTACTGGTAACGATAGGAATTGTTTAGCCATGCATGGTGCCAAACGAAGCTACTCTTCGGGCACTGTGCTGCTCGTTGGGAACATTTTCGAGGACGAAAATTCCTAACGAGGGGAGGATGTAACATCCCGACTTTGCATAGCCTTGATCCGTACACTTCGGTACTTGTGCCGATGGGTCATGAGCCGAGGATGCCTCTTTACAATGATGTAATGTCTATAGATCAAATTCAATGAACTTGATCGATGATAACTAGACCGGTAAGAGCTTGATGCTCATGTACACCGGATCGTGGTGTATTTTCACACCCAGTCAAGAGAGAAAGTAGTATAAATAGAAACCTAGGGCATTTATTTCTATTTACTGCTAAAGGGAAGAGAGTTAAGAAGAGAGAGAGACAAACCTAGGGTTATTCAATGCTACGAGTGAGCTGCCGAGATCGATCCGCTGTCAAGGGGAAGAACAGCTAATCGAGCAAGGATCCACCAAGCTGCAGCAACTCCATGGAACCCTAGCTGTTCTTGAGCTAGAGGAGGAGATCTCGCTCAAACCTAGGTAAGGAACTTCAATACCTGTTATAGATGGCTTTCAACAAGCTAAAAGTAGTAGAATCTGGGTTGAAATGATGAGAAGAAGTTGAGTTTTCGAAGTGGGTTGAACCCAGAGTGAGAAACCCTCATTCTGAAGAAAACAGGCAATTTCGACCGGTCGAAAATCATTTCGACCGATCGAAATAGCCACAAAAAGGGGCTTTTCGGACTTAAGTGAAATTAACGGTGAATGCTATAATTGACCGATCGAACTCTATATAAGCGAAAAGTGATTTTGGACTTAAAATTCGAATTTGAATTGACCGATCGAATTTAAAATGCAAAATTGCCTTGTAGAATTACGAGATTTATTTCGATCGAATTCATTTTTTCGACCGTTCAAAACGCACCTTTTAGTATTCGAATTCGGATTCGACCGATCGAAATCCCCTGTTTTTCTGGTTTGATTCTGTTTTGACTGTGGAAACCTATGGGGACTTTCCACAGTGGGTTGTACATCATTCTAATGAATGAGTGTGCCTTGTTTAGGTGAGGTTACGTGTGTGGAACGAACCAACCTTCGTGAAGGATGAGCATGCAAGGAATTACTTTGTGAGGTAGGGAAAACCATCTATCATGTGCATTGTTTTGACGATATGTATGCTGTGTCATGATATGTCTCTTGTTCGATATGACTTCCGTATTTGCTTCGACATATGATTTTCGGATATGCTTTGACCGTGCTTTCGTTATGTTTTGATATATGAATTCCGCATAAGTCTTGACATATGTTTCCGTATATGCTTCGAGTATGTGACCTCCGTTATGATATGTTCGATATGACGTCATGTGCAAGATATGAGATTTGAGCGTTGTGATATGAGCATGTGAGTTTTGGTTTCAAAGTAGTTTTCATCTAATGTATAGTTATCACAAACACGGCGATAAGCTATGTATGTACGCACTTACGATTTGAGGTTATGTGAATACCGACCGACGCGGTATAACCGTGACTGACGCGGCAGGATATCCGTGACCGGTACGGCGGCCAATCCGTACACCCTTTGTGTGATACGCTCGTATGTATGTGTGATACGTTCGTATGCTTTGTGTGATATGTGATCCCTACCGTTTAACGGTACTTGTCCAACTCTATGGGACCTTGAATATGTGTGAATATGACTCATGTGAGTGCGATGGTGGGTATTCCATCGGGGGCTTGAGGCTATAGTTCCTCATTCTATTACTTTAAGTAAAGCACTTTAAGTTTTTCTTTTCATCAGATGATATGTGTGCATGAACATGAATCCATATGTATGTGTGTGTAAAACTATGAGATCACTTTGGATATATTTCGTTTTGTTTCGTTTCGTTTTGTCATGCCATGATATACGTATTTGATGTTCGATAAGCATGCTATAAGTTTTACCCTGCTGAGCTTGGATGAAGCTCATTCCTTCACTAATATTTCGTGTTCGAGAGAAGAAGTTGAGTTACCCGAGGCGAGGATCGACTTTGACTAGCGAGGATCTAGAGGAGCCAACAGAATTGCTTCGTTTGTGCCCAACCTAGTAGGTCCGGCCTTAGACCTTAGATCCATGTTTTGAGAGCTTTTTAAGTTGTAAAAGTATACTCTGTAATTACATTTTTTTTTTTTTTGATATTCTTTTGGAGGAACCATGTTTCGGTAAGGATGGGTCCTTACCGGTGGTTCCAAACGGTTCTTTTCCATCTCTAGGGGATTAGAACCGTCTTTTGGGTTATAAATGATAGAAATATGTCTTTTGATGTAAGTTTCGTCAGTGTGGTTCCGCTTAGTATTCCGCTGTGCAACTTTGTGAGACGCAATGTGATACAATTACGGGCTTTAGCCTTAGCGATCCACCAGCACCAGAGTTTGGAAATTTTGTTGAAGTGGCTACTATTAGCCAAGTGTTGTGGCTTCTTAATGTGCTTGATATATGTGTGTTTTGAAAACAGGTTTGCAACTGCTAAATTATAATGAATCTAAAATATTAAAAAGAGTAAAGAAATATCAGCACAGGTAGAAGTGAATTAGCCTGCAAGATCAAGGCCAATTGTAGCAAGTATTAAATGTAAGTGAGTGAAAGATCATCCACAGAGAATTTGTCTAAAATGCAAGATAAACCTCCAGATCTGAGCTACCAGATCTGGCCTCTTATCCTATCTAGAAAGCACATAAGATGGGAGGTTGAATTTGTCACATTAACTAAATGATAAAAGTAAAAGTTAAACTAAATGATCCAGATCCGAGTTGGGGGAAGATTTGAGGTAAACTTGTAAAAAAAATGGAGAAGTAATATCTAACTTTGATTTGGTCCTTGAAACACAATGAGAATGACTGCCGATCAACAGAGAAATGATTCAATCTTCATCTGGCTACAAGCACAGATGTAAGAGAAATAAATCTAACTCAAGGATTAGACTTAGGCTTATGGCTATGGTCTGTCCACTTTAATGGCCACAGACCATCCAATAGTCTTTAATCCAAAGCCTTAGTTTAGAACAAGAAGCATCACTACAAATGCCGTGAGAGATTAGGTTACCAACACTAATTCTCACAGGATTAATGAATCAAGGGAAATTGCATGAAAAATAGTAAATCTAAAGGAGTCTAATGCAATAAGGAGATCAGAGGGAACCCTTAACATGAGTCCAATTGAGAATGTACGGTTTACAGCAACCTTTTCAAATCCACCATTACAATTACAGAGCACAGCTTAAACAGCTCTCAGATTTATAGTCTTGAATACAACTCTCTTTTGAATTACAGAAATATCTCACAGCTCTCAATTGCAAGTAAAAGTGAAGCTATTACAGGGATTTCAGACAAACTATCTGATTTGGAAATGGGGGAATAGGAATGAAACTCAAAATCTGGATGCCCAAATTGGGCAAATGGTTCATCTATTTATAGTTTTCCCTAAGTCCAGCTCAGATGTGTATCAACCAATCAGAAGTGCTCAGATCTGTATTGACCAATGGTAGTCGAGCACGAGGATCCAGATCTGTTCTGGCCAATCAGAATTCCTTGATCTGGTTCAGCCAATCAGGTGAAAAAGGCATCAATTCTGTTATGCATTTTGAAAGTCTATTAGAGTTTCTAGAAGTTCCCGCCAAGTTATTTCATCTCTGGATGCTCACGTGGGGTGGAATATGCCTTCGCTTCAGCTTAGAATCTTCTGGAATGTCCCTAGGTTTTTAGATGCATTGGGCGCGTGAAGCGATTCTTGAATTGCCCTTGCAAAAGCTAGGAACCTCGAATACCTTTTCGCTAGCTTAGGGGCTTTTGCAGGTGTTGTAACTCCTGAAGCTCTTTTCGCAAGGTTTTGGTTTTGTTCGAATTGAGTTTTCTTCTTTTCGAAAAGGTAAATCATCTCTTCGAAGAGTTCAGATGCTCTTCGAAAGCTAAGCCTGGAGTTTTTGTTCTTTTCGCAGAGTTTCGTGTTCTTTTGAGCAGTTCAGTTCTTTCTGAAAAGTACTCAGAGTGCATTTTACATTCAATTGCTCCATACTTCTTTTTCTAGGTTGAGACCGGGTCTTTGCCTCTTCAATTCGAGGACCTTTCAACAGACTAGTGAGGTTGTTTCTTCTCTTTCTTCCTTTGGATTGACATGGATTGTCATCTTTTTGGCACTTTTGAGCTACTTTCAAGGTTAAGCCTGCCTTTATTGTTAGCTGTAAAACAAACACTTAAAACACTTATTTAGTTCTCTCAAGGGTCTATCAAGGCCCAGTTAAAGGGTGAAAATGGTATTTTCCAGTTCTCAACACACCCCCAAACCTAAGCTTTGCTAGTCCCTGAGCAAAGACAAAATTTAAAAATAGAATGAAAAGCCATTTTTGTAGGGAGCACAGTTGCATTTAGCATATGCAACAAGCCTTTTAAACCCCTAGGTGATCCCTAGTGGAGGAGTGAAGTCTCCTGAGGGTTTTCAGTGAAGGTACCCACAAACTTCTCCAATAAATCGATTAAGATTAATGCGATTCTGTTAAAGCAAACTTTCATCCAATCAGATTATTCACACGCATCAGTCGAGTTGTAAGAAGATTTTCAAGAAAACATCGATTCAAAACTAAAATTCTCTTTGTAATTCCTTTATCATTCACTCGGTTGGTGTCAAAAGTTTTTACAAGAAAAATTAATGAAAAGCTTGCCTTCTATTTGGGAATTGGTTTTGATGTTACCCCAAATAATTTGATTTCAAACTCAACTCTCACGAGGTTTTCACTCACCATGCAAATATGAGGGTTGCACTATTTCACTGCAGCTCAAGAGCAATTCTGATCCTCAAATAGGATTGTAAGCATGAGCATAGGCATTGCTTTTAGTTCTAAATTTACTACTTTTTTCACCATAGATTACACAAATCCTTATCTCCATGTGTGACACAATCCATCATTGATCGATGAGACTTTAACTTGGGTTGTAATGTGGCTTATGGGTGAAATTTATCAAGAATAAAGGGGTGGAATGGAGTTCAAAATTGAGAAGTCAGTCAAGGTAAGGAGGTGATAGACACACCTTCTTCAATTCAGCACAATTTCATCTTCTTCTTTGAATTTTCAGAGCCAAAGTGGCCATCTTGTTCTCTTTCTTTTTCAAACTTCCAATGAAATGCCTTCTCCTTTTTTTTTTTTTTTTTTTTTTTTTCAAAGCAACATTGACTGGAATGCCACATTTCTTCTGCTGATACATCGTTGCCTTCAATTATTTTTTTACGAAACTGTTACCCAACTCACCGTTCTTGACTTCCTTCCTTTATCTTCTGACTTCTCGGAGTGAGGGTTAGGCTAAATGAAGTTGATGAGGTTATTGGATGAGGTTTCAAAGGAATCTTAGATTTGTACAGCTCAAATGGTGTGTATCAAGGGCAGTTTCAACAGGTTGGGCTTTTTGAAGTTCAAACTGTCTAAAAGGAGGCCTTACATCATGTCTTTAATATCATGATTGCTGTCAAACTATTTTAACTTGGATATATGTAACTTCTAGTGATAACAAGCGGGGTTTAAATAGTCCTAGAGCGGAAAAATTGCCAATTCATACCTCCAAAGAATACATTTCAGGTCCAAATCTCACTGGGTGTGGTTTTCTATCAAATTCCTGAGGTATATCATCACTGTTTTCTCTCTTTTTAGGTTTACTAAAACATCAATTTTCTTTTGAAAATTTTCTTACATTCACTTCATGAAAGTATTAGAATTACACTAGAAATTAATTTTAAAAAGTTTTAACTTCCTCATTTTTCAAAACAGCAGGTGTGAAATTACTTCATTTTCAAAAATTCTACTGATCATAAGCTGTACCAAGCATTAACTTACTTATTTTATTGGCATACCTGCCATACCCCCAAACCAAAGGGGAGCAGGGTCCACACTGGTCCAAAGCAGAGAAGAGATATAAGCAAGAAAAAAAAATCATGAGGACAAGAGGACAGACAGAAATGCACATTAATTTTACAAGAAAAACCAGAATTTATATTACAAACTTATACCACAGATAAGTACAAAGTGCTTTAATAACTGGGGTCAAAATCTGTGTCATAAGTTGGTTCAATTGGCTCGAGCTGAGTCCTTTTCGAGTCGAACTAGAATCAGTATTGGAGTCTGAACTTGATTGAGCTTTCTCCTGGATTGTGTTTTGCAGCTCAGTGTATTCCTCTGATTTGATCTTTTTGGTGAGGCCAATGCACTTGCCAAGTCTAGTGGTCTTCAGTTTTTCCTAGTCAAGCTGTGCTTGCAACATGGTCACCTTGTGCTGCTCACTCCGAACCATCTGAAAGGTTTGACCCAGCAAGTCCTTCATTTTCTCCCTCTCAAATTTCATAAATAACTCCAACTTCCGAATCTGGTTTTCATAAGGGGTTCGAATGTAGGCTTGTAAATCAGCTAACCCCTTTAGAACATCTCGACAGATATAAGGATTTTCTTCCATGGCTCTTCTGAGGGTGGCAAATCTGGGAAGGGGAATGGAATGGTAGGGGACCAAAGGTGTCCCAGCTGTGGGAGGGGGAGAAGAAGTGTCCAGAAGGAGGACTTCAGGTTCAGTTTGGGTTGCATGGGCAATAGTGGTGGGGGTGGGCAGATCAACCAATACTACCTCTGGTTCAGTTTGGGTAGCATGGGAATCAACAGTAGGTACAGGGGTAATGGTGGTTGTGTGGGATGTGGAGGATAAGGTTTGGAGCAGGTCATTGGTCACAGACTGGTTTTCTGTGTTGATTTGGAGTTGGGCTTGAATGGATTGGAGGTAGGCAAGTATTTGGTTAATAGATGCAGGTGGGGGAGAGGTGGTCATAGCAGGAGTACAATGAAGTGGAGGGTGGGGGGTGCAATGGGTCAGAAGGGAGAAGTAGGTAAGTGAGTGAAATGATGACGGTCAGGTATAGGGATAGGTTCAAGCCCCATGGTTTCAAAAATAGATCCCATTAAGGAAGAATAAGCCTTTGTAGTGAAAGGCTCAGGTTCAGGTGTGTGGGCTGAATGAGCAGGTGAATTTGAGGGGCTTTGGAGCGAGAGATCTGGAGATGGGGGCAACATCTGCAGCCTAAAACATGGGCATTGGTGGGAGAAATTGGTGGTGTGAGTATGGTTGGAGTGGTTGGTGTAGAGGGGGAATCTATAATTGGAATAATGGAGGGTATGGGAGATGGGACAGCTGGGATAGGTGAAGTGGCAGGGGCTGGAATAGGGGAGGAGGGTGAAAGGCCAACTTCCTCAAGAATTGGTGCAGCTGAAGAGCTGGTCACCATGGGAAGGATAGTTTCTTCAAAAATGGGTACAGCTAAAGAGCTGGTCACCAGTGGTCCTGGCAGAGGGCTTCAAGAAGTGGTGCACACTGTAGTCACCACAGTTCTACTAAACCAGTTCTAAGGGAACTGCTGAGGGCAGTTCAGTGTGTTCATTACAATGCAGTTCAGTGTGTTCACCTTCCTCTCTCATTCTTCTCAGCATGGCTTGGCTTGTAGTCCAGGCCTTTTTCCCAAAATTGTGAGGAGCAATGACTTCAAATGGCTCCTCATTATCAATGTCAAACTTGGCTATGAGGAGGGCTGTGATCAATCTACCAAATGGGAGGCCAGCTAATTTCTGCTCCTTTTTCAACTTGGCACTAATATCAGCCATGGCTTCAAAAATTAACATAGGGGCATTGAAAAAAACTGCCCCTTAGAAAAATGAAAGAGAGCCTCCAGAATTGGTGTTCTCCTCTCTTGGTTGTGCCCGGTGACATAAAAACTTCCCCTCAAAATGGAGTCCATCAATAGAAATTGGGGGGCTAGGTCTCTCCTCATGATGGACTGTCCAGTGCCCACAATTCCTTGGGTTAAATGTGCAGCCATTTCTCTAAAGGAGGCTGTTTGTGGAGCAACCAATGGACCAACAGAATCAAATTGGAAGGGTATCCCCAAAGCATTCCCTATGTCTTCAAATGTGACCGTAAGATCGCAATCATCAATAAAGATAACCAGGGTAGGGACATCAGCATCTCTTTCAGTGACCTTGATTAGGTTTTGGTACCATAACTTCACCATTCGTGGGTAAATTTTTTCTGGCAAAGGGGTAAGGATATTGCTTAGTGCGGCTTCCCTTATGTATCTTAAAGATAACAGGCAATTCAGTTTATTGACGAAAAAAGTTTCGTCCACAATCAGCTCAGAAATTAGCTTCTGAGCTTCAATGAATGGATTTGGCAGTACCAAATGTATAGGCAGAGGAGGAAGCTCAGGCTCAGGACTAGCAGCAGCAGGGATGGGTTCCTCATGTCTCACTTTCTTCCCTTTCTCTACCCTATCCGCTTTATCCATAGATAGTTTTCTTTTGGCTGAAGTTTTGGTTTTTCCTTTTGGGGTAGGTTTGCTAACTTTCTTAGCAGAGGATTTTGGGAACATGGCAGCCAATGATTTCTCCGCTTTTCCCATTCTAAATTGATGTATGAAAATGCCCACAACAGATGCTGACACAAAATCAAATTTTCCAAATGATAAACAGAGAGAATGTGTAGAGAAATACCGAGATCTAGGGTTTTTGATTGAACGTGTTGTTTGCTTGCAGAAATCCCCCAAACTAGAAGCTAAATTCCTTCTCTGAAAACTCAAATGATCGAACAAAGGTGAAGAAAAGTGTAGCAAGATTCTCAAATTGCGCAAGGAAAGAAAGAAATAGGGTTTCTGTGGAACAGGTCGCTCTTTAGAAAGCTTTCGAATATGAAACCCCTACTTCGAAAGGGTTTAAATATACTCAAAGTTAATTTCGCAAAGTCCTTTTTAAGTTTTTGAAAAGTTCCAAAATAGACCTTTTGACAACTGCGAATGGCATCAGTACCATTCGAAAAGTTAATAGCTTCAGAAACATCTTTTCGAAAAGAAACTAGCTTCAGAAATATCTTTTCGAAAAGAAATTAGCTTCAGAACCAACTATTCGAAAAGCAAATAGCTTCAGAAATATCTTTTCGAAAAGAAAATAGCTTCAGAACCAACTATTCGAAAAGCAAATAGCTTCAGAAATATCTTTTCGAAAAGAAAATAGCTTCAGAACCAACTATTCGAAAAGCAAATCCTTGCTTTCGAGCAGTTCATTATAAATCCAGAGTCTTTTCGAACAGTAATTTGAACTTTGCGAAAAGATAATTATTACTTTGCGACTTAACTTGGAGCATATTTAAACCATGCGAAAAGAGACAAATCATGAATAAAAACAGAAACAAAGAAACTAAGCAAAAACTATGAAATAAAAATATAATGTACAGTTATCCACCATCAGATTTTTGGAGGTTCATGATGATAGATGGGCAGCACAGGCTCCTGGGTATTTTCAATGCATGGTTTGAGCCTCTGACCATTTACTTTCAAGATTCTTCCATTACTTGGATCAAGGATGTCAACTCCCAAGGAGTCACGAATAACGATGTATGGCCCTTCCCATCTGGATCTCAGCTTTCCTGGAAAAAATTTGAGTTTTGAGTTAAATAACCATACCTTAGAGCCCGCTGTGAACTCTTTTCTCAATAAATTTTTATCATGGAAAGTTTTGACTTTTTCTTTGTAAAATCTTGAATTTGTGTATGCATCCATTCTCAGCTCCTCCAACTCAGCAAGTTGCAATTTCCTGTGATCACCAGCAGTAGTTAGATCCATGTTCAATGTTTTAATGGCCCAAAAGGCTTTATATTCTAACTCTACTGGTAAATGGAATGCTTTGCCATAGACCAACCTGAATGGGGACATGCCAATTGGGGTTTTATAGGCTGTCCTATATGCCCACAATGCATCATTCAGCTTAAAGGACCAATCCTTTCTGTCCTTCTTCACAGTCTTTTCCAAAATATGTTTGATTTCTCTATTGGAAATCTCCACTTGTCCACTGGTTTGTGGATGATATGGAGTGGCTACTCTATGAGTCACAGAGTATTTTTTCAATAAAGTTTCAAAATGTTTATTACAAAAATGGCTTCCCCCATCACTGATAATGGCTATGGGAAAACCAAACCTGGAAAAAATGTGATCCTTAAGAAATTTAAGAACCACTTTGTGATCGTTTGTTTTAGTGGGCATGGCTTCCCATTTGGATACATAATTCACAGCTACTAAAATGAAATTATTCCCATTGGAAGGAGGAAAGGGACCCATGAAGTCTATCCCCCAAACATCAAACAACTCAACTACCAAAATAGGCTATAAAGGCATTGAGTTTCGCTTGGAAATGCTGCCCAATTTCTGACAATGTCAGAATCTTTGAAAAGTGTAGGCCAATAAAATCCGCACTGCAAAACCTTTGCAGCAGTTTTGTTTCCACTAAAATGACCTCCACAAGCCTGTTCATGACACATAGAAAGTATTCTATGAAATTCTTGGTCAGGGACACATTTTCTTATTATTTGGTCTGCACAACTCTTAAACAGATGAGGATCTTCCCAGATGAAATGTTTAACCTTTGCGAAGAAAAGATCTTTATCCATTTTATTCCAATGTTGAGGAATTCTTCCAGTAGCCAAAAAGTTGACTATGTTTGCAAACCAAGGAGTGTGTACACTAATGGCAAAAAGTTGCTCATCAGGGAAAGATTCATTGATAGGCAGCCTATCAATCTCGTGATTAAAATTCTAGAATTGATCGACCACCACATTCTCCACCACCTTTTATCTTTGATCAGAATCAAATTCTGTAATAGGAGAATTCACCTGATTAGTCTTGGTTTGGTGTCCTTCTTAGAGGTATTTGTATTTCAAAGCGAGTGGTCGATGAACACCACTATTGTGAACCCAAGACATATGACTGAATCTCTCTAAAGCAAAATAATTGCGGTGACTCTTTCTCGGTTGTTGTGTAATTGAGTTGTGCATCAATCATTGATCTCTTGGCATAAGCTATGACATGAGGCGCTTTTCCTTTCTCTGTCCAAGGACAGCTCCCAAAGCATAATCGATGCATCACACATCCTCAAAAGGTAGTGAATAACTGAGACGCAATATTGGAGCTGAAATCAAGCTTTTAAAAATTCAAAAGCCTTCATGCATTCATTATTGAAAACAAAGGGACATCTTGGCACAAATGACAAAGAGGTTTGGTTATTTCTTTGAAGTTCTTAATGAACCTTCTGTAAAATCCAGCATGTCCCAGAAAACTTCTAATTTGTTTAACGGTTTGGGGAGGTGGTAAATGTGCAATTAAATCAATTTTTGCTCTGTCCACCTCAATGCCCTTGTGAGAAACAACATGGCCAAGGACAATGCCTTGGGTGACCATGAAATGGCTCTTTTCCTCAAAACTAGATTGGTTTCTTCACATCTCTGTAATACCAATTTGAGATGATGTAAACCGGAAAAAGCTGTCTCCAGAGATTGACACATCATCCATAAAAATCTCCATAAATTGGTCAATCATATCAGAGAAAATGGAATACATGCATCTTTGAAAGGTAGCAGGAGCATTACAAAGACCAAAAGGCATTCTCCTATAGGCAAAAGTGCCAAAAGGGCAAGTGAATGTGGTCTTTTTCTAATCTTGTGGGTACACAGGAATCTGGTTGTAACCAGAGTAACCATCAAGAAAACAGTAATAAGCTTTTCCTGCTAACTTATCTAAAATCTGATCAATGAATGGGAGGGGGAAATGGTCTTTTCTGGTCATTGCATTTAATTTTCTATAATCAATACAGACTCTCCACCCAGTTGTTTGTCTGGTTGACATAAGCTCACCAGAGTCTGAGGTTACAACAGTGATCCCAGATTTCTTAGGTACCACCTGTGTAGGTGCCACCCAAGCTGAATCTGAAATGGGGTAAATGACCCCTGCATCCAACAACTTAACAACCTCTTTCATGACCACTTCTTGCATATGAGGGTTCAGCTCCTTTGCATTTCCCTAGAAGGCTTTGCATCTTCTTCCAAATAGATTTTGTGCATGCAAGCAATGGGTGATTCCTCCCAAATGCAATAGTCCAAATTGCCCTTCTATGTTCTTTCAAAACTATCGCTCTTCTTCTTGCTCCTTTGTGAGGAGGAAGAAATAATTGCAGCAATGATTTATGATTTCCTAAAACACATATTTCAAATTTTCTACATGTTGCTTTAGTTCTAAATCGTGTGAGAAAAGAAGGTAACAAAGGTACCTTAGTCATTTTGTGGAAGGGGAGAGTAGCAGGTTTCAAGAAGAGAAACTTGCTGATTGATTATGAGTTCCTTGCACAACATTTATTTCCTCAGCATTTGAGATACAAACTGTTTCTTCTTCAGAATTTCCCCAAACATCTTTAACATTTGTGGTGAAATCTTCACCAAAGTCCTGTTCTACAAGTTCATCCAATAGATCAACATGAAAACATTCTTCAGAGCTGAATTGAGGTTGTGTGACTGCATTATAAACATTTAATTTTACCTTCATGTTTCCAAAAGAGACTTCCATAATACCAGACCTGCATTGAATGCAAGCATTTGCTGTAGCCAGGAATGGTCTTCCCAAAATAACAGGGATGGAAGTTTTGCTTTTGGTAGGTTCCATCTCCAAAACTAGAAAATCAGCAGCATAGAAAAATTTATCTACTCCCACCAATACATCTTCAATCATCCCAACTGGCTTCCTTTCAAATCTGTCTGCTAGTTGTAACACCACATGAGTGGGTTTTAATTCTTCCAAACCTAGTTTCTCATATACAGAATATGGAAGTAGGTTGACACTAGCACCCAAATCTAATAAAGCCTTTTCAATGGTATGTTCCCCAATAATGCAAGGGATTGTGGGGATTCCAGGATCTTAAAGTTTAGGAGGTGTGGCAATGGATAACACCTGATTAATTCTTTCCACAGCAAAGACCTTCTTAGATAACTGTATCCTAGACTGTCTTTTGTGAGTGCAAACATCTTTCAGAAATTTTGCATATGCTGGAATTTGTTTGATTGCCTCAAGCAAAGGTAGATTTATCTTGACTTGCTTGAAAGTCTCCATCATTTCATCTATTTTTGTGTTCCCTTTATCAAAAGGGGATACAGATTTCATTGCATGAGGAAATGGTAAATGAGGAACTAGTCCTTCATCTACAGCTTTGGAAGCATTTTTAGAAACTTTTTGGATTTTTTGTTTTTCATTTGTTTGATTTTTCTGAGGTCCATCAGCACCCCCACTGCTATCACTATGCTGCTCTTGCTGCATATCTTTATCATTTTCCTCATTTTTTTCTTCTTCAGTACCCACTTTGTTATTTATAATTCTTCCACTTCTCAAAGTGGTGACAGTTTTTACTTCTTCATGTGAATTAGAAGCTTCTCCAACCATGAACTGTCCTTTGGGATTGTTCAAAGGTTGGCTGGGTAACTTTCCTTCCTCTCTTTTGGCCAAAGTATTTGAAAGCTGTCCCAATGTTTCTTCAATCTTCTTTATGCTCTGGCTGTGAAAATTCATAGTTTGAGTTAAAGATCCTAAATTCTGGAGTGAATTTAGGACTTGATCTTCAAAAGAAGGGGACATGGAAGGGGTTTGAACTGGGGCAGATTGCTGCACAGGTTGTTGTGGAATTGGCTGCTGAAAACTTTGTTTGGCATAAAAATTCTGCTGATAAGGCTGTGCAGTTTTGAAAGGCATTTGGTTCTTTGGTTGTTGCTGCTGTTGTGATTGATAATTCCCTTGGTTCCACCTAAAATTGGGGTGTCCTCTCCATGGATATTCATTTGACTGCATCTGTCCAAATGATTGAGTAGCATGAGCTTGTTCCACCATTAAATCTTGGAACTGTGGTGCAGCAGGACATTGGTCAATTGAATGAGTAGGGGACTGGCATATCAAACATGCCTCCTCTACTCTTGCAACATTTGGCTTTTTAAGTGAGTCCATCAATCTATCAAACTTTGTGGTTAAATTGTCCATCTTTCTTTTCAACTCATTCACCTCATAAATCTTCCCTTTGGTGGGTTGCTGATTGTTCAACCTAGCAAGATTTTCAATATCTCTTGACAGAGATTCCTGTTGAGTTGAGTTTTCACCAATTACTTCAAATAAGTCCCAAACCTCCTCAACTATTTTTTGCAAGTAAGTGCCTCCACAGGAGGCATCCACCATATTTTAGCCTTTTTGATTAATTCCTTGATAGAAGCTTTGAACCAGCTGCCATCTGGGAATTTGATGATGAGGACACTGCCTTAAAAGTTCCTTAAATCGTTCCCATGCTTCATGGAAAGTTTCAGTTGAGCTTTGTGAGAAAGAAATGATACTTTGTCTCAATTGACTTGTTTTAGACATTGAGAAATATTTGGCTAAAAATTGACACTGCAAATCATTCCAAGAAGTGATACTATTTGGTGCTAACATAGATAACCATGCTCTAGCTTTATCCTTTAATAAAAAAGGAAAGAGCCTAAGCTTGGTTGCTTCTGGACCAAGTCCAGCTATGTTGAATGTGGTGCAAAGAGCCAAGAATTCATCCACATGTTTGTATGGATCTTCCTTACTCAACCCATGGAAGCAAGGAAGCATTTGGATGGTCGATGATTTGATCTCATAATTTCCTTCAACAGTAGGAAATTGAATGCAAAAGGGAGAATTATAAGCACCAGGTGCAAAGTAATCCCTCAAAAGTCGAGGCTCTTCACCCATAGTAGCAGAATTTTGTGTTGTTTGTTTGGTTCGTAGTAGCCTTTCAACTTCTAAATTCAGTGGGACAATCTCAGGGCTGAGAGTCCTCCTACCAAACATACAACTCAGAACAAAAAATCTGATTATTCACAGCAAACCTTCAGAATTTCTTTTTAAGTAATTTCCCTTCTTCAAAAATTGGACATGAATAACTGCACAGGTATAAACAATAGAATAGTTTAGTAATGATATGAAAAATAAAAGTAAAAACTTAGGTCTACCTATTTTAGAACAAATTCCCCGGCAACGGCGCCAAAAACTTGTTGTGGCTTCTTAATGTGCTTGATTTATGTGTGTTTTGAAAACAAGTTTGCAACTGCTAAATTATAATGAATCTAGAATATTAAAAAGAGTAAAGAAATATCAGCACAGGTAGAAGTGAATTAGCCTGCAAGATCAGGGCCAATTGTAGCAAGTTTTAAATGTAAGTGAGTGAATGATCGTCCACAGAGAATTTGTCTAAAATGCAAGATAAACCTCCAGATCTGAGCTACCAGATCTGGCCTCTTATCCTATCTAGAAAGCACATAAGATGGGAGGTTGAATTTGTCACATTAACTAAATGATAAAAGTAAAAGTTAAACTAAATGATCCAGATCCGAGTTGGGGGAACATTTGAGGTAAACTTGTAAAAAAAATGGAGAAGTAATATCTAACTTTGATTTGGTCCTTGAAACATAATGAGAATGACTGCCGATCAATAGAGAAATGATTCAATCTTCATCTGGCTACAAGCACAGATGTAAGAGAAATAAATCTAACTCAAGGATTAGACTTAGGCTTATGGCTATGGTCTATCCACTTTAATGGCCACAGACCATCCAATAGTCTTTAATCCAAAGCCTTAGTTTAGAACAAGAAGCATCACTACAAATGCCGTGAGAGATTAGGTTACCAACACTAATTCTCACAGGATTAATGAATCAAGGGAAATTGCACGAAAAATAGTAAATCTAAAGGAGTCTAATGCAATAAGGAGATCAGAAGGAACCCTTAACATGAGTCCAATTGAGAATGTACGGTTTACAACAACCTTTTCAAATCCACCATTACAATTACAGAGCACAACTTAAACAACTCTCAGATTTGTAGTCTTGAATACAACTCTCTTTTGAATTACAGAAATATCTCACAGCTCTCAATTGCAAGTAAAAGTGAAGCTATTACAGGGATTTCAGACAAACTATCTGATTTGGAAATGGGGGAATAGGAATGAAACTCAAAATCTGGATGCCCAAATTGGGCAAATGGTTCGTCTATTTATAGTTTTCCCTAAGTCCAGCTCAGATGTGTATCAACCAATCAAAAGTGCTCAGATCTGTATTGACCAATGGTAGTTGAGCACGAGGATCCAGATCTGTTCTGGCCAATCAGAATTTCTTGATCTGGTTCAGCCAATCAGGTGAAAAAGGCATCGATTCTGTTATGCATTTTGAAAGTCTGTTAGAGTTTCTAGAAGTTCCCACCAAGTTATTTCATCTCTGGGTGCTCACGTGGGGTGGAATATGCCTTCGCTTCATGCTTAGAATCTTCTGGAATGTCCCTAGGTTTTTAGATGCATTGGGCCGCGTGAAACAGATTACTGAATTGCCCTTGCAAAAGCTGGGAACCTCCAGAATACCTTTTCGCAAAGCTTAGGGGGCTTTTCGCAAGGTGTTGTAACTCCTGAAGCTCTTTTCGCAAGGTTCTGGTTCTGTTCGAATTGAGTTTTCTTCTTTTCGAAAAGGTAAATCATCTCTTCGAAGAGTTCAGATGCTCTTCGAAAGCTAAGCCTGGAGTTTTTGTTCTTTTCGCAGAGTTTCAGGTTCTTTGCGAAAAGTACTCTGTAGTGCATTTTTCTGTTCGAATTGCTCCATACTTCTTTTCTGGGTTGAGACCAGGTCTTTGCCTCTTCAATTCAGACCTTTCAACAGCTAGTGAGGTTGTTTCTTCTCTTTCTTCCTTTGGATTGACATGGATTGTCATCTTTTTGGCACTTTTGAGCTACTTTCAAGGTTAAGCCTGCCTTTATTGTTAGCTGTAAAACAAACACTTAAAACACTTATTTAGTTCTCTCAAGGGTCTATCAAGGCCCAGATTAAGGGGTGAAAAATGGTATTTTCCAGTTCTCAACACCAAGTCCCTGTAAGTTTTCAACCAATTGCCCCATCAAAAGCATTATCAGCTCCACCTCCTACAGAAAGAATCAACCAGGAAATCGAAGTCCCATCCCCTGTTGACTCTATAACTACTACCACAGTAACTACAACCCAAGCTGCAGAATCAAGGCTACATATTGAAGCCCCACGAGAGAGCTTCAACACACTCTTACAGCAAGAAATCTCTATTCCAGCTATTACTTTAACAGATCCAATGATTGAACGATCTAACCTGGAGAGAAGATTAAAAGAAGTAGAGCAATGACAGATTTCCAATGCCCAATTACCAGCTGTAGTAAGGAGAATGATCGATGAAATACATATGTTGAAAAGAAGATTACGACATAACATGCCTACTGCCTAGGAAAAGCAAGAAATGATTATGAACATCAAACATAAGGCAATTAAGGAGTATCGTGTGCATTGGGTAGCCGAAACAAACAAGAAAATTCAAGAGGATACAACAACCCTTAGAACCCAGATAACATAGGTACAAGAAGAGAACAGGAGTCTATAAGAAAAACAGCAAGGGTGGGAAAGAAAAGAAAAAGAATATGAGGATAGAATAGCACAGCTTGTCGCACAATTGACAAAATTCATTGACAACCCAGATGTTGTGGAAACGGTAAGAGAAAAAGCCCATCAAGAATATGAATAGGCCCTGAACAAATTATGGAAAGATAAGACTTAAGAACTCACAATAGCTCAAGAGAAATTAGTTCAACTATAAGAAGAAAAGGAGTCCCTAATGCTTATTTGTGCTGAGAAAGAAGAAAAGATTGAGTCCCTCATAAAAAATTTCTGGACTACGGTAACAAAAGAGAAAGCTACTTCTGCCAAACTGAGGGAGAAAAATGATGCAAAGTATGTTGTAATTTTCTAATTACAGAATCGATAGGCTACATTAGAAGTAGAACTGCAGGCCTTGAATGCAACATATAATCCAGCATTAACAAAGGCACATCCTATAGAAGTACCATCAGAAGAGGAAGTGGAGCCTGACCAAGAAAACTATTCTGACTGCGGCATTGCTGAACTCTCTGACTCGAATGAGGACTGCATTAACAACCTGGTTACTCTACCAACTCCACCACATGTACCTTCAAAATCAATTGTCCCATATCTTGCATCCCCTAGTGAGTAAATCTCTAGATATATTACAAGCCTCACAGGTAGGAAGATTTTGATAAATTTTGGAATACTTTATACATATATAGTTTTCTTTTTGACAAATTTTTTTTACTAACATTACTAACCAATTTTTTACTAACATCTAACATTTAGTTCCATAAATCGGAAGTATTTTTCTCCTAAGTTTGGGGGAAAGATTTTTTATTTTTTTTACAGATTATAAACCCGATTACTAACATAGCAGTAATACAATAGGTAATTTTTTTTCTGTATGTCCCCTGTTTTGAACAATGAGGACATTGTCCTATTTAAGTTTGGGGGGAGATACACCACTTTAGTTTTCTTTTTAGTAAAAATTTTAAATTTTTAATTTTGAATTTTTAGATTAGTTAATCATTATATGCAAATTATAAAAATATGAAAATTCAAATTTCTTAGCAAACCATCACAGTAGTAGTTCAAAAATCAAAATAAAAATAGTTACAATTCAAAGTAAAGCGTCTCTAGAACACTGTATCAGAGAATGTTTGAAACTATACGATTGATCTGAACTGTAAAATTTTTTAGATTATAGTTTCAAAATGATATACCCAGTGAGCTATAGAACCTATTTTCTCTTTTATTCTAAGAAAGAGAGACTATTTTTATTCATGCTTAATTTCCTTAAACTTCTCTACTATCTGAAATCTCATAATGTTGAACCTAGAATCAATATATTCTATAATTACGATAATTTATTTGTTTAGAACTATTTATTAAATATATCAAAGCAATATGTCACAACCCAGATTTTTGAGATCTGTGCATGGCACACTTTGTTGCACATAGGTATATGCGTTTCACAAAGGGACCAAAACACCCAAATACTTAAAGTGTGTACATGGGAAACACACTAGTATATCCCAATTCTGATAAATATAAAAGTGAAGAAGAGAGAAGAGGAGTCCTTACGTAAAACTATTCTAACCTAAATAGAGAGGAGGAGATTATAGAGAAAAAGAAAGGGAAGAAAGGAGCCTGGGAGAACTAGGGTTGCAGAAACTTGGCTCGGCAAGGGAGATCAGAGGTAATGACGGGAGGACGAACCAGGGAGACCGGATAGCCTAGTGGGTATTCAAATCTTAAATCGGACCTGTGCGTGATTCACCGTCAGAGGTACGTTAAAAAACGCATAGATGCATAGGAATGTTTGGAATAGTAGGAAGGATGTTGGCTAGATACTACTAGTATAAGATTAAGGTGTAAAGAAGGATAAACAAATGTGAGCATGACTCAGGCTCGCCGGCGGTCCTATGAAAGGGGAGCTCGCTCGAGCGAGGGTCCACTGTCACATTTCGAAAACCGATTTAACCGCTCGAGCGACCTCGATTTGACCGCTCGAGCGAGGTCAAGAAACCGCTCGAGCGACCTCGATTTGACCGCTCGAGCGAGGTCAAGAAACAGAACCGCTCGAGGTCAAGTGACCGCCGGCGAAAATAACTAAGATGTTGGTTTTCTAAAATAAGAAACTCGGGTGTCTTACACCCCAAATGACCTTAAACCATCCTAAAGTAAATTCTCTTTTAATGTAGGTTGATGCATTATAACCGCTAAGGACAAGCGTGCTTTGAGATTGTTGAGGTAGGGAGTATTCTTGAAACATGTGCATTATTCTGTGAACTCATATGCGTAGTATAGTCTATTTAAATAGTAGTATATACTATAAACTCTCATGATAAGTGTGTGTGTGTGTAAAGTGTGAAGAATCCTGAGGTCCCCAGGGGACGAAATATAATGTGGTTAAATCAGAAAAAGTTGAAATAGAAGTATGGGGCATCCCAGGGATGCGTAAGAAATAAAATAGAGAAACAGAAACAATGTGATAAGGCCTAATGTAATATATCTAGCACATTCACGGTGAACAACTATATGTAAAGCACATTGATATTTTTATTATTTAAGGTTGATCAGAATACCCCACCGACGTGGCGGGATACCCATGACTGACTCGGCAGGATATCCGTGACCGGTACGGCGGCCAATCCGTATAGTTGTAACACATCCCAGGGATGTAGATTGAGAATAGACCCCGCCGCCTATGAGAAAGGGGCTTGGGCAGTATTCCCAGGGGATACACATAATAACTGTCTAGTTAGACGACGATGGCGGGTATTCCATTGGGGCTCGATGCTATAGTGCTCGAGGATTACTTAAGTTAAGATTTAAGTGATTAGGCCAAGTTCACAAACAAATTCATAAAGAGATTAAACAGAAACTGTGCTAAGATTGGTTGGGAGTCATTGAATTACTTTTATCCTTCAAATTGTTGTACATAAATATTTCTTGAGAAATTATGTTGTTGGTACTAACATATGTGCGGGAGATGATCTATATGTTCTTTTGTTTTCCCTACGGAGCTAGGATGTAGCTCACCCCTTAGACTATACGTCGCAGGTCAAGGACTAACGGCAGCAAGGACTTCGGGTGAAGTTAATCCAAAGGCATCGGTGTCTGTACCCACAGAAGAGTCAGAACCTCCTCCTGAGGAATTCTTCTAGGAAACCCGCTGCATACTTTGATAGTGAGTAGAGAGAGAGTACTGTGTATGGCTTGGTATATCGAGCCTTTTTATTTTATTTTCTTGAATGTTTTAAATACTGTCACTTGGTAGACCACCTAGGAGGAATAAGTACCATCAAACTTTCGGGTATGTCCTTATGTCCATGAATTGGCATGGAACAAGAACAGCCCAGTAGGATCAACTAACTTATAAGTTCTTATTGTTTGCTTAGAGTATTCGCATGTGCTTCAATTACCGTTTGGCTGTATATATGATGAGGAGTAATGACATGAATGTAAGGCACGGCCTTGAAGGTCGTGCTGACGGCACGGATTTCGGGATGCCGAAATTCGGGCTGTCACACAATAAGACATCCATATTAGTAAATCGTGAAAATGACCGAAGGCCATTTTTTTTCTAACCAGAGCCAAAAAGCTAAAATCCCAAAATATTTTACCATTTGAACCCATATTAGAAGCCTAAAGACTAAATTTCTTTGTACCAGAATTTTATAAACCTTTAACCATATGTACTGCCCAAAACTTTCTATCCTTAACCCTTACAATTTCTGAGAGTGTAGAATGTAAAAGAAGGGGAGAAAAGGGAGTGAAAGGAGTATGAGTTGATAGATAAGAGATCAGCTGAAAAGCGTACAACTGAAGAAGAAATACAAGTGTAAGAAAATATGGAAAAGAACAAAAAATCATAAAAGACGATTTTATGAAAAGAGAAGCAAAGAGCTTTCAAAGAAAAAAAAATGGGATTTACAAAAAGAAAAAGAAATGGGAAGAAGTTATCCAAAATAAGGATACTTATTGAAGCTGAAAAATAGAAGAAGAGAAGGAAGAGCTAAACTCTTAGAAATAATTTTAAATCCTCGTTACCTTTTTCTTTGAAACCTTTAAAAAATTCAAAGCTCCATTACAAGTCGAAGAAAAGACCTTTGTGATTTACAATTTATAAAAATATGAGTCTAGTAGAGAAATATGAGAAAGATACTATGAATAAATAAAGAAATTATATGAAAAGAATTGGCTATCATTTTCATGAGATTTATCTTTTAAGCTGATTGTCCTTTGAATTTATCATGAACATATTATATTATGAGAACCCAAAATTTTGATGATTTTTGAGAGTATGCCAATAAGTGAGAGTTTGGATGAAAATATTTTCTAAAAACTGTAGTTTAGAAAATTCTATGATGAATAAACTTTTCACTGATATGTACACACTCCACGCTATACAAGAATTAAAATTATTGAGTTTTGATCAAAGATAATTGCGATGATGGAAAGCTAAGGATATAGATTTAAAATATTTTGAAATAATGAACATATAATGACTAACTGAATAATTTATAATATACAAAAATTAGTTTATATTTTAAATTTTTAGTTTTGAAAAATATTTTAAAAAATCCAAAAATATTTAAAGTTTGTAGGTAACTTTACTGAAAACCTTCAGGAGACTACAAATCCTCCACTAGGGATCACTTAGGGGTTTAAAGGCTTGTTGCATCTGCTAAATGTAATCGTGCTCCCTATGAAAGTGGCATTAAAAGTTATAAGTTTAGAATAATTTATGTTTTCTTGTTTGCTAGGGACTAGCAAAATTTAAGTTTGGGGTGTGATCAGTCACATAATTTACCATTTTATCATCCTTAACTTAGTGATGCTAGGACTTAGTTTGCTACTAACGAGTTACTGATGTGCAGATATTAAAGATAAACAGTAAATTTGAGCCTAAGTGTTAATCCTTGTCAAAATGAACTCAAAAATTAATAAAAAAAATGATTGAGCGAAAAAGAGGATTTGCCGCTACTGAAAGTCAAAAAATCATAATTTATGATTCTTTCAAATGAGATAAAAAGAGAAAAGTAATAAAGCGTAATTTAGAGAATCGTCAACTAGAAGGAAACTATGAAAGATAAAAAATCGTGATCAACGATTTTCTAAGAAAGAGAAGAAAATGAGAAATTGTGATTTACGATTTCCCAAAATAGAAGCTTTCCTACTATTATTGTTGTTGCTGATCACGTGAGAACTATCACCATCATATCTAGAATTAGAAGACTCCTATAATTAGAAGTTTGATGAACCATGGATCTGAGAAGATTGATAAATATCTAAATCTGAAGGACTTACTGCTGCACGATAAAGAACACTCTAGAAGCGCATCAACTAAAGAAAGCAAGGAAAGATAAAATTAGGAATTAGAGTTATAATAGGATACTTTTGTTTTTAGTAGTTTCTTTTATTAGAACTAGATCTTTGTAAACCGACCCATTATGATTTATAAATAAGAGGGTTCGGCATAGGTATAGGCATCGAAGAATTTCAGCGTCAATTGACGACTGAGGTTAGATTTTCTTCTGATCAGTAGTATATACTAATTAGAGTAGTTTAGATATCAGAGATTTCTCAAGAGAAATTGACCACTGTAATTGAGTGCTGAAGATTAGTGTAGATATCTGTAATTTCTCAGGAGCAATTGACGACTGCGGTTGAGGTGCGAAGGATATATTTTACTTTTTTTTCTAGTTTAAATTTTATTTGCTTCGTAAACATCTCTAAGTTTTAATTTGAATTGATGACTCAGGTTAGAATTTACAGATTAGTGTAACGATTTTTACTTTTTCATCTTTAATTTTTTAGAGTTTGATTGACGCCTAAATTTTTGGTTAATTGTTGATTAGATTAAATCTATATTGATAGGATCTTAGACTTGATTGATGACCAATGCTATGAAACTTTATATATGGTGTAACGGTACTGTTTATTTTCATAAATATTCGATAGCTGAAGATTAAGATTGATGACATTAATCTGAAGGAGGATTAGGATATATTTTTATACACTTAGTTGAAATACCCATTCTTTTATTCATATTTCTCTAGTAGATTAGGAAGTCTTAACGATAAATAAAAGTTTTTAAAATAAGGATTTAGATAAAAGATAAAAAGAAAAAGAATTAATAAGATAATAAATGTCCTCGTGGGAACGATCCTAATTCTAGTACTATAATTTCCATTGTGCACTTGCAATAGATTAAGACTTGAATTTAATATAATTATAATACATAAAAAAAGACAAGTCAACAATCCTATACTAACTCTACAATTTTCATTGTGCGCATGCAATAGGTTAAGACTTAATTAGATACATACATAAGTAATCAACGATCAGGGCCGTCGAAGCTGCCAGTAAAATAGCGGTCCGAATCCTTGAAAAAATGGTCATCACATACCAAGATTGGAGTGAAATATTACCCTTCACACTACGGGCTTATCGAACGTGATTCGTACAGCTACAGGGGCACATCATTCTCCCTTGTATATGGAACTGAGGTCGTGCTACCAGTTGAGGTTGAAGTGCCTTCACTTCGTATCCTCATTGAGTCCAATCTATTGGAAGCCGAGATTAAGAGATCTCATTTCAAACAATTGAATTTGATCGATAAAAAGGGCTCCTAGCCTTGTGTCACACCTAGGCCTATCAGAGGAGGATCGCGTGTGCTTATAACAAGCATGTTCGCATTCGAGATTTAAAAGTGGGTGACACGATACTCAAAAAAAAATTTCGGTCTCTCCACGTCGATCCGAGATGGAAATTCAAGCCCAACTGAGAAGGGTCGTACATCATCCGAGAAGTACTCCCTGGATACCCATTTTGCCTCGCAACCATGGACAAATAATATTTTTCTGAACCCATCAACACTGGATATGTGCGACGATTCTACTCCTAGTATCCCGTGGGAAGGTAAGTATTGATAAGATGGATACGTGACTGCTTAAGGACCCCATAAAAAAGGCCATCATTTTAAAGCCAAGTAGCCAAAAAAGTGTCCCTAACTACTCATACCCTTTACTGTACCCGTTGAGCCACTAACATTTCTTTCATTAACCACTCTCCAGAAAGAGAAGAAAGAAAAAGTGTATATACTAAACAAAAAAAAGAAGAAAAAGAGTCACGATCAAAATCCAAAAATCATAAAAGCAAAGTTCCAAAAAGAGGATGTCTGAAAAAGTAAAAAAAATAAAAATATAGAAAAGAAAAGATATAGAAAAATATGGGACATGTACGGTAAAAATCCCCCAAGGAAGAAGTGATTATGGCAGCTGGAACCCAATCAACGAAAACCTTTAAACCCAAGAATACCCTCAAAAATCCTAATCTATCCCTTCTAACCCATGGCCACGATACATCCCTGAAGAAAGTTGTCTTTAAGGTCCATGAGCAGTCATGATATCCATTAAGTCAACACAAGCCAAGCTAAGAGACAACAAAATAACTCCATCTAGTCGGTTAGGACGGAATTAACATCCATGTTGTGGTCTTTGAATTTGAAAAAGAAAAAGAAAAATAAAAAGAAAAAAAATATATACAAGCTCAAAGAAAAATGGATGTGGTGAAAACCCGCAAGGACACTATGGGTAAAAGAGCGAGGTTGTACGAACTAAGTGATAACCTAAAAAGGCACCTCGGGTAAAAATGCAATACTCATGGACGTAGTGAAAACTCGAAAGGGCGCTATGAGTAGAAAGAGGGTAACAATGGGCATGGTGAAAACCCATATCGCTGTGAGTAACGAGGTTGAAGAAAAAAAAAAAGAGAACAAAAAGAAAAAGAAAACAGTTACTCCGTTGGTTACATTTCCAAGCACTGGACCGCTCATGTTTGCTCAAATCAGGTCCTGATCAGGCAGATCTTTAGACCACACCATCACATGCATGATCCAAGGTAAGGATAAAAGGTTGATTCAATACAAAGGGATGGACGTTCTGACCTTGGTAAAATTTTTAATCCTCACTCAAGTCCGACCACATGAATGGGTTCGACTATGCTCAAATTGGGACCCATTACTTCATCTCATTATTAAGGCATCAAACAAAGAAAAGAAAAAAAGAAAGAAAAAAATATATCATAAACAAAATCCAAAAATACAAAAAATATATACATATCTCCACTCCTTTTTTTATGTCAGTGTACATATTTACAACATCATCCCTTTCGGTTTCAAACAAAAAATCCAAAAAAAATTTTAAAAATTTAGAAGGTATATTTGTTATCTATGTAAAACAAAAAAAGGTTGATGCCTCGGCCTCCATCGGATCCGTCTGCCCTGAGAATATAGGAGGTCTCATCCTCCTGAACTCGGCGAATCCTCCTGGCTGATGTCTTGCTGCCAGCATCTCAGTCTGTCGGTCTATGGCTGCAGTCTGTTGAGCCATGTTGTTGGCCAAGGCTGCCAACACCTGGTCAACATTTCCCCCTCCAGGCCTAGCAGCTCCCAAAGGATCTGCATTAGGGCCAGATACGAATCTCTCTCTGCATTGTGAGGTGCCTACACCCTCATCAACCTCCTCTATGCGAGCCATACTAGGTCCTTCTCTACCTCGGCCCCTACCTCTAAATTGCGTAGGCATGCTGATCTGTCATTGTTGAAAAACAATAGCCATTGATCAATATTAATTGTTAAAACAATCCAACCCTTAGTCTTAAGACTCTGAACCTAGAGCCTTGCTCTGATACCAACTGTGACGACCCGACTTTTCCAATCCCTAAGGTATAGGAAAGGCCGATTCATCAACTTATTGATTTCTCAATAAGCCGTATCAAACAGAAGCCGACAATATAACAATGATCTAAAGACAGAGACAAAGCATAAAATAATCCAAAAACAAAAGCTTTTAACAACAAAAATATATCACTATGAGAAACCAAGAAGAACCACCGGTGATGGCCAATCCAACACCTAAAATAGTAGTTCACAATAATAGTTCCTCGAGTGATATCAAAAGGACAAAACAATGGCCTAGGGCCCAATATTCAAAGAATATTCTAACCAAAAGTACCAAAAAGAAGGGATCTAGCATCAAGGGAAAAACTCCTCAGTGGGTGTATCCAATTCCTCCTCAGGAATATAATCGGAGTCCTCCAAATCCTCTGATCCTAGGTCAGTCTCAGCACCAGTGACGTATAGTCGAGGGTGAGCTAACAACAAAGCCCAATAGAGGAAACAGATCTGTTTGTATTTCATTATAAGTAATGATTTTCAAAAGACAGAAATCGGATCAAATATGGTTTTCAAATGATGCTTTGCAAATTAAATCTCCAGTTCTAATCATGAGTCAAAACTAGAATATTCATCTGATGTGTTCAAAATCTTCTGAATTAGCATGCTTCTTGTCTTAAATTTATAACTTAATTTTATCTCCCAAATTTCCTATAACATGAGAGCAGACTACATGACCGATGAGAAACCCTATTGATCATCGTCGTTCATGAACTTTTCTGAAGTACAACAAGTCCCTACGCTATGAGAGAAACTTGCGCCAAAGTAAATACCGTCAACACGGTTGGTAGAATCTAGGGCATCGTTCGTATGTACCTCAAATCGAATGAAAATGCTAACATATATCAAGGCTTGTTATTCATAATATATTACTGATTTTTCAAAGTTCTAATTCAAAAATTAACTGAGGTTCTGAGGTTCTGAGGCTCGAATTACAAAGTTCTTAGTCATAACTAAGTTTCCAAATTTCGGATTTGTGTCATATGTTCTAAGTTTTATTTATGTTGTGTGCAACAATATTCCAAAATTTATGCTTCTTATTGAAACAATCAAAAACAGTTTATACTTATAACATAATGCAAATGAAGTGTAGGGTTCCCCTACCTCAACAAGGAAGATTCAAAAACAAGCATAAGCAGTCCTCACAAAGGACTCCCAATATTCAAAACCTACAAAGATTAACACTCTCAGTGTTAATATAAGACCAAAAGTCACCCAAAAGCTTGCCGAGAAAAATCCGACAAAAATTTAAGGATCTGAAATAGGGCAGAATTCGACCCTCGAATTCAAATTCGTGGGTCGAATTTGAAATTCGATGGTCGAATTAAATTTCGGCCCTCGAATTCAAAAAATCTCATCAGGCATAAAAATTAGAAAATCGACCCTCAATTTTCAATTCGATGGTCGAATTCCAAATTCGACCCTCGAATTTTGAAAACTACATCAGGCTTGAAAATTCCCTTTTCGACCTTCAAATTTCAAATTGATGGTCGAATTCCAAATTCGACCCTCGAATTTGTTCAGGTCTGTGGCTGTCAAATTTTCATGCCCGGATTCTTTCTTTCTTATTCAACCACAGCCTTCTTATCTTAAATAAACACACCACATTCTACTCTAAGAAAAACATAAATTAAAATGACACAAGGAGGTTTTAAAGGCCTACCTCTTGTAGTTTAAACCGTTGCTTCCGTTGCACCAAATCACGCACCGGAACCAATCTCCAAAGCTTAACAGTTTAGAACTTCAAATCAGTTCATGTTCATAAAGAGGTGGCCACTGCCTCAGCAATAATAAGATCACATAGAACTTATCACTCTCCACATCTCTCTTCTCTTTAAATGGTTCGAACCAATCAAATTTCTAATACAATTCTAATCAACGGTCGAGATGGGGAGAGGAACTCTCAAGCTCTCAAGATCTAGGATTAAGAAGATGCAAGGCTTTAGAGGTTTATAAATTCCAACGAGAGAGAAGTTAAACTTCTCTTTCAATCTCTCTTATAACCTAAAACCAACCAAAACAAATATCTAGATTTTTGTATATTTGCAACTTATCCACTTAATTTGCAAAAGTATCCCATGTTGAACACATACACCAATCCCTATCGTGTAAGTCATCGATTACATGACTTGCACTCCTCTCGAAACAAATTTCTTTGGCCATTAGTTTTATTATAGCCTTAGCTTACCAAAAATCCAAAAATCCCTCAATAATTTTTGGACATGCTTACCGAGGTAAACAAAAAATAGGCCAAAATATCAGGGATATTACAACATTGGCCAAGGGTCTTCACTAAGTCTAAATCAAAGTTCCTTTGACCTATAACATTCCCTCAAGTATATTTGCTCATAACATCCAAAGTTATTGTGTGACATTTTCGGGCACGCTTATCGAGGTGAATGTGTTCAGGCTCAAAATTCTCTAGATATTGCAGATTTATACAAGAAGGAAAATAGGAAGAAAAATGGGAAGAAGTTATCCAACTTTTTGAATACTTACTAAAATAGAAAAAAAGGAAAGAAGACAGAGAAGGAAGAACTAAATTCTCATAAACTTTTGAACCCTATCTACCTTTCTTTAAAACCTTTTAACCCTAAACCCCATTACAAGCTGGAGAAAAGACCTTTGTGATTTATGATTTGCAAAAGTATGAGTCTAGTAGAGATGTATGAAATAGATACTATGAATGAACAAAAAAGTCATATGATCATAACTGATTATCTATTCCATGCGATTTACCTTCTTAGTTGATTGTCCTGTGAAAATTATCATACATATCATAATGAAAGAACCAAACATTTTGATATATTTTTTAGAGTATGCCAATAGTGAGAGCTTGGATGAAAATATTTCCTAAATCTGCAGCTTAGAATAATCTATGATGAATAAACTTTTCACTGATATGCACACACTCCACACTGTACAGAATTGAAATTGTTGAGTTCTGATCAAGGATAATTATCGTGATGGAGAGTAAATTTGAAGGATTTGAAATTTTTGAAAATCATAACAAACATATGACGATTAATTTAATTAGTAGTATAGATTTCTGAAAAATATATTTTGAAAAATCCAAAAATATTTGAAGTTTGTAGGTAACTTACTGAAAACCTTCAGGAGACTACAACTCCTCCACTAGGGATCACGTAGGGGTTTAAAGGCTTGTTGCATCCGCTAAATGCAATTGTGCTCCCTACGAAAGTGGCATTTAAATTCATAGTTTAGATATTTTATGTTTCCTTATTTTCTAGGGACTAGTAAAGCTTAAGTTTCGGAGTGTAATCAGTCACAGAATTTACTATTTTATCACCATTAACTTAGTGATGCTAGGACTTAGTTTGCTACTAATACGATAACGATGTGTAGATATTAAGGAAAAATAGTAAAAGAGTACCAAAGTATTAATATTCATCAAAACGAACTCGAAAAGCAGTAAAAAGATGATTGAGCAAAGAGAAGATGATTTGCCGCTGTTGAAAGTCAAGAAATTGTATTTTACGATTGTGCGCTAAACTTGAAGACGGAAAGAAAGTGAAAACTAAGAAATCATAATTTATGATTTTTCAAAAGATGACTCTTCAGAAAGTGACAAAGGAGTAAAAAGAAATAAAAGAAAAGCAATCGTTCATTATAGGAAATCGTCCAGAAAGAAAGTTCTGTGAAAATGAGAAATCGTGATTTACGATTCTCTAGTAAAAAGAACAATCATAATTTACGATTGTGTAAGCTTTTACCGCTGCTACATCTACTGCTGCTGACCACGTGAATGAAGATTATCATCATCACGCACTGAATTAGAATACCTCTGAAATTAGAAGTTTGGTGAATCACGGATCTGAGAAGATTGCTAGAGATAAGCTCTTAGGAAATCTCGATTGCTGAAATAAAGGAGAACAATCGATAAGCACTTCTACAGTTGAAAGCAAAGAAGAATAAAATTAATAATTAGAGTCATATTAAAAATCTTTTAGTAGTTTCTTTTATTAAAATTAGAAGTCTTCATAAACCGACTCCTTATGATCTATAAATAAGAGAGCCCGGTGTAGGAATAAGGGATAGAAGAATTTCAGCATCAATTGACAACTGAGGTTGGATTTTCTTCCGATCAGTAATATAAAATAGTTAGGGTAGATTAGATATCATAGCTTTCTCAAAAGAAATTGATGACTGCTATTGGGTTCTGAAGATTAGGGTAGATATCTTAGTTTCTCACAAATAATTGACGACTGCGGCTGAGGGGTGACAGATATATTTACTTTGCTTTCTAGTTTAGATTTTATTTACTTTATTTACATGCTTTGTTGTAACGATTCCCAGATTTGGCGTAGTAGCGATAAGAGTCCGGTCAGGTCAACACTCAAGTACTGTTTTAAGTTATACATAAGTATAAAAAAAAAAAATTAAGTTTAGCACAATAACCTTATACACTAGCCAATCCAATCGCTGTTATAACATATTTAAATATTAAAACTAGCCCAAGACCAGATAAAATACCCCTCCTAGCCCAAGACCAGATTAAAACTAGCCCAGCTAGCTTATACACTATATCTATGTATATGACTTATAACATATAATTCATACACCCCAAACTGTAAATGTAGTTTAGTTGTTGTTTATGGGATACACGAAGACAATAGAGACTAGCTTAGCTTGGAATGTAAACCAAAGTAGCTTATAAGCTACTTGCATTCTCTTTCACCTACACGACATGGTGAGTCATTGCTCGCTCCATGCACGCAAGGTACAGCTCCTCCGTTATAAAAATAACATAGCTTACTTCATTTCTGGGTTATATTCTTACTACATAAAATTTCAACCAATTATACCGAAACAGATAAGCAATCGTAGTCATATGTAAGAATCTACACCACCTTGAACCCTTGTACATCCCCCTGAGAACTTTAGAACTGAAACAACGATACGATCAACCGATGAGAATCAGTTCTCCAATATCAAGTGCAGTGCACTATGTTGGCATCGTTAGCAATCCATCCGTGACTCGATAAAAAGGTAAACACAAAGCGCCTTCCTCAATTAAAAATAACATATAGAGGATCCAAGTTATTACTCCATGGTATGGATTCTATCATCAACAACATGAAATAGATCTTGCTAAAATAATTATCAATAGGTGTAGTTGGGATTTTCTCTGTAGACCTGATAAGTTGATAAATATATATATAAGATGATAAGCTTATATATATATATATATATATATATATATATATATATATATATATATACTGCAAATTTCATATTTACCTCATGCTATCTATAGATTTAGATAGATATATATATTCATATTATATATATATATATATATATATATATATATATATACAGAGATTATATACAAAGAGTATATATATATAATAAAGCAAAGCTACAAAGACACCAAAGCCAGAGAAGCTAATATGAAGCACGACAAAACACTCTGCTGAGTGGCTTGCCGCGGCAACCTCCACCAACTAAGGGTTTTAAGCAGTGCTTTGTACATTTCGGACCTTGGATCCGGTAAGGGTCCAGGAAATTGCATCGTTGGGTCTTAGGCACATAGGGAGCCATCTGGAGACTGCTAGTTTTTAAAAATAAATTTATTTTATTTTATCCTAGATGGGTGCCACATGGTGCACTTAGACAATTTTGAAGAAATAAGACTACATGATGTTCTTAGATGCCTAAACGTGCATCAATGACAATACCCGTGAAACTCTACAAACAGGTAGGGAATATATGTTGTGAGTTTATATTTGCATAAGAATGTCGCTAATTTCTCATAGAGACTTTGATCAATATTCAATATGCATTGATAAGCATATTAAGAGTAAATCTGATTTTTGACTTGAGCTGATGAACCTGATCTGATAAGAAATAAATGGACTCGAGTAGCCAGTAATCTGATGGGCACAAATATATATAACATCTATGGGCACGTGGTAGCTTTGACCACCTAATCAGTAAAATTGATATTTCTAGTCTATAACAATAAATCAGTTTTGTAAATCCATGCTAGTATATAATTATAGCAGTTTAGTACCATTCAGCATAAAAACATATATGGAACTGTATCTTGAGCTTGAGTATTCCACGTTGTTCATTATTTATATCCTGGCATTTGCGATATTTGTTATATGTTGTTACTCTGTTTTAAATCAAGTGATCCCGCTAACTCGGGAGCTTGACAAGTGATCTCGCTAACTCGGGAGCTTGAGTTATTCTGGTCCAAGTGATCCCGCTAACTCGGGAGCTTGACTTCTCCAAGTCCAAGTGATCCCGCTAACTCGGGAGCTTGACCTTGTTGTTCTCTTGTTTTTGCCTGCATGTATCTTTGGTTTCAGTTTATTTCTCATACCTGTTACATCATGCATAAATTCAGCATCTCCGCATATTATTCATATTTTGATTCTATTTATGCTTCTCTATGAGAAAGTGATAAACTGTCAATGTATAATAACACTATAATATTCTCTACTGAGCTTTGATGATAGCTCATTCCACGACTTAAATGTCTTAGCTGCAGACCCTGATCCGGAGCACGTTGTAGATCCCACCTACGTGGCCGACGAGGAAGAAGAGGAAGACGACGACGACGAAGACGAGGAAGACAATTTCCCAGAGGAGTTCTTCCCAAAATAGGTTTATCAATGGGAGAGGAGAGAGGGGAAAGGAAAGAGAGATAAATTTTTAGACATGTATAAATGATATATGATAGTTTCAGATAGATGTTGGGATGTATAGGTTTTCTTTCCACTATTTAGATGACGGGTGGCCGTCATCGGTGAAAAGCTATACATCGGATCTTTTGTTTATATTATTGCTAGTTTTCTATCAGTTATTTGCCATATTATCCATTGTCAGAGTTATCACATTGCTTCCGCAATTGCGTCATGTTAAAAGAAAGAAATAACCCCTTGACGAAAGGATCATGTTAGGTGATCCGATGGCGCGACCTTTCCCCAGTTTAGAGACAGGGAAACATCGGGCTATTACAGGTGGTATCAGAGCTCAAGCATTAAGTCATTTGGAGACTTAACTCTGACATATATATATATATATATGGTAAATTGTCTGATACTTGATTCGTAGGAAAGTAGGATAGGTGGTGTAATTAAGTTCTTCTCTGATCAAAATAGGTTGAGATGCCTCCGCATCGTGGAAGAGGTAGGGGTAGACCACCGTTGCCCCATCGCACTGGGCCGAATACTATTCCAATAGCAGGGTACGAGCATGACATTGCTTCAGGGAGTGGTGAGAATGTCCATCTGGCTGAAAGTCGAACGACGATGGAGAATGTTGCAGAGCATACTTCGCCAGCGCAGACTCTGCCAGTAGTCAATACTCCTCCAATGGGAAGTACTCCTGGAGTTGAGCAAAATACGGGACACAATCCGCAGTTGATAGAAACTATGGTCAACACTATGGCCATGCTTGTTGTTTAACGTCCCGAGGGTTTTACAGAATTTGTCCAACTTCGATCATCGAGTTTTCATGGTCAGCATGACCCGGTGGAGGCTGAAAAGTGGTTAACGCAGATTAAGAAAGTGCTGCAAAGAGTCACTTGCACTGAGGAAGAAAAAGTGAGTTGGGCGGCGTATAAACTGGAAAGTGAAGCAGAGCCATAGTGCCAGTCTGTCGAAAGAACAAGGATGCTTGGGGTACCATGGACATGGGCAGAGTTTACTGAGGCATTTAATGAAAAATATTTCCTAGCACCCGAAAGGTATAAGCTCGAGGTACAGTTTGCAACCTTGGTACAAGGCCAGATGATGGTTAGAGAATACGAATCAGAATTCACGCGACTTTCTCGCTTCGCACCTTTGCTTGTAGCCACCGAGCTGATGAAAACCCAAAAGTTGAGCGCGGTTTGAAACCCATGATCAAAGAATGCATTTCGTTGTTTCAGGCAACGACTTATGCCAATGTGATGAAATTAGCCCTGATAGCAAAAACCGATGTGGATACTATGTTCAAAAGGAGAGAAGAAAAACAGAAGGCCAGAAAAGCTCCATTTTAGTCCTATAGTGCCGGTCAAATGAGCAAGCGACCACGATTCCAAGGACAAGCAACATTTCCACCAGCCGCAGGAGCTTATGCACGGCCATATGGTTCATCGACATTTCCATTACCACCACGGATTCTACGTGTTCAGAATCAATCCTTTTCACCAGCGACTAGAAGTACATCTGGGTTTTCTCAAGCACGACCGACAGGTTCTCACACGGGATCTTATACGGCTTCATCAGTTGCCTCCAAAGAAATTTGCGGGAAATGTGGGAAGGCACACAAAATCGACGAGTGTCGTAAAGCTCCTGGTGCGTGTTTTCGATGTGGCAAAATGGGACACCGGATCAGAGAATGCCCAGAAATGGTCGAAATAACAACAAAGGTAGGACCAGTGTTACGATCGGCACGACTTACGGTACAAGGCCGAGCTTATGCTGTCACTACAAAGGATGCACGCACTAGTAATGACATCATTCAAGGTATGTTGGTCCATTACATAGCTATGTTAATATTTATTATATATTATCTTTTTAGATAGAGAAAGTGCATCTAGTAAATTATAAATACTATAGTAGATATTTTTAGATTTATATATTATTATTTTTGAATACGTAAAAGTAATCTAGCTAACACTAGATCGTATGCTTTAGGTATTCTGCAATTATATCCAAAAGGTGCTTATTTATGTTATGACGCACGAGTCTTGATAGATCCCGGATCTACACACTCGTTTGTTACACCCCAATTTACTGAAAAATTGAAGAAGTTGGGAGGTATCCCAGAACCTCTTGACTTTATTCTCGATGTAACACTTCCGACTGGACAGTTCCTCACAACTAAAATGGTATATCAATCAGTTATCGTTTGGATCAAGGACTACTGGGGATATGAAGCAGTAGCCGACTTGATCTTACTATCGATGCAAGGATATGACGTTATCCTTGGCATGGATTGGTTGTTCAATCACCATGCGAATGTTGACTGTCAATGGAGGATTGTCTCTTTTCGACCACAAAAGAAGAAATCAGCTAAATTCTATGGGGTACCGTCAACAAATCTATCTTTGATATCTGTAATTTGAGCACGACGATTACTAGATGATGGTGCTCAGGGGTATATTGCTTTCGTGCAAAGTAAAGATCGAGAAGTGAAGTCACTTTCACTTTCAGATGTACCAATTACCTGTGAATTCCCTGATGTATTCTCTGATGAGTTGCCAGGCTTACCTCTTGACAGGGAAGTGGAGTTTGCCATTGAGTTAGCTCCGGGTACCGATCCAGTATCAAAAGCACCATATAGAATGGCACCGACAGAGTTGAAAGAACTCAAGGAGCAATTGCAAGAGCTTCTTGATAAAGGTTTTATTAGACCGAGTGTGTCTCCATGGGGCGCACCAGTGTTATTTGTGGAAAAGAAGGATGGTTCGATGCAACTCTGCATCGATTACCGTCAACTCAATAAACTGATGATCAAGAATAGATATTCGCTCCCCCGAATCGACGATCTCTTTGATCAGTTACAAGGAGCATGCTTCTTTTCAAAAGTTGATCTACGATTAGGATATCACCAGATGAAGGTGAAAGCTGAAGATATTTCAAAGACAGCTTTCCAAATGCGGTACGGTCACTACGAGTTTCTCGTCGTGCCCTTTGGGTTGACCAACACACCTGCTGCATTTATGGACTTGATGAATCGAGTCTTCAAACCCTATCTTGATCAGTGTATCATAGTATTCATCAACGATATACTCATTTATTCGAAGACAAAGGCAGATCATGAAGATCATCTATGTTTGGCATTACAAACATTGAGAGATTCACAGTTGTATGCTATATTCAGCAAATGCGACTTTTGGTTGAATCAAGTCAGTTTTCTGGGTCATATTATCTCTGAAGCAGGTATTATGGTTGATCCTATAAAGATTGAGGCTGTAATACAGTAGAAGCAGCCACAGACAGTAATCGAGATCTGAAGTTTTCTTGGTCTCGTAGGTTATTACCGATGTTTTGTTGAAGGGTTTTCATGACTTGTTGGACCACTCACACAGCTCACTCGAAAGAATGCTAAATTTAAGTGGACCAAGGCTTGTGAATAGTTCTAAGAATTAAAAAGGATACTCACTTCCGCACCTGTTCTAGCCTTACCATCTGGCAGTGGTGGTTTCGTCGTCTTCAGTGATGCATCATACAGTAGGTTAGGTTGCATTTTGAATCAATGGGAACATGTAATTGCCTATGGTTCCCATTAGTTGAAAGACCACGAGAAGAACTATCCCACTCATGACCTGAAATTAGCAGCGGTCATCTTTGTGTTAAAAATCTAGAGACACTATCTATATGGTGAAACCTTTGAGATTTTCACCGATCATAAGAGCCTTAAATATCTCTTCACCCAAAAAGAGTTAAATTTGAGACAAAGAAGGTGGATGGAATTCTTGAAAGACTACGACTGTTCTATTCAGTACCATCCCAGCAAAGCCAATATTGTAGCCGATGCGCTGAGTCGTAAATCATCTGCTCAATTATCTCATCTTGTGACTCGGTTACAAAGATGGAAACTACTCAATGACATTGTATCATCGAGTTCCACTCTGCGAGCAACGTCAACTGGAGATTTACTTACTATAGTAATGATTCGAGCTCCACTTTTGATAGAATCAGAGAGCTTCAGATGCAAGATGCAAACCTTATTGCCATCCGACATGGAGTACAAAGTGGGCTACAACCAGAATTCTCGATCAAGGATGATGAGTTCTTATTATTTCGAGGGCGAGTATGCATACCTGATGATCATGCCTTACGTTTGGAAACTTGAAGAAGCGCATAAGTCAGCCTATGTTATTCATCCTGGTAGCACAAAGATGTACCAGGATTTAAAGAAGATGTTCTGGTGGAACGGTTTAAAGCGCGACGTAGCAGAATATGTTGCAAAGTGTTTAACCTGTCAGCAAGTAAAGGTTAAGCACAAACACCCTGTTGGTCTGTTACAGCCACTACCTATTCTAGAGTGGAAATGGGAAAATATTTCCATGAATTTCATTCTCGGTTTGCCCCGTACTCAGAAGGGTTACAATGCTATTTGGGTAATTGTTGATCGTCTCACCAAATCGGTGCATTTCGTACCCTATAGTACGCGATATACAGTGTCAAAATTGGCTGAAATATATCTGCGAGAAATTATACGATTACATGGGATACCCATCAGTATTGTGTCAGATCGCTACCCTTTATATACCTCGCGATTTTGGCAGAGTTTCCAAGAAGGTATGGGTTCCAAGTTAGACTTCAATACTGCATTTCATCTTCAGACCGACGGGCAGACGAAGAGGGTAAATCAAGTGATAGAAGATATGTTAAGGGCCTGTATGCTAGATTTTTAAGGATCATGGGATAAACACTTACCCCTGATCGAATTTGCATACAATAACAGCTTCCAGTCAAGCATCGGTATGGCACCATTCGAGGCACTATATGGACACTGATGTAAATCTCCAATTAACTGGGAAGAAGTTGGAGAACGTTTGATTTTAGGCCCTGATTTGATTGAAAGCACAAATGCAGTTGTTCATGTTATTCGGGAACAATTGAAGAGTGCTCAGAGTTGACAGAAGAGTTAAGCTGATCTTAAAAGAATGAGTGTTGACTTTCAGGTGAGACCTGACACTAATAAGTCTTTTCCAAATTTACTACAATTATAGTATTAATCTGATTAAATGATATACAGATTGGCGAACACGTCGTTATTAAAATCTCTCCGACAAAAGGCGTGATGCGATTTGGGAAACGAGGCAAGTTGAGTCCTCGTTATGTTGGACCATTCCCCGTCTTAGACAGAGTAGGAGAGGTCGCGTATCGACTCGCGTTACCTCCGCACCTAGCAACGATAACGTATTTATCGATGCTGAGAAAGTACGTCAGCGATCCAACACATGTGTTGGATTATCAACCGTTGGACATCCAGGAAGATTTAACGGTGACTAAAGAGCCAGGTCAGATTCTAGACCACAGAGATCAAATTTTGAGAACAAAGCAAATTCCACTCATTTTGATCCAATGGAAGAATCATGGGTCACATGAAGCTACCTGGGAGCGCGAAGCTGATATTCGTGCTCAGTACCCTCAATTATTTATATAGGGTACGTACTTAATTTTCACTTACAAATTCATTACAGTCGGTCACATGAATGTTGCTAAGAAATAAAATGTTTCATTTATAATTTTTTAATGTTTTATTGATGCACCCTGCAACGGTATACAAAGAACCACATTCCATGTACTATATCTTGACATTGATATCAGTTTATAAAATAACCTAATTATATTTCACGCATTCAAATACAAGTCTTTATAAAATTAAAGTTTTGAGAATGTTAAAGATAATTTGAATAATAAATAATAAAATTGCAAAAATTGTGAAGCAATGACACTTAAACAAGAAGACATCCCAGCTTATTGCCACATGTCCCAAGTGAAAAATACAAGGCCATCTATGGGCCGATATAATACTTTTCCACAAAATGCACTACAGGATGGAGCTAAAATTCATCAAAATAAAATTTTAACCTAGCAATATACATCAGAAAAGTCAATAATTATTTTTATACAACCCCTGTATAGGCTAAGAACACCCAAGTATCAAAATAGTTTATACAAAACTTAAGGGGCCTCGAAGTATGGGCCAATCAAATCCGGACCTCCTTGCCGCGGCAAGGAATAGTGTTGGCCGCGGCAAGCCTTTATAGTTGCCGCAGCAACTCTGTGGAGATTTGGTGGGTCCGAAACCCATTTTTAGTTAAACTTCTGTTGTTTCTACTGCTGAGTGGGATGTGTTCTTGTACTTTCCAAGCAAATTACCTGCATGCACTACACAAAATCAAGCCAACAGTTGCTGCATGCCACTGATTTTCTCTAAGCAACCCTGCATTTCCTGTTATTGTCCTAATTTCAGGCAGATTTTGGGTGTCTTGTGAGGTAAAACCCAGAACTCTAGCTTCATTTGTTCTTTTCTTGTCTTTTTGATTATCAACATGCCTCCTAAAAAGACTGGAGTCTCTAAACCTCCAAATGCCTCATCTCAAGCAAAGGGCAAGGGCCCTGCTCCTTCACATGAACCGATTGATCCACCCGTGGAGCATGAACAGCCCATCCCATGGTGGGCTGCGAAGACTATGGAACCCGAGTGGATCATTGATGATCGCCTACTGACACCGAACGACCATACTACATGGTCGATTCGGTATATAGAACAGGCACGGTTAGACGCTTTATATCAACCATTCCAAACCCAGTTTTATCCGCGTCTCGTCCGTCTCTTTTAGCAAAATCTCAAAGTACCACCAACAATTGGTCAGTTGGAGATCGAAATTGATAATAGGAAATTTTATTTTAATCTACAAGCTATGGATTGTAGTCACACTTTTGATGTAAGTTTAGGACTGCAAATGCCAAGACAAAGAGATGTGAAGTTCCATCACATCACTACTAAAATGACTGATGGGCAGACCTCTTCTGCTCACAGCCTGGCAGTCCGTCGGAGCCAACTACCACAGAAAATGTGGTTTTTAGATTGTGTGTTTCGCTATAATTTGTACCCAATGCAGCATGAGAGAGAGCGCAGAGATACGCTCTTACAAGCTCTCTTCGCTGTTTATGAAAATCGATGGTTAAATGCTCCGAGGGTAGTATGGGAAGGAATTAAATATGCCAACATCCATTTACAAAGCACTGTCTCGAATCCCATGCCATCCTGTCCCTATCCTCGCCTGATTTCTCGCCTTTTAGAAGGCCATTTTGATAGTGTTAATGAAACCCCGTACCAAGTTCCGTTAGGTGAAGAGGTCCACACCGATAATATGCGGGTCTTTAGCCCAGCCATATGGAGAAACATCTGTCAAAGGTCCTCTCACGCCGTGAGCAACCGCCAAGCCAAACAAGTCCGTCATCCTCCCCAATCTCAACAAGAAATACCTTCAATTCCAACCCATGACATTCCTATTCCCCCTCAACCACAAACCGAATCAGTTCCTCCGGCACAAGGAACATATACTAATGCTGATTTGGTCCTACTCATGTGTGAAAACCATGAGCAAACCCTCTAATTCGATAATTTGTATCGAAACCATTATATGCTCCATCAATGCATAGATTATATTGAGGAAGCAACCAACATAATGATGGAGCATACATTCCAAACCGCTGCAAACCCTTATATTGGGCAGGCACGCAATTTTGTCACCCAATACACCCGCAATGCAGCATTACTGATGCCAGAATTCCAACAAGATTTTCAGCAGCAAGATGTGGGTCCTTCCTCAGCTGGTCAGCAACAGCCAAGCCCCCAGCGTGGTAAAATATAACCTCACAAACTCATAGTTTATATAGTACAATTATTTTTTTTTGTTAACTTGAATTCATCTCTAATAAGATTGCTTATTTATGACAAATTAAATAGTATATACCTCATATCAATGATTGCTGATTAATGATTATTGTTGTTCTGATATTTGAGGTTCTATCTGTTTGGTTTAGATTGTGAATTGTCCATTAAATATTTTACTGTCTGCTACCTTACTTTATATAATCCTAATAGTCATGTGCCACATGTAGTAGGCATGAAACCATTGATAAGTATTGTTCTTACTAAAATTGCAGTTCTATCTATTAGATGGAGATTTTGATTTCGATTCTATCTGGTTGATTTTGATCTTGTCTTGTGTTAAAATTTTGTTCGTAAGCACCACATGTGGTGTAGGCATTCCTGCATTGATATTCACTATTGCGACATTTATCTGCTACCCATCGTTGTCTCAATTTATTTTCGAGGACAAAAATTCCTTAAATAGGGGAGAATGTAACGATTCCCAGATTTGGTGCAGTAGCGATAAGAGTCCAATCAAATCAACACTCAAGTACTGTTTTAAGTTATACATAAGTATAAAAAAAAAAATTAAAGTTTAGCACAATAACCTTATACACTAGCCAATCCAATCGCTGTTATAACATATTTAAATATTAAAACTAACCCAAGACCAGATAAAATACCCCTCCTAGCCCAAGACCAAATTAAAACTAGCCTAGCTAGCTTATACACTCTATCTATGTATATGACTTATAACATATAATTCATACACCCCAAACTGTAAATGTAGTTTAGTTGTCGTTTATGGGATACATGAAGACAAAAGAGACCAGCTTAGCTTGGAATGTAAACCAAAGTAGCTTATAAGCTACTTGCATTCTCTTTCACCTACACGACATGGTGAGTCATTGCTCGCTCCATGCACACAAGGTACAGATCCTCCGTTATAAAAATAACATAGCTTACTTCATTTCTGGGTTATATTCTTACTACATAAAATTTCAACCAATTATACCGAAACCGATAAGCAATCATAGTCATATGTAAGAAAGCTACACCACCTTGAACCCTTGTACATCCCCCTGAGAACTTTAGAACTGAAACGACGATACGATCAACCGATGAGAATCAGTTCTCCGATATCAAGTGCAGTGCACTACGTTGGCATCGTTAGCAATCCATCCGTGAATCGATAAAAAGCTAAACACAAAGCGCCTTCCTCAATTAAAAATAACATATAGAGGATCCGAGTTATTACTCCATGGTATGGATTCTATCATCAACAGCATGAAATAGATCCTGCTGAAATAATTATCAATGGGTGTAGTCGGGATTTTCTCTGTAGACCTGATAAATATATATATAAGCTGATAAGCTGATATATATATATATATATATACATACTGCAAATTTCATATTTATCTCATGCTATCTATAGATTTAGATAGATAGATAGATAGATAGATATATATATATATATATATATACAGAGATTATATACAGAGAGTACATATCTATATAACAAAGCAAAGCTACAAAGACACCAAAGCCAGCAAAGCTAATCTGAACCACGGCAAGCCTAGCTTGCCGCGACAACCTCAAAGGGTTGTCACAGCAAGACACTCTGCTGAGTGGCTTGCCGCGGCAAGCCTTGAAGCTTGCCGTGGCAACCTCCACCAGCTAAGGGTTTTAAGCAGTGCTTTGTACATTACGGACCTTGGATCCGGTAAGGGTCCAGGTGATTGCATCGTTGGGTCTTAGGCACACAGGGAGCCATCTGGAGACTGCTAGTTTTTTAAAATAAATTTATTTTATTTTATCCTAGATTGGTCCCACATGGTGCACTTAGACAATTTTGAAAAAATAAGACTACATGATGTTCTCGGATGCCTGAACGTGCATCAACAACAATACCTGTGAAACTCTACACACAGGTAGGGAATATATGTTGTGAGTTTATATTTGCATAAGAATGTCGCTAATTTCTCATAGAGACTTTGATCAATATTCAATATGCATTGATAAGCATAGTAAGAGTAAATCTGATTTTTGACTTGAGCTGATGAACCTGATCTGATAAGATATAAATGGACTCGAGTAGCCAGTAATCTGATGGGCACAAATATATATAACATCTAAGGGCACGTGGTAGCTTTGACCACCTAATCAGTAAAATTGACATTTCTAGTCTATAACAATAAATTAGTTTTGTAAATCCATGCTAGTATATAATTATAGCAGTTTAGTACCATTCAGCATAAAAACATATATGGAACTACATCTTGAGCTTGAGTATTCCATGTTGTTCATTATTTATATCCTGGCATTTGCGAATCTGTTATACGTTGTTACTCTGTTTTAAATCAAGTGATCCCGCTAACTCGAGAGCTTGAGTTATTCTGGTCCAAGTGATCCCACTAACTCGGGAGCTTGACTTCTCCTAGTCCAAGTGATCCCGCTAACTCGGGAGCTTGAGAAGTGTTCCCGCTAACTCGGGAGCTTGACCTTGTTGTTCTCCTATTTTCGCTTGCATGTATCTTTGGTTTCATTTTGTTTCTCATACCTGTTACATCATGCATAAATTCAGCATCTCCGTATATTATTCATATTTTGATTATATTTATGCTTCTCTATGAGAAAGTGATAAACTGTCAATGTATAATAACAATGTAGTATTCTCTACTGAGCTTTGATGATAGCTTATTCCATGACTTAAATGTCTTAGCTGCAGAGCATGATCCGGAGCACATTGTAGATCCCACCTACGTGCCCGACGAGGAAGAAGAGGAAGACGATTTCCCAAAAGAGTTCTTCCCAAAATAGGTTTGTCGATGGGAGAGGAGAGGAGAGAGGGGAAAGGAAAGAGCGATAAATTTTTATACATGTATAAATGATATATGGTAGTTTCAAATAGATGTTGGGATGTGTAGGTTTTCTTTCCACTGTTTAGATGACGAGTCGCCGTCATCGGTGGAAAGCTATACATCGGATCTTTTGTTTATATTGTTGCTAGTTTTCTATCAGTTATTTGTCATATTATCCATTGTCAGAGTTATCACATTGCTTCCGCAATTGCGTCACGTTAAAAGAAAGAAATAACCCCTTGACGAATGGATCATGTCAGGTGATCCGATGGCGCGTCCTTTCCCCAGTTTAGATGATGGGTAACGTCGGTTTGTTACATTTGTAAACATCTTCAAGTTTTAATTTGAATTGATGACTCAGGTTGGGGTTTACAGATTAGTATAATGGCTTTTACTCTTTCATCTTTAATTTTCTAGAATTTGATTGAAGCCCAGATTTTAGGAAATTGCTGATTAGATTAAATCTGTATTAAGGAATTTTAATTTTTGATTGACACTCAAATTCTAAACGACTATAATAGGGTGTAACGATACTATTTATTTTTATAAATATTCGATGGCTGTAGATTGGGATTGACGACCTCAATCAGAATGAGGATTAGGATTTATTTAATACACTTTAGATTAAGAAACCATTCTTTTATTCATATATCTCAAGTAGTTTAGAACCTTAAAAGATAAATATAAACTTTAAAATAAAAAATATAAATAAGATAATACTTCTTTGTGGGAATGATCCTATACTAGCTCTACAATTTCCATTGTGTGCTTGCAATAGGTTAGGACTTAATTGGACATACATAGTAAGCCGATCAAGTTTCTGGCGCCGTTGTCAGGGAAGTCTTTATCTTTTTATTTTTTCATTTTTAAAATAAATATTTATCTTTCTCTTTTTATATTTCTGTAAATTTTTAACTTTCTTTGATCACTTCTCAACCTTTCACAAGTTTATTCGGAGTAGTGAATTAAAAGTTTCTAACTTCTGTCGGTCACAGAATTTAGAAGATCAGATTTGTTTCTCTCCCTACTTGCTAAAATAAAAAAAAGTAAAAAATATTAAAAACAAAAATAAATATAATAACTGTTCTAACCCAACTGTCCTGTTATTAAAATGATTCATTATGACAGGCAGTGGTTAGAACATGACTAAAACCATGAGGGAATATTATGCATTGATACCTCTTACACTACCCCCATGTATTCAAACCCCAACCACTGGGTATGAGTCTTTCGAAACCATGCCAAATATACTTCAAATACTTTCTACTTTTCGCAGGCTGAATGAGGAAGACTTTCAATGGCATTTAAATCATTTATAGAAATGTGTAACATTATTCGAATTAATGAACTAACAGGAGTATCCATTCATTTAAGGTTGTTCTCATATTCTTTTTGAGACAAGGCAAAGCAGTGGTTACACTAATTACCCTGAGATTCGATTGCTAATTGGGAGAAATTGAAACACGAATTCCTTATAAAGTACTTCCCAATGTAAAAAATCAGTAGAATCTGGCACCTTATTTGAACGTTCCATCAATTTTCAGATGAACCTCTTCAAGAGAGTTGGAGTCACCTCGAGGAACTTCTCTATATGTGCCCTCATCATGGGGTCGCGAAATGGGAAATAGTGCTCACTTTCTATGAAGGATTAAATGACTAAACTAGGCATATGGTTGATATTGTCTGTGGTGGTATGTTTCATAATTTAACAGCAGTGGATGCTTGGGAACTCTTTGAGACCCTTAGTAAGGAAACGGTGCAACACCATGCACCGGGTGAGATTGATTCAAAGACTTCTAGGAATATAAGTTCTTCTGAAGCTGAAGCTTTGGAAAGGAAAAATTCAATCTCTAGTAGGTATAAAATTGCACCCAACATCTGGACAAGGTGAAGCTTGTGGTCCTAACCATAGCCCAACTCAAACCACTCAACAGTTTCCCATTGTTCCTTTTTACCCCACAGAGACCCAAGACCGTACTGATGCTAAGGAAGTCCTGATGTAGATAGCCGAAAGCTAGCTACAGCATTACCAAATTCAAACGCAGTTACTCAATATTCTCCTGGAATCCATTACATAGTTAGAAGCTCAGGTTGAGCAAGTAACCATTTTGGTTAACTCGAGAAGTAGTAACTACTCGTTCTCACAGACAGTTGGCACTCCAGGAGGAAATACTTTCATGGGAGGTGCATGAACTCCTCGTGGTTCCTTTTGAATTCCTCGTGGACCCGTCGAGCTACCGACTCACAAGTAGCAAAATCTTGTAACATATGTATATCATTATTATTATTAGTAGTATTTTTGTATCTTTTAGAGAATCTCATACAATTTACAATGTGAAACATACATCCAATCGTATGGATCTCTCTCTTTAATCATGTTTGAACGTATGGACATACGAGTAACCATGTTGAATCATAGCGAGTACGATTCAACAGGTGAAGAGTCTTTTCAAACAGTTCATTGTTAGCTAGAATTGTAAACGAAAATTCTAGGGAACAGATGATTCAAGTGGTCTGTCTTATCAGTTACATTGGAATTTGAACCCATTAAATTTATAAGAAAAATAAACAAACTTTGCATTCAAGACTACCACTTCCCAACTACCCTAACATAGAAAATTACACATCGACATTTATTTCAAAGTGACGATTCAAAATAGAGCCTCTTTCCTATAAATTCATACCCATCTATAAACGACCTCATCTCTTTCGTCTTCCATCTTTCATACCTAACACCCCATGACGGAAAAGCATAATCAAAATGATTTCAGTAAACAACTTGATAAAATTTTTGAAATACATAGAGCTGAGCTCCTGGCTGCAGAATGGAAAGTAGAAAATCTGAAGCGCCAGCAACTTCCTCAAGATGTTGAATCGTCCATTGAAACTACCCTTGACCCTAAACCTAATCCAAATTCGAAAACATATACCAAGAACCCATCTTCCCCCACTTCCTAACCTTTACATCATCACAACCCACCCCGAATGCAAACTCCCATATGATGATGGTGGGTTGACCCATTCCTCGCCACCCTTCTCCTTTCGCTTGTACTACATTCCCTTCACATAGTTTTCACAAGGGAGCATTATAGGCAAAAGATGAATTGGAAAGGTATTCACTTCCCACTCTTCAAAGAACTTCTACAGTGAATTACATTTCTTCCCAAAAAGAGAAATGTGATGTGCATTGCTCGGCGGCACTTCAAAGACAAAGGGTGCGACTTGCGAAGGAGTGGATACTCCTTTGGTAGGAAGGAATGAGAGACTCTGATTGAAGGTAGTTAGAAGCCTAGGGCTGATATTCATTGAAGACTCCTTTTCAGACGTTACTGCCTGTATCTTAGTTTAGTGTGTGTCTAGATTTTTTCTAGGTTAATTCCTTTATATAATCTTCTTTTTTTCTCATGTAAATATTTCATTTAATATATATGATAATTTTTGTTTCTATATATTTCTTTATAATGCAAATTTCTTATATACCGGAAGCAGTTTCTCCCAAGTTTGGGGGATCATTGTTGAATCCTAATGCCAATCATAGACCCGATAACTTAAAAGGTAATAGATTTTTATTGTATCCCCTGTTTTGAAACAATGAGGGCATTGTCCTATTTATGTTTGGGGGGGTTATACAAAGTTGTGTATATTAGTAGGTAGAAGTTTTTGTTTAGCTTTTATCTAAAAAAATATTTTTTTTTCTTCTGTTTTTAGTTAAGAAATACAGCATTAGTCTAGAGTTAATCATTATATGCAAATTATGATAAAAAATTTTCTCTTGAAAACTTTACAATCCATCATAGCAAAAGTTTAACATTCAAAATAAAATAGTTGCAATTCATGTATAGCACTTTTTAACACTGTATCAGATAAATGTTTGAAACTATATGATTAATTCAAACTGCAAAATTTAGATTATAGTTTTAGAATTAAAAAACCAGTGAGATCTTGAGCCAATATATCCTCTTTATATTCTGAGAGACTGTTTTATTCAAGCTTAAAATTTTCTTGAAACTTTTTTGAGAAATCTCATATTGCTGAACTTAGAATTAAGAAACTATGTGATTATGATGATTTGTTTCTTTAGTACTGTCTGTTAAATATATCAAAGCAATAAGAAATCTATACTAGTACATCGTGAAAATGATCAAAGGCTCTTTTTTGTTTAAACCAGAGCCAAAATAGCTAAAATCCCAAGAAAAATTTATCCTTTAAACCCATATTAGAAGCTTCAAAACTGAATTTCTTTGTACAAATATTTTATAAACTTTTAACCATATGTATTACCCAAAGCTTTCTATCTTTAACCCTTATAATTTCTAAGAGTTTAGAATGTAAAAAAATAAGGGAAGAAGAGAGAGTGAAAGGAGTATGAGCAATAACAGATAAAGGATCTGCTGAAAAGGGTACAATGGAGAAGAAATACAATCGTATAAAAAATGTGAAAAAGAAAAGGAAAATCATAGAAGAAGATTTCATGAAAAGCTTCTAACTGAAAAAAAAATGGGATTTTGTGACGATCCGACTTTCTCGTATCTGAAAAATCGAGAAGGCTAGTTTGCCAACCTATCGATAAATCGATAAGCCATACAAATCAGTCAGATATCAGAGTACAAAGGAGCTCCATTTCTAAGATTATAACAATATGGACATAATTCTAAGTCTAAACAATTATATGCAAAAGAGATCTCTGATAAATAAGTTATATCTCAAAAAGGAACTAAGAAAAACCACCGGTGTTGGCCAATCCAACACCTAAACAATGGTTCCTAATAATAGTTCCTCAAAATGATATAAGGAATTGCAAAACATGGCCTCGGGCCCATAATTGAAATAGTATCCAACTCATAATCATAAAAAGAATATACCCAGAACACAAATCTAAACCAAGGGAAAGAACTCATCAGGAGAGATTTTTAGCTCCTCCTCTGCCTCGTAATTCAAATCACCCTCGTAACCCTGAGCCTGAGTCTCTACACCTGTGACGTATAGTCGGGTTAGGCTAACATCTAAGCTCAGTAGAATAAACTCAATTTATCACATTTGTCAGAAAATATATGGTTTTCAAAGACTGAAATCGAATCAGATATGGTTGTCAAACATGTATTCCTTTAATAAGTTCCAATTCTAAAGGATCAATGTAGTGTGATGAATGGGAATTCGAACAAATCTAATTTTCATAGGATTTCATATTCTAATTTATGCATTCTCCTTTATTAATTGACTTAAACCTTAACTTAATATTCTTCTCACATTACTATATCATGAGAGCAGCAATAAAACCAATGGGAACCCCTAACTAACCATCGTTATTCAATGAACCCATTTTCAGGTAAAATGCAATAAGCCCCTGCGTTATGAGGGTACTTGTGCCATACAGATACTCAATCAAATAGGTTCAAAGTCAAACTCACGGATATCCCGCCGTGTTCCTCACGGATATCCCGCCGCGTCGGTTGGGATTCGTTCACGGGAACCATAAATCAAATGCAGATTCTCATACGTATTTCAAATGCATATTCAAATTCATAAGTCAGATGCAGGTTTATGTTCATATCTCATATGCAGGGTTTCACAATTTAGGGTTCACATTCGTATTCAAGAGTATTCGGAATTCATAGTTTATAATTTATGCGAACTTATGTTCAAGACAAATTTATATCCAATTTGGAGTTTAAGATATGTTCGGAAACAAATTCAGATGAGTTCAGAAAAATAAAGAATACTCTTTTGACAAATGTAAATGAAATTGAGGTTTCCCTACCTTAGACTCGGATCCGATCAAATCTAATCCAACAGTCCTCACCAAGGTTTTTCCTTCACTTAACCAATATGCTATTAACACCACAAAAGTGTTAATAGTGTCTAAAAAATCAAATAAAAGTTCTCACAGTTCTTATCTAAGAAAAATTAAAAAGCCAGAAATAGGGCAAAATCGAACGTCGATTCCATTTTTCAAATGTTCAATTTTGAATTCGAACTTCGATTTTCAAATCGAATGTTCGATTTCCTAAGAAATTGTACCTATCAAAACAGAGCCAAAATCGATCGTCAATTCCATTTTTTGAATGTTCGATTTTGGTTTCGAACTTCGAATTTGGATTCGAATGTTCGAATTCTACAGATTTCTGTTGTTTTTCTGTTTTCTTTCACTACTTGTATTCCTCCAAAACTAAACTATCATCTATTTTAAATTCACATATAAACTTACCTAATTTAGGTAAATATAACCAACAAGAAGAATTTCAAAGCCTACCTCTTAAGGTTGACTCCTGCGGTTTCTGACAATCCAATTACTTAGTGCCAAATCGAATCTAACGAATCCTCAAGCCGGCAGATCCCCAGCTAAGCTCCATATTGACATAGACAGAGCCTCACCTTCAGACACGTGGATTCACATGCGATTGGCACTACTCTCCCTTAATACCTTCAATCCAATTAGTGGCGGATTGCAAGGCTTTTCTACAGTCAAGTTCGCGAGGGGATCAAAATTTGAAGCCAATCAATGTGGGGAAGGAGTTGAAGTTAGCAAAAAAACCAACTTAAGGCTTGGTTCTCATGAGAGGAAGAGAAGTGAAACTTCCTATTCACTCTTCTCTCTTTATAACTAAAATAAACCACCAAAATATCTTGATATTTTCTCTAAATATGTGACGACCTGACTTTTCCAATCCCTCAGGTATAGGAAAGGCCGGTTCGCCAACCTATCGAATAAACGATAAGCCGGACAAACAGGGCACATATCAGAGTAAAGCGTAATAAAAATCCATAGCTAAAATAAATGCGGAAGCAATTAAAAGTAAAGAACCACCGATAATGGCCGACCATCATCGAAACATGGCTCATAACAGAAATCAACGTCAAGTATAAAACTATGATATCCAACTAAAATGGGCCCACAAACTCAAGTCTAACTCTCACCACAAATAAGAAAATCAGTAAGTTCTATACTGGGAAAAACTCCTCAGGAGGAACCTCAAGCTCTTCCTCAGGCACGTAGTCAGGATCAGTCTCACAGCCCTGAATAGCCGCGTCAGTACCTGAACCTGTGACGTATTGTAGGAGTGAGCTAACCAACAAAGCTCAGTAGAAGAAAGACATCTACGACATTTTACTTTAACTAATATGGTTTCAAAATAAATATCGGAATATAGCTTGTCAAACATATAAGCAAATAATAAACTGAATTTAGGTGCAGAAATCATATGTAAGATTTATTTCTAAATGTGTGAAAACAGTTTCAAGAACGGTCTGATTTTGATTGTCTTAGTTTCTCTAACTTCTATATGCAAAGTTCAGTAATTCATGACTTAATCCTCAACTTAAAATACCTCCCGAGTAAACTATATCTCGAGAGCAGGAATATAGCCGATGGGAACTCCTACCTACCATCGTCGTTCATGAACCCTTTTTCAGGATGCAACAAGCCCCTACGTAATGAGGGAAACTTGTGCCAGGAAATTGTTCAGGAATTTTTGAGGGGTCGTTCAGGTCAATCATAAAATAAATGCAGATACTAATATAAATCAGATGCAAGTCTCTTATACATAGTTCAGGTTCTTGATTTCAGATTTTCAGAGCTTAAGCAGATTCAGGTTTCAGGATTCAGGTAGATTTAGATTTTCAGTCATTCATATCAATTTCAGTTTACAGATGTGATTTCAATGGCATATGCAAGTTTAAAGATTTTAATTCAAATATCCATGCGAATTAAAATAAAATACTGTAAAGATGAGATTTTCCTACCTAAAACTCGGAGTTATGCGAAGTCAAGCAAGGTCCTATTGATGGCCTCTCGCCCTCAATCTACATCACAATATATGTTCATGCATTAAGATAAACTCTAATTACTAATAATATAGACCTATTTAAGCGTTTCCTCAAAAACAAGTCAAAACAGGCAAGTTGCGCCAATCCTAGAATTTGACGTAACATTCTCATATATTTTTGACTATCAAGACGATTGATCCATGAGTTGGTCAAACATAAAAGTTGTAGATTTTTCTATTAGCTTTCCAACGCAAAATGAATCGTCTCAATCGGAGTTCGGGATAAAAAGTTATGACTAAAATACTAAGGCAATGTCGGAGTTCGGTGATACCTCGCTCGAGCGATAATAATAGCTCGTTCGAGCGAGCTACAGCGACGCGATTTCACTGGTTTTCACCCGAATCGAAACCCATACATCCCAAAGCAAAACCCATGGCTAATCTAATGATTTAATCAAAAAGTTTAATTAAAACGTACCTTTAATCTAAGGATTCCTAGATTAGAAATGAGTCACGCGAATGGAGCTTCGGAACGAAACCGACGGGTTTCCTCAACGATTCGCACCGCGATCGATCCCACGAGTTCACAGAGACAACTCCAGCACGCCCCCAATGATCTCAACCTCTCCCAATAGCCAACTACGAATCCAAGGTTGATTCAAATTCTTTCTAAGGTTTAAGTGCTTTCAACAAAGAGGGTTCTAGAGAAGGAGGTTTTCTAAACCGATCTCCTACGATGATTGAAGAAGAGAGAAGAAGGAGTTTCACAAGGTTGGGTAACTATCCTCTCTTAACAAAACCTAGTATAATACGGGAATGCAATTCCTTCTTATAATAGGATTGCTCACAAAGTAAAACACACACACACACATCTTATATATTATACACTTCTAATTTTAAAACTCAAGTCTGGTGTTGAGCGGCTACACCGAGGTCGGTGCACAACTTTCGCACGAGGGTCCAAATGGGTTCTAAATTAAAATCTATCCGCACAATCACATCTAGATAAAAATCCAAAACAAATGGTGACGTCGGTTGCCGAGCCGAATACACACACAGGGTCAGTCTAACTCGGGTTCAAAATACGGGTCTTTACAAAATATCATGATATTATCTTTTACAAAGTCTATCCACTTGAATTTGGCTTAGCTTCGGTGTTGAGCACATACATACAAATTGGTGTACAAATCATTGGCCAAGGGTCTTCACTAAGTCTAAATCAAAATTCCTTTGACCTATAACATTCTCTCAAGTTTATTTGCTCATAACATCCAAAGTTATTGTGCGACATTTTTGGGCATGCTTATCGAGGTGAATGTGTTCGGGCTCTAAATTCTCTAGATATTACAGATTTATACATGAAGGAAAATAGAAAGAAAAATGGGAAGAAGTTATCCAACTTTTTGGATACTTACTGAAATAGAAAAGAAGGAAAGAAGACAGAGTAGGAAGAACTAAATTCTCATAAACTTTTGAACCCTATCTCCCTTTCTTTGAAACCTTTTAACCCAAAACCCCATTACAAGCTGGAGAAAAGACCTTTGTGATTTATGATTCGCAAAAGTATTAGTCTAGTAGAGTTGTATGAAATAGAAACTTTGAATGAATGAAAAAGTCATATGATCATAATTGCTTATCTATTCCATGAGATTTACCTTCTTAGTTGATTGTCTTGTGAAAATTATCATACATATCATAATGAGAGAATCAAAAGGTTTGATATTTTTTTGAGAGTATGTCAATAGTGAGAGTTTAGATGAAAATGTTTTCTAAATCTGCAATTTAGAAAAATCTATAATGAATAAACTTTTCATTGATATGCACACACCCCACGTTGTATAGAATTGAAATTATTGAGTTCTGATCAAGGATAATTACCGTGATGGAGAGTAAATTTGAAGGATTTGAAATTTTTGAAAATCATAACAAACATGTGACGATTAATTTAATTAGTAGTATAGATTTCTAAAAAATATATTTTAAAAAATCCAAAAATATTTAAAATTTGTTGGTAACTTCACTGAAAACTTTCAGGAGACTACAACTCATCCACTAGGGATCACCTAGGGGTTTAAAGGCTTATTGCATCCACTAAATGCAATCGTGCTTCCTATGAAAGTGACATTTAAATTCATAGTTTAGATATTTTATATTTCCTTGTTTACTAGGGACCAGCAAAGCTTAAGTTTGGAGGTGTGATCAGTCATAAATTTTACTAGTTTATCACCCTTAACATAGTGATGCTAGGAATTAGTTTGCTACTAACAAGATAACGATGTATAGATATTAAGGAAAAATAGTAAAAGTGAGCCAATATGTTATATTCATCAAAATGAACTCGAAAATAGTAAAAAGATGATTGAGCAAAGAGAAGACAATTCGTCGCTGCTGAAAGTCAAGAAATCGTACTTTATGATTGTGCGCTAAGCTGAAGATGGAAAGATAGTGAAAACTAAGATATCGTAATTTACGATTCTTCAAAAGATGATTCTTCAAAAAGCGGCAAAGAAGTAAAAAGTGATCAAAGAAAAGCTATCGTTCATTATAGTAAATGGTCCAGAAAGAAAGCTGTGTGAAAATGAGAAATCGTGATTTACAATTCTCTAGTAAAAAGAACAATCGTAATTTACGATTGTGTAAGTTTTTCCCTCTGCTACATCTGCTGCTGCTGCTGCTGACCACATAAATGAAGATTATCACCACCATATACTAAATTAGAAGATCTCTAAAATTAGAAATTTGGTGACTCACGGATCTGAGAATATTGATGAAGATAAGCTCTTAAGAAATCTCGGTTGCTGAAATAAAGGAGAACAATCCAGAAGCACATCTACAGTTGAAAGCAAGGAAGAATAAAATTAGGAATTAGAGTCATAATAGGAATCTTTTAGTAGTTTATTTTGTTAGAATTAGAAGTCTTTGTAAAACAACTCCTTATGATCTATAAATAAGAGAGCCCGGTGTAGGAATAAGGGATCGACGAATTTCAACATTAATTGACAACTGAGGTTGGATTTTCTTCTAATCAATAGTATAAATTAGTTAGAGTTTATTAGATGTAAGTGCAATTGATGACTGCTATTAGGTACTAAAGATTAGTCTAGATATCCTAGTTTCTCATAAGCAATTGACGATTGCGGCTGAAGGGTGAAAGATATAATTACTTTACTTTCTAGTTTAGATTTTATTTGCTTTATTTACATGCTTTGTAAACATTTTCAAGTTTTAATTTGAATTGACGACTCGGGTTTGGATTTGCAGATTAGTGTAACGATTTTTACTTTTCTATCTTCAATTTTCTAGAATTTGATTGACGCCCAGATTTTAGAAAATTGATGATTAGATTAAATCTATGTTAAGGAATTTTAGTTTTTGATTGATGCCTAAATTCTAGAAGACTGCAATACGGTGTTACAATACTATTTATTTTTATAAATATTTGATGGCTAGAGATTGGGGATTGACAACCTCAATCTGAAGGAGGATTAGGATTTATTTTATGCACTTTAAATTAAGAAATCATTCTTTTATGCATATTTCTCAAGCAATTTAGAACCTTAAAAGATAAATATAAACTTTAAAATAGAAATATAAATAAGATAATACTTCTTCGTGGGAACGATCCTATACTGCCTTTTTCTGAAGCCTTTCCGCGTTAGGGAGAACCAAAGCTCGCGCGAGTGAGTTTCAGAAACTCCTTTAGATCTGAGTTTTTCAACTCGATCTTCTCGCGACTTTTTCTCCAATCACACTCACACTTCTCGCACAATTTTCAAAGCACTCACTTCTACAAATTTAACTTTTATGTGTTCGATCTTTTACCTTCTAAACTTATCGAAATAATGCGAGAATCAGAGCGTTCCCTCTCTTCACAAGCAAATGGATTTCATAACCCCATTCGGTCACAATCCACGCTCCGAAATCTCCCAATCGTTGTAATCTATGGCTACTTCTTTGTCAACCAAGCTTGCTCAATTTCATGAAGGTTCCAAACTTTAGAGTACTCAGATCTAGCAAGCTCCCTCTCCTCTTCTTCACAACCCTTTACTCACTCTTTCTCTCTCTAAGAAATAAGGCAACAAAAGATGGAATTTGCAAATGGCTTGCACATGAGGTCACCCCTCACATGTCCTACCAAGTGTTTTTTCTTGTGCGCACAAGTTCAAAGGCACACTAATAGCTCGAGTGCATGAGTGAAATGAAGCTTACTGAAGCTTCATTTCCTTAACTGCGTCGGGTGCACGACGCTCATACGGCCTTTCTGAAGGTAGCTCGCGCAAGCGAGAATTAAGGCAAGTTCGATGGTGCATTTCATCTCGCGCGAGCGAAGTATCAAAGGCTCACGGGAGCCTCATCATTCGTTCGCGCAAGGCACGACTGCCTCTTTCTGAAGCCTTCTCATGAGTGCGAGAACCAAAGCTCACATGATCGACTTTTAGAAACTCCTTTAGACCTTAGTTTTTCAACTCGATCTTCTCACAACTTCTCCAATCACAATCACACTTCTCACACAATTTTCAAAGCACTCACTTCTACAAATTTAACTTTTATGGGGTCGATCTTTTACCTTCTAAACTTATCGAAATTGCAGGAGAATTGGAGCGTTCCCTCTCTTCACAAGCAAATGTGGTTTCATAACCCCATTCAGTCACAATCCATGATCTGAAATCTCCTCAATCATCACAATCTATGGTTACTTCTCCTTCAACGAAGCTCGCTCAATTTCACGAAGGTTCCAAACTTTGGAGTACTTAGATCTAGCAAGCTCCCTCTCCTCTTCTTAACAACCCTTTTCTCACTCTTTCTCTCTCTAAGAAATAAGGCAACAAAAGATGGAATTTACAAAATGGCTTGCACGTGAGGTCACCCCTCACATATCCTACCAAGTGTTTGCTTTCTTGTGAAGCATTTACACACAACATGTGTGTCAACCCCATCACTTACCCTCTTAGTGTGAAACACTTACACCCTTAGATGTGTGTATGTGAGCTAGTCCTTGTTGCTTATGCAAGTCCTAGACACCTAACTCAACACACACTCATTCACACTCACTGTTAGTTTACTTCAAGTGCTGTCTTGTTATTGGTGAGAAAACAGTGGTGAAGAAATATAAGTCAAAAAGTAAAGAAATAAAAATTAGTTAAAAGAGCAAGTCTGAAATACATAGCCTGCAAGATACAGGGCTATTGTAGCAAGTTTTGAGTAAGTAAGAGTTTGTGCCATAGAGAAATTGATCTAGAACCCAAAATGGGTTATATTAGTAGGCCCCCGGATCTGCCTACATATCTGACAATCCTAGAGAAAGGGAGTTGGGTGTCACAACTACACTAAACTATCACTAAAATAAGAGAAATAAAGTGCAGTCCTATCCTAAAGAAAAGGGTTATGAAGAAGATGGTGATGGTGTGTTAAAATAAAGGTAAAATGATGGAAAGTAGGCAATTAAGCTTAGGTTAATACAGTTATGTAACTCAGGTTTAGGGTTGTCTCTGTAGCAGTCCTTCAGATGGCTACAAGCACATCTGTAAGAAAGAAGTATCTAACTTAACTGTTATGGTTTGACCTAATCTCTTAAGGCTATAACCTGTCCACTTCAATAGTCACCGGCTATCCAATGGAGAGGATCAAACCACATGAATTAAATCAGAAAACCTATCTGATCCACTGAAATAGATTAATCTTAAGGTCATAACCTGTCCACTTAAATGGTCACAAATTATCCAATAGATGTCCTCCATACCATGGTTCAGATCATGAAAATCATTGCAGACACCATGTATGGCAGGCTACAAGCTCAGGAACCCATGGGAACAAATAGTTCTTGAAGAACCAGTGGAAACCACAGCAGTTCAAAAGCTATTTAGAAACTTAAATGTAGTTGATTATTACTACTAGAGGCTTACAATGATTCAGCTCACAAGCCTGCAATCTCTACAGAGAAATCAGATCTAATATCTGATGTTGGTCAAGTACAACGGAGGGGAGCTTGTTCCTGCAACAACCTCTCACAAGGCTACAAGATCAGGTGTAGAGGAAAAGAATCCTTCTCAGATATGTGGCTTGGAATTACCCTAGGGCTATAGTCTGTCCACTTAAATGGTCACAGGCTATCCACATAGGTTATCCACACCACAGAGGGTTGAGATGGAACATGTAAATTGTTGCTGCCACTATGGTCCCAGGGCTACAAGCTCAAGCTCTCATGGGCATTTCAAATTAGCTCAAATCCTAAATGTATAGCATAGATTAAACTAAACTATAAACAGATAGGAAAATAACTAATTGAATAAACACTAAAATAGACATTCATTGATTAAACTAATACTTACAATGAGATGTCCTCAAGGCAGTATCCTTGTGCATAACAGCTCTCATAAAATCCTAAAGGTTACAAGACCCATTACAAAAGCTGAATAAAACTAAACCTAATTGCTTATAGAGGATATAGCCAGCAAGTGAGAAGAAAAAAAATGGAAAGAGAAGTGATCAAACCCTAACCCTAATTTGCTCGAGCTCACAACTGACTGAGGTTGAAGGAGAGATATTTTTCTAAGTTACATTTATAGCTTATATACTCAGTCCATAATGCCTTGGCAAAAAGACGATTAAACCCTAATTTGCCAGCATATGTGGCTTTATTACAACCCATGGATGCCTTGAGATGTGTGCATCGAGATCAATGCCTTAGGATGTGTGCCCTGGACCTAGGGAAATCCCCAAATGGTCCCTAGATATGAAATGAGAAGTGAAGAACCCGAGCTTCGCGGGGCTGACTTTGGTTCATTAATTCAGTCATGCAGATAGTAGAGTATTTGCGAGGTCAGACTTGGCTTGGAAGGTTTATCACTCGCACAGAAGGCCTTTAATTGGTCTCGCAGCTGCTTTGGCTTTTAATGCACTCGTGAGGAAGAGCTTCCATTACTTTGGCTCTGCTCACACAATAGAGCTTCAGGTACTTCCTGTCACAAGGGTCTCACGTGGAAGACTTTCAATCTCACTCAGTTCCTTGTGAATTGGGTAGCACAGCTCGCGCAGAAGGCTTTAGGCTTTTATGAGCATGAGAACTACTCGAGGGAATTTCTAGAGCTCTCTCTCCTCTTAAACTACGCAAGAGCTGCGCGAGCTTTCTTGAATTCTTTAATGCAAATTGATCTCGCGTGACTTCACGCTCAGCTATGTGGGACTTGATCCTCGCGAGGGCATCGTGAGTTAGATTTCTGAAGGTTGTAGTGTGCGAGAACTTCGTGAAGACTTTGAGTGTTGAGAACATAAGAAGTGCGCGACCACTGCACGAAGTAACTCACTAAGACCACTCCTTCACTGAGCGCGCGAGTTCCTCACGAGTTCCTTTATGCTGAATGCATCAGCTGCACGAGGAGGCTTTACTGCAGACTTAGAAAGCGCGAGGCACACTTGTGACTACACGAGATAACACACCTCTGCTTCTCTACTTCATGCAGCTGTTGCTATTGCATATTTCTCCACTCACATCCATACTACTCTCTTTTTAGGTACCAAAGGCATGCACTTTGTATTAAGCTGCATAATTATTACTAACTACAAAATAACCTAAACAAAGAGTTATTAGTCAGCTTCAAGGTGTAGCAAAGGCTAGGTTAAGAGGTAAAAAGTGATACTTTTCAGTGAATAACATACCCCCAAACCTAAACTTTGTTAGTCCTCGAGCAAAGTAAAATTTAAATAACTATTCTAGGAATATAAATACCATTTTCGTAGGGAGCACGGATGCATTTAGCTTATGCATCAAGCCTTTTAAACCCCTAGGTGATCCTTAGTGGAGGAGTGAAGTCTCCTAAAGGTTTTCAGTGAAGGTACCCACAAACCTTTCAATGAAAATAGTTAACAAAAGTGCAACATTCATCAAATCAGCTTTCAATAAACAGAGCATCAGTCCACCTTTGATTCTTTTCAAAATGTCAGAAATTTAAACAAATGAAATGCACAAACCATTTAGCATGAAAAACTCTTACATGTATGCACACCATTTCCAATCAGCTTACACAAAGAAAAACAGCAAGTGTCAATACTGAGCTCACCATCAATTCAAAAATTAGGTTAGGCAATGCCCAATACATTCAACCTCAGACCCAATGCTTACCAGGGCAGTCTCTCACAAAGAACTTTGAGGGTTTTCATTTTCACATAAGCTCAAGAGCAGTTACAACCCCTAAATAGGTCTACAAGCATGAGCATAGGCAAGGCTCTTAAATTCTGACATCATTAACTATTTCTCACCATAGATTGGACAACTCCTCTTCTCCACATAACAATTCACTCTAATTAGGATCACAAGGTCTTGTGACTGGGTTGTAATGTGGCTTATGGGTGTAGGTTACAAAGAAGGGAAGGGTGAAAAGGATGCAAAATTGAGAAATCAGCAGGTGGGGGAGGTGATTCATGACTTCACCTTCTTTTAATTTCAGCATATTTCATCTTCTTTGATATTTTTCAGACTTGAAGTGGCCAGCTTCTCCTCTTATTTTTACTTTTTCTAATGAAATTCCCTCTTGATTCCTCTCTATTCCTTTTCATTATATATATATATATATATATTTTTTTTTTTTTTTTTTTTTTTTTGGGATATATTTTTCTTTTCTTTTTATTTTTATTTTTCTGAAATGCCACCCTCTTCCCAGCTGCTACACTGTTGTCCTCATTTATGTGTTTCTTCTCCATTCACCAAATGTTGACCCTAGTTTGTCCATCTTCAACTCCTCCTTTACCTTCTGAATTCTCGGAGTGGGGGTAGGTTTGAATCAGGTCCACAGGTTTAGGTACAAATACTCATGTGTATTTTGAAGAAAACTAAAACTTAAGGCTCAAAAGGTGTATGCACAAGGGCAGTTTAAAGGGTTTAGTATCTTTGAGCTCAAACTATCCAAGAGAAAGCCTTTATCCTTTCTTAAATGTCATGGGTACTGTCAGTTATTTCAACTTGAAGATGCCTAACTTCTAGTGAGGGAATAGACTCAGCCAGTCCTCCTAAGACACTCCTCAAAGAGAAAATTTTGTAAGCCCAAATCTCACTAGGTATGGTCTTCCATTGAACTCATAGGCATGTCCTTATCATTTTCTCTCTTTGATGGTTCACTAAGTGCTGACACAAATGAGTTTCCTTGATGTTCATCTCATGGAAATGTTAAATTTAAAAGCTTTTAATGCCTACAGATCTGTAGAATTTTAACATCCCTCATTTTCAAAGTTTCACAAGTGACTAAGCTCTATTTATGCCTTACTCACTTGATTCTGTTATACTTAGGTTAACTCCATTATTGTCATACCTTGCCACACCCCAAACCTATGAGGAACAATGTCCTCACTGGTTCAAAGATAAAGGACATGTACAGTAGGGTATTTTGATAAAAAGAAGATAGCAAACAAGGTAAGTAAAAGTAGCAAACCACACTCACACAAGCAAGTAAAATAAATAAACAAACAAATAGCAGAATAAAGTAGACCAAATAAACTTCACATAAAAGCTACCACAGAGAATTTTCATTTATCACACAGGAATTTGTACAATCAAGTGAAAATAACTATAAAAAGATTCTACAAAAACATTCTAACTAACTATATGTACAAATCTAATCATCTGAATTTTCTGTTGTATCAGCCTTGTCTTGGATACCTTTGCCTTTTGCTTTCTTGAGAGCAGCAGTAGTGGACTGGGATATCTTTGAAGTAGTCCTCCTTTGCTTAGTGTTGCTCCTCTTCTTAGGAGTTGGCTTTGGCTTTGAAGTAGGCTCCTTTATGTTGATGTCAGGCTTGATCTTTCTTAGCTCTTTGGGTTTTGGGGCAGTTGGCAGGGGAGGGGCAGTAGCAGTGAAGAGTTTGGTAGCTACTTCTGCTAAATCTCTATCACCAATATCATATAAGGTCTGCTACAATGCTGCAGCAGTCTTAACATAATCATTGGCCCTCTCCTCCACTAATCTCAGGGCCACCTACAGATTCTTGATCGCATCCTCCATCTCATCAGCTCTATTCTTCTCTTCATTATATTTTAGTAGGGTCTCCATCCATGCTTGAGTCTCTTTTTCTCCATCTTATGAGTGAGTTTCAAAAACTTGATTTGATCTATGAGGGGCTGCCTCACTATGGTTCTGAGGTCTGCCATGCCTCTAACCACATCCCTTTTGATGTATGCATTTTCTTTCATTGCTCTTAGGAGGGTGGAGTATGGAGGCATGGGGTTGAAAGAGACAGGTAGTATAGTATCATTAGCTGTGGAAGGAGGGTCAGCCAGCAATTGGGATTGTGTGGATGAAGATGAAGGGATGAATGATGGTATGGGTAGGGTGAAAGTAGAGGGTATAGGCTGGGGGACTTCAGATTCAGGTAGGGTGAGGTATATTATCTCTGGGTCTGTTTGGGAGGCTTTTGAAGAGGTAGGGATTAGGTTTTCAACATCTGTGGCAGCATCACATGTGGCTACTGCAGGTGGGGTTGCAAGTTAGGATTATGGAAAAATGAGTTCCAAAGGTGGGGCAATAATGGGTGGCGGATAGGGTTAGGTTGTGGTTCAGGTTCAGTTTGTATGGAGGCCGTGATAAATGTAATTAGAGGAATTTCTGGAACAGTTTCAATGGGTGTAGCAGCAACAGGTATTGCTGCTATGGTTAAGGGTTGGGGAGATGGGGGTGGTGTAGGTATATGGATAGGTGGAGGGATAAATGGCTATTGGGAAGGTTGGTCTAAGGTGGATAAGGTTGATTGGATGGCTTGTAAACTGTTGTGAATGGAGGCCTGATTTTGGAGGGTGGAGTTCATGGCTTGAAGGGTGGCCTCAATGGATGTTTGCGATTGGGTGTTGGTCATCACTTGGGTTTGAAGAGAGAGGAGAAGGTTAAGGATTTGGGGTAGGGGATCAGGTATGATAGGGGTTGTGGGTTAGGTGATTGTAATTGGTTGAAATGGTGAAGTGGGTGTATGATGAAAGGTAGTTGACTGTGGAGAAGTAGGGTAGGAGTAAAGTGAGGAGGGTGAGGTGAATCTGGAAGAGGGGTGAACTCATAATTGATGCTCCCTATGATAGAGGTCATCATAGCTGGGTAGAAAAATAAAGAATGGATTGGCCCAAAGGTTCAAGTGTATCAGGTTCAATTATGGTAGAGGGTTCTATGGGTTGAGGTGAGGCTAGTGGGGAGCTGTGTGGAATATGAAGAATTTGGGGCTCACTCTCAACATGGGGTATTGAAGAGGCTTTGGCTGGTGAGGGTGGTTGTATGCCAATGGTTGGGTCTGGAATGGCTGTTGTTTCAGGGATAGGTAGAGGTTGAGATATACATGTAGGTTGGGGTTCAGTGGGGGCTTTAGCTTATTTCCTCTTTTTGTATGTGACTTTAAAAGGTTGGCTGAGATGGGCAATGGAGGGTGGTAATGATAAAGTCATAGCAGGTATGGTATGGGTTGTTGAGGTTATGGGGGCTGTGGTAATAATGGAAAAAATTGGCTCAGCTGTGGAGGGTTGTGGGATTGGTGTGATGGTGGGTAAGGTAGTGTTGGCTGGCGCAATAGCTGGAATGGGAATGGAAGTGAGTCTAGAAGGTGTCTGTGCAACTGATGATGGTGAATGGGTTGAGATGGTAATGGGGTTTCTGTTGCAGAGGTAATGGGTGTATGGATGGTTGGTACAATGGCTGGCAAGGGAATGGAGGTGGGGATAGCTAGCATACTTGAGATGGCTGCTTGAGAGTCAGCAGCAGAGCTGGCAGCAATAGAGGCAGCAGCAGCTGCTTCTTGAATTGTTGGGGTTGCCTGAGCTAGCAGCTCCTCTTTCTTCTTCTTCTTCTTCTTTTCAATCAAGGTATCACTGATCCCCCACTGCTTCTTGCCACACTTGCTGGGGGACAAACTGAGAGTTTCCTCATTCATGTTGAAGTGGTAGCCTCTCAGCTGTAGCAGGGCTGTAATGAGCTTGCAGTAGGACAAGGAATGGGGTTTTTGCTCCCTCTTCACCTTTTCATGTATATCCTTCATTCCTTCAAAGATGAGCTTTACAGCATCTATATAGTGGTTGTAATGGAAGGAGTAGAGGGCATCCGCAATAGGGAACCTCCTCTCCTGTTGGTGCCCAAAGCAATAGATATTCTTTCTCAGCACTCCATCCATAAACCTCAGACTAGGGTGCAAGTCTCTCTTCCTAATGGATACCCCTGAGGCTGTAACTCCTCCAATGAGCTCCTTGGAAATTTCTGGGATTATGGCTATCAAAGGAGGACCCAAGCCACACTCTAGTCTGTATTTGGCTGGTATACCAAGTATCTCAGCAATGGCTGCTTCGTTAAACAGCATCTCAAAGTCATCAATCAACATAAGCAAGGCAGGATTTCCATCATCCCCAGTCTTCACCCTAATATTTTGGTAAAATAACTACACTAGTCTAGGGAAGACTAGATGCAGTGGGGGCCTGAGAAGGGGTAGCAGTGTGGCTTTGGTTAGGTATTCTATTAATGCAGTTGTCTCTGGCTGTTCCTCAAAGAAGGCCATATCAAAGGCAGTCTCTGTCTCAAGTTTAATTGCAGCCACAAACTCATATGGGATTCTGAGTGACTCATTATCTTCCTCCTCCTCAGGGGCAACCACGGGGACAACCTCAAGGGCCTTTTCCTTGCCCTTCTTCTATTTTTTCTTGGATTTCTCAGGGCTCTTAGCAGGTGGGTGGTCTTTGGCCCTCTTCTTAGGGACAGATTTCTTCTTTGGAGCAGGGCCATTAGAGGCCATAGATTTGGCCTTCTTCATAGGGGTAGCCCTTTTCTTAGTTAATTCCACTTGGGGCTCCAAGGATGGTGTAGGTACCTCAGAGGTCTCTACAATGGAGGCCTCTGCAATCCTCATAGATTTTCTAGTGGCCACAAGACTGCCAGTAGGTGAAGGGTTTAACATGGTGTTAAGACCTGAAAAGTACCACTTTTCACCCCTTAACTTAGCCTTTGATTAGACCCTTAGCCATCTAATAAAGGTTTGTTAAGTGTTTTCTGTAAGCAATACACAGCAGTGCAATAAGGTCAGGTATCCTATTAAGGAACCCATGACTGGCACCAGAAGTCCCTCAGAAGAATGAGTCATGAATCCAGACCTGAGCTAAGCCTCGCGCAGCTGACAAAGCTCTAAAGGATTCAGGAATTTAGGCTTCGCGCAGTCCTCGCTACATTCCCCAAGACTTTACGAGAAGTTCTCGCGCAATGGAGTGGCAGAAGAGCTTCAGAAGCCTTGAGTCGCGCAGCTCTCGTGAAGTTCAAAAGTTAAAGGTCGCGCACTCTCGCACAGTTCAAGAGAGCTTCAGGAAAGTTATCGCGCAGCCGCCGCCCAGTTGTCGCGAGATACAAAGCATCAAAGGAGCTGTCGCGTAGTTTAGAAAAGCCTCAAAGCTATCGTGAAGATCTATCAAGAAATGGACTCTCGCACATCTCAAAAACTATTAAAGCCTCGCGAGGATCCTCGCGAAGATCCATTGGAGTGATGCTCACGCAGTTCCTGTGCTATTCCAACCCAACCTAGCAAAGCTCAATCTAGCGAGAGCGCATCAACCTCGCGACAGCTGAAGCTTCAGAGTTAAACTCAACCACGCGAAGAACAAAGCTACCACACGACGAGCCTGGGAAACGATGGCTACCTAGCGAAGCTCTGAACTTTAACCTTCCATCGCTTCAGCAGAGGACTTTCTGGGAATTTCCAAGGATTAGGGCAAGCACTCCCATGCTCGAATCTCTATGCACGTGCCCTGAGACTTCTATAGGCCACATGGCATTGCTAAAATTAGGGTTTCCTAACCCTAATGTGCCACCACACCACTACTATATAAACCTAAACTTGGTTTAGGTTTAAGGGTTTAGACTTTATCACTGATAAGGGATCTGAGATTATTTTCTTTTCTATTCTTCTGTAGTTGTAAGTAGTTTTCTTTTTTCTTTTTCTTTCTCTCCATGGCCCAGCACTTGCTGGCCATGCCTATGTATATTTATTGAGATTAGAGTAATAGAATTTGTGATTGGGTATTGTACTTTTATGGGATTCGTGCGTTTGTGAGTTGCTCTGTGCAAGGCTGCTGCCTTGAGATCCGCCATTGCTTTGGCTGTGATTCAAAGCAATGGAGGACTAATTCTAAGGATCCATTCAGATCCAAGTGACCTGTGTATCTAGGCTATCATGGTCCGATACAGCCTTAGCCCCACCACAGGACCCACTAGATCTGAAATCCCCATGGGAGCTTGAGCTGGTAGCCTTGTGACCATGGTGGTGGCAGCAATATTACTATTCTGTTTTGGACTCTATGAGGAGGATAACCTCTGGGATAGTCTGTGATCATTCAAGTGGACAGGCTATAGCCTTAGGGTGAAGCCAATTCGTAGGATCCAAGATGGATTCTTCTTCTCTGCACATGTTCTTGTAGCCTTGTGGGAGATTGTACAGAGGCAGACTCCCCTATATTTGTATAGACCCGCCATCAGATGTTAGATTTGATCTGGTTATGGAGATTGTATGCTTGTGACTAGACCATTGTAGTCCCACTCAAGCAATGGACAGCTAGATCGAAGGTTGTACTCAATCCCTTGTTGGTTCTATATGTCTGGGCTAACATGGTCCTATACAGCCCTAGCCCCACACATAGAGCTTTAGAGGTTAAGGTTCCCTATGGATTCTTGAGCTTGTAGCTTGGATGAAGTAGTACCTACAATGATTAACTTGTTTTGACCCATCTCTGGACTGTGGTTCTCCTATGGGATAGTCTGTGACCATTTGAGTGGACAGGTTATAGCCTTAAGGGATTGGATCATGGCACAGAGATGGGTTGGATTCTTTCTCCTCAGTGGTGATAATATAGTCATTGGACAGGATTTCTATAAAATCATATCTGAATCTGAATTACAAAACTCCTCTGATCTAGACCCAATAGCATACTTCTCACCCTTTTATATTTATTTTCCCACACTCCATCCATCTTCTCAACCCTTTCTATAGTTAATTCATTAGGCTACCTTAGGATATTTAGAATAAGTGACCCTAAACTCCCTTCCTTTTAGGACTGCCAAATCTGTAGTCAGATCTGGAGGGACTACTAGAGATGGCTCCCTTGGAGCCGTAGATCACCGTTTCCCTATGGGACAAACTCTTACTTATCAAAACTTGCTACAAATGGACCCTGTATCTTGCAGGTCTAGGATTTCTCAGTTGTGCTGATTCCATCCCCTGTTTTACTTTGATTTTAAATTGCTTTTACCACCAACAAATAAAGTAAGCACACTAGGAATCGCAATAAGTTTTTGGCACCGCTGCCGGGGATATGATGATCTATTAGTAGACCCTTAGTTTTTGTATTTTTAGTATTCTTTGTAGTTGTGAATAATTGGTACTACTGATGTAATTTTGAATCTCTCTTGCAGATATAGACAGTAGCAGAGAAGGACAGTGGACTGCATTTGAAGATTAGCTATCTCAGGCAGGAACTAGTCAGGAGTCTGTGTCAAAAGTGGGGCCTGCTGCATTGTCAAGAGGAAAAGTTTATGAGGTGTCTGGGAATAATGACCTGCAGCTACAGATGGCAAACCTCTTGGAGAAATTTGACAAATTATTGACTGTGATGCAACCTAGAAGGGTTGCTCAAGTGGTGGAGGCATGTCTGATATGCCAGTCCCCACAGCACACAGTAGAGGAATGTCCATCTGCAAGGCAATATCCTGAATTGGTATTGGAACATACTGCTGCTGTGCAATCTTTTGTCCAGCAACAATCTGGTGGCTACAACAGACAGCCATTTGGATACCAACACCAAAATGTTGGTTACCAATAGAGAGACCACCCAAATCTGAGGTGGAGGCAAGACAATTATATGCAGCCCTAAAGGCCACAGCAGCAGTTTAATCAGGGATATGCCCCTAGGTGTAATTTTCAACACCAGTAGAAGCCCCATCAGCAACAAAATCAATTGGTCTTACCCCCATCTCAACCCAGAAATACTTCTTTCGAGGACCAGGTCTTGACCTCACTGTAAAACCTAGGGTCCGCGGCTCAGACTGTGAATTCTCATGGTCAGAGCATAAAGAAGATGGAAGAGCAGATTGGCCAACTAGAGAATACCTTAGCTAAAAGAGATGAGGGGAGGTTGCCCAGTCAACCAGTGGTTAATCCCAAGGGCTAATTTTTGATTGGTGAAGGATCCTCAAACCTTGAGGGGCAGGGGGAACTTTCATTAAATTGATTCATAGAACTGTGCATTGTGTATGTTATGTATTTTAGTATGGTTCATTTTTTTTTCTGTTTATAGGAATTTCTAGTGATCTTGTCGGAGTCTGAGTGTATATGACCTGAAAATGCTTCTGCCTCCTTTTCTTCTTGTCCCCTTTGAATTGATGATTTTGAGTGAATGAATGATGGTTATACTGTTTTGATAATGAGCATGTTTTTGTTTTTTTTTTGGATATGAGGTTTGATTAAATGCTTTTTGAGTAATTGCATGATTAATTGTTGGGAAAGCATGGAGAGTCATGTTTAGAATGACTAAGGGTGTCCCTGAAAAAGAGAATGTGAGAGAATCCACCCACAAAACAAAGGAAAATGATAGACTAATGGGTGTGTGATCCTTGTCTCTGTTTAGCTGTCGCGAGGTTCTGAAAAATAGGCATCGTTTCTTCTCGCGTAGTTCATAAGATGTTATCCTGCTAAGCTGTCCCGAGATTTAATACAATTGTGTGGACTCTCTCGCGCGATCCAAATGAAAGTCCAATCTCGCGACCCACTCCTTCCCATCTAGCGAGCCGACATGTTCAAAGCGCACCAAGCCTCGCGATATATATAATCCAACCCCGCGTTGCTTTCCTTTTCTATTTTCTCTTTCTTCTCCAGCCAGCGAAACCCTAGCTCTGACTCCCATTAATCTCTCTCCTCTCGCATCCATTTTACAATCCATCATTCACCTTCTAATTCTGAGGATTTATTCCTACAGCCTCCATCACCAGTTGCCCTCTGATAGGAGCTCTCGCGATCTTTCGTGCATCAGATTGAACAGAACCCCTAAGTTTTAGGGTAAGACTCAGCTCTCAACCTTTTCTTTTCATTTTTCAAACTACACATTCACAGAGGAGAAGTTCAATGGCCCCTAAGGGCGAACCTGTGAAAAGAGCAAGGGATAAGGCTCCCGTGGAGCCCACTCCCAAGAAGGCCAAGTCCTTAATGGTGCCGCAAAAAGAGAAAGAAATGGTTCAGGAAGTGGCTAAACTAACACCTGATTACTCTACACCCTCTGAGCTCCTGACTCCCATTCCCTTGGAGCATGAAGCTATTTTTGACCTATCTTTCTTTGAAACGGAACCTCTGTTAGCCCCTGTCATTGAGTTCATGCGCAAGGCTAGTTTGACCCCCCTGCTGCAAGCTATCCCTGCACTAGCCTACCCTAGACTAGTGCAACTCTTTTACCAGCACATTAGAGCTAGACCAGACCAATGTGGGCAGCCAGGCCTCCTTGTGTTAGTTGACAATTTTAAAATGTTACTCAGCCCTGAGTTGATTGCTGAAGTGATGTGCATCCCTACTATCTTTGACCCCAACTGTGGATATGGCCCCCCTGTGAGTGCCCCCATTGATACCATTGCACGGGCCCTTACCAGAGGAGTGAAGGCCACAGGGGATTCCATCAGGTGAAGAGACCTGGACCCTAAACTTCTGTTCATTGTTCAAGTTCTGTGAAAGAACATTTATTGTGTCGGCCATCAGCAGGAGAGGAGGACCCCAATTGCTGATGATGTCTATTCCTTCTCTCTGGGCCATGGATTCCATGCTGCCTGGTTGATTTTTGAGGCCATGAAGGATATAATGATGAAGCTAGGGCTGAAAAAGAAGCTCCACACTCTCCCCTATGCAAGGCTCATCACCAGACTACTCTTGAGGGGAGGGTACAAGACACCAATGGGGGAGTTAACTATTGACCTCACCCCTACAACTTTTGCAAAGAGGCAATGGGGGATCAGCAGGAGTTTAATGGATCCCCAAAATAAGAAGAAGGTTGAGGCTCAAGTTGCTTCTGAGCAAGGAGAGGGGACTGCTATTGCAAAGGCCACCCCTGCTCTCATAAAGGTGGCTAAAGCTCCTGCTCCCAAGAAGGTGGTGCAAGCTCCTGTCACTACTGATTCTATAGCAATACCTCCATCCACCACACTTGTCCCTTCATCAGTTCTTTTACCTATTCCATCTTTCCCTTTTCCTCTTTTGTCTCCCTTATCCATACCCTCACGTTTCCCTGTGATTAGTACTGTTGAGGGCATTGACCCCCATGATAGCCCTTTACCTTCACCTACATTACCTCAGTACACACCCCCAATTCCCCCATCATCTGAAATGAACCCTGACAGCCCTCCCCTGATATCCTATATTAAAAAGAAAACCTCTCACACAACCCCTGCCATATCCTTACCTAAACCAACCACCCCTATCATTCCCACAGAAACCTCACATATTGACCAAGACACAGTCCAGACCATCCCTACTTCACCTCCACTCACAAACCTTGACTTTAACCTCGCCACTACTTCTGGATATCAGGCCTTCATGACTACATTGCTTGACACCATGCCAACCCATGATATTCCTCTCCCAGATTCCCCACTTCCTTCCTCACATCACTCACCAGACCCTCCATCTCCTTCTCCTACAACCTTCCATCATGCCCCTACTTCCCCTTTCCAACCTGTTCCCTCTTCTTCTCATACTCCACCCCAACCAAACTCAGACACACTTACCCATATCCTTTCCCTAATCCATGACATTCAGACCCAACTATCAACCACAACACATACCCAAGACCAAATGCAGACTGACATCACCAACATCAAATCCACCCTTCAAACATTAACAAAACCACCCATCTCTGCACAAACACCTCCTACCCCACAAATCCAGTCCCCTTCCACCTCCTGCTCCAGTGCCTCCCCTTGCTAAATCTCCTGCACCCAAGAGGAAAAGTGTTGCTTCCATGAAACCTTCTCCCTCCAAAAGAGCCACTACTGCCCAAAAAGGGAAAAAGCCTGCACCTCCATCCCCACCCCCAAAGGCCACCAGAGCTTCTACTCAGGATGACGCCCATGGTCGGTTACTTTCCAAAGATGAACGCAGAAAGGCTGTTGCAGCCCTTGAACTGGATCCCACTGCTCTTTTTCCCTCTGATTCAGAGTCTGACTTTGCACCACCTGTGGATCCAAGTGCTAAAAGTCATGTTGCACCTCCTTCATCAGACCCTGCTGAGCAAACTTATCCTCAGAGAAGGAAAGTTACAGCTAAGAGGACTACTCACTCAGCTACCTCTATAAAAATTGGAAAAGAACAATCTGCCCAGTCTGAGGAGGCACCACCACTGACCAGCAAAATAAAGGCAAGAGCCCAGTTGTCCCTCCTGAGCCAGAAAAAGTAAAATCTCCTCTTATTCCCCCTCAGTAAGGGAAGGGCTCAAAAGGGAACAGTCCCAAAGAAAAAAGTCCTATCAAATCGTCTGAGCAAACCACAGACAAATCCCCAGTGATCCCTCCTGCACCAAAGGCCCCCAAAATGAGGGTGAGGGCACCAACAGCTCCAACCATGCCCAAAACTGTAGCCCAAAGAAAGGAAGAGAGGGAACGAAAGAAAAAAGAGGAAGAGGCTCTACTTCGAGAGCATGCCAAGAAGATGGGTTGGAACTGGGTTTAATTTAGGCTCCGATTAGCTTGTACCTGGGATTTTCCTATTTCTGCATTTTCTTTTTCTCCTGTTGTTTTTTATTTTGTACATTTCTCTCTTATAATAGATCTTCTTCTTTTGTCATTACTATTTTTCTAAGTCTTATGTCTGTTTTGCTCTATGTTATTTCCTTTTATTTTGCCATTAATAAATCTGATGCACACCCACCTTTGAACCAGTGAGGACACTGCTCCTCATAGGTTTGGGGGTGTGTCAGGCAGATCCTGCCAATGGAATAGTTAACCTAAGTGCAGCAGAATCTTGTGAGTAATATGAAAATGGAACCATGTTCATCAAAGAATCACGAAAAATAAGGAATTTAAACTTTTGCCAGAACTTTAGACAGTATAAACTTTTAAAATTTTACATTTCCATGATGAGATCACCAAGGAAACTCACTTTTATCAACATTTAGTGAATCATTAGAGAGAGAAAAAGGTAAGGACATACTTAAGAATTCAAAGGAAGACCATAACCAGTGAGATTTGGGCCTATACAAAAAAAAATTCCTTGAGCAGTAACTAAGGCAATTTCTTCTAGTCATCTTTCACTAGAAGTTAGGCAACTCCAAATTGAAACAACTGACAGTACTCATGATACTTAGGAAAGGATCAAGGCCTTCTTTTGGATAGTTTGAGCCTAAACAGACAAACCTTAAGCAACTGCCCTTGTCCATACCCCCTTTGAGCCTTAAATCCTAAATTTCTTCAAAAATACACCTGAGTACTTGCACCTGAACCTATGTACCTGATTTAACCTTACCCTCACTCTGAGAATTCAGAAGGTAAAGGAACAAGAGTTAAAGATGGACTAGCTATGGTCAACACTAGGTGAATAAAGAAGAAGTACCTCAAATTCTGGCAGTATGGTAACTGAGAAAATGGTGGCATTTCAGAAAAGCAAAAATAAAATAAAAAGAAGAAAAATGCATCAAAAAGAAATAAAAATAATAATGAAGAGGAGTAAGAGAGGAGTCAAAAGGGAACTTTCATTGGGAAAATTGAAATAAAGAGGAGAAACTGATCACTTCAAATCTGAAAACCTTAAAGAAGATGAAAGGAGCTGAATTAAAGAAGGTGAAGCCATGAATCACCTCCTTCACCTACTGATTTCTCAATTTTGCACCCCTTTTCAACCTTCCATTCTATTTATAACACACACCATAAGCCCAATTACAACCCAGTTAAAAGCCCTTGAGATCCAGAGTTGAATGAGCTATCATGTGGAGACAGAGAATTGTTCAATCTAGGTGAGGATCTGTCAATGATGCCAGCACTTAAGAGTTTTGCCTATGCTCATGCTTACAGACCCATTTGGGGGATGTAACTACTCTTGAGCTTGAGAGAAAGTGAAACCCTCAACAGTTCTTTATGAGAGTTTTGGGTCTGATCTTGAATGCATTAGGTGTGACCTATAACCTAATTTTTGATCCAATGATGAGCTCAATGTTGACACACCTGTGTAGTGTCTCTGGTGTAAACTGATTGGAATTGTTGTGCTTTCATGAGATGTTGATGCTGTTCAAATTTCTGTGCAGCCAATGTGTTTGAATTTCTTATATTCTTACTAATTCAAGGGTGAACTAACTCTGTTTCTTGACTGCTCACTTGATAATAATGCACTTTTGTTAACTGTCTCATTGCGAAGTTTGTGGGTGTCTTCACTGAAAACCCTCAGGAGACTTCACTCCTCCACTAGGGATCACCTAGGGGTTTAAAAGGCTTGGTACATAAGCTAAATGTATCCGTGCTCCCTACAAAAGTGGCATTTAATTTCTGTAGTTATTTTAGTGTAGCTTTGCTAAGGGACTAGCAAAGATTAGGTTTGGGCATGTGTTAAGACCTGAAAAGTACAACTTTTCACCCCTTAACTTATCCTTTGATTAGACCCTTAGCCATCTAATAAAGGCTTGTTAAGTGTTTTCTGTAAGCAATAAACAGCAGTGCAATAAGGCCAGGTATCCTGTTAAGGAACCCATGACTGGCACCAGAAGTCCCTCAGAAGAATGAGCCATGAATCTAGACCTGAGCTAAGCCTCGCGCAGCTGACAAAGCTCCAAAGGTTTCAGGAATTTAGGCTTCGCGCAGTCCTCGCTACCTTCCCCAAGACTTCACGAGAAGTTCTCGCACAGTGGAGTGATAGAAGAGCTTCAGAAGCCTTGAGTCGCGCAGCTCTCATGAAGTTCAGAAGTTAAAGGTCGCACAGTCTCACGCAGTTCAAGAGAGCTTCAGGAAAGTTGTCACGCAGCCGCCGCCCAATTGTCGCGAGATACAAAGCATCAAAGGAGCTGTCGTGCAGTTCAGAAAAGCCTCAAAGCTATCGTGAGGATCCTCGCAAAGATCTATCAAGAAATGGACTCTCACACAGCTCAGAAACTATTAAAGCCTCGTGAGGATCCTCGCGAAGATCCATTGGAGTGATGCTCGCGCAGTTCCTGCACTATTCCAACCCAACCTCACGAAGCTCAATCCAGCAAGAGCGCACCAACCTCGCAACAGCTGAAGCTTCAGAGTTAAACTCAACCACACGAAGAACAGAGCTACCACGCGACGAGCCTGGAAAATGATGGCTACCTAGCGAAGCTCTAAACTTTAACCTTCCATTACTTCAGCAGAGGACTTTCTGAGAATTTCCAAGGATTAGGGCACGCACTCCTAGGCTTGAATCTTTGTGCACGCACCTCGAGGCATCCAAGGATCATTAATAGGCCACATGGCATCGCTAAAATTAGAGTTTCCTAACCCTAATGTGCCGCCACACCACTACTATATAAACCCAAACTTGGTTTAGGTTTAAGGGTTCAGACTTTATCACTGATAAGGGATCTAAGATCATTTTCTTTTCTGTTCTTCTGTAGTTATAAGTAGTTTTCTTTTTTCTTTTTCTTTCTCTCCATGGCCCAGCACTTGCTGGCCATGCCTATGTATGTTTATTGAGATTAGATTAATGGAATTTGTGATTGGGTGTTGTACTTTTATGGGATTCGTGTGTTTGTGAGTTGCTCTATGCAAGGCTGCTGCCTTGAGATCCGCCATTGCTTTGGCTGTAATTTAAAGCAATGGAGGACTGATTCTAAGGATCCATTCAGATCCAAGTGACCTATGTGTCTGGGCTATCATGGTCCGATACAGCCTTAGCCCCACCACAGGACCCACCAGATCTGAAATCCCCATGGAAGCCTGAGCTGGTAGCCTTGTGACCATGGTGGTGGCAGCAATATTACTGTTATGTTTTGGAATCTATGAGGAGGATAGCCTCTGGGATAGTCTGTGACCATTCAAGTGGACAGGCTATAGCCTTAGGGTGAAGCCAATCCATAGGATCCAAGATGGATTCTTCTTCTCTGCACATGTGCTTGTAGCCTTATGGGAGATTGTACAGAGGCAGACTCCCCTATATTTGTATAGACCCGCCATCAGATGTTAGATCTGATCTGGTTATGGAGATTGTAGGCTTGTGACTGGACCATTGTAGTCCCACTCAAGCAATGGACAGCTAGATCGAAGGTTGTACTCAATCCCTTGCTGGTTCTATGTGTCTGGGCTAACATGGTCCTATACAGCCCTAGCCCCACACATAGAGCTTTAGAGATTGAGGTTCCCTATGGATTCTTGAGCTTGTAGCTTGGATGAAGTAGTGCCTACATTGATTAACTTATATTGACCCATCTCTGGACTGTGGTTCCCCAATGGGATAGTCTGTGACCATTTGAGTGGACAGGTTATAGCCTTAAGGGATTAGATCATGGCACAGAGATGGGTTGGATTCTTTCTCCTCAGTGGTGATAATGTAGCCATTGGACAGGATTTCTATAACATCATATCTGAATCTGAGTTACAAAACTCCTCTGATCTAGACCCAATGGCATACTTCTCACCCTTTTATATTTATTTTCCCAACTCCATCCATCTTCTCAACCCTTTCTGTAGTAAATTTATTAGGCTACCTTAGGATATTTAGAATAAGTGACCCTAAACTCCCTTCCTTTTAGGACTGCCAGATCTGTAGTCAGATCTGGAGGGACTACTAGAGATGACTCCCTTGGAGCCGTAGATCACCTTTTCCCTGTGGGACAAACTCTTACTTATCAAAACTTGCTACAAATGGACCCTGTATCTTGCAGGTCTAGGATTTCTCAGTTGTGCTGATTCCATCCCCTGTTTTACTTTAATTTTAAATTACTTTTACCACCAACAAATAAAGTAAGCACACTGGGAATCGCAACACATGGCAGCCAAGGTATCAATAAATTTAGAACCCGTGGTCATGGCTACTCCAATTCTTCAAAACATGATCTTTAAACTCATAGATTATGTAATGCACACTCTAAAGATAGTTTTTCACAGAAATTAATCCCTACTCAACCTAAAATAGTAGACTACTCAATCCAAATGGGAGAGTGAGCACACTTACCACAATAGAGCTAGAGTTTCGGTCCAAAAGTTGTCCATTGTATCAAATCTCCTCAAACTATGTGCAAAATGATTAGGAGGTATTGTGGAACACAATGGTAGGAGATAAGTGGCTGAGTTGGAGGGTTTTGGCAATAGGGAAGAAAGGAGGAGGGAGCTCAGAAGTGCTCAGTGGAACTAGGGCAAAGAAGAGATAAAATGAAAAAGTTGAAAATTCGCAGGGTATAAGAGTGTGACCCCGTGCCTCGCACGGTTCTCGCCAAGCACTTGCGAGGCAGAGTTCTTCTCACGTAGTAGATATGAGATCTCGTGAGAAATGATTTTTAAGGTGCTCAAGAGTCTCGCGAGGTCAATCACGGAGCTGACTAGGACTGAGTGCGCGAGAGGACATTTGCATCTTTCCCGCAGCTGAGCTTTCAAACTCGCGAGGAACATGCAATCTAAGCATCAAGGGCCTCGTGAGGTAGTTAATAATGCAAGCTTTAGAATTTTAGCTCGCGAGACACTCGCGAAGAACAAAACACATGACTTTCAATTTTCGCACAGCTTAATGTCGCGAAGAAGACGTAGCCTCGCGAGGATCCATCTTTGTCTTCCTTCAGGCAATTCGCTCGCGAGGCAACACAGGTCATTACAAAGCCCCACAAGAAAGCCCAAAATTGACTCGCGAGTGTGAAATTGAGGCCTTAGAGCCTTGCAACAAGTCAAATCTCATTCTTTCTCAGTGCTACACATTGGCCAGTGCATCCATACTGACATGCACCTAGCCATTGTGCAGCAGCACCAACTTTCTTCAAATGTAATCCATTTCATCATGATAATTGTATGGCCATTCCTAACATATGCACAACAAAAATTTAGAATGCAAATGATTTTCAATTATAGCAGATTCATGGACATTTACATGATAGCAGGTCAACCACACTACAGCAACAGAACATGTACCTCAACATTAGGTCCATGCATATTAAATTCATATGATAAAACATGCACCTAATCAACAACAACAAGATAAAACAAAACATGCATATCAACTCACAACACAAACAACACATGACAGATTTGTAAACAAAATAACACACAAATTCAACAAATATGGTACACTGTGTACAGAGCTATAGATCACTGATCAGTGGGAGGTTCATGTAAGTGGATGGGTCTGAGGAGGCTCCATAGAATTTTCTACACAAATTTTCAGCCTTTGACCATTCACTTTCATGATCTTCCCAAACATGGGATCTTAGATCTCCACAGCACCAGATGGGGAGGCATGAATGACAGTGTAAGGTCCATCCCATCTAGATTTTAACTTCCCTGGAAAGAATTTTAATTTAGAGTTGAAAAGCCAAACCTTTGTATCAGCATTGAAGTCCTTTCTAATTAGTTTCTTATCAAAGAATGCCTTGGATTTCCCCTTGTAAATTCTGGCATTTGTATATGCTTCCAGTCTTAGCTCATCACGCTCAGACATTTGTAATTTCCTGTGAGAACCAACAGCAGTTAGATCAAAATTTAGTATTTTAATAGCCCAGTAGGCTCTATGCTCTAACTCCACTAGCAAGTGATAGGCCTTGCCATAGACTAGCCTAAAAGGGGACATACCAATAGGGGTCGTATAGGCAATCCTATAAGCCCACAAAGCATCATTTAGTTTTTGTACTCAATCCTTTCTATCTGCCCTCATAGTCTTCTCGAAGATGTGCTTGATCTTCCTATTAGAAATTTTAACTTTCCCACTGGTTTATGGGTGGTAGGGAGTTGCGATTCTGTATGTAACAGAGTACTTTTTGAGCAAATTCTCAAAGGGCCTATTACAGAAATGACTCCCCCCATCACTAATAATAGCTCTGGGGATGCCAAATCTGGAGAAGATATTTTCTTTTAAAAATTTAAGGACAACTGTGTGGTCATTAGTTCTTATGGCCATGGCTACTATCCATTTGGACACATAGTCCACTGCCACAAGTATAAAATTGAAACCCATAGAAGTAGGAAAAGGGCCCATAAAATCAATCCCCTAGATGTCAAACAGTTCTACCACAAGAATGGGCTGCAATGGCATTAAATCTTTCTTGGAAATACCTCCCAACCTTTGACATTTTTCACAGGCTTTGTAATGTATGTGTGCATCTTTGAACAAAGAGGGCCAGTAAAACCCATATTGCAATACTTTTGCAGCTGTCTTTTTACCACTAAAGTGACCTCCACAAGCTTGCTCATGGCACATAAAAAGAATACTATGAAACTCACTTTCAGGCACACATCTCCTAACAATCTGATATGCACAATATTTGTAAAGGTAAGGGTCCTCCCACATAAAATGTTTAACCTGAGAGAAAATTAGGTCTTTGTACATCTTGGACCAGTGAGGGGGGGTCCTACCAACAACAAGAAAATTCACAATATGTGCAAACCAGAGCACACTAGACTGCATAGCAAAAAGCTGCTCATCAGGGAACAATTCATTGACAGGTGCTACTACACATTCTTCTAACATAATTCTAGAGAGGTTGTCAACCACTACATTCTCAACTCCTTTCTTATCCTTGATCTCAAGATCAAACTCCTGCAACAGGAGGATCCATCTAATCAGCCTTGGTTTGGCATCCTTCTTAGCCAAGAGGTATTTCAGGGCTGAGTGATCAGTAAAAATAATAATTTTAGACCCAAGCAAGTAGGGTCTAAACTTATCCACAACAGCTAGCAGCTCCTTCTCAGTAGTGGTGTAATTGAGCTGAGCCTCTGCTAGCATTTTGCTTGCATAATAAATCACTGCAGGCAGCTTATCTTTTCTCTGTCCTAAGACAACACCTATGGCCAAGTTTGATGCATCACACATCAGTTCAAAGGGGAGTGAGTAATCTGGAGCCTGGATTACAAGAGCAGTGGTAAGGCATTTTTTTAAGACCTCAAAGTCCTCAATTCAAATGACACATCCTGACACAGCAGGTGGCATAATGGCTTTACAATTCTGTTGAAGTCCTTAATGAACCTCCTGTAAAATCAAGTATGTCCTAAGAAGGATCTGATTTGTTTGACAGTCCTAGGTGGGGGCAAGTGTGAAATCAGGTCCACTTTAGCCTTGTCAACCTCTATCCCTCTGTGGGAGACCGCATGGCCTAGCACAATTCCTTGTGTTACCATAAAGTGGCTCTTTTCTCAGCTTAGGACCAAATTCGCTAAAGTTGTCCCCATATACTGAAAAATCATCCATGAAGATTTCCAAGAACTTGTCAATCATATCAAAGAAAATTGCATACATGCACCTTTGAAATGTGACTGGGGCATTGCACAGTTTAAAAGGCATCCTCCTGTAAGCAAAGGTGCCAAAGGGACATGTGAAAGTAATTTTTTCTTGATCTTGAGGATATACAGGGATTTGGTTATACCCTGAGTATCTATCAAGAAAGCAGTAAAATATCTTCCCAGCCAATTTATCTAGAATTTGGTCAATGAAAGGGAGAGGGAAGTGGTCTTTCCTGGTCTTGGAGTTGAGTTTTTTATAATCAATGCAAACTCTTCAGCCACTGGTCTCCCTGGCTGACATTAGCTCCCCAGAATCAGATGTAATAACTATTATGCTTGACTTTTTGGGTACCACCTAAATAGGTGACACCCACTCTAAATCTGAAATGGGGTAAATCACCCCTGTATCTAATAGTTTTACTGTCTCTTTCAAGACCACCTCTTGCATGAGAGGATTAAGCTTCCTATGCATATCCCTAGAGGGTTTTACACCCTCTTTCAAGTTTTGTATATGAAAACTGAGGCATCAATGCCCCCTAGATCAGCAATTGTCCACCCCATTGCCTTTGTGTGTGCTTCTTGAGAATACTCAATAATTTATCTTCCTGCTCACTAGTGAGAGAGGAAGAGATAATAATCACTGGAAGCTTTCTATTTTGCCCCAAGAAGGCATACTTTAATATGTCTGAGAGCTGTTTTAGCTCCATATCGGGGGGACTTTCGATGGAAGGCAACAAAGGTGCCTTGGTGGTTTGAGGAAGGGACAACAATATAGGTTTCCAACTGGAATGTTGTACTAGGTCCACAGAAGAGTTTATTTTGGTGTTATCTTCTGTCATGAGAGCTTGGGCCTCCTTCTCCACCACACTCCAAATATTTTTTAGGTTTTCAGCAATATTATCCCAATCCAGCAGATTGGATAATTCTTCTTCCATAAGGCCATCTAGTACATCTATTGCACAGTAGTCCTCAATGCCCATCTGAGGCTGCCTAGCAGTATTGTATATATTTAATTGGGCCTTCATATTCCTAAAGGTCACCTCCATCACCCCTGACCTGCATTAAATGCAAGCATTGACAGTGGCCAAGAATGGCCTACCAAGGATCACAGGAATTAGGGTTTTACTTTTGCAAGGGTCCATGTCCAAAACTAGGAAATCAGCAGGATAGTAGAACTTGTCCACCCCTATCAAAACATCCTCTATCACACCTACAGGTCTCCTCTCAGACTTATTAGCCAGCTGGAGCACAACTGATGTGGATTTTAGCTCCTCCAACCTAGATCCTCATACACAGAATATGAGAGCAGGTTCACACTGGCCCCTAAGTCCAAGAGGGCTCTACCAATGGTGTGGTTTCCAATTATGCAGTGGATAGTAGGTACCCCTGGGTCCTGCAATTTCTCAGGTGTGGCTATGGGCAGAACTGATTCAACTCGTTCAACAGTAAAAACCTTTTTGGAAAAATGCACCATTGCTTTTCTTTTCTTTGTGCAAAGGTCCTTCAAGAATTTGGCATAGGCAGGGACCTATTTATAACATCAAGCAAGGGCAAATTAATCTTGACCTGCTTGAAGGTCTCTAGCATTTCCTCCATCTTAGCATTTCCCTTATCAAAAGGAGATGATCTAGCAAGTGCATGAGAAAATGGTAGCTATGGGACTGCTGGTGCCACAGCTGCATGCCTAACAACATCATGGTCAAATTTTTGCTTTTTTCTCTTTTCTTCATTTATTGTTTACTATTGGGGTTCAACATCAGCCCCTTTATTTTGTCTTTGCTGCTCTACAGCAGGAGATAAATTCATTGGTTCTTCAATACTTATATTTCTTTCATTTTCACTCTCCATGGCCTCCTCAACTGCCCTTCCCACTAAGTTGTCAACCACCCTGTCACTCCTTAGGGTAGTGATTGCATTGGCCTCCTCATGGGTAGAGGAGCCTTCTCCAATCATATATTGTCCGTTATGGTTGGCCAAGGGTTGACTAGGCAATTTGTCCTCCTCTCTCTTGTTCAAAGCATTACAAATTTGACCTAGCTTGTCCTCTATTTTTTTAATATTTTGCCCATGAGAGTTCACAGTTTAGATAAAGTTTCCCAGATTTTGTATTGATGCCAGAATTTGCTTTTCAAAGGAAGAGGATATGGGCTGTTGTTAAGTAGTGAAAAATACCATTTTTCACCCCTAAACATGAGCCTTGAAAGACCCTTGAGAAGACTAAATAAGTGCTTTAGTGTGCATTTTACAGCTAACCAATCAGACAGGTCCAAATCCGAAAAGCATCCCAAAAAGATCAAAAAGCTGACAGCTCATGTCAAGTTTAAAGAAGGAGTGAAGAAACAGCCTCAGCAATGGCTAAAGAGGGTCTAAAAGAGCAGACAAAGACCTGAAGCAAGAGAGAGTTCAATTCGCAAAGAACTTCTACTATTCGCAAAGAAGAATGGGAGCCTAGAGTTCAATTCGCAAAGAACTTCTACTATTCGCAAAGAACCTTGAACTTTGCGAAAAGAAGAAAACACTCCTCGAAAAGAAGATTGAACTTTGCGAACAGAGCTCCAGAAGTCATTGAACTTTGCGAATAGGCCCCTGACCTCTGCGAAATGGAATTCTGGGGACTTGCAGCTCGTCCGAAGGGTATTTTAGGAAACTTTGCACGCCCCAATGCAATCAAAAGACCAGAACATTGAAGGTTCCAATCAAGATCCAAGGCATATTCCAACCCATGGCGCCCAAAGTTAAATTACGGCGAGAACTTCGGAAGCTCAAGCAAATTTCAAACCCATAATGAAATTAATGCTTCGGCTCTGATTGGTGAACCGGATCAAGCGATTACGATTGGCCAGAACAGATCTGGATCCTGGTGCTCGACTCCTATTGGTTGATACACATTTGAGCTGGCTTAGGGAAAACTATAAATAGACGAACCATTTGCCCAATTTGGGTATCCAGATTTTAGAGTTTTCATCTTTGTTTCCCTCATTCCGGTCAGATAGCTTATCTGAACCCCCTGTAATCCCTTCTTGTAGTTTACCTTTGAGAGCCATTGTGAGTGATTTGTACTTCCAAGTTCGGATTCAAGACTGTAAGTGCGAGGCTCTCGAGAAGCTCGTATAAGTCCGAGGGCTCTCTAAACCGTGCTCTGTAATTGTAATTTTGGATTTTAAAAGGTTGCAGTAATTTGTGTCTTCTCCATTGGAGTCATGTCGAGGGTTCTGAATGTTCACCTTAGTGCATTAGACTTCTTTAAATTCACTCATCCGCATGCAACTTCCCTTAATTCATCACCCCTGTGCGAATTAGCGTTGGTAACCTAATTCTAGCAGCATTTCGATGATGTTCATGTTACGAACTAAAGAATAGGCCTGACTAGTGAGCGGATCTGACCATTTAAGTGAGATCACCATAAGTCTAAACCCTATTCCTTAATTGATTTATTTCTCTTACATCTGTCTTTGGTAGCAGATGAAGATTGAATCTGTCTGTTGAACTCTGATTCTCCATTAAAATTAGGCTAAAGTACATGAAGCTATTATTTACGCATTTGTCTTATTTTAAACATCTCCCCAACTCGGATCTGGATCATGTAGTTAGTTCTTTTCTTTATTTGCTTATAGTTAAATGTGACACAATCAACACTCTCTTTTATCTATTCTTTTTTAGATAATTATAGAGCAGATCTGGTAGCAGATCACGGAGGTTTATCTCTCGGTTAGACAAACTTCTACGTGGGCGATCTTGAAATACTTACTTTTAAAACTTGCTACAATTGGCCTGATCTTGCGGGCGGTGTTAGCCCAATGTCTTGATATCCCTTTCATAAGTTAACATCCATATAACCTAGCATTCTTTAATTCTTTAATTTTTGATTCATAATGCACACAATTATGGCACACTTGGAGGCGACAACAAGTTTTTGCGCGTTCTTGGGAAGTTTGTTCTAAAATAGTAGACCTAAGTTTTCTATTTTGTAGATTTGATTTTTATTTTAATTTTTGCTTTAAACACTTTGCATTCCAAGTGCTTGATTAAATGTCTCTGACGATTTTGTATAGAAAACATGTTTCTTTTGAAATTTTTATTTTTTTTATTTTTACGAGTTTTATTCTTTGCCTTCTAGTTATTTGAATAAATGCTGCCACTCTTTTGTCTTTTGTCAAATTTGGGCAATAGCTTTGAGTTTTCTTTTATTTTGTCAATACTTGAATAAGTCTTCTTTGCGGTTTTGGATGTTTGCGGATCTGGGCTTAGTCCAACAAGAACATCTGGACCAAAGTGGGCCAGATCTGAGTTACATCCTTCTCCTTTGTATTCATTTTTCTATTTTTAAATTCTTGAGAACCGGCAATTCTGCTTTGTGTTTAATGTTTGTTTTGATTATAATTTCTCATCTTTTAGGCATCTTGATTTTTTACAAAACCAAATACAAAATAAAAAAAGCTGAAAACACAAATAAAATCTACGAGTTGTTTCTCATTATTTTCAACAGTAAATAAGGGCTTTTGTTGAGCCGGTGATCAAAACAAGTAAAAAAATAACAAAATTGTTGAAAAGATGAGGAGGAGAAATTTGTTCCTCACATTTCCCATGCCCCAATGAAATCGGTTCTCCTCCTTTTTTTGACAAAACACAAAAATTGAGGAAATGATGGAGACATTCAAGCAAGTTAAAATTAATCTACCCTACCTTGATGCAATCAAAGCGTCCTATATACATAAAATTTCTCAAAGGGTGCACCCACAAAAGGCAATCTAGGATACATTTATCCAAGAAGGCCTTTCTTTGTGGAAAAATCAACCAAGTGCTTTCAATTGCAACACCACCTAAGATGCAAGACCAGAATCCCCACAATCCCACCATCATTGGGAGCACACCATTGAAAGCCTTGCTAGATCAGGTGCTAGTGTCAACTTTGCTTCCTATTACATCTATGAAGCTAGGTTTGGGAGAATTGAAACCCACTCAAGTGGTGTGTTTAGGCAGCAGATCTGAAAGGAAACCTATGGGGTTGATTGAAGATGTTTTGGTAGGAGTAGACAAGTTTTCTACCTGTGACTTTTTGGTGTTGGACATGGAACCAACCAAAAAGTACCGCCATCCATCATTACGGGAAGACCTATTCTATTACTAATGCATGCATTCAATGCAGATGCAGCATCATGGAGGTGTCTTTTGGAAATATGAAAGTTAAATTGTGAATGTATCTCAACCTCAATTCTCTCTGTGAGGAATGTTTCCATGTTGACATCATTGATGAGTGGTGGAGGAGTCTTTACAAACATTTACGCAGGTAAAGACTCCACCACAAATTTAAAAATGATTGGGGATCCTTGAGAAAGAAGGAAAGGAGATCAAATTCAGCAGAAGTCTCGCTTTGTGCAAGGCACTCACTGTGATCATCAAGTTCTCTCTCTTGGAGACTGCTCCTCTCCCTCTTCCACAAGTTACCAAAAGTACCTTTCTTGCCCTCTTTTCTCGGCCACAATTGGAACTCAACGGCTCCCCAAAAATCTGAAATATGTGTTTTTGGGAGATCATCAAACACTACCTGTGATTATTTCTTCCTCCCTTACAAAGGAGCAAGAAGAGGAGCTGTTGGTAGTTCTAAAACAGCACAAGAAAGCAATTGGCTGGACCATTGCTGATTTAGGAGGAATAAACCCAGCTGTATGCATGCATGAGATCCACCTGGAAGAGGTGTTGTTGCTCCACATGTGCCTGATTTATGTGTGTTTTGAATGACGAATTAATGAATATTAAGTTACATAATTTTAAATTATGAAAGAGATATCAGCACATTGAGGGCTAACAATAGCCTGCAAGATCAGGGCCAATTGTAGCAAGTTTTAAAAGTGAGTATATTAAAGATCGTCCACAGAGAATTTGTCTGAAATATGAGATAGACCTCCAGATCTGTGCTACGGATTCAGCTCTATAATATCTAAGCGGATAAAAAGAGTGTTGGGTTTTGTCACGTTTAACTAAAGCAAATAAAGAAAAGAACTAACTCGTGATCCGGATCCGAGTTGTGGAGGTGTTTAAAATAAAACAAATGCGAAATAATAGCTTCATGTATTTTAGCCTTTGAATTTTAATGGAGAATACATATTCCAATAGGCGATTCAATCTTCATCAGCTACCGGCCTGGATGTAAGAGAAATAAATCTGAATTAAGGAATAGGTTTAGACTTATGGCTGTAGTCATCCAATGGTCACGGATCATCCAATAGTTAATAATGTTCTTCTTTACATAATTTTATCTTTGTAAGTCTTTGCTAGAATTAGGTTACCAACTAATTCGCTGGGACAATAATTAAGGAAGTTGGATGCGGGTGAGTGAATCTAAAGAAGTCTAATGCACTAAGGTGAACATTAGAACCCTCGACATGACTCCAATGGAGAAGACACAAATTCTGACAACCTTTTAAAATCCAAAATTACAATTACAAAGCCGCGGCTTTAGAAAGCCCTCGGACTTGCAGGTCTTGAATCCGATCTCCTTGGAGTTACAAATCACTCTCAACAACTCTCAAAAGCAAAAAAGAGGAAGAAATTACAAGTGCAGATAGACTATCGGCGGAAGGAGAAGCAGAGATGAAAACTCAAAATGCATGATGCCACAATTGGGCAAATGTCTTCTCTATTTATAACTTTCCTTGATCTGCGCAGTGAATTGACCAATCGAAGTGTTGGATCTGGATTGCCCAATGGCGATTGAGCACGAGGATCGGTCATTACATGAAAATGCTACGATCTGGTTCGTAATCGGTAGCTAGAAGCATCAATTACATTATGGAATTCAAAATGTTTGAGCTTCTGAAGTTCCATGGTGATTTCATCTTTGGCGCTCACATGGGTTGGAATATGCTTTTGGATCTTGATTGGAATCTTCCGAAATGTCCACACAAATTAAATGCATTGAAGCGGCGTCTGAGATTCTTGAAATGCCCTTTAAACAAGTAATTCCCAGAATGTCCTTTCGTAGAGTTTAAGTGCCTTTTAAAAGTGTTTTGGCTCGGAAGTTCTTTTAAAAGCAATTTGGCTTGAAGTCTTTTGAGGACTTCTCCCGGATCTTCTATTGAAAGGAAATTTCAACTATTGAGCGAACATGGTTCTTCTTCGAGTAGTTCATTCTGACTCGAATCAATTGAGCGAACTTTGACCTTTTAAAAGTACTTTTTACTTTGCGAATTGAGCTTTAGCTTCCATTCTTCTTCTTGAATGGATCCTTTTCTTCTTGGTCTTTGCTTTTCTTTTCAGGTCCTTTTAACCTTTCTGAGGCTATTTCTTCACTCCTTTTTTAGCTTGACATGAATTGTCGACTTTTGATCATTTAGGATGCTTTTAGGACTTGGACACATCTAATTGGTTAGGCATAAATGCACACTAAAGCACTTATTTAGTCTTCTCAAGGGTCTTTCAAAGCTCATGTTTAGGGGTGAAAAATGGTATTTTTCACTACTTAACAAGAGGATGCCAAGCCTTCTAGAGAAATGCAAAGAAGGTTGAATCCTCACATGCAAGAAGTGGTAATGAAGGAAGTTGTCAAATTGCTTGAATCTTTGGTCATTTACCCCATTTGGATTGCCTTGGGTAGCACCCACAGTGGTGCCTAAATCTGGCATCCTTATGTGGTGAATCTGAAACTTATGTCCACGGACAAACAAGCTGGATGGAGGGTCTACATAGACTAGAAAATTAAATACCATGACAAGGAAAGACCATTTCCCCTCCCTTCATTGACCAAATCCTTGATAAGCTTGCGAGCAAAGCTTACTCTGCTTCCTTGATGGGTACTGTTACAGTTTAGGATCCTGTACCAGGACCAAGAAAAGACCACCTTCACACGCCCTTTGGCACTTTTGCCTATAGGAGGATGCCCTTTGGTCTTTGCAATGCCCCCTACTTTTCAAAGATGCATGTATGCCATCTTTTACGACATGATTGATCAATTCATGGAGATCTTCATGGATGACTTTTCAATTTATGGAGCGCTTTTCCCAATGCTTACACCACCTCAAGTTGGTGTTGCAAAGATGTGAAGAAACCAATTTGGTTCTAAGCTGGGAAAGAGTCATTTATAGTCACCAAGGCATTGTCCTAGGACATGTGGTCTCCCATAAAGGCATAGAGGTGGACCAAGCAAAATTGATCTAATTGCACATTTGCCTCCTCCAGGCTATTAAGCAAATCGAAGTTTCTTAGGGAATGCAGGATTTTATAGGAGGTTCATCAAAGATTTCGATAAAATTTCCAAGCCACTCTGTCATTTCTTGTGTCAAGATGTTCCTTTTGTGTTTACTAATGAATGCATGATGCGGCCTTTGAGGTCCTTAAGAAATGTCCGATTTGGCTCCCATCTTGCGCCCCACGACTATTCGCCCTTTGAGCTGATGTGTGATGCATCGACTATGCCCTAGGAGCTGTCCTAGGCGAGAAAGGATAAGCTTCCCCATGTCATAGCTTATGCCGGAGATCCATGATAGATGCCCAGCTCAACTACACAACAAGCGAGAAAGAGTCACATTGTGTTTGCATTGGAAAAATTCGGGCCTTATGTTTTAGGTTCACAAATTGTGGTGTTCTTGACCACTGCCCTAAAGTACCTTACATCTAAGAAGGATGCAAGCCAGTTAATCAAGTGGATCCTCCTATTACGAGTTTGATCTCTGATTAAGGATAAGAAAGGAGTGGAGAATGTGGTGGTGATCACTTATCCGAATTCTCAATCTTGAGGATGATAGCTTACCCATTAATGAATCATTTCACGATGAGCAACTTTTGCCATCAATACCCACGATCCTTGGTTTGCAAACATAGTCAACTTCTTGGCTATTGGATGATTCCTCAACATTGGAATAGAATGGATAAAGATCTTTTCTTCTCACAAGTTAAACATTTCATTTGGGAAGATCCTTATCTATTCAAGAATTGTGAACCAAGTGATCGAGAAAGTGTGTCCCGGACCATGAATTCCCCGGCATATTGTCAATGTGTCATGAGAACAGCTGTGGAGGCCATTTCAATGGCAATAAAATAGCTGCAAAAATTCTGCGGTGTGGTTTCTATTGGCCCACAATCTTTAAAGATGCCTTACTACATTGTAAATCTTGCAGAATCGCCAAAAATGGGCAGATTTCCAAAAGAAACTCAATGCCCTGCGGCCAATCACGGTAGTTGAGTTGTTTGATGTTTGGGGCATAGATTTTATGGGCCCCTTTCCCCCTTCTAATGGAAACAATTTCATCTTGGTAGCTATGGATTATGTCTCCAAGTGGATTGAGGCCATAGCTACCAAATCCAATGATCACAAAGTGGTTTTAAGATTCCTCAAAGACCACATTTTTTCCGATTTGGATTCCCCAGAGCCATCATTAGTGATAGGGAAAACACTTTTTGACAGATGGTTGACTCTCTATTAAAAAGTACTCTGTCACTCACGGGTAGCCACTCCCTATCATCCACAAACCCGGTGGAAAGGTGGAGATTTCAAATAGAGATCAAACACATTTTGGAAAAAAGCGTGAAGAAGGACAGAAGAGGACTGGCCCTTTAAGCTTAATGATGCTTTGTGGGCATATAGACCTGCCTACAAGACTCCTATAGGGATGTCCCCTTCCAGACTGGTTTATGGCAAGGCATGCCATCTACCAGTAGAATTAGAATATAAGGCCTTGTGGGCAATCAAAACTTTTAATATGGATCTAAGCTGCTGGTAACCACGAAGCTTCAACTCCGAACCGAAGAAGGCGGAGGATGGATGCCTACACTAGCTCCAGTTGTACAAAGAAAAGGTCAAATCATTCCATGATAGGAGCCTCATGAGAAGAGAGTTCATACCGGGGTCCAAGGTATGGTTATTCAACTCTAAACTTAAATTCTTTCTGCAAATTGAGATCCAGGATGGGAAGGGCCATACTGTCATCAAGGCCTCCCCCTCGGGGCTGTGGATATTTCAGATCCCAAGGATGGAAGAATACTCAAGGTAAATGGTCGAGGCTCAAACCATGCATTGAAAACACCCAGAGCCCTTCGCCCACCTATCATCATGAATCTCCAAAAATCTGATGGTAGAAAAGTGTATAATATGTTTGTACAACATTGTTTTTCTGATTGTTGCTGTTTCTCTCTATTTTTCTTGTACGCATAGCGTAAATACACTTCAAAGTTCAAATCGCAAAGTAAAAAGTACTTTTCGAAAAGTTCAAAGTTCTATTCGAATTGATTACGAGTCAGTAATGAACTACTCGAAAGAACCATGTTCTGTCGAATAGTTAAAATTTCCTTTTCGAATAGAAAATGGGGAGAAGTCCTTTGAAAAGATCTTTACGGAGCAGTTTACTAATTTTCATCATTTTTACGTATTATGCAGTTAGTTTTTAACTTTGTTTCCCTATTTTGCATTCACAAATTCTGTTTTTGTATCAACACTTTTCTATTTTTTTTTAACTTTATATTCAGTCCCTTACCTTGTTTTTACTGTTTCTCTGCTATTAGCATTAGTTTCCTTCCATTTGCATAGTAATCCTTCTATTTTTTAGATTTTATTTAGCAGTTCTAGCGTTGGTTTGTTGATTTTTCTTGCATTTGTATATCATGTTTTCCATTTCCTTGCTCATATCTTGATTCTACATTTTATTTTCTCTGCATATAGTTTAGATTTTTTTCTGTTCTTAGTTTTTCTTTCTTCTTTTACCCTGTTGCCCCTAGTCTCTCATTGTCTAGAACATTGAGGACAATGTTCATCTTAGGTTTGGGGGTATGGCAAACAGGTCCTGCCCATGGGATAATTAGCATAAGGGCATCACAATCACCAAAGTAATCAGGAAATGAATCAATTTACTTAAGAATCATGACAATGTGGAAATTTTAAAATTTTCTTTGCAAGAATTTAGACATTCTAAACCCTACAATATTCCACATTTCCATGATGTTAACACAGGAAAATACACTTGTATTAGCACATAGCAAGTCCACAGGAAGAGAAAAAGGTAAAGATATACTTAAAAGCTCAAGGAAAAACCATAACCGTGAGAATTGAGCCTATATGTTTTACATCTACATTGAAGAGTGACCGAGGCAACCCTTTTACGATTCAAAGGATGGTGAGGCATTAGATCCACTAGAAATTAGGAAACTCCAAATCAAAACAAGCAACAAGCATTCATGAAACCGAGGAAAAGATCAAGGCCTTCTTTGGACGACTTGAGCTTATGAGAACCAACCAAGAAAGATCTGCCCTTGTTTGTACCCCAATTGAGCTATAAATCCTACAATGCTTCATCAAAACACCCATTTTCTTGCACTGAACCAATGGAACCAATTCAGCCTTCCTCACCTTGAGAATTCAGAGTTAAAGGAGAAAGAAGTAAAGATGGAACATTTCGGGCAAATATCAAAATAAATGAAGAAGAAATACCTCAAAATGGGCATGATGGTGAGAAAGTAAAAGAAAAACAATGTGAAAAAAGCAAGCAAAAAAGGCAAAAGGGAACTTTATGTTGAAAATTCAAGATCAAAGGAAGAAGAAGAGTACTTTGAACACGAGCATCTCAAAGAAGCTAAACTCAAGAAGGTGGAGTCATGAACCACCTCCTTCAATTCTGACTTCTCAAAAATCCAAACACACTGTTCAACCTTCCTATCCTCGAAACCTCACTCCCACGAGCCATACAACAAACCCACTAAAAGTCCTTGTGATCCAAAGTTGAGTGAACTGTCATGTGGAGATAAGCGGTTTCCCAATCTATGGTGAGGAGATGTCAAGGATGCCGGCACACGAGAATCATGCCTATGCTCATGCTTACAAATCCATTTGGGAGATGTAAGCGCTCTTGAGCTTGAGTGAAAATGAACCCTTCAACAAAAATCTTGATGAGAGTACACCTGGTAAGTGTTTGGGTTGGAACTTGAGCACATTAAGTATGACTTATAACCTAATTTTTATTCAAATGATGAACTCTGGCGACACATTTGCATGATTTCTATGGCTGCTCACAGATTGGAAAGAGTGAAACATTCATAAGGTTTATAAATGTTGAAATCCCTTGCAAACAATAAACCTAAATTTCTGTTTAAACATTGATTCAAGAGTAACTAATTTTGATCTTTGATTGCTCATGGGATGACGCACTAATGCCAACTGTCCCATGGAGAAGTTTGTGGGTACCTTCACCGAAAACCCTCGGAGACTTCACTCCTCCTCTAGGGATCACCTAGGGGTTTAAAAGGCTTGTTGCATATGCTAAATGCACTGTGCTTCCTACAAAAGTGGCTCTTTATTTTGCTTTTACGTTTCTTTGCTCGGGGACTAGCAAAGCTTAGGTTTGGGTGTGTTAAGTAGTGAAAATACCATTTTCACCCCTAAACATGAGCCTTGAAAGACCCTTGAGAAGACTAAATAAGTGCTTTAGTGTGCATTTTACTGCAACCAACCGAATGAGTTCAAATCAAAAGCATCCCAAAAGATCAAAAGTCGATACTCATGTCAAGTTTAAAGAAGGAGTGAAGAAAAATGACCAAAGAATGGCTAAAGAGGGTCTAAAAGAGCATAAAGACACGAAGAGAGAGAGCAATTCGCAAAGAACTTCTACTATTCGCAAAGAATGGGAGCCTAGAGTTCAATTCGCAAAGAACTTCTACTATTCGCAAAGAAGAATGGGAGCCTAGAGTTCAATTCGCAAAGAACTTCTACTATTCGCAAAGAACCTTGAACTTTGCGAAAAGAAGAAAACACTCCTCGAAAAGAAGATTGAACTTTGCGAACAGAGCTTCAGAAGTCATTGAACTTTGTGAAAAGGCCCCTGAACTCTGCGAAATGGCATTCTGGGGATTTGCAGCTCGTCCGAAGGGTATTTCAGGAAACTTTGCACGCGCCCCAATGCAATCAAAAGACCAGGAACATTCCGGAAGGTTCCAATCAAGATCCGAAGGCATATTCCAACCCATGTGAGCGCCCAAAGTTAAATTACCTGGCGGGAACTTCCAGAAGCTCAAACAGAATTTCAAACCCATAACAGAATTGATGCTTCTGGCTCCTGATTGGCTGAACCAGATCAAGCAGTTTTGATTGGCCAGAACAGATCTGGATCCTGGTGCTCGACTCCTATTGGTTGATACACATTTGAGCTGGCTTAGGGAAAACTATAAATAGACGAACCATTTGCCCAATTTGGGTATCCAGATTTTAGAGTTTTCATCTCTGTTTCCCTCATTCCGGTCAGATAGCTTATCTGAACCCCCTGTAATCCCTTCTTTAGTTTACCTTTGAGAGCCATTGTGAGTGATTTGTACTTCCAAGTTCGGATTCAAGATCAGAAGTCCGAGGGCTCTCTGAGAAGCTCGATCAAGTCTGAGGGCTCTCTAAGAAGCCGTGCTCAGAATTGTAATTTTGGATTTTAAAGGTTGCGATAATTTGTGTCTTCTCCATTGGAGTCATGTCGAGGGTTACGAATGTTCACCTTAGTGCATTAGACTTCTTTAGATTCACTCATCCGCATGCAACTTCCCTTAATTCATCACCCCTATGCGAATTAGGGTTGGTAACCTAATTCTAGCAAAGATTTACAAAGGATGTTCATGTTCAACTAAAGAATAGGCCACGACTAATGATGGATCTGCGACCATTTAAGTGGACAGATCACACCCATAAGTCTAAACCTATTCCTTAATTCGGATTTATTTCTCTTACATCTGTCTTTGGTAGCGGATGAAGATTGAATCTGCTACTGATTCTCCATTAAAATTGAGGCTAAAGTACATGAAGCTATTATTTCTGCATTTGTCTTATTTTAAACATCTCCCCAACTCGGATCTGGATCATGTAGTTAGTTCTTTTCTTTATTTGCTTATAGTTAAATGTGACACAATCCAACACTCTCTTTTATCTATTCTTGTTTTTAGATAATTATAGAGCCAGATCTGGTAGCACAGATCTGGAGGTTTATCTCTCAGTTTAGACAAACTTCTCTGTGGACGATCTTGAAATACTTACTTTTAAAACTTGCTACAATTGGCCCTGATCTTGCAGGCCAGTGTTAGCCCCAATGTGCTGATATCCCTTTCATAAGTTAACATCCATATAACCTAGCATTCTTTAATTCTTTAATTTTTGATTCATAATGCACACATTTATGGCACACTTGGAGCGACAACAGCTGTTGTGGGAGCAAGATCAACTGATTGGGCTGTGGGGCAGGCAATGGTACATATCCTTGGTTGAACTGATGCTGAGGTCTGTATGGAGCTGCCAACTGCTGCTGTCTTGTCTCCACCTCAGATTTGGGTGGTTTCTCCATGTGTACCCAGCAGGTTGCTGCCCATATGCTTGGGCAGCATTGGCATGCTTCATAACTAAATCAGGAAATTGGTTGGCTGATGGTCATTCTTACAGTGAATGTGTGGGAGATTGGCATATCAGACATGCCTCTTCCACTTGTGTAGCCATCCTAGGCTGCATCACATTCATCAATTTATCAAACTTTAAACTCAAATTGTTCACCTTCCATTCCAATTCACTCTACACCTTAACCTCATACATTCCACCTCTAGGAGTGGATTCTTTCACCAACTTATCTGGGGTCCGGCTGTCATTGCGAGACAGTGACTCTTGCTGCATAGAATTCTCACCAATAATGTCAAACAACTCTCATGCCTCATCAGATGTCTTGTGGAGGTAACTATCCCCACATGAGGCATCCACCATGTCCCTACTCTTAAAATTAATTCCTTGGTAAAATACTTGCACAAGTTGTCACTGTAGAATTTGGTGGTGGAGGCATTGTTTTAACATTTCTTAAAACTTCTCCCATGCCTCATAAAAATCTTCAGTTGAGGACTGAGTAAATGACAATATGTTTGTCCTCATCTGACTAGTTTTATTCATGAGAAAGAATTTAGCCAAAAATTGGCTTTGGAGGTCACTCCACGTCTGGATGCTATTGGCTAGGAGCTTAGAGAGCCACGTGTTGGATTTATCCTTTAGGGAAAAAGGAAAAAGTCTAAGTTTAGTCGCTTCAGGTCCCAGGCCTACAATGTTAAATGTGGTGCAAAGTGTCAAGAATTAATCAATGTGCTTATAAGAATCTTCCTTACTGAGTCCATGAAAAGATGGCAGCATGTTAATGGTGGAGGATTTGATTTCATAATTTTCCTCAACTTAAGGGAATTATATGCAAAAGGGAGATGTGTAATCCCCATGTGCATTATATTCCTTCAAAGTCCTTTACCTCTCAAACATTACAGCTGGCTCAGTTTCAACAGTATGGGTTGGTGTGATGTTTTTTAGTCTAAGGACCCTTTCAACCTCAGGATTTGGAAGTTTCAATTCAAGGTTGAGGGACCTTCTACCAAGCATACACACACAGAGCAGCAGGTAAAGAAAATGCTCACAGCACACAAAAAATTTGCAAATAAAATTTACAACTAAGCCGATCTACAACTAAACTAATGACAGGGAATTCAACACAAATGGACTGAGATTTAGGGTAAAAGAAGTGCAAGCAAAGCTAGCTAAACTCCAACTCTAGCTTTTCCCTATTGCTGTTGTCCAATTCTATAAAAATTTTATAAAAATCAGTAGTACTTTTTATTCTATTTAAGGCACAGCTACAAAGAAATTTTTAGACTAAAATATAATACAACTCAGGTCTACTAAAAAGATCAATATCTCGGCAGCGGCGCCAAAAACTTGTTAGTTTACTTCAGGTGCTGTCTTGTTATTAGTGAGAAAACGGTGGTGAAGAAATATAAATCAAAAAGTGAAGAAATAAAAATTAGTTAAAACAGCAAGTCTAAAATACACAGCCTGCATGATACAGGGCTATTGTAGCAAGTTTTGAGTAAGTAAGAGTTTGTCCCACAGAGAAATTGATCTAGAACCCAAAATGGGTTATGTTAGTAGGCCTCCAGATCTGGCTACAAATCTGACAATCTTAGAAAAAGGGAGTTGGGTGTCACAACTAAACTAAACTATCACTAAAATAAGAGAAATAAAGTATAGTCCTATCCTAAAGAAATGGTTATGAAGAAGGTGGTGATGGTGTGTATTAAAATAAAGGTAAAATGATGGGAAGTAGGCAATTAAGCTAAGGTTAATACAGTTATGTAACTCAAGTTTAGGGTTGTCTCTGCAACAGTCCTTCAGATGGCTACAAGCATATCTACAAGGAAGAAGTATCTAACTTAACTCTTATGGTTTGACCTAATTTCTTAAGGTTATAACCTGTCAACTTCAATAGTCAGGCTATCCAATAGAGAGGATCAAACCACATGAATTAAATCAGAAAATCAATCTAATCCACTAGAATAGACTAATCTTAAGGCTATAATCTATCCACTTAAATGGTCACAGATTATCCAATAGATGTCCTCCATCCCATGGCTCAGATCAAATCATGAAAATCATTGCAGACACCATGTATGCCAGGCTACAAGCTCAAGCACCCATGAGAACAAATAGTTCTTAAAGAATCAGTGGAAATTACAACAGTTCAAAAGCTATTTGGAGACTTAAATGCTGCTGATCATTGCTACTAGAGGCTTGCAATGACTCAGCTCATAAGCCTGCAATCTCTATAGAGAAGTCAGATCTAATATCTGATGTTGGTTAAGTACAACAGAGAGGAGTTTGTTCCTGCAACAACCTCTCACAAGGCTACAAGCTCAGGTGCAGATGAAAAGAATCCTTCTCAGATCTGTGGTTTGGAATCACCCTAGGGCTATAATCTCTCCACTTAAATGGTCACAGGCTATCCACAGAGGTTATCCACACCACAGAGGGTTGAGATGGAACATGTAAATTGCTGCTGCCACCATGGTCCCAGGGCTACAAGCTCAAGCTCCCATGGGCATTTCAAATCAGCTTAAATCCTAAATATATGACATAGATTGATTAAAACTATGGACAGATAGGAAAATAACCAATTGAATAAACACTAAAATAGACATTCATTGATTAAACCAATACTTACAATGATATGCCCTCAAGGCAGCTACCTTGTGCATAACAGCTCTCACAAAATTTCAAAGGTTATAAGACCCATTACAAAAGCTAAATAAAACTAAACCTAATTGCTTACAGAGGATATAGCCAGCAAGTGTTGGGCTAAGAGAGAAGAAAAAAAATATAAACAGAGGTGATCAAACCCTAACCCTAATCTACTCGAGCTCACAATTGACTGAGGTTAAATGAGAGATATTTTTCTAAGTTACATTTACAGCTTATATACTCAGTCCATAATGCCTTGGCCAAAAGAAGATTAAACCCTAATTTTCTAGCAAATGTGACTTTATTATAACACTTGGATGCCTTGAGATGTGGGCATCGAGATCAATGCCTCGAGATGTGTGCCCTGGACCTGTGGAAATCCCCAAAAGGTCCCTAGATATGAAATGAGAAGTGGAGAACCCAAGCTTCACGCGGCTGACTCTAGTTCATTAATTCAGTCGCACAGATAGCACAGTGTTCGCGAGGTCAGACTTGGCTTGGAAGGTTTATCACTCACGTAGAATTGGTCGCAGCTACTTTAGCTTTTAATGCAGTCGCGAGGAAGAGTTTGCATTATTTTGGCTCTGCTCGCACAATAGAGCTTCAGGTACTTCCTGTCGTGAGGGTCTCGCGTGGAAGACTTTCAATCTCGCTCGGCTCCTTGTAAATTGGGTAGCACAGCTCGTGCAGAAGGCTTTAGGCATTTATGCACTCAAGAGCTATACAAGGGAATTTATAGAGTTCTCTCTCCTCTTGAACTATGTGAGAGCTGCGCAAGCTTTCTTGAATTCTTTAATGCAAATTGATCTTGCGTGACTACGCGCGCGGCTATGTGGGGCTTGATCCTCGCGAGGGCATTGCGAGTTAGATTTCTTAAGGTTGTAGTGCACGAGAACTTCGTGAAGACTTTGAGTGTTGGAAGCATAAGAAGTGCGCGACAGCTACGCGAAGTAACTCACTGAGCGCGTGAGTTCCTCGCGAGTTCCTTTGTGCTGCATATATCAGCTATGCGAGGAGGCTTTATCAGACTTAAGCAAATAAGAAGGCACACTTGTGATCATGAGATTACACTTATGCTTCTCTCATCGCATGCAATCTCTCCACTCACATCCATACTTCTCTCTTTTTGGGCACCAAAGGCATACACTTTGTATTAAGCTGCACAATTATTACTAACTATAATATAAGCTAAACAAAGAGTTATTAGTCAGCTTCAAGGTGTAGCAAAGGCTAGGTTAAGAGGTGAAAAGTGATACTTGTCAGTGAATAAAACTCACTCATGGGTCATCACATACGCATACTGATCTAATCAAAATCTGAAATTGTACAATGCACTGCACTTGTATGTGTCCTAATTGACTTACGCGGTCTTCTAAATTTTGGGGATATTACATTCTCCCCACCTTAGAAAATTTTCGTTCTTGAAAATTGATTGAATTGCTTGGTCCTGCACATGCATTTCTCAACATGTACTTTTAAACATAAGAACACATACATCATTCGTGATCCTAAAGGTACACCGAGTAAAGAACTCAATTGCTCACTCCCTGGATGCACACACACATATTCACTATCTGTGGAAATAGCCAGAGCTACACTTCCACAATCCGTACATGCTCTCCCCCATAGTCCACACATCTACAGAAGCCATACTTGACACAATCATACACATACCTGCATGAAAACGACATCTAAAATCCACACAGAACTTGCATGAACAATTTACAAATGATACCTTTACACATCCATAACAGAAGCGAAAGGAGAATTGAACCACATATCCAATTCAACAATTGGTGAAAAGTGACCCACAACTGTACCTACACCAAATTTACAATGTAATCATATACACATTCACAATTTCCACATCTCGACACATCCCAAATAGTTACGACGACATACACAACCTGCATGAAAACCGCTCACAATCCATACTTCTATACATTCACAAACTCAAGAAATTTTGCCACGTACTTAATACACACATCCAGAAAATAACTGGAATACAATTGGACCACACATCCAATTTACACATGGTCAAATTTGACCACACCACGATACCTACGTGAAAACTCATAACGAATAGATCCAAGTATGAAATCTCCAAGTGAAATACTCAAGTGCAATATCCACCCAATCTTCAACATGCATAAGCACGCTAAATCAAAATTTATAAGGGCATTAGCACGCTACATCCAAAACATTTGTATATAAAATTGTTGAAAAGCTACACAATCAGATTCACATCCAAAATTTAATAATTCACACCTGTAGGTGCCAAATCAAAAACACAGTCATTGATATTCCAAAATTTCACATCATGCACAATGTCTATCATCAACCAAGCAATTATACACAATAATTATAAGACAATTCACAAGAAAAAAATTCCATTCACAATCAAAATTTTCATCAGTTAAACCTATTATCCTTTCATATGTGACAGCCATGTCACAATAGTTTGAGATCTCCCAGAACAAAATTTAACTATTTACATGTGGCACCCATGCCACCATAGTTTTAATACGCAACACTATTCAAAATAAAACAAAATCAACACATTACTTCCTCAAAATGATGAACACATTGATATTCCCAAAAATAATCTCCATAGGCACATACCATAGCTAATTCTCAGCACCACTCATCTGGGTATCCTCCTCATCGCCCACACCACCTGCTCCAGATCCAAAAGCACCAGAAGTAGAAGCTCGGGCCATGGTCATACGTTGCATGTTGTCAGTAGGGTACATGTAACGCATAGCCTCCGCGTGCAAGGCCTCATGGTAGTTGAGTTGGCTCTTTAGATCATCATTTTTTCGCATGATGTTGGTGAGCGCTTGGTCCTGTAGGCTCATCCGATGAAGCAACTCTGTGTAGAAGTGCTCATCGGGCTGTGGAGGGGCCTACTGTGGTGGTATAGGAGGCTGAGCTACCTGCTCGGGTTCTAGTGGAGGGGGTTGTTGCTGTTCATGTTGTTGTTCCTGTTCTTGTTGTGCACGTTGCACAATTTCATTCTCTTCTCCGTCTAACACTTGTTTGAAGGCTGGTGTAGCTTTGGTTCAGGTCCTTAACCCGATATATTTTAACATTGTCACTGAATAAGGGCTCATATGGGTGAACCCTATAACTATCGGCATCACCAGAGGGCTTGTACTCATCGATCATCCTTGATATCAACCGAGCATAGGGTAATCGATTGATCACCGTGGGAACTGCTCCAGGTCGAGTACGCTCACGAGCATATTTCATTCCTTCTCTCACCAAGGCAGGTGTGTTAAACCACCAATTTCGGTGAGCCGCAAAAAGAGCTTGTAGGAACGGGTCTCGCCATTCTTGCTCATGGCCCAAAGGATATAGGTTCTTCCTAATAATTATGTCTAAAAGCCACATGTGCTCAGGAAAATGGGCCCTCATAATCGATTTTCCGGTTCCGGTCTCTCCATTGGTCATGTGGGCCGCAAGGTAAAAATTTACTATCTCACGGATTGGGGACTTTGCACCCCCATCCTCCAAATATTCCCATGAGCAATTCATTGCTCTACCAATATCCTTTTGGTCAAAAATTAGAGTTTTCTCGTCAATGGTGACAATTATCTTAGTGTTGGTGGGGTCGGTTCGTAGGGTTTGGTAAAATAATTTAACCAAACGCAAGTAATAGCTATCATAAAATCGTCGTAGAATTGATAGCATCCCAGTAGAGGCAAGATAATCGTGGGTCCACTCCGTGGCCGGTTGGTCCTTGAAAATGTCCTTATGAATCGACCATTCCGTTTCAAACACCTTGGCCTCCCACCATTCGGTGGGTTGAACACGAGTGTTGGGTGAAGGATCCACCTTGGCTCACTTTGAACTCGGAGGTTTAATGGCCAATTTCTTCCTAGGCTTTGGTGATTTTGATGCCATTCTAGGGTTTGCTATGAAATGAAAGAATTTAACTTCCAAAATTTGTAAAACTAACGTTCTTCGCGAATAATATGCAAAGAATGTTGTTTGCCGATTCTGACGGCACGATCGATTTGAACGAAAATCCGACGGATTACACGAAGAAAGCAGAAGAAATCCTAAAAGCCCTCTTTCGTTTCACGCGAAATGGCTAAGAAAAGGGCTTAAAATCCTTTTATTTCCCGATTCTCGCGCGCGCGACTTCTAAGGCTCAGGCACGCGAGCTCTCAGTCCTTCACTGGAAATCGAGTCCCTAAATTTTTTTTTTCTTTCTAAGTGACTCGCGGAAGCGAGTTTGGGACCTCGGGCATGCGAGTCTCAGTCACTCTAAGGGAATTGAATTCCCTTCTCATTCTTACTTTCCTGAGTGCCTAGCGCGAGCAAGTACTAAAACTCAAGCGCGCGAGAACACAAATATCTTATTTTGTGCCATTTCATGTTTTGCTTTTCATTCCTCTTACTTTCAACTTCTTTTGTACGATGTTTGAGGCACCATTTAGCATCAAGATTCATACCTGAAAATGCTCATATTCAAGATAATTCACCGCACTTATTTACAACGATTTCTCACCAATTTAACTCCATTTCACAAGCAAATTTGGATTTAAATTTCTATTACAAGACTTGAAATTTCATACGGTCTACTCAAACAACTGCGAACACGCGTCACGTACATCCGACTCGCGTTCTCATGTAGCTTATTCCAGTGAATGGTTCCACCATCTGACGAGCACTAATGGAATCCTTTTAGTGGGTAGTACCTGTTCTTTCCGATCATAAATTTGCACTGACTCCTCTCGAATTGTCTAAGTCTTCCTAAATTTCGATCGATTGACAATCTAAGACGTGAGTTGGATCCTCTACGTAATGTCTCAACATCGATACATGAAACACATTGTGCATGCTTGAGAGTTGCGGTGGTAGTGCAACCCGATAAGCAACCTCTCCAACATGTCCCAAAACTTCAATATATTAAAATAAAAATTGGGTTTTAAAAAAAAATCATTGGGCACCGAAATTTCGAGATTTCGGCCGAAAATCTCGGACGAAATTTTAGCCAAAATCTTGTGGGCCAGGCTGAAATTTCGATGCTCATATTTTATTTTATTTTTGCTTTAAAACCCAAAATTATCGGCCTTCAAAATATCGACCGATAATTTGAAGTTATCGGCCGATAATTTGCTAATCACCAAATTATAGGCCGAAAATTTGAAAGCCGCGATTTTTAATCGAAAATTTTAGGATTTCATTTCGATGGGATTCGAAACCGATGTGTTTCGGCTTTGTCGTTTGGGATCAAGGTGTCAAACTCAGTATTAGTATCGGGTATCGGTCCATGGAGAACCGATACGAATCGGCCAATTCATATTGGCCGATACAGATACGTATCAGCCCTTTTTAAAAGAAAAAAAAAACACAAGGTTTCGGCGCAAACCAATACATATCGCCTGATACGGGTCCGTATCAAGTGATACCGATACCGAGTTAGAGGGCCGAGAAGAATCAGAATCGATACCTATCGGTTTGCTGAAAAATCGATACATATTCTCGTTATGTATCGTTATCGCCCAAGATGTCATATCTCATAGTATGGATCAAAATTTCGGCCGAAACGCATCGGTTTCAAACCCCACCAAAATTTCAGGATTTTGGCCGAAAATTCCGGATGAAATTTCGGCCGAAATCTTGTGGGCCTGGAAGAAATTTCAGTGCCCATATTTTATTTTTTATGTTTTAAACACCCAAAATTGGCAGCCTTCAAAATATTGGCCAATAATTTGATGATTAGCAAATTATCGATCGATAATTTGAAGGTTGATAATTTTAGGTTTAAAAAAAAAATCATTATGCACCGAAATTTTGGTGAAAATTTTAATTTCGGTTGGGACAAATACGAATCCGCTGATACAGATAAGTATCAGCCATTTAAGAAAAAATATATATATAAGGTCTCGACGCAAACCGATACGTATCGGTAGCAAAGCACTAGCGGCCCAATATAGAGGCACATGCGCCTCTCTACTGGGGTGCCGGCGCTTCGCTACTCAGCCCGTATCTGCCAATACCGATATCGAGTTGGAGGACCAAAAAGTATCAGAACCGATACGTATCACCGTTATGTATCAGTATCGGCCAAGATGTCATACCTTATAACATGAATCAAAATTTCGATTGAAATCATAATATTTCGGTCAAAACGCATTGGTTTCGAACCCCACCGAAATTTCGGGATTTCTCTCGAAAATCCCAAACGAAATGTCGGCCGAAATCTTGTAGGTCAAGCCGAAATTTCGGTGCCCATATATATATCCTTGACGACACAAGGACACCCCCTTTATTTATCTAACAGGGAGTGAGGATCCATAGAACCTAATCAAAGTAAAGGATAAGGATCACGCCGATCCTTGCTTCAAATTTTGATTATCAATAAAATAAAGTAAAATTTTGGTATATAGCTCTGAACAGACTACTGTCTCAGAAATTTCTAATGCTTGTTTTGTTGTTCAGGAAACAGTAAGTTCTTCAAGACCGAATTTTTTAGCATAAACTGGAGGCAGAGCTTTTAAATGTGTTGTGAACCTATTTTGCATTTTTTTTACTATAAATGTCTTGGTATATATTTTAATATTATTTTTATATTAAATGCATTTCTATATATTTTTACAATACCCAAAATTTTTCCAAGATTTATTTGAAATTAATTAACCCAAAATCATCCGAAACGACCCCCCCACACAAATCTTGCCAAACACAAAATTCGTCACTATGATAGCAACTAGAATTGAAGGGAAGATAGTAGATATCTTTTTTTTCTTAACGTCAAAAAACTATACGGGAAAAGGAATGGTACCCACGAAGGTAGCGCCCAAGCGCCATCCATGAGAGCTAGATCACATGCCACATGGCATGTGATCTATAAATAAAAATTCATTTTGGATACTACATCCATAGGGCATGAGATTCGTAAGGAAATTTTAATTTTTATTAGTTTTTTACCATTCAAAGCATTCAAAGTATGGGTCAAGCACAAGGTAACACCCCCTACAACATGCATAAATTTTTTTTCCCAACTTTGACTGCATCTTTAATGGTGGATAAGGGTCATGGTACATGCATATAAAACTGGATCTCAATTCATACTTAGAATCATTTTCTGTCCTTTTTTGTAGTGTGCATTTACAAGACGTGCATTTTTACTAGTAACGGAGTAAACAGAAGTCCCCCTCAAACTCGTCTAATATCATTCAATCCTTAATTAGTAGCTGAAATACAACTCATACAATGAGGAGATCAAGCCCTATTCAGTTGAGTAATCAAAGCATGGCCCACAACACTGCTGGAATGAGGCAATCATCATAAGATGAGAATTGAGAGCCAATACCAGCTTTATAATTTGGTTAAATCAACCTAAAACATAAAAATGATTTAAAGAGTAATAATTTATCGCACATTCAATTAGTGAGCAGCGTCAAGGACTTGCTGCTGGTATACGATGTTCTAGGATTCATTTCAGTCTAAATGAGAGGTATGCAATGCATTACGAATTTATCAGAGCTCCAACATAAAGGAAAAAATGCCTCACGCAGCAAAACAATGGAGCCAGTCAGACTTAACTCGCCAACAAACAAGACTGATACAAACTCGTGCTAAGATCAACCTGCAAAATGAAAAACCAAAGGAAACATTATCATCTCAAATATCAATGCCAATAGTTAAGATCAAATTTGAATGACGTGTACGTGTGTATAGATGTTGCTTCAAACACCTCTAGCTTTTACAAGGGCCAAACTGTGCACATGTGTGTATAGATGCCCAGAAGTCTACATGTTTTCCTACGACACATATATATACATCAATGTGAAATATCAATTGGTACCATACCATTTATAACAGCCGATATTTTGAAAGTACCAGCCACTAAAACGGTTAAACCCCCTAAAAGGTTTAATACGGAGTGGGTACCGTCCTTAACTTCCAGTACCAATCTGAGAATTTAAATCTTTGGTCTTCCCCCTGTCCATTGGTTGCTTTACCTTTACCAGGTGGATTTTTCGAACCCCCCCCAACCACCACAAAAATAAAAAACTTCACAGAAAGTCCAATATTTTGATCCTCGATACACATTTAAGGGGTGCAAATTTTAACCCGAACCCGTCCTGAACCGATCCTGATTCGGTTTCAATTTTCGGTGGCGAAAACCAAAAATCGATTAGGTAAGATTAGAAAGCCAAAAAATAGATATAAAATACAAAATACAATAATAATAAAAAAATCCAAAAGAATCTACAAAAAAGGAAATTTTTGGGTTTCAGTTCTGTTTTTGGTTCAAAAAACCAAACCAACACCAAACTGATTTGTTTCAGTTTGGTTTTGGTTCTGGCTGAACCGAACCGAAAATGAAATTTTCAGTTTCGATACCCGAAATTGCACCCTTATACCCAACAAGATGGAGCAAGAATCTACTCAGAGAGAATTCTATACTTTACCTTAACGAAATTTTCGGTTTCAATACCCGAACTTGCACCCTTATACCCAACAAAATGGAGCAAGAATCTACTCAAGAGAGAATTCTATACTTTACCTTCATGAGATGAGCCACTAAACTTTGAGAACAGACTTGTGAACCATGGTTTCTTTGTGAATCTGGTGGCAGCTCTTCTCCACGAGGTCGAGCAGCTTCTCTAAGTTCATTGCCCAAGAGTTGAGAATGTCGTCGTTATCCTTTGCTGCCTGAAAGCAGACTATTCCCATTGGCCTATCAATCTTTGCGACCAGAGACTTGGATACCACCATGTCTGAGAGGTGCTTCTCAGCTTCCTAAATAGAGAGAGAAACCTTAAAACCTCATTGATTGTTTGGAACTTTTTTTGTTTTTATAAGCTGTTTGAAGCTATTCTAAATTGTAAAAAAATTCAAAATTGTCAAAAAATTCAAAAGATGGATCAAATGTTTAATCTATAATTAGATAAGAGAAAGGGTTTAATCTCCTAGTCAAATACCATATAAAACAAACATCTGCAATACCTGACCAAAAATTTGGAAGTCTCTCCAAGAGATTAATCTTGTGTGTTCAACATGGTATTTTCAAATAAGTACAGGATCATGCCTATATTTCATCAATCAGGACAAGACTCACACTGAGTTACAACAAAAACAGAGCTCATTCGGACCTTTCAATGCTATGGAAGCACTTGCTACCGTAAATACCTGATTTGTAATTCAATTCATGCTTCAGAATTAGAAATTAGAAACTCAAATCGGTATCAAGAGAAAATAAAAGTCAGAATGTGCAATCCTGCAATAATTAATTAACCAGTTCACTCGAATGAATTTGGGGGTCTGTGAATGTGGTAACTATGCTTTTTTATGAACTGACATGAAATGGGGTTGAAAGAGGCCCGGCATTGCTACATGTTTTGGCTTGGGTACTAAACCTTTCTCGCCCAGCTTGGCACACCAAGCCTGGCCAGTTTCAGCATAAACGAGCTGGGTCCAGGCTTGATTTCTATGCTTAAATAGAAAAACAGCAAGACTTGGGCTTGGATTTTTGGCTAAATAAAGGTCTGGCCATTTTGCACATATATCTGTGAAAAATCCTAAAAGTTAACATTTGATAAGGTGATATTATGGTATTAAAATTACATTTTTGTATGAATGCTCATAAATATACATAAAGGCATACCTAGAAATAAACAATTGGCTACTAGATTAGTTTTAGAACAGTGAGGAATATTTCAACCCAGCCCTTGATACTAAGGTATTAGCACACCCCTTAAATAAGTATTAGCTAAGGTGTGTGTTTGTTACAAAGGCTAAGCACTATTAGGACCATAACTAGCAAGCACTTGATACCAAGTATGAAATGCTATCCTGGTTAGAAGTAACACTAGTAGGTAGGGCGGCATGCTACAACATGTACTGTTGGTGTGCATATATCATAGTTGGGTTTGCCATTGGAATATTTTATCACTTAATATAAATGCTAGTGAGGATCCCTTTCTCACTATGCCGCCTCATTATTTCTTTCTATCTCTCTTCTCTCCCTCTCTTCTTTCTCTTCTAAACCCTAAAACTTAATACCACCGTACAAACCCTAATACCACAAGTGTTTCCATCAAGCTAAAAACCTTATGTTTCTTCTTGGTATCAGAGCCAAACCGAACGATTGCCACCTCACCAACCCAGCTAGCATCAGCATGAAGTTCAAATCTGTTGACCGTTTTTTTCTGTACGGGAAGAACAGGGTTTTGATTGCAATTTCTCCCTGATTATTTTCTTCTCTTGAAGCATCTTCAGCAGAGATCTCTAAATTCTATTTTCGAAGGGTTCTTTGGTGAAATTTTATGTTCTTCTTTTCTTCTCAGATCTGTATATCTTCTTTTTTATAACCTGGGTATCCGGACCTCCCCGCCTAATCCCAGGGGCACATGTGCACCCCAAGTTAGCACATGCCAGGTCGGCACGGGTTATAAACCCCTAGGGTAGCCTCAAGGGGGGAGGGGATTCGAACTCAGGTCTCCTGCTTTTGGAGGCAGGTACCTGGCCAGCTTGCCTAACCCTTGAGGTTTAGATCTGTATAGCTGAGACCTTCAAAGCCTGCTGATCCACTTAGAGGTACTAGTATGTTTCAATTTTAGTGCTTTAACCATTTGGAAGTGGGTTTTTGATGAACTGATGTGATTCGATCGAGATTGGATGAGTTATGTTACTGTTCTTCGCCATTTCCTTGCTTATTTGGCCTTTTAATCGAGATTGGACGAGCTAAGTATTGTATTAGTTGCTACGGAATATTAGGATGTGAATGCTGCTGGAAATTGCACAGAAAGTGCCTGTAGAAAGTGCTCTGTATTTGTCGTTGCTGAACATTGTCGTGTGACTGTTGTTGGAAAGTGCACAGAAAGTGCTTGTAGAAATGCTTCTTTGGTGTTATTCTTCATTCTTAATGTCATAAGAAGTGCCTCATTTTTGTTTACTTTTCTTTTTTAACAAACGGATTGTTATTCTTCATTCTCTCAGTGAAAAATAAAAGCGCCTCACTTTTTTATATTTGAGCAATTTTTTAGATCAAGTAGCTGGAAGGCATTGCCACTGGTTCTTTTCATTGCAGCCCCTTATTATTTGAAGGTTCTTATGTCTGAAGATTACAATTGAGAAGCAAAATTTGTAAGGAAAGTGTTTGTGAGAAGGTGTATTTGGAGCTGATTTGGGTTGCTTTTGTGGCTGCTTTTTAATGAAATGTGTGGCTGTTTGCAAAATCTGCTGTATGTACCAGCTGGGGTTCAAAAGTAACAGCCTATGCGGCACCTAGTGAGGATCAATTGGTTAACTTGTATTTGTGGCTGCATTGCTTATGACAGATTTTTGTAGCCTCTAGTGAGGACTTGCTGATTTGTTTGAGGACTGTTTTGTACCTATCGTTTTTTCTTCTCGCGAGGACCATGCCTTCTTCTTTGGGTTTGCAGGCTCACATATCCACCACTGTGTCTCGAGATTTGCATGCTTCTTCAGCCACATCACAGAGAGTCACTTCAGTCTTAGCTGCTACCTCTTCATCTACTTCACATTGGGAAATTGACTCCGGTACCACTGATTATAAGACCGGAGAAACTCAGGGATACTCATCTTATTCTCCTCCATCAACTTCCCAGTTTCAATTGGCTGATGGTTCTCACTCCAGTCGTAGGAGTTGGAACCATTCCCGTATCATCCTCTCTATCTTTATCCAATGTTGTTCATGTTCCCCACCTTTCTACTCAATTATTATTTGTTTGTAGTCTTGTCAAAAGTTTAAATTGCTCCATTATACCTTATCCATCTCATTGTCTTGTTTAGGATCTGAGCACTAAGAGGACAATTGGTAAGGTGACGGGGAATTCAGATCCGCATGTTTGGACCGTGGCCGAGACAATCGAAGGAAATCAGCAAGAAAGAAATGGACCCATAAATGGGCTTTCAAACGGTCCGCGAATAAGACGAAAATCAGAGAATTTCGATCGAACGATTTTCAATTTCGATCGAACGAAATTCAATTTCGATCGAACGATTTTCAATTTCGATCGATCGAAATCGCGCCGAGCAGTTTTAGTTGCTTTAAACTTCTAAATTCGAACTTTAGTTTTAAGGGTATATTTGTCTTTTAGTTAATATTCGTTTTATGGTTTTCTTAGCCTATATAAAAGCATTGTAAACACTTTATTGGGAGTTGATTATTGATATTGAATGAAAGAGAGTTGCTTTTGTGCAAACCCGAGAGAGCTTGTGAAAAGTTTTCAATCGAGGGAGTGAATCCTTCAAACCCTGAGGAGTGAGCAATCGTTTCTCGTGCGACTTGGTGAGAACCCGACGTACAGGCGTAGTATGAAGCTTCGGAAAACCCGTTGGCGTGAAGCCAACAAGCCTCTTTGGAGCGAATCCGAAGATTTCTACCTTATTCTTCTTTTTATTTTTTTTTAATGAAAGGTTTGAATACCCTAAACCCCCTTCTGCGCGGGATTTTGCTATTTTAGGGTTAGCAAGCGATTTCGTCCCGCATCAGTTTTGGTATCAGAGCACAGTTGTCCATCATGAGTAAAGATCAATTTATCGAAGCCTTGCACAAGTTTAATGGATTCATGATGGCTAGAATGGGATCATTCGTAAATCGGTGAAAGCTCCTTGATTTGTATCAGACGATTGGTGAGATTAGACAAGCTTGGGAGACAGTAAAAACTAGATCGCAGAGTCTGAGGTATTTGAGTTCAACACCTCGATATTGGACAACTTTATATGATCGAGTGTTTACTCTTGAGATTAGACGTGAGTTAACAGCTACGCGTGAGATAGCGGAGGCATTAAACAAGAGTCTCGTTCAAGAATTCATTGACGATTTTCTCTTCAAACTACAAGAGGAAATTATATCGGTAAGACATGAAGCTTTGAAATTTAAGCTTTCAAAACCCGTGTTCGGTAACCTAAAGCCCATTCAAGAAATCAAGCCCGAACCCGTGGTTGTATCTGTATCAGTGGAAGATTCCGAACCTATAGTAAGTCAAAGTACTTCCATGCCTATGGAAGAACCGATGGCGCCCGTTGTTCACGCAGATCCAGTTATCCGCCTTGATCTTGTGCCGAAACAACATCCGATTGACGAGTTCATACAAGTTGCTTAGACCGTGGTAGATCTCGAAATCGTCGAAGAGCCCACGATAGTTGAAGTCCAAGCATCCATGATCGGCCCTACCGAGCCCCCAATCATCGAAGCACAGGCATCTGTGATCGTCCCTACCGAGTCTGAGACCATTCAAAAGTTCGAGATCCAAGGAGAACAAACATATTTGATACCGCTTATTGATGTCGACCAAAGTTCGAGGTCGAATTTTTCAAAGTCGAGGAGATTGACGAGGAATTCAGATTCGCATGTTTGGACCGTGGCCGAGACAATCGAAGGAAATCAGCAAGGAAGAAATGGACCCATAAATGGGCTTTCAAACGGCCCGCAAATAAGACGAAAATCTGCTAATTTCGATCGAACGATTTTCAATTTTGATCGATCGAAATTGCGATCGAACGAAATTCAATTTCGATCGAACGATTTTCGATTTCGATCGAAATCGCACCAAGCAGTTTTAGTTGCTTTAAACTTCTAAATTCAAACTTTAGTTTTAAGGGTATATGTGTCTTTTAGTTAATATTCGTTTTAGGTTTCTTAGCCTATATAAAGGCATTGTGAACACTTTATTGAGAGTTGATTATTGATATTGAATGAAAGAGAGTTGCTTTTGTGTAAACCCCAGAGAGCTTGCGAAAAGTTTTCAATCGAGGGAGTGAATCCTCCAAACCCTGAGGAGTGAGCAATCATTTCTCGTGCGACTTGGTGCGAAACCGACGTACAACCGTGGTGTGAAGCTTCGGTTTTCCGTTGGCGTGAAGCCAACAAGCCTCTTTGGAGCAAATCCAAAGATTTCTACCTTATTCTTCTTTTCATTTTTTTTTAATGAAAGGTTTGAATACCCTAAATCCCCTTCCGCGCGAGATTTTGCTATTTTAGGGTTAGCAAGCGATTTCGTCCCGTGTCATAAGGGCATTGAAAGAGGACTATATTATTTGGATGTTGAACATAAGTGTTCATCCGCTAACGTTGCTGCAAATTCCACTCATGATCTTTCATCTTGTTTCCCTTTGCCTATTACCGTCAGTCATGAAACCATTCCAAACTAGGACATGTCGGACTCCATTCTTTATGTTCTCTGATTCCTTCATTTAAATCTGTTTGTATGAACTCAAAATTTCATTGTGAGATTTGTACTCTTTCTAAGCAAACAATGAATACCTATCCTTCCCCTATGCACATGTGCAGTGCTTCTTGTGAGATGATTCATTCTGACATTTGGGGTCCATCTCTGGTCACCTCTCCTGAAGGATTTTGATATTGTGATGTGCTTATTAATGACTACACCCATGTCAGCCGGGTTTATCTCATGAAATCAAAGGATGAAGTTTTCTCTAAGTTTCAAGAGTTTCATACCATGGTAAAAAATCATTATAATGTTTCTATTAAATGTCTTCGGTCAAATAATGAGGGAGAGTACACCTCCCATTCCTCACTCAATTTCTTCATAACCATGGGATTATTCATTAATTTTTGTGTCCCTATGCTCCAAAAAAAATTGTAGTTGTTGAGCGTAAGCACAGGCATGTAATCGACATTAATTGGACCTTATTGAGGGGTATGCATGTTCCTAAACTGTACTGGTCCATGGCTTTACTCACTGCTTGTTTTTTAATTAACCTGACTCCTTCAAGAATTTTTTAGGGTCATACACCTTTCTCTATCATGTGCCCAAATGAACCCATGTTTCATATTGAACCTCAGGTTTGGGTGCACATGTTTTGTTCAAGACGTTAGTCCTACTTGGGATAAATTAGATGATCAGTCAATAAAGTGTCTTCATTGGTTACTCCAGTGTCTTTAAAGGCTACAGATGTTATGATCCCTAATCTCAAAAATTCCTTACCTCTATGAAGGTTACTTGTTTTAGCATGTCAGCATGTGCCTTATTTTTCCCTTCATTTGTCTAAGTCTACTCTCATGCCTACACCATCCTCTACTCCTCTCCGTCAACCTATTGTTTATGTTCCCCTATTGTCCCATGTTCCTCCCTCCCAACCTCCTATACACCCTATTACATCCCCACCGCCCACTATAACTCCTGTGCAGCAACAGAAACAAAACGTGTTTATGTTCGCGGCCACATAAATGGACCTTCTCGGTCATGCCTCCACCTCAATCTTCTTTGCAAGTAGATCCAATTGAGATCTCCATTTATGTTCCTTCTGCAGACTCTCCTGCTATCAATGTTCCTAGTCCCATCGATACTCTTGATCTTGATATTCCCATTGCTCTTCGGAAGGGTGTTCGCTTGCGGATATACTCAGACATTGTGTGTCCTCATATCTATTGCGGCCAATCAGAATTTGCCCCTTTATCATGTAGATGTAAAAAATGCATTCTTCATCACGATCTCACTGAGGAGATTTATATATGGATCCTCCACCCGGCTTCCTGCTTCAGGCGGAGAGACTATGCAAGCTTAGAAAGTCCATATATGGTTTGAGGCAGCTACCTCGTGCTTGGTTTAAACGTTTCAGTGATGTTGTCATTGTTATGGTACTTCGGAGATGTCATTCAGAGCATACAGGTTTTTATCACTCTAGCCCGTCTGGTCGGATGATCTTACTAGTTTATTCATGATATATTGATGACTTGAGATGATTCCTCGTTTATTTCCCATGTAAAAGAAGAGCTTGGTCGGTTGTTTGAAGTGAAAGACTTAGGTAGACTGAAATACTTTCTTGGCTTGGAAGTTGCTAAATCAAAGAAAGGGACTTTTATTTTTCAAAGGAAATATGCTCTTGATTTCCTACGTGAAAATATGCTCCTTACTTAGCTGCGATTCCTCGAATTTTAAGATACATAAAGTCCTGCCCTGGTCATGGACTGTTGTATCATTCTCATGGCCATCTTCATATTATCTGGATACACTGATGCTGATTCACTGGATCAGTTACTAACCGTCGTTCTACTTCTAGATATTGTGTCTTCCTTGGAAGCAACCTTGAATCTTGGAAAAGTAAGAAATTACCTGTCGTCTCCAATCTAGTGTTGAAGTCGGGTATTGTGCAATAGCTCATGGAGTGTGTGAGTTGTTATGGCTTCGCTCTCTTATGTCTAGCTTGGTTTTCATGTGAGCACTCTCATGCCTATTCATTGCGATAATGAGGCCGCACAAAACATTGTGTCTGATTTTGTGCTCCATGAATGTACAAAGCATATAGAAGTTGACATTCACTTTGTGAGAGAAAAAATCTGGAATAACACGTTTGAACTATCTTGTTCACAACAACTCGCTGATATTTTCACCAAGGCCATACGTCCTGCTCTTCTTCATGATATGTCGGTCAACCTGGGCATTATACTCCAGCTTGAGGGGGATTGTTAGTAATGTAGTGTTGGTGTGTATATCCTAGTTGCGTGTGCCATTGGAATATTTTATCACTTAATATAAATGCTAGTGAGGATCCCTTTCTCACTATGCCTTCTCATTATTTCTCTCTTACTATCCCTCTTCTCTCCCTCTCTTCTTTCTCCTCTAAACCCTAAACCTTAATACCACCATACAAAACCTAATGCCACAAGTGTTGCCATCAACCTAAAACCCTTAAGTTTCTTCTATAAACGAAAAAAGAGAAAATGGAGCAACAGGAATGTGAACCCAAATCAGTTGGGCACTGTATGCAAAATATTTTAAAAAAAAAAACAATAAAATCCAGAGAAGTGACACTGAATTTACAGAGACTCGGACTATTATATTGTCAAGATAAGCATCCACTTATGCTAACTGAGGTGCCAAATCATTGGCCTCTTGTAATACATTCCCATATGCATTTGTCATGGTAGCATGAAGGCGAAAATATCAGCAAGGGGCCAAGGTGAGGCATTTCCATTCAGGGCCCATTTGATCATGTTGTCGTAGTCTCTTCATCAATAATCACCGGGCCAATGGTGATCAATCAAAACCTATTTAAGCCTTATAGAAGCCCCTTAAGTTCTGCCTCGGTGGAGTCTGTCCATATAACCCTGCTCAATTTTAATCAGGAAAAATTGTACCATGCCATTACTAACATTATATCTAATCAGCCCACCAAAGACACCAGGCCAAAGGTTGCGGAAAGGAGCAGCAGTTAAAATCCTATTTAAGAAAGCTGAGGGAGGTTGATTCCCCCTAAGCTTCATGTTTTTATTTGGTAGTGCATGCAAAAGATTCTCGGTCCAATTTCCCCAAAGATAGCCTCCATTGAGGAATTTAAACTAGAGGTAACGCCCAACGGAAAATCCTGTCTTTGATGCCCAGAATAACTGAGATGATAGCCCGCCACTTACTTGTCCAACTTCTCCAAAGATAGCCTCCATTCAGGAATTTAAACTAGGGTCAAAGCCCAATCGAAAATCCTGTCTTTGATGCCCAGAACAATTGAGATAATAGCCAGCCACTAATTTGCCGGTAACATTTTATTAGTCCTCTCCAGCCACGTTCCACAACAAGAATTTGTCTATAAAGACCCAACGGCTCATTGCAGACAGTGAGCTGAGTAGTGTAAGATGTGCAGTGAGCAAACCTTGAGACATGCACAAATTATAAAGAGCATAGAAATTTGTGCATGTCTCAAAATCTGCATCACTTCTTTAAAGGGGCCTAGACCCCAATGCACAAAGAAATAAGTAACTGAAGTGGGGAAACAACAAAAAATTCCGAACAACCCAGTAAAGGGTGCCCACACCTCGTAGCCATCTGACAATGTAGAAGGAGGGGGTTGTCAGCTTCTGCACTTGTTTTGTACAACATGCATCTATTCAAGAGATGGATGCTTCTTCCCCCCCCCCCCCCCCCACCCACACATTAAAGCCAAAATTTCATTAACAGAAACGAGAGTACAGCAGATCAAAGGCAAAACAAGATGTTTTGGTAGAAAAAATCAAAAACAAAAACAAAGAAACCATGAAAGCTGAAAAAATACAATAGAAAAACACAAGCAGTAGCCTAAGCAAGAAGCCAATAAAGCTACAAGCGCATAAGGGAAGACCCTAAGGAGCTCTGATTTGCCCCCATTCTAACAGGATGTCGGGTGCCGACAACACCTCACCCTACCTGAAGATCCAAACATACACCACCAAGAAAGATCCTCAACAATCGCTGGCCGCCAACATAGACGTCCATTATAAATCTGACTCTGGAATTTATTTTCTAGCATTTGTTTGACTCTCTTCCATATTTCCCAAAAGATTGTTGAAGGCAATGCATCCCAAATGGTTCTTACATTCCCCATCAAATGGGCTTGCTGGCGACCAACTAAAAACCAATGCACAATCGTCCACCAAGCATTCGCTGACCCCAAACCATGTCAAGAAGATTCCCCAAAATTCACTTGCAAACAGACATCACAAAAATAAATGCTCAACCGTCTCATCTATGGTTCGAAATTCTGGCCAAAACCAGCGCGTATCGGTTTCGGAGGGGATCAATACCAATGTTGTCAAATGGCTTAAGTGATGCTAAGCGATTTGGCTCAATTTCGCTTAAGCGAATCGCTTAATCGCTTAAGCCATGGCTTAAGCGATTCTTGCATTTAAAAAAGGGGAAAATAGGCATTCTTGTATTCAAGTCTCTAGAAGTATTCAAGTCTCTAGAAGGGGAAAATAGACATTCTTGCATTTAAAAAAGAAGTTTTACATACTAAATTACTAATATTCAAAATTATAACTTTAATTTTGATACGGAGTACCAGCAATGTACTCTACACATTCATTTCTAACCCATTGTGGTACATCTCCATCATCATCATCACTAGCATTGCCGTCATCATCGTAATCATCTCCTTCTTCTACATACTCTTCTTCTTCCTCTGTTTCATCTTCATCCGATCTCACTAGTATGAAATCTATATCATCTGATTGTCTATCATCTTCTTCTATTATTTCATCTTCTTCATCAATATGCATGCCTTGGCTGCTACTACCTCCACCAACAGCTCGCCTCATCCTATCAGTGGGTGCCGGACCAAGAGCCGCTGCTTCAACTTAGGCCCATGTCAAATCTTCCCCATAAAAGACAGGCTCATCTGGAGAATCAACCATCCATGGATGGTCAGCAGGCACATCATCCACAAAGACGGGATCATAGAACCCCGGTTTCTCTCGCCTTGCAAGGAATCGTTCACGCAATTTTTTATTGTACTACACGAACACCAAGTCATTGAGCTTCTTTTGCTCAAGTCGGTTCATTTTCTTTGTGTGGATCTGTTAAACACGAGGAGTAAGACTATTAAAACCTTGCAATTTAATTAAGATATTCATGAATTGACTTTAATTGTTTAAGACTTCAATTACCATCTCAAAAGAACTCCAATTCCACTCACATCCGGAAGCGACACAAGTAAAGCCAAGTATCCTAATGGCCAGTTTTTTCAAAATGGGATCCTTTGTTATCGGATCTACCCCATAAGCTGCCCACCAGTCAGCTGTAAATTAAAGAGAATTATTAAAAGTTAGAACTACTAGAATAGAAATAAAATATATTAATTAGTTTAAACTTTAGAGACTTTTAAAGTTTATACTTTGAATTTTTGTAGTTCTATGTCGGATAACTATGTCCCTTCCAAAAAATCATTCCGCCTTCTTGTAACGGTCTAACTGATGACTTATTCTATCTTGTTCACCTCTATCAGGGACCATCCTTTCTAAGCAGCCAAGAAAGCCAACCATGTGAGTGGCATTCGCATCATCTCGATCCGGGTGTGCAAAGTACACCGCCGGATTAAGAATGAAGGCGGCCGAATATAGTGGAGATGTCATTTGACTTCCCCACCTCTTGTTGATTATATCCAACACAAGTTGATATAATCTTGACTTGAATTGATTATTAGATTTTATTTTTTCTTGGGCACCCTCCATAAAACTATATATATATATCCCATTGGTGGTTTCTCGTCACCATCCACCAATCGCAACACCTCTACGATTGGTTGGGAGTCACGTAGGGTTTGTGCAATACTAGTTCAAAATTGGTTTTGGAGCAATGTTTGTGCAACTTGTTTACCATCGGCTTTCTTTGACCAAGGTCCATTGTTCCAATTGGCCGATGTTGCAAAACTTCTAAGCTCCTTTTTTTCGCATACAAGCTTTGTAAGTTAAAAATGCGGTTGCAAATCGGGTCACGGCGGGACGTAATTAATTACCTCCTATTACTTTGTGCATTCGTTGAAGTAGAAGCGCATGTTTGTACATAAAAACAACTATCCTCCTAGCTTTAACAATTGTTTTAATATGTAGTTTGTCTATATCCTCTAGGATTACGTCTAAACAATGGGCCGCACATGGCGTCCAATATAGTTGCGGTCGCTTCTCCATAAGGAGGCGACCGGCGGCTACGTAGGATGCCTCATTGTCCGTTACAACTTGGACAACGTATTCGAGTCCTATTTCCTCGATGGTCTTATCTAAAAGTGTAAATAAATATTCGGCCGTGTGAGAATGGGCCGATGCATCTACTGATTTTAGGAACATAGTTCCGGTAGGACAATTTACCAAGAAGTTGATCAATGTCCGACCGGTTCTATCCGTCCATCCATCGGCCATCAATGTGCAACCGTATATTTTCCATGCATCCTTGTATTCGGCTAATATATTGTTGGTCACTCTTACCTCTTCTTTGAGACATGTTTCCCGGATTTCATGGTAGGAAGGGGGTTTAAGTCGGGGCCCAAATTGCCCAAGAGCTTCAATCATCACTTTGAAGCTCTTTAACTTAACGGTATTGAAAGCAATGCCGGCTTGGTATAACCACTTAGCCACATTTTGGATTGTGGTGGGTCTATCCTTACCCTTAAATCGGTTCTCTAGTGTTATTTGGGCGGGTTCTTTACCCTCCCTTTGATTAACCACATCCTCCGAATGCGGTCGACACCACCCTTCTAGTGTACCACGACCACGTGGTTTTTTCGATGGTGGTTGTGGAGGTCGTCTACTTTGGGCCGTTGATGGTGTAGATCTATCATCTTCATAATCATCATGATCACCTTCCATATAGCCTTCTAAAACAACATCTTGGTCATGTTTTTTCCTAAAACGCTTGTCCATATACTCCATTATTTTCTTTCGGATTTTCGGAGTAGTCTTTTTACAAGCCCTAGCATTTGCTCCGGCTCCATGAGCAAAATGTTGTTTATAACGGCCTATGCCACCCGTGCTCTCATAATCACACAAGGTACAAATTATGGTTGCTTTCTCGGTTGGACTCTTATACCGTCCAGATTTCCAACCCGGATCATTTGATTTAGGTCTTAGATGATCCGGGGTTGAAGATGTAGACATAATTAATTGGTGAATGATGATAGAAAGTAGAAACTAGGAAAAGAAAATTAGAGATTTAAAATATTTAAAACAAAAATAATAAAACTCAAACCTCCCAAAAGCCGTGCTTGCTTGATCCGGGCCACTTGATTGATAGAAGATTAGAACTATAAGCTTTCTTCACTCTTGAATCTTGATCCTTAATCTTTCCCTTTGAGGCTTTAAACACACTAACACTAATATTACTAAGTTTACAACAATTTAATTCACTAAAAAAAAATTACAAAGCATAAAATAAAATAAAAAACTAGATAGGAAAGATGGGAGGAGATTAGGAGTAAAGAAATGAGATTAGAATGGAAGTTTAAGCTAAAATAGTTGTGTGAAGAATAGAGGACCCAACCCACCTTTTTATAGAGGCAATGGGACCTCAAAAAACAAAAAAAAAATTATTAAAGTGCTCCAACGGTCATAAATATGACCGTTGGAGCATTATGCGATCGCATACTGAGTATGCGATCGCATAAGCCATAAAATATGGCCTATGTGATCGCATAATGCGAAAATCGCATAAGCCATGATGGCTTATGCGATTGCTTATGACAACAGTGATCAATACATTACCAATGTATCGACCCCTCAAATATTGGCAAATTATCATTTGTATTGGATGAGAATTTGATTTTTTTGAAATTATCATCCAATAATTTCAAGGGTGCCACTTAAAGCTGGCAGCCCTATGTTTGCTAAAAAATTGATGTTTCTCACTTTTCCTTGTTACTTTACTCTCCTCTCTTCTAACCCTTCATATATCTTCCATAAATGTTTGTACTTGTAAATTATTTTTTTATTCTCAATTTATAAATTATTAAATTATAGCTAGAAAAACTTACATAAATTTATAACAAAATGTCGAAACTCGAAAGTGTAAAAAATATAGCTGAATGATAAAAACAAATAGCTAAAATATAGCTAAATACACTAAATGTTTTTATAAAAATTACAAACAAAACAAACATAATTTTTTCGATTTTGTACATATTTGTAAGATTGAAAAAAAAAATTGATCATCCTATACATTGATTAATGTATCGACCGGTACATTCAATATATCGGATAATAAGACCAATCCATATCGTTTTGGACCCCGAATGATATGTACCAGAATTTCAGATTTTTGAACCATGGTCCCATCCTCCACACCTCAAAATCTGCACCTGCATTCACTGGGGACATCCGTCCCCCTTTCTACATTGCACACACGTTAAAACCCGGTCCCATGCCGCCACCAAGCAAAAAAATTGAACTTTAATGCCAGTTCCTCCATCAATCTAACCTATCCTCATTCTCCTCATCCCAAAAATTTCTACGCAATTGGATATTCCAAACTGTATTTCCTCCAACCCTTCCCAAACTTCCAACACCAAAGCCTCAGTTTTAACTGCCAAATTAAAAATCTAACCATCTCTCTCTCCCAAAGCGTCTTCTCCATACCACCTATCCTGCAAAAATCTAACTCTATGACTTGAACCACACCGTGAAACTAACATCATCATCGATATTTTTCCTAGTTTTATGTACACCCTTCCACCCACATGATGCTTCTACTTCGCAATTGATCGAGGGCTAATCGTAAACTGCCCATTCAATTGACGCATCCACACTCATTTATTAAGTATGCTAATGGGGCATCCACCATTCCTATCCTAACAAAAAGTGGCACGAACCAATTTCCTCTCCAACAAATCACTACAAAGAAGAATCCCACACCATCCCCATTAGAGAAGAACTGACAAACTGCAACCCCTTGAGACAGCAGACATTGACAAATATTGGGAAACTCAAGTGCAAGGGGGGAGTTCCCACACCAAGAATCCTCTTAAAACAAGGCACAATCAAACTTAACTGCAGGAGGGTAATTCTCGCACCAACAATCCTCCCAAAATACAGTACAACGACCATCCCCAACCCAAAATATACTACACGAGGAAACCGTCTCCCATACACAAACTGCTTTCTCTCGAACAAATAATAATAGTAATTATTATTATTATTATTATTATTAAATAAAAAACTAATTAAATTCATATTTCGCCACTAAAACTAGGAACCAATGGGGCCATTTCCTCTTCCTCCACCATTTTCCAAGAAGTGTCACATTCTACTTTTTTTTTTGAGTCGCGTAGTTCCAAACTGTCATTATTCTCTGGAGCTGCACCACATTTTAATACACAAGATGAAACTTTTTACCATACTCCCCTCACTCCATTAAAAATCACTTCCCAATCTTCAAGGTAAGATAGGAAACTAGCCACACATTGGATTGTTGACATAACGAAGATCGATAGGTTAGAAAGAACTGTCTTGTTGACCCCAGCCCGACTTCCGAATGAAAGAAAACTATTTTTCCAAGTAGCAATTTTTCTTTCCAAAATGTTCTATAATCGAATCCATAGTCTTTTGGATGGTTTCCAACACAATGAGTAAGACAAAGCTACATCGACGCAAGCAATCCATCTGCACCCAAAGTAATTAGCATCTCTACTGAGCATTCATTCCTCATCCAACTATCAAGTTTCAACCCTTACGACATTCAATTTTTTCATCGAACCCACTTTATTGCATTGTAACACTCCTTTTACATTATCAAATTCCTTAATTGAAACCCAACAAAAGAGAAGAGAGTCATCGGCATAGTGGAGATGTGACAACGAAGGCCCATTCACCATCTTAAAACCTACAATCAACGGAAGGGATAGTGCCCAATTAAAAAAGAGAAATTAGCGCGTATCCCATATCAACAGGATAAAAAAGAGCAACAAATCACCTCAGCACAAACCCCTTGAGCAATTGGAGAAGTTGGCAGCCACATCAATTAACCAAGAGAGAGAAACAACCACGGAGTAATAAGATCATATCCAATTCCTTCATCAAGTGACGAAACTCAATTCAACCATCATATGGTCTAAGAAGCCCCAATCTACCAAATCCATAGGCTTTCCTCATGTCAATCTTACAAATAATGTCAGGGTACCCATTTGATGTCTAGAAACAAACCATTCATGAGTGATCGTAGCCACAACAAAAATTTATCGGCCATAACGCGCCTCGGTTATTCATGAAAGGTTTCAAATGATTGGATAGGACTTTGGCCAAGATTTTTTTTAGACACTCCTAAGCAAGTTGATACATATAAAATCCTTAAGCCCTTCAGCTTCATTCTCTTTTGGAAGTAGAGAAAAAAAAGAGGAATTTAAAACTTTCCCAACAAAAACATTCGCATGGAACTCATCTTATACTTCCATCAATCATACCATTAGCAACTCCCAAAGATGCATGTAAGAAGCCAGAAGGAAACCTTCAGGGCCTGGAGACCGATTACCACTCAGATCAAAGATTACCTTTCAAGCCTCCTCAACCTTAAACATGGTCTCCAATTCATCCCTGTCGAAATCCCCAATTAAATCGAACTCCAAGCCCTCGAATGTAAGTAATTTCCAAGCCACTGCCTTGTAAAAGTGTTTGTAGAAATAATGAGTTTTTCCCGAGTTTCATATTTGTTCTTGACCAGGAAGACATCAACAATCAGTGTTGGATGGTATTGCATCTTCAGCGAGCTTTGGTCATATCATGGAAAACTATGCATTTTATCCCCATCTTTAAGCCACTGAATTCTCCTCATCATCAATGACCATAGTTAATAAAATATAGTTATATTATGTAAACCCTTTTAATATATGTATGTTATATGCGATACCATGTACAATAGTTATTTTATCGGTCATTATAATCGTACTAAATTATACACCAAATCTTTTAAAAGCCTATAAGTATCTTAGTTGGCTTTACTTTTTAGTTTCCTCCTGTTGCGGACAAAATCACACGTCCAGAACTTTTTGCTTCCCATGTCTAACTTTTTGCTGCCATGTCTGGATCTCTGGACACCCATCAGAGTCAGACTCCAGCTTCCATGTCCATGCAATATTGACAAACAGAACAAAGAAACATAAAAGAGACTGTATTTCATCTTTCATATCACCTACAAAATTCAGCAAGAACAAAAGACACACCTCCATCTCTCACATGGTAACAGTGCAAACTGCTTATGCCATAAGCAAATGCTAATGGATGGATGTAACTTCTTGCATAAATATGACTCACATAACAACCTGCCTCAATAAAATGGGACAAAGTACCTTAAATGATCAAATGGAGAATTCAGAATACCCTCAAAAGGTATATAAGCCCCACATGACCACATGAGATCTCATAAGTGTCCAGACATTTGTCCACCCATGAGGGCCCAAGTCCTCTATAAAAGGAAGGTAATTGTGTGTGCATGTGAGTGTGTTGTTGTTGGTGTGTGTTTTGCAGGGGGAGGGATGCCCTTTGCTCCCACTCATCTTTTTGAAGGGATTGAATGGGGACCATGGGGCCCAATGGCTGATTGAAGGTGCTACAAAGAAAGGCCTGGGATGCCATCCTGATATATACTGGATCAGGCATTGGCATAAATTTCAGTATGCAAAACTCTAGGAAAGCTGTAGCTAAACAATTATGGCTTTGATCTTCCAAAGCTTCCAATATCAATATCTAACTTAATAATGTCTTCTTTCTTATAGATGTCTTCAAATTGTAACCCATTCCTGACAATGTGAACAGGAAATAAAATCTAGAAAGTAAACATGAAGCCTCAAATTTGAGAGGAGGCATAGATAGAGTAAAGAATTATAATAAATACGTAAGAATCATAATCATCAAAGCAGAAGTAGCAAACCTGTAAACTGAGACACAACAGCTCTGCAATTCTCTTTAAGGTGATCCTTGAATAATATTTTGACACCACCAAAATGTTCTGGAACCATAACAAGTTTTACAAAATGAACATATCTGTGAATAATTTTAAATAAAAATTGGGGTAGGTAACTTCAAGTGCATGAAATATGGAAACAATTACATGTTCAATAATTCTTTGTTTTAAATCTTCCGCTGCTTTATCACCCAAAGAGCCTCCAAGCATGCTCTTCTCATTCTCAAAATCATTTATATATGCTTCCCAAAATGCTGTCCATTGAATCACCTCCATTGTAATAATCTGCTTTAATAGCAAACTGAGACAGTGCACCCAGCCGACAAAGGAATAAACATGGACAGGCATTGAAAACTCTTAGGGGGCATATACTTGGATAATTAAGATATAAAAGCAGGAATATTTATGACGAAAGACCATAATACCAGAGAACACCTACCGAAAATTCATTATTTCAGAGAGATTCTTATCTTCCAAAGTCGAGTTAAGAAGGCTCGACTGCATAGGATCATGTGGCGCCAACACTAAATACCAGCATATTTTCCTCAGAACCTATAAGTCAAATATCTCATCAGACAAATTTTAAAGATTGCAGGAAAAAAGAAAAAAAGGAAGAATATGAAATTTGCAATTACCGGTGTCCACTGTGTTGGATCATCTTTCACAGATGGGATCTCATATATTGCCTTGTAGCTACGGCATATTTCCAAGTAATCATTGTTATGAGAATGATACCTAACACCAGGGAAAACAGCTATAATTAAGTAGTTGTTCATTCCGTGTATGTAAAATGTTCAAATAAAAAACACAAAATCTAAATCTGCTCCATATTTCCTTTGAAATCACATATAAACCCATATGTGCTACAAGGAATCCCTAAAAAGGGAGAATAACAAAATGCATGGAGTCCCCAACAGGCAGAAAACGGCTATAGGAGCAGGAAAATATGGGCTACCGCGGTGGCAATTATGCAAACTGATAAGGACTTCAATCATAACAGGCTAAGATTCTTAAGCAGCATCTGGTCATAGTGATATGTATCAGGAAGTGGCCTGGCTGGTACGAGTTTTTAAAACCTCACCAAAGGATCAGCCATTTCCTACTGGTATTGGTCAGAATCAGCCAAAAACATAAAGTATCATCAGTATTAAAAAAGAGTATCGGTATAAATTCTTTTATTTTATACATTGAAATAGCATGTAGAAACCCCCTGAAATAAATTGTGTTTTGGAGAAAGATGTTACTCTTAATTCTTAAATCTACAATAAATTAATTATTTTAGCTGTAAATTTGACTCAAAATGAAGATTTGCAGAGCTTGGCTTAATAAGCAGAATTTTCAGCATTTTCAGAGTTTTCGGCATATCAGTACATGTTTCTTAGTTTCATATGCTGGTCTACTTGCCTACTCATATATTCAATAAATTTAGTGGTTTTCATCAAGCAAGAAAAACAAGTTGGAAAAGGAAAAGTCGTTGTAGTATAGAGTTGTAATTACATACCATTGTACGTTGTACACTTGAAGATCTAGTATATCATTCATAAATTATGATCAATAATACTATCAATCCATCATCATGCTCAATCACTCATAGCTTGTAACTTTGTTTACATTAGCATGATATTCATATGAATTGTGTAATAAAAAAACTCGAGATATAAAATAATTCATTTATTTACTATTGACTTAATAATTAAACCTAATTTGTGATTTTTATAAATATATATATAAAAGAAAATGCCTAATGATAAATGTATACAACAAATTTGCATAGAAATAGATCCATTCACAAATAGATTGCATCAAATTTTCCCTCCTTGGAGAGGGTTTTAGTAAGATTGTGGTGGACTTTACACTTCAAAGTATTGCCTTCGATGCCCCAATAATCACATGAAATAAATGAATACCTCTGATTAAATTCTACAAAATTTACAGCAAACAACTCTGAAAATAATTACAACTCTAGACTCTAAGTTAGTGTCAACATCGTCATCATCATTTTCGTCTTCGTCATGGATATTGAGTTCTTCTGAATCTCTGAATCCTTCGAAATCTTGTGAAGCGAATATTTAACATCTTTGGTCCATCTACGAACTCCTTGATAGAATATACAGGGAGGTAGATGTACGAGTCTTCATATAGATATCCATATGCTCCTAGGGGATGATCGCAAAGGAGTATGAACATGTTTTCGGGTAACATGATTTCTTGTATGAGTATTAATATCACGGTGTGATGTCGAGTCTCGTACGTTAGATTGAACTTGTTGCCCATGAACTTCCCTTGATGGCTGATCGTTGAGATCACAACATTTTTATCATTAAGAAGTTTGAACCAGTCAAAACTAACAAATTTCTTGGAATTCGGGTTGAACTTTCATGATGGGCCTTAATTTGGGCCTGAGCCTTTAATAAATCCATTGTGATTTGAACCTGAATTCAAATATCCCATATGGATCTTAGTTTTATTTTAAAATGACTAGTCATGATTTGGACCTTAGATCACATCATTTGAGTGGTTTGGGCTTTGACCCAATGTGGCTTGTTAAGGTTTTTTATGTGGTTTAACTCCCCGACAATCGCGACGAGACATCATGTTTATTCGACCTTCGAAACCATGCATCATTGGATCAAACCCTACCTCTTTTTTAAAGGAATTTCCTATCTCGAGATTAAGGTCTGAATCCTTAATTTAAGGGATTGATAGCCCAAACTGCGATCACGCAGGATGATGTCCCTCTTGTAATCGTACTTTCACATTTGAACCATTTGAAAAAGGGGCATAAATTTGAAGTGGTTTGGTAACCTAGGTTGGACCCGTAATCGTTTCTAGCAGAATTTCCTATCCCAGGGTTAAGGCTTGAACCCTTAATTCAAGGGATTGATGGCCCGAACCATGAGGGAAACTCCTCACGATAACATAGAATCATGGTCCTCTCATAAGAGGATTAATTCCATCATCGAGGTTACATAGAGTCATGGTCCTCTGATAAGAGGATTAACTCTCTTATTGATCTATGCCCACCTTGTAAGAGGGAAAAATGTAAGACTTAAGCCCATCCTTTTGCAAAATATGAGGATTTGAGTCTAAATTTGTAAGTGTAACCCAAGCAAACAAGGGTTTAGCCATGGCTGTCAATACCCGAATTGGTCGTTCCAATTCCTGATTACAAACCAAATATACAAGGGCTTAAACTCATATTTGTAATTGCAACCCGAATATATAAGGTTTTAGGTATGGGTGTCATGACCCACATAGCGTAAATGCAACCCGAATGTATAAGAGATTAGGCATGGGTGTCATGATCCACAACCTAATGGCAACCCCAAATATTTAAGACTTAGACATGGGGCCTTAAGACCCACATAATCTAAGTGCAACCAAGTATAGAAGGGCTTGAGGCATGGACTTCAAGGGCCACATCACCTACGCGCGACCCGAATTTTCAGACTTAGGCATGGGCATCGAGACCCACATAATCTAAGATCCACACAGAAGATAACTTAAAAAATATCTTCAGAATCTTCGCGCATGAGAAAACGACAGATCTTTCACAGAAATACTTCAGAGGAACCATAAAAATGATTCGGGACCTGCTATTTATAGAGTTACCGAGGTGGTTACTAAAAGTTACCATCTGACTATTTCCAGATCCGGGAATGGAATGAATGGTAAAAAGGGCCTTCGCATATCTCATAAGTCACGGGATTGAGAAAAGAAGAGAACAATGGAAGAAACCCAAGTAAAGGGTTTCTGTGGGTCTCACTTAGAGAGAGAAATAAACAAAGAGAGGAAGTGGGTCTGGAACCCACGCAGGTGTGCATGGGTCTCAACTGAAGAGAGAAAAAGTGAGATGGGATTCACGCAGGTGACCCTGGGTGGGCCTCACATGGAGAGAATGAGAGAAAAATGAGGAAGGAGAGAGAGTGTGTGGGATGGGACCCACGCAGGTGACCCTGGTTGATCTCACTTGGAGAGAGGGGGAAACAAGAAGGAAAGAGAGAGAGAGAGAGAGAGAGATGGGACCCATGCAAGTGACTCCGTGTGGGCTCACTTGGAGAGAGAAATAAGGAGGTAAGAGAGACATATGTAGGACCCACAGAAGGTGCCCTACGTGGGTCTCTTTTAGAGAGAGAAAGAAAGAGAAAGAAGGGAGAGAGAAATGGGACCCAGGCAAGTGACCCTGCATGGGTCTTAGAGAGGAAGTGTGGGAGAGACCCACGCAGGGTGAGGAAGTGTGGGAGAGACCCACGCAGGGTCACCCTGCGTGGGTCATCCTCTCCCCTTCCCTTTTCTTTTCCTTTTATTTTATATTATATTTTTTTAAGACATTTGTGTCAACCATAAATTTATGGACTGAAAAAAAAAAAATCATTTATTCGTCCTGCAATTTTAGGCCTTGTATGAAACCCTATGCAAGGTCCTAAGAAATCTAATAGACATACAGATATATAATAAAATGTTAATTCTATAGTTGACTTGGAGTCAATAGTAGTCAACTTGGCAAGAGATCGTTAATGGTGGCTTGCGTATTCAATCTCGGTTCAGGCATTTTGGCCGTCTCAAAACGGAGGCAAAACATTGTTATGGGCGTCACAAGCCTCTACCAGGTGAGATGCAATAGATTCTAAGCCTATATAGGCCATATTCACCAAAATTGGCAAGTTCTAAAAAAAGTTGCAATTAAAATGTGACTTATTCATAAAAACTAATAAATCACAATTTAATTGCGCTTTTTTCAAGAAGTCGCACTTTAATGAAAAAGTCGTGAATTTCCCGATTAAATCGCAATTAGATCACCGTTTTTTCTATATATTTTTATAAATTTTCTTAATTTTTTTTTTTTCTCGATTATCCTGAACTTCCAATTTTTTGGGGAATTTTCCCCTTTGCCAACTTATTCCCACTTGATGACTATAATATAGGCTTGTTGCACCTGACAGATACTTTATGCATCTCGTCTCTTACATGCCCAAATCACGAAATGTTTCGTTCAGTATGTCTCATTTCAGAAAATATTTTAGAACATGAAGGCGAACAATGTAGTTTTTTCATATGGCACAATTTTTTAGGAAGATGACACCCTAACCTCCTAGAGGCAACTTTACAACTAAGTGTCCTTTCGCATTTTCGCTACTAATAGGTATCTAAGGATAGCTAGTTGAGTAGAGCTACATTTTGGTGCAATTAATTTGTAGATTGATTTGTTTTAACATTCCTTTTTGGGGCCCAGTTCAAATGAAAACCTGACCAGACTAAAGATTTATCTGTTGCAAGATATTTTAATTGTTGGATTGTAGTATTAGAGTTGACTAGACTTTGCATTATGTTAGGATTCTATCTTATTTTTATTCCGAACTGCTACCAATAACAAAACAAGGGATGTGCCCCATAGATTAATTTTTTTATTGATATATTGCTGGAATTCCTTACTTTCAAGTTCTCTTTTAACTCACAAAATTCTTTACCTGCTATTTCTCGTACTTGTTATCAGGATCGTCAAAAATTGGAGCAAGAAGTGGTTGGCAAATAGTTTAAAATCTTGGTTGGAACCAAATTGTACTGCCCGATATATTCCAGTACTGGACAACACCGGAGTAGTAGAAAAACGATATGAACATAATATCTCCTACAGCCCGGTATGTCTCAAATAAATTTTTACTGTGATGTAAATCGAAGGAAAGAGAAGATGGATAAGGAGAAAGTAAAGAAGAAAATTAAGAGAAAGGAAGAAGAATGAAAGCGAAGTAAGGGAATGTGGAGTAGGTCTGAGCCTGAAAGAAAGTCCCAAACAATCATAAAAGGGCTTCTGATAAAAAACAAAACAATATAAGTAGGGCAAGCTGCTGTAAATTTTATATGAGATCATTAATGCTAACACTGTCCAAGTAACACTCTCATTATTTATTCGAAACAATAAGTGTCATGGGACCACGAAGTTAATAAGTCTCACACGACCAGGTAAGGGACTCATGTGCCACTTTCAAAAGAGGTCTCTCATTTTAAATAAATTTTGAGATATCTCAGAAGAAATTAGGGCTAAGAAAGTAGAGATTGGATAAAGAGCAAAGTTGTAGATTTAGGGTTAGGATTTGTGTGCGAGAGAAGAACAGGAAAGAGAAAGAGAAGAGAATTCGGGCTGAATGGTTTTGTAAGAAAATCTTCCTCACTAGCATTTATATTAATAGCAAAAAATATTACACATACACTCAACATAAGTATCTATACAAACATTATATAATATGTCATTACTAATACTCCCCCTCAAGCAGGAGCATGGATACCATGCATGCCTAGCTTGACCATTACGTTTTAAAAATTACATGGATATCATGACTCCTTCCAAATACATCATCTACTCACACTGCTACTGAGCCTGCTATGAATCTTGGCACTGCTCCACCTTGGATACTCTAGTTCGTTACAGGAAAAAATATAAGAGACGATTCGCACTTCGTTGAGGACCTACGTTCCTATTGGAGATGTTATTTATGTTATATAGGTGTGTAGTAAGTAACTTTGGGTGTGTGTGCGTAGTTAAGTGAATTTTAAGTTGTACAATTCACTTAACTCGGGAACCATGTAATACGTGAACATGCTAAGATGATATAAATAATATTTTGCATTGGGATTTGAGTCACATTGACTCAACCCTAATTTTCTCCTTCTTCTCCACCTAATTAACTTTTATCTTGGTATCAAAGCAAGGACGGCGAGATTGTAGTGTGAAACCGTTGCTGATGTCACCAAGCTTGGGATGATGTCAGGGCTGACGTCATACTGATTTCAAAAGCCGATAAGACTCGTCGGAATCCTCCCATTTTTGGGGGTTTTGATCGGAACTTCTAGCTGGTCACTTTTCCCTCTTGGAGTCTCAACGTTAGGGTACCAGAGACCTAACTTCTAGGTCGTCTTCTTCCTCGAGCTGATGGGTCTACAACTTGTTGTAGGAACCCTAGATCTGCAAATAGTGGGTTTCTGGCATGGTAGTCAAGGCATTGCCATGGCGAATAGCACCATAGATAGTCATATATACCCCAATAACGAAATCTGGCCAAATGGGGAGGCTATGGCACCATAGCGTCGCCATACACACTATTTATAATATTTTATATAAGCTATAAAATATAGCTATAAGTTATTACTGATAAGTTATAGTACTTATATTTATACCTAATAAGTTATAATATATTAGTTATTAACTTATAATACCTAATAAGTTATAAAAGGGGTTGGGGTTTAGGGTTTAAGTCATTTAGCTCTCTCGCTCTCCCTCTCGTTGCTCTCTCGCTCTCCCTCTCTCGTTGGCTCTCTCGCTCTCGAAGTAAGTTTTTTTTGTGTCTGTTTTTTGTTTTCTCTTTTCTTCCTTCACAGCTTCACGGCCTTCTTCTTTCATAGCTCCTTCACGGCTTCACCAATACCAGGTCTTCAGCAACTCATTCGCCAACACAACATCAAGGAGCTCCTTCAAATCAACGAGACAAGGTACGCCATTTTTTTGTTTTTCTTCTGTTTGTTTTGTCTTTTTTTTTTTTTTGATTTCCGTTGTTTTCTCTACTATTCTATTTTTTCTCTCCATTTTTCTATTTGTTTTTCTGTTTTTTCTGGGTTTTTTTTTCTCTGATTTTTTTTTCCCTCTGTTTTTTTCCTTTTTTTTTCTGTTTTTTGTTTCAATTTTTGTTTCTGGTTTTTTTTTTTTTTTGTTTATGTTTTTTTTTCCTGTTTTTTTTCTGTTTTTGTTCCTTGTTTTTTCCCTGTTTTTGCCCTATTTTTTTCTAAGAGAGCAGTGGATAAATAATTTATATGAAATAATTTTTTTCTTCTTAGTTGATATTAAACTTTAATTCAACTTTAATGGCTGATATTCAACTTTAATTTATTGTTTTGTTTTTTTTTTTCTGATTCTTGGTCTGATATTTTATTTTTTATATTAAACTTCAATTTTTCCGGTTGGTTTACTATCTGATTTTTTATATTTATATGTGCTCATATTGCAAATTTATTGATGTACCATATTTGACTTCTATTTATTGGTATTTATTTATGCTTGATTTTTCATAGTTAAAATTTTTTTGTCTTCTATTAAAATATAAAAATTAAAAAAATTAGTAAAAAAATTAGAAAAAAGAAATGATAATGATTAAAAAATATAAATAAATATTATAAAATAAATAAATAAAAATAACAAATAGCCTCGCCATGGCCTGACAAGCCTTTTCGCCATGGCCTAGCGAGCCTCTTCTCCATAACCTCGCCACGCCGCCTTAACTATCTTGGTTTCTGGAGCATGTAGAGCATCGAAACCTATTGAGAACATGGTTACGATGCCCCAGCAGTATTGAGGGTGAGTACATCTGTGATCTGGGCTGCCGGGAATGTCACAGGGCTATCAGAATGTGCTCAGAAGTTGCAGGAATCGTCATTCAGTTGCCAAAAATCACCCTGATGCACAGCTTTTTGGCCGGAAACCATCTGGAACTTGTTTATGGTGCTTGGGGAAGTAATTTGCGGTCCACGACGGTCTGTGTAAGATCCATGTCATCTACACCTCGTCAGAGCTATTGGATGTCACCAGCAACTTCCCAAACTTACCGGAATCCTCTTGAAACTGTCGAAAAGCTCCCAGAATTGTTGAAAATGGGTCGTATAATGGCGGTTAGTCGATTGGTTGTGATCAATCAATAGGCACGGTGGGCCTTTTATTTTTTGAATTGTTTTGATCTCGGTATCATTTTAATCATAGACGAGAATAAAGCTGGGATTGTTGGTAGTGGAGATATTTCTCATAACTTACAAATTACTACGTAGAAATTGAATGGGGCCAATTATTTTTAATGGTTACGGTCTGCTGCTATGTACTTAGGGATGAAAAAATTGGGTTACATTTACGGGACTATCTCAAAACCCCAAGAAGATGACCCTAAGTATGTTGAATCGTTAAATGGGAAAGTGACAATCTAACTTTCATGACATAGCGGCTACACTCAATGCAATTAGACATTAGTGATTCTTTTATGTATGCCAGTGATGTTAAACAATTATGGGAGGCTGTAAAGGCTGCGTTCTCGCAGAAACAAAACCTCGCAAAAATGTTTCAAGTTAGTGACAAAATTAACACTATGAAGCAAGATAATAAGACTATTGGAGAATACTACACTCAAATGAGGAGTTTGTGAGATTAACTAGCCCAGTATCAAGAAGAAGAATTGTGCAGCTCGCGTGCCAGCAAGGCTAGTAAAACTACTGAAAGGAGGAGAGAGTTTGACTTCCTAAAAGGGGTTAGACCTGAATATGAGAATGTTAAATCAAACATTCTAGGCAAAGAGAGTGTCCTCCACTTGGTAACAATTTATCCAGAGTCCTGGTGGTGATGTATCTAAGAGATATGCCCTACTATCCTTCACTTCTTTTAGTCATGGTGGAGACAAATCTGGTGGTACAGATGGTTGTCGTGGAGATCGTGGAGATCGTGGAGATCGTGGAGGCCTCTCACGTGAAGAAAGAGAGAAATTATTGTGTTCTCATTACGAAAGAATAGTCATACTAGATAAAGATGCTGAGAATTATATGAAAAACCTAAATTCCTTCCAGGTTGTGCATTCCAATCCTCAGGAAACTTCTAATCATGTTGGTGGTCAGAGTATCCCTCCATCTCCCCCTTCATCTGATTTTCAGAGCTTACAAAGAGAGCTTTAGGATCTCCAGGGCCGCCTTCAGCGCATGACGATAACACAAGGACAGGCATCTTCCTCCCACATAGCTGAGTCAGGCTGTGGTCCAAAAAGCGGTCGGGGCGGCCGCCCGTCCCTGTGCATCTTCCTCCCACATAGCTGAGTGGGCAGTGATCCAAAAAGCGGCTGCCCGAGCAGATCGAGACCTCAGGCGCCCCGACTTAGGAGTGGGGCGGCTATTGAGGCGGATTGGGTCTGGGCGCTCCCCCGGGCGGCAAACGGTTCGGGGCGAGGCGGGGGACTATATAAGACTATAAGTTTCTTTTTTTTTAAGCCCTAATCTCTCCTCTCTCTTCTCAGTTCTCTCTTCCTCTCCTCTCTTCCACAGCCAGCAGCCCACACCGGCGACACTGGCGACCACCGGGGGACACCGGCGATCACCGACGACCAGGTAGGGACTATTTTTTTTTTTTTTTCATGTTCTTCACAGCCGGTGGCCCGGTATCTTTCCTTTCATTTTTTTTTTTGCTTTGCAGTACAACCAGCAGCTGCTGCATCCCACACCCCACCGGCGACCAGGTATGGCTGGGTTTTTTTTTTCATTTTTTATCATTTTTTTACCTTTTTTCATTTTTTTCATATTTTTTTTTCCATAGCACCTTTGACAGAATGTCAACACCCCCACAGGTAGTCGTGATGGTAGAAAGTAGAGGGGTATTTTTTATTTTATTTTTCCCTTTTTTTCATTTTGACCACAGGTAGGGCCACAAGAGCTTCCTCTTAGCAGCAGCTTCTTATTTCTGCAACTTCTTCTTTTTATTTTTTATTTTTTATTTCTACAGGCCACAGCTTCTTCTTAGCACCGGCAACCCTTCCGGCTCCGGCAAGTCGGTCCGTTCTCCGGCAATAGCCACAGGTTTTTTTTTTCCTTCTTTTTTTTTCTCTTTGTTCTTTTTCTTTTTCTTCTTCTCTATTTTTTCCCCCTAATTCCCTGGCAATTTTCTTCTCCTTTTTCTTCTTTCTGCATTTTTTTCCCTGTAATTATTTTTGCTGCATTTCTTTTTTCTGCAATTTTCTTTTTCTTGCAATTTTTTTTCTCCTGCATTTTTTTTTATGCATTTCTTTTTCCTGCACAATATATATATATATATATATATATATATATATATATATATATATATAATATGTTAATAATGTTATACACTGTGTGTGTAGCTGTGTGGTTGTGTCATGTGTGCCAGTGTTGGGGTGTATATATATATATAGTGTAGCTGTGTCATGTGTGCCAGTGTTGGTGTATATATATATATATATAATATAATATAATGTAATTACATTTATATATAATATTTGAATATATACATATATATATATGTGTGTGTGTGTGTGTGTGTGTGTGTGTGTGTGTGTGTGTGTTGTGACATGTCTGTGGCTGTGTAAACTGATTGTATACAACTATATATTAGAATATGTGGGTGTGCTGATGATCAAACCTCAATGCTGTGTTGCGACTGTGTGTTGTGTACTTAATATATATATATATATATATATATATATATATATATATATATATATATATATATATATATATATACATGTGTGTGTGTGTGTGTGTGTGTGCGCGCGCGCATGTGTATGTGTGCTCAATGCTCCTATGACTGTGTGTGCTGAGCTCAACCCCAGTGTTGTCATGTTGTGCGCCTGTGTTGTGAGCCTGTAACTATGTATACTCACTAATCACTAGTCAATACTGTATAACTTTGTATACTTATAGATTAATTAATATTATTAATTTATAATATATATAATTATATATGATATATCTAAGCTAATATTTATTTGATATTTTTTTTGGATGTGTAGTTCATTGGTTTGAGCTTCAAACGTTCAAATGTCGTCTTCTTGTGCATCAACCGGTGCATCCGGAAAGAATAGTGTGAATCCTGGTTGGAAGTATTGCTTTCTGAAGGATTCATCAAATCCAAAGAGAATAACGTGCAGTTTTTGTAAAAAGGAATGACATTCCAGCATTAACCGGTTAAAGAAACATCTTATTGGTGTTCAGGGGAACATAATCCTTTGTAAAGATGTATCAACGAACGCTAGGGATGAAATATTAAGCGCTCTCAACTTGATCAAGGAAAAAGAAACTCAGGCAATACGGGAGTCTGTACGGATTGTTAGTGATGATGAAGATGAGGACTTAGATTCCGGTGATGAGCATAATGAGGGGATAACTAAAGAAAGTCAGCACTTCTTATCAAAGAGACCACGCACTTAGGGGCCGATGGATTCTTTTGTGCGCTACAAACCAGCTGATGAAGTGAAGGGAAAGGGAAAAATGCGGCAAACCGTCCTCCCAAAACACTTATCGAAAGAGATAAAAGAACATGCAGACCAACACGTTGCTAGATGGTTCTAGGTCCACGGCATTACTTTTCACACTACTAAAAGCAAGTTTTTTGAAAATGTGTGAAGTAATTGGCCAATATGGGCCAGGATATTCCTCCTTCAGATTATCAGTTGAGGGTTCCTTTGTTGATGGATGAGGTTGACAGTATAAAAAAGAGATTAATGCCGCATAAAGAGGCATATGATACTTATGATTGTTCTATCATGACAGACATGTGGACAGATAAAAAGGCAAGGAGTATAATGTATCTTTTAGTGCATTATCGTGTAGGAATAACTTTTTTAAGATTGGTTGATGTTTCGTTGGAGATTCATGACGCACAATTCATCTATGAGTTGGTTGAGCAGTGCATACAAGAAGTAGGGGAAAAAAGAGTGCTACAAGTGGTCACCGATAATGCTACAAACAATATGGGAGTGGTAAAGATATTAAAAATTAATTATCCGAGTATTTATTGGACTCCTTGTGTGGCGCATTCAATTGACTTGATGTTTCACGATATGAGTAAGCTAACGCAGATAAAGAGAGTCGTTGAAAAGGCAAAGATTGTATCAATATTTATATACAGTCACATTAGAGTGTTGGCTTTGATGAGGAAGAAGACAAAGAAAAAAGATCTTGTTAGAGCCGGGGTCACACGTTTCGCTACTGCTTTTCTCAATTTAAAGAGTTTTTACACGTTGAGGCTCCCATTAAGGGACATGTTCTTCTCTGAAGATTGGAAGAAAAAAAATGATATAAAGAGAGGATAGGGAGGAAAGTAGAGAGTATCATATTGAGCAATGCTTTCTGGAATGACGTGGTTTATGCTTTAAAGGTCATCCAACCGCTCGTAAAAGTTCTACGAATGGTTGATTCAAATGCCCCTATCATGGGACACATCTACGCATTCATTGAAGAGGCAGAAAGAGAAATTAAAGCCTCTTTCTAAGACAAGGAAGCTCGAATTAAGAAGGTATTGGAGATCATCAAAAGGAGATTTAAAAAACACTTAAAGCATCCATTGGTTGCAGTGGGACACCTCTTGAATCCTTTCTACTACTATAAAGAAAGAGAAAATTCGTAGAACGTCGTGGTTTATGAATGGCGTAAACAACTGCATTAAGAAGTTGATTGATCCTGAACTCCAAGGTGCCGAAATTTTTCAAGAGATCAATTGTTATATGAATTCGGAAAAATCTTTTAGAAATTCCTTAGCAATCAAGTAAAGGAATGTGGATATGAAGGTATTACATTCAGATAAGAGGCCTGACCCAGGTAATTTACAGTTAATTATTATTTGAATTATAATTTATATTTTAATTTGGAGGTTTCAATTAAATAATAATTCTTAACTTAATTTTCTTTGGGAATTAATTAACAGCTACTTGGAGGGAATTGCATGGTGCGGAAGCTCCTAACTTGCAGAAGATAGCACTACAAATATTAAATTTAACATGCAGTTCTTCTGGATGCGAGAAAAATTGGAGCACATTTGAGATGGTAAATACTAAATAAATTTATAGAATATAAGCATATATTTATGTTTTGTATTTAATTATTTATAAAATCAGTTATGTATATATCAATTAAAATATTTTTTGTTTTATATACGCAGATCCACTCAAAAAAAAGAACTAGAATTGGGACCCCAAAGTTGAATGATTTGGTATATGTGCAATTTAATACCAAACTACTAGATCGCGGGTCTAAAAGAAAGGGGAAAGAGGATACCTTGCTCTCTGAAGACAAGGGATTCTTGAATGGTTAGTCGATCCTAATGAAGAAGTATTTCCCGGCGAGTCCTTGACTTGGGGTGTTGTTGGCGAGGCTTCGGATGTAAATATAGAAGCACAACCAAGAACGAGCACGAGACCCGTCGCACAGCTAATGAGAGAAATTAATGAGGAGCTTGATGTAGGGGATGATGAAATCAAGTTCATTCCTTCCGATACTGATGAAGATTTACAAAACGAAGAAGATGAAAATGAAGATGAGGAGGGACGTTTAGAATGAACAATTATGTGTTTTAATATATGTTATATTTTTAGACTACCGGATTATGTGAAATTGTGATGGTTAAAGTTGAACTTCATATTTAGTAGTAATGTAGTATTTACTTGAATTGAATTCAATTATGTGTTTAAATATAATTTCTAAACCTTCAATTTCCTCTTTTGATATATATATATATATATAGTGGTCGCCCGGTTCTTGAGGCGCCCGCCCAGGCACCGCCCCTCCCGATCCGCTCGAAAATCTACTCAACCACCCGCCGACTTTAGGAACTGTGGAGTCAGGTACCTATGGGTTTGCACATGTGACCTCATCCTCTCAGTCCCCATGGATCATCGATTTTGGGGCTACGGATCACATGTCTGGTATAACAGATTTATTTTCATCTGTATTTAATCTTTTTTTATTCTATTCATATTCGCATTGTCGATAGATCCTTTGTTCCTATAAAGGGCAAAGGGAGTGTTCAAATAGGCACCTTGTCCCTTGACTCTACTCTTTTGATTCCAAGCATGACTATGAATCTATTATCTGTCAGTAAAATTACCAATTCCTTACACTGTAGTGTGACATTCTTTCCGTCATATTGTGTTTTCTAGGACCTGTTATCGGGGAAGATCCTTGCTCATGGTACTGAAGAGAAGAGACTACCTCTTTCAAGATTTACGTGATGCATCTCCTCCTGCAGCTATGGTGGATTATGTTGATGAAGCTAGATTGTGGCACTCCCGTTGTGGCCATCCTCATATTAGTCGTTTGAAACTTTTATTTCCTGAAAATTTTCATGGATTTGATAGTAGTTTGTTTAATTGTGAGACTTGTCAGTTCTCTAAACATGTTCGTAATTCTTATCCCTAAAGTGATAGTAAATTTGTTATTCCATGTGAAGTTATTCACTCTGATGTGTGGGGGCCTTCCCCTATTACTGCTTTGAATGGCTATCGTTATTTTGTTACTTTTATTGATGACTGTACTAGACTCACTATGCTCTTTCTTATGCGCACCAAAGATGAAGTTGCCTCTATTTTTCCTCTGTTTCACAGACTAGTTGGCACACAATTTCACGAGCATATTAAGGTTCTTCGATCAGATAATGGTGAAGAATATTCCTCTCAACTCTCCAATCTCATCTTCATTCTCATGGAATTGTATGGCAAACTATTTGTCCTTATACCCCCCAACAGAATGGGGTTGCTAAGAGGAAAAACAAGCATCTTCTTGAGGTTGCTCGATCTCTATTGTTTAATATGAAGGTTGCTAAATATCTATGGGGCGAAGCTGTCCTCACTGTTGCCTACCTCATCAATCGAATGCCTACACCTATTCTGGAAGGACATTCTCCCTTCCAACTTGTGTTTCCTCATCAACCTCTATTCTTGGTGCAACCACTTATCTTTGGTTTCTTGTGTTTTACACATATCCTCAATATTCAGCAAAATAAACTTGATCCCATGGCTACCAAGTGAATTTTTATTGGGTATCCCTCTTCTCAAAAAGGATACAAATGCTTTGACCCTCTCACTCATCGTGTGATAGTCACCATAGATATCACATTCTTTGAGGACACTCCTCGTTCCCGTCCTCCGAGTCCTCTTTAGGGGGAGAACCAACTTAAAAATGAAGAGCACTCTGAGATGTTTAGAGTTTTACCTATGGGAGATGGTGAAGATTGTGAAGAATTGATGATGAAGCTGTTGAGCCACAGAAAAGTGAACATCCCACCTTTGATAAATATGGAAAGGGAAAGTTGTATATGCGAAGGAACAAAAAAAGTATCGTTGAAGCCACTGCCCATGAGAATGTAGATCAGTCACCTTCTCAAAATACCGACCAGGATCCCTTACCCGAAGAGGGTCCTCTTGTTTATGATCTTCATCTACCCATTACTCACAGAAAACTTCCTAGATCGTGTACTTGTCATCGCATCAGTAAGTATGTGAAGGATGTTATGATTCAGGAGATAAAGGCTCTGGAATAGAATCAAACATGGGAAATTGTTAAACTCCCAGAAGGAAAGAGAGTTGGTTGAAAATGGGTGTATGCAGTTGATGCAGTACAAATCACCGCGGATGATTACATGAGGCCTTGGATCGGCGTAAGTCCACTCGTTAAAATTTTGTCCACTCGTTACAATTTTGGGTCAGGCACTCATAAAAATCATGGATCCAAACATCAGAAAATCCCGTGAAGGCCCATTTTGGAACGGAAACGCCCTAATGGTCAATAGTCACAGTTTTGCCGTGAGGTCCGCGTTTTTTACGGAAATTCCTTCGTTTAAGGCTCGAAAATAGCAATTTTGCTATTTTAGGAAATAATCTCTTTGGCAATTCCCGGAGATTTACAACTCAAAATCAATTCGTTTCGATTCAGGATTGATTATAACAATATCTTTCCGTTTCCGTCTATAGGCTTATCTCGTTTTTGCTATTTTAGTAAATTTGGCTTTCTTTTCTATTTAATGGATGTAAACCAAACAAAAATTATTATTGAATATATTGAAAGTTCGAGGTCTTTGAGATCTTTGTTTCTCATTTTACTTGGTATTCGTGTGAATCAACAAGAAAGGTGGATGCCCATTAGATTTCTGGTATTTCTTCTTAGAAATCAACAGTTCTAGTGGAAGGTTGCAGTTTAGCGCTGCATCAGTTGGTATCAAAGCCACTAAGATCTAAGGATCATTTATACACCATGCCGCTTAGACGTGGTGGTCGTCGGGAAGTGCCTATTCACGATGTTCACGAGCGCGATAACGTCACCCAATTGACACGACAAAGAGAGGCACTCACGACCCAAGTGGTCGCCCTCATGGCCAGGGACAAACGACGAACGAATCCAACCCCAGATCGTTCAGAGTACACGGACGATGAAGAACTTGAGTTCGATAACGTATTTGGTGATCCAAAGCAGCCACGACGACCCAGAGAGGGGAATCCACGGCGATGGGATGCCAGGTTACGTATAGATCTGCCCGAATTCCAAGGTAGCGTGCAACCCGAAGAGTTTCTTGACTGGCTTTATTCCATCGAGGAGATCTTGGAGTTCAAGGAGGTACCCGAAAACAAGCGGGTCCCTTTGGTTGCAACTAGATTTCGAGGGCGAGCCGCCGCATGGTGGCAACAAGTTAAGGTCACACGCGTCCAACAAGGAAAGCGAAAGGTAGATACATGGAAGAAAAAGAAACTTCTGCGAGCGGTGTTTCTACCTCATAACTTTACCAGGGTGTTATATCAGCAGTTGCAAAACTTGCGGCAGGGGGTGAAAACTGTTGATGAGTACACAACGAAGTTTTACCGATTGCTAACACGCAACGACCTGACGGAATCTGACGACCAACTAGTCTCTCAATATATTGGGGGTATGCGGATTCAATTTCAGGACACTCTTAATTTGTTTGACCCTTTAAATGTCGCAGAGGCACACCAGAGTGCCTTGAAGTTCGAGAAACAACTCGGTCGTAGGTCACGTGGCACGACATGGAGTAGTACTGCGGGTGCTGCTAAACACCAAACCAATACACAGAGGGGAGGCGAGAAACCACCAATCAGTGGGCAGCCTACCCGAGCCCCTACTGGTGGTCCCCAATGTTTTAAATGCGGCGAGGTCGAACACCGAATTGCAGATTGTCGGAAAGGGGATCGCGCCGGAAAAGGTCTTTTTATAAACCATATGGAAGATCCAGATCAGAAAAACGACGAACCCGAAATAAATCCCATCTTCGACAACACGGAAGAGGAACGTGTTGAGGGGGATGAAGGGCGATTGCTTGTGGTACACAGGACTTGCTTGACTCTTAGAGCGGCCGATGGGAATGGGTGGCTGCGAAGTAACATATTTCAGTCAACGTGCACGGTCGAAGGAAAAGTGTGTCGATTCATTATCGATTCAGGCAGTTGCGAGAATGTGATTGCAGAAGAAGCGGTATAGAAGTTGGGACTACCTACAAAAGCACATCCCAATCCTTACAAATTATCATGGCTTAAGGTAGGAAACGAGGTAACAGTTTCTAAACGTTGTTTGGTTTCGTTTTCTATTGGGTGTAATTATAAAGATAAGATATGGTGTGGCGTCGTTCGGATGGATGCATGCCATATTTTGCTGGGGAGACCATGGCAATATGATAGGAGTGTTTCACATGATGGTCGATCGAACACATACAATTTTATGTTCCATAACATCAAAATTGTGTTAATACCCAAGAAAGAGTTGGCACCCAAACCACTAGCTGAGGAGGGATCTAACCTCTTATCTATGAATCGATTTATCAAGGTCGCAACAGAAACCGGGACAATATATATGTTGATCGGAAGAGATAATCGTGTTGGTGGTGAGATCCCTAACCCAATAAAAAAAACTATAGATGAATTTCAGGATGTGTTCCCTATAGATCTGCCCCCTGGATTTGTAAAAATCTACATCAACAGTTAAGTATAGACCTGATGGTACTGTCGAAAGATATAAAGCAAGGCTTGTAGCAAAGGGGTACACTCAAACATAAAGAGTTGATTATCAGGATACTTTTCGCCTGTAGCCAACTCCAACACAATCAGGGTATTGTTATCTCTGGTTGCTCACAATGACTAGCCACTATCTCAACTTGACGTGAAGAATGCATTTCTTCATAGCGATCTCAAGGAAGATGTCTACATGGACCTTCCTCCTGAATTTGTTAAAGAAAGGAAAAGTGTGTAGATTGAAGAAGTCTATCTATGGATTAAAACAATCCCCAAGGGCCTGGTTTCAAAAATTTAGTAATGTTATAATGAGATTCAAGTATCGAAGAAGTCACTATGATCATACTCTATTTGTAAAAAGGGAGTCAAGATGACGGCCATACTAGTCTATATTGATGATATCATCATTACTGGTGATGATAGTCATGAGATTCTTAAACTGAATGAGCATTTGAGCAGTGTTTGAAATTAAAGACTTGGGAGGTTTGAAATATTTCCTTGGCATTGAAGTAGCGAGATCTAAGAAGTGCATCTCATTATCGCAGCGAAAGTATACTATAAACCTCCTTCATGATACTAGGTTGTTGGGGTGTAGGCCTGTTGTGACCCCTATTGAACAAAATCATTGATTAAATGGTAAAGAAGGTGATCTGCTCAAGGATCCATGTACCTTTAAAGATTAGTTGATAAAATGATTTATCTGACCATGACCCGTCCGAACATTGCTTATGCAGTAAGCGTGGTGAGTCAATATATGCACTCACCAAGCATAATACATTTTGAGGTTGTTCACGAGATTCTGAGGTATTTGAAAGGAAGTCCTGGCAAAGGGTTTCTCTATAAAAATTGTGGTCATTTGAATGTAGAGATATTTACTGATGTTGACTGTGTTGGGTGCCTGGATGATAGGAGATCAACCACCAGATATTACACCTTCTTGGGAGGTAATTTGATCACATGAAAATCTAAGAAGCAACATATAATATCAAACTTCAGTGCCGAGGGGGAGTACCGCGCCATGTCCCAAGGTGCGAGCGAAGGCATGTGGCTTAAATTCATCTTGTCAGACTTGGGAGTTGTTGTATCCTCTCCAATTACTTTGTATGGTAACAATGAAGCCGCCCATCATATTGCAGAAAATCATGCCTTTCATGAAAGAACAAAACACATTGAGGTGGACTATCACTATATTCGCGAAAAGGTTGAGTCAAAAGAAATCAGTATTTCTCAATTTACAACTGAGGATCAACTTGCCGACATCTTGACTAAAGGTGTTGGTGGCAAGAGACTTTATGACATTTCCTTCAAGTTGGGTATGATCGACATCTATACTTCAACTTGAGGGGGAGTGTTGGAGATGTTATTTCTATTGGATGGGTGGGTAGTAACTTTGGGTGTGTGTAGTTAAGTGAATTTTAAGTTGTACAATTCACTTAATTTGGGAACCATGTAATATGTGAACATGCTAAGATGACATAAATAATATTTTACATTGGGATTTCAGCCACATTGACTCAACCCTAATTTTCTCCTTCTTCCTCTTCTTCTCCACAATTAACTTTTATTTGTTCCTACTACATCCCTACTGCTGGTCCCTCAAGGGCCTACCTAGGATAGCAGTGTGGGATAATCCCGTGTCAATTGGCGGATATACAGGGAAGGAGGAGAAGGCTCTGTGAAACTCTCCAGGTTCGACCCATGGGAAATGAGCAGCAGGGGACATTGATTGAAGGTTGAGTCTTCTACCCATTGACTCCTCAAACAATAGGTCTACATTTGAGCCTGGGCCTTCGGTACATCTATATTTCCTGCCTCCACCTCTGCATATTCCCTTGTTAAGTCATTGATTCTGGTGCCGTAGACCATATGATGGGTGAGTCACAAGGCCTCATGATCGGGATTCAGTAATATATTCAGAAGTTGTTGGACCGGTTGATGTCAACTTTAGATGTCACTTATTTACCTCTCAGTAGCTCAACTTAGGTTCAAATTACAGATGGTTCCTTCACCCTTGTTCTTGGTGTTGGAACCATTCCTTTATCCCCTTCTCTCTGTCTCATACTCTTCATATCTCTCGTTTTTACACTATTTTACTTTCAGTTAGTCGCCTTGCAAAAGTATTAAATTGTTGTATTATCTTTTATCTTTCTTGTTGTATTTTGCAGTAGTTGACTACGAGGAGGATTGTTCGTAGAGGCATAGAGTGTGAGGGCTTATATTTCTTTGGCGCATGAGTGAATAATTTGGCTACCTCTGTTGTTGTCAGTGATGATGGTTCTTTTTTTGTTCCTTTTAATCCTTTGTCTTCAAAAATTAAACTAGTGAAAATTGTGATTTGTGGCATGCCCGCTTGGAGCATATTGGATTTAAAACCTAATGTCATTTCGTTCCTAGAATTAAATCTCTATGCACTTCTGCTAAGTTCAAATGCGAACTTTGTGAACTGTCCAAGCATCTTCGAAATCTCATCCATCTCATATGCACCATCATTATGTCCCTTTGAAAATTTAGTTTATTCAGATGTATAGGGTCCTTCCCCTGTTGTGTCTTTGAATGGTTTTAAATAATATATTGTTTGTTGATGATTATACTCGGCTTACTTATGTTTATCTATTGAAATTTAAGATGAGGTATTTATTAAATTTCAAGAGTTTCGTTCTATGGTGAGCATCCGGTATGGGAGTTGTGCCAAAACTCTCAATACTGACCATAGTGGAGAACATACCTTTCATGCCCTTTTTCCCAGCATCTTCGATCGCATGGGATATCTCATCAGTTGTTGCCATGTCCTTACACTCCTCAAAAAATAGTGTTGCCGAACTTAAGCATAGAAACCGTATTGGAGTGACACGCTTTTTGTTACGAAGTATGCATGTCATTTTGGTCAATGACTCTCCTTACTGTTTGTTTCTTAATTAATCGGACAAACGCTTGAGCTTTAGATGGTGGTATCCCTGTCAATAGTTATATCCTCGAAAAAGTATTGCTTCATGTGACACCCCGGGTTTTTCAATGTGTTTGTTTTGTTCAAAATCTTAGTCCACATAGACAAGAGCTTGATGATAAAGCAATCAAGTGTGTTTTTATCAGTTAAATTCTGAAAGATATAGATGTTAGGATCCCACATCTCATAGGGTTTACATGTCCGTGGATGTTTCTTCTTTGAAGATGTTGCTTCTTGTTTTTAGCTTAACGGATGACTCCTCCACTTTTTGTCTCTGTTCCAAAACCGGTTACCAATGTCAAAATTCACATGGCACCTCATCCACTATGAGGCAGCCACCTTCCTCCTCACAAGTTCCTCTTGCAAGTATTGATTCTCCTCCATTACTTTAATCTCCTAGTCATTAATACGTTTAGTAACTTTGTTGTTGATACTATTGCTCTTCGAAAGGGATTCACAAATGTGTTTCCGCCCTATCTAATTGCCAAATATGTCTCTTATCAGACTCTTTCTTCTATAAGACATTTCCTTTTAAGATTGATACTGTCACTATTCCTCACTCTGTACATGCCGCCCTAGCTCACCCTCGGTGGAAAATGGTTATGTTAGAAGAAATGGATGACCATCAGAAGAATCATATATGGGAAATGGTACCTCAACCGCCAGGGAAAAGTGTTGTGGGCTGTAGATGGGTGTTCGTTGTGAAGCATCATCCAGATGGCATAGTTGCAAGATATAAAGCGCCCGCATGGTTGAACAGGGGTTTACTCAGACCTACAATTTCGATTATGATGCTACTTTTGCTTCAGTAGTCAAAATTACATTTGTCTGATTTCTCTTTTCTATTACAGCAAACCAGAATTGGTCTCTCTTCCGATTAGATGTGAAGAATGCATTCTTGACTGGGGAATCTCTTATGAAGAAGTATATCTGAAACCTTCTCCTAGCTTCTTGCTTCAGGGGTCTTCTGGCAATGTATGTGGGTTTCATAAGTCCATTTACGGGTTGAAGCAGCCACCTCGTACATGATTTCACTCCTTATTCTTGAGAAGAGATTTCAGGGATGTCAGTCCGAGCAGTTTGTCTTTGTTTACTTTAGTCTGTTGGGATGTACTATATTTCTTATTTATTAAGAGATGTCAGTTTGAGCACACTGTCTTTGTTCACTTTAGTCTGTTCGGGTGTACTATATTTCTTGTCTATGTGAATGACATCACTCACAGGAGATCATTCAAATTATATTTCGCATATAAGAGTGAACTTGGTTGAAGCTCTGAGGTGAATGATTTAAGGACATTGAAGTATTTTCTAGGCTTGGAGATTGCTTAGTCAAGGAAAAGGGTATTTCTTTCTCAGAAAAAATGTCTTAGATCTTCGCAGGGATACTGGGATGCTTGATTATAAGCCTGCTTCATCTATATAGACCATAAACTCTCCATGAAAAAAGAGAGTTACTTTCTGATCCTCAAGAGTACCAGCAAGTGAGCGAGATATAGGCCAATTGATTTATCTTATCCCGACCAGTCTAGATCTTACTTTTGCAGTCATCGTGGTTAGCGAGTTTATGCATGCACCTCGAGTACCACATAAGGCTGCCGCACATGGGATTTTGAGATTCTGTCAAATCCAACCCAGGGTGGGAGTTCTTCATCATTCTCATGGTCATCTTCACATATATATTGATGCAAATGGGGCTGGTGACATTACTGACAGGAGATCTACCTTTGGTTGTTGTACATTTGTTGAAGGTAAACTAGTGGCTTAGAAGAGCAAGAAGTAACATGTGGTTTCTTGCTCTAATGCAGAGGCAGAATACCATGCAATTGCTCACGGTGCAGGGTGAGATATTGTAGCTTATATCCCTCACGATTGAGCTTGGATTTCATATTCCTGGTTCTATGCCCCTTCATTTTGATAAATGAAGCTGCAGAGAAAATTTCATATGATTTCGTCTTATATGAGAGGACTAAACACATAGAAGTGGACATTCATTTTGTAAGAGAAAAAGTGTAGGATCGGTCCTTCGAACTTGTTGATGCGTCCTCCCAACAGCTTGCGGATGTTTTTACCAAGCCTCTAATCCTACAGTACGATATTATGGTCAAGTTGGGCATGCATGATACCCATGCCCCAGTTTGAGGAGCATTAGTATTATAGCAGTATTGTATATATGGATTAGTTTAGACATAGTGGAGTTCTGTTCACAATATTGGGAGTGTATGTAACAGTTCGAATACTAATATGAAGGCTAGTGCGGAGCATTTCTCAATGAGTCATTCTCCTCTACTTTCTTTTTCTCTCGTTTATCACTTTTCCCTTTCTTCTCTAACTCTAAATTTAAACCTTAAATATACACATCCAACCCTGACTTCATCCTCTTCACCTAATCCAACCTGACCCTAATCCTCTTTTCCTTCTCCAACTACTAACAAATAACTAGCAAATTAAGCAAGAAAATAAAAACTATATCATTTAGTTATGAAAACAATGTTCTCTGGATTTTAGGGACATCAATTAATAAATAATAACCAAATCTCGAATTGAATATTTTTATGAAATATTTCCAAAAACTGATTTGATCCAATTTTGTTCAGATCGATCTATAAAAGACAGGCAAAATGGGATTCAAGGGTTTGGACCTTTGCCCATGTGCTGACATACTCAGGCATGTAGCATTTAAATAGGGGCTCAATGCATAAAAAAAGGTTTTGAGGATTTAAGGGTGATACTAGAAGAGTTATTGTCCTTTTTTCCCCTTAGAAAAAGAATGATCAACCTTTTGTGGTATTTGTCAACCCCACTGAAAGGTAAGGTTGCAGGTTTGAGTCCGCAAGTCAGCCTCTCCAAATTGCGGGTAAGGCTGTCTACCATCTACCTCTCCCAGACCCCTGCTGAAAGTGGAACCCTTTTGCACTGGGGTATTTGTCAACTCCACTTCAGGCACCCTGGCCTAAACGCACTCTAAGAAATCTGATATGCCCATCCTTATGGCGCCCAACACGGGTTAAGTGTGTGCCAGCTACGCCTAAGCAGATAACCCCCCAGGGATAATTACATTTCGCTGAACTTGCTACCTATCTACAATAATTTGATGTGGAGAAAATGCAAATAGAAATGATTGGGAACGGTGCCACTAAAGCAACAGGTGAAAATGGGCTACTCTCGGGGATTTGATTTTCGATAAAAATAACATCAATCACATGTAGCCAAACTAGAACTTTAAAAAAATAAGAAAGAAAAGATACCGATCAAAATTTTCAGGAGCACATAAAAACTTAAGAAAGAAAAAAAAATGAATGAAGTTAAGGTTTTTCTTGTATTGTGAGGATGGAACCAGAAAAAGTAGTAGATATTACTTTACCGAATCATTAGCTCATAATATATTCGCTTCAACTCTAACAGAGAAGGTATATCTGCTGGAGCTTCTTCAACAACATTATCACCTTCCTTAGGTTTTTTCTTTTCTTTTGAAGTATCTGCATCAAACACTCGAGGACTAATTTTCCTTGAGAGTATTTGTGCACGTACATAATCTTGTCGATCTAAACACAAGCGAACCTGGATATTTTCAAAATCCAATAAATCAAAGAGGCACATAAATTAACATTACCACCAATCTTCTATAACTATTATCAGTTTCTTAATTAAGTCCTTTCATGATCTTCAAAATAAATGGTATAAAGGATTGCCATACTTGCTCAAGGATAAAAGCTATTTTTTCTGTTTTTGCCATTGCACCAAACGTTTCCACCTGCAATGCAATATATTCATCAGTAGAAATTTTAACTCTGAAAGAAATTGATCATCCACAATACCATGCACTAACTTCTCTTGATAAGAAGAATTAAATCATCATAGATAATTGAAATTCTAAGAGTATTCTCATATACACTTACAGCAATTTCTTGCATCAAATCAGCAGCCTCAGCAATAAGCCCCTGTTCTTCCTTAATCTTTGCAAGTTTCTTGATCAATCGTGCCCTTTCAATTTCAACATATATCTGCAAAATGATATATATATATATATATATATATATATATATATATATATATATATATATATAAGATATATTAAACAAGTGCCTTTGAAACTTGAATGCTCTAAGAAACTATAAGCTACAGCAGAGCCATCAACCAACACATCAAAATGAATTTACCTTCCCAGCAGAGACACTGTTGAGTGTTTTGATTAGGTCTACACGTGTTTCAATATCAGGTGTCTCATCAATATATTGCATCGCTTGCTGAACCATTACAGTAACAGCCTGCACACAAAAGAATAACCTGATGAACAGCTTACAATTGACTCTTGGTGTCAATAGCATGGTTGTCAAGGCCACGCTATGGCATCGCCATGGCGAATGGCGATGAGACACGCCATATATAACCAAATAGCAATGATGGCTAAATAGTGATGTCATAGCTTCGCCATGACGGAATAGCATTATGGCATCGCTATGCACGCTATTTTATTTTTTGGATAATAACATATAATACTTATAAATTATGATAAATTTATAATATATAAGTTACAAAAGTTAACTTACAAGTCATAAAACCTCAACTTATCTCTCTCTCTCTCTCTCTCTCTCTCTCTCTCTCTCTCTCTCTCTCGTCACAGCAGCTACCAACACCAGCGTCACCGAAACCTCAGCGTCAGCAACACTACCGTATGCATACTTAGTATTCCATATTTTTTAATATTCTATATTTGTTGATATTTCATATTTATTTATTTATACTTATCATGTTGCAAACTTGTTGATGTTCCATATTTGATTTGTATTTATTGATATTTGTTTACTCGTAGAACATGAAATCTTCAATATTAGAATCAAAGTATGATGCTTTAGTAGTTGAATTTTTTTCTTCCTATATTTTTTTTCTTATATAAAAAAAATACTACTAATTAATTAAAAAAAAAAAAAATTTAATTACAATAATAAATAGCCTCGCCATGGCTTCGCTATGGTCACACCATGGCGTAGCGAGCTTCTTCGCCATGACCTCGCCACACCGCCGTAACTACCTTGGGCAATAGTAATATCAAATAAACTTTTTGTTATTAATTATTAAAAACAATAAATTTATAGAGGCCTAAGGGAAAAAGTGTACAATGGGAAAGAAACTTCAACAACTGCTAAATGGACAAACCAACCAAAAAAAAAAAAAACATCAAAATGACAAGTCAGCATAGGATACAAGGGGAAAGATTCACCAATTTTCAGAGAAGCTCTCCTCAGTCCTCACCCGTCACAAGAGAGAGAGAGAGAGACAGTCGGCGCACATGATATGAAAGATATTGATCAGTTTGTAGTCAAGCCTATAGCTTCATCTATCCAAGCATCCAACTGGGAAGCGGCTTGGGGTAACCCACACCTTCCATGTCTGAAGGATCTCTTACACAAGCTTGCAGTTGAGTTTTTTAACTATTTTTCAAAGATTAATAAAAAATTACCGCTCTTGTCCATTTAGCAAGTAATCAAATCAAGTACACAAAATTAAGTGTTTTAGCTTTTATAACAAAAAACCAAGAGAAATCACTACCTCAACCTTGCATCGACCAGTTGGGTGAAGACCAATACACGAGTTCTCCAAAGAAATATTAACACTACACAGATAGAGCCTTAGATTCAAAATCATGGGACATGAGTCACAAAGGAATAACATATTCAACAAACCCAATGAACCATCTGTGAACTAAAAAGAACTTTCCAAATCAAGCCCAAAATATACACTTGATCAATAAATGCAATTTTTTGGCAAATTTAGATTATTAATTTTTGGAAAGGAACTTAGATTGTTTATAAGTATACATGTGACCAGTGTTGCGAGAATTGTACAATCCACAATCCGGATCGTACGATTAGTATTGGACCGGGACATTTCTAATCCGAACCTAGGACCGGATGCCCCCGGATCGTACGGTCCTAAGAACCAGATCTTCCAATCTGATACGATCCATGATCGCGCAATCCTAACCGGATCATATATTTTCAAAAGAATAAATTATTTTTTATTTTTTGAATAAAAATAACTTTTAAGGTTACTTTATGATAAAAGGGAACTTGTAAATCCTATTAGGCACACTATCACTTATTCTATTGAAAATATTTTAGGGTTTCGTCTTCTTCCCCAAAAGGTAAAAACCCTATTCATTAATTTTTAAATATCTTCCTCATATGAACTTGGATTTCGAAGTCGTTTGTTCCAAAATCTTTCATTTGTCGAGGGCTTCGAAAAACATATGAAGTTTGCTAGCTTTGGTGGCTCTTGCAGAAATACCCATTTTCAACCAACTTCTCAAGTAAGGCAAAAGAGGCTTTCTTTATTTATTTTTTATAGATTCTCCAATCATTTATTTTGAGTTCTCACCAACTAAGATCATGCTCCCTCGAAGTGTAAGTCAAAGTAAAGCTACGGATAGAAAGCAAGAAGATGTCAAGTGGAAGCATTGTACTAGAATCTATGAGAAATACGAATGAGTTTGAATTGAAGTTGAATTTTGAACATTGAATTGTTTTGGCATACAATTATACATCTTCATTTTGGGTTTGATATTTCGAACGTTTTATTACATGTAGTCATGTATGGTATATGGTTTGTGAAATGTAAATTGTTTACTATATATGATACCACATAATTTATTTTGCGTAAATTTAATCATATTGTAATGTTTATCTATTTTTATATATTTTGACCTATTAAAAAAAATCTTATTGATCTTAGGTTTCAACGATCCGATCCACAAAAACAAAATTGATCCATCCATATGATCTGATTCTGACAACACTGCATCTGATCCATGACCAACTTGTAGATCCCATGTTAATGAGGAATTTGAGATTCGATTGAGCATTATGCCTCCCTTCCATTGCCAATTCTATTCCTGTTTTTTTCCCAAATAAAGGAGAATTCAAGCCCAGCCTAATAACTACAACGAGGAAATCTCATCAATTAAGAGTGGAAACCATCAATTCTTTAAAGAGTGTAAGGAGGAGGAAAAATATGCCGAGCAAAAAGAAATCATCAGGCGGTGCCTTTCAAAAACTCACACTTTCAAGCCTTCTTCCAAACTCTTCATAATTACAAAGCTCCATAGTTCTTCATTGCCTTCTCAGTACTAATATTAAATAACTTTTCTTATCGGTTATCACCGGAAACAATTCTCCACTTGCAAAATATTAATTTGCATAAACCCCTATTTCCACTGACACAGAACGCAGTGAAAGCTTGAATATTCTACTGGAATGTAAAATTGTACTGACACCTATAACCAATTCATAGTTCATCAAGCATTTTATGTAAGCTAGCCCAAAAATAGATATATGATTCAGTTACAATGCAGATCTGGTTCCCATCAGGGGATATCCATGCTTAAGCTTCATGCCTCTAATATCAAAAATTAGGACATAAAAGTCAAACCAATGAGGTCATCAATTTGACTACGGCTTACACAACAAAAAAGAGATACAGAATAAAACCTAAACAATTAGACATTCACCATCATGTCCGCTCCCTTAAAACCCAACTTTTTAAAAATGGCAAACAAGAACACATTCAATTAAAAAAATTAGCATAAAAAAGGTAATAATCCCAGCTTACCAACCAAACATAATGCAAAGGTGTTTTTGACAAGCTGCTTTGTCAACAATATTACCTGCTTAAGCTGGCCCCTTCTCTTGGAAAGAAGAATAATTTGATCATTAAGAGCCTTCCATGCACGAGCTTCATAGCAAAGTTGAACTATGGCAATTACTGCCTTCTTAGTGCCAGGAACATCCCCAGCAAGCCTCATTTGTTTTTCCTCATTCAAAAGAGAATCTATGGCAGCTTCAAGATTCTTCCCTTCCTGCAAATTGCTCAACATCTTAACAACCATTAGAAAGCAGACTTAGCCAAGACATAAGCAAAGAACTGAATATAATTTTCCCATAAAATGCTTGCTGGTAAGGGTTTGAAAAATCTTTATCTCCAAATCATAGTAAGCACTGATGTGCTCACTCAAAATCAGTGAAATTTGAGAAGCAAAGGAAAAATATTCCCATCAAAGCTATCCTAATAAAAAATAACATATTGCCCAAGTAGATACATCAATACAAGATAACATATACTAAATAACATAGAGTCCGAAAACATATAATGTGAAATAACTTTTTATCTCTACATGCAGATTAACTGTGGTCTCACTTGTGTTGAAGCTGATATTGGTGATGCCCTTGTACAATACTTCATGGATTTGCATCAGGCTGAGAGAGCGTTCAGCCCAAAGCTGAATGGGCTGAGTTTTTGAAGATTGATGTGGGCGATGTGTTGATGTTGGGATGTCCCTTTACGAAGAGCGAATCAAGGCTGCTCTTTATAGGCTTAACAGGGGAAAAAAAGGCCCCAGGTACATAATGGAAGTTTTCTTGGAATTTTTTAGAGTGCCACAAGACTGAGAGAGGTGAATTCCATCTTGCCTAACCTAAAGGTTGAGGGTGTTGCCAGTTCATGGAATCAAAACTCGGCCGATACCGATATGTATCGACGATACGTATCGGGTTTCGTCAAGAACCGATACCAATACCACCCCGATAAAGGTATGGGGGTGGTATCGGTATCGGACCGATATTGTCTCAGTATCGGCCGATATTGTCTCAGTATCGGCCGATACTGACCGATACAACCAGTTTTTTAGTTTTATGTTTCGTCAAGTACCCATATCGTATCGTACCCGTGTCCCGTATCCGTGCTTCTTAAGGACGGACAGTATCTTCGATAGCATTCTCGTTGCACAAGAGGTGATTTGCAGAAATAAACAAAGAAATCCGGATATGGTCCTCAAGCTAGACCTGGAAAAGGCTTATGACTAACTGGCATGTACCTTCCCATATTATATAACGAGGAGAATGGATTTTGGATCGAAATGGGTGTCTTGGAAAAAGGAATATGCGCCCACAGCGTGGTCTTCAGTCATTGCATATTGCACTCCATGGGGATATTTCCGAAGCAATGGAGGTTTGGGGCAGGGAAACCAAATATCTACCCATATCGTATCGTACCCGTGTCCCATATCCATGCTTCTTAGGGGCGGACAGTATCTTCGATAGCGTCTTCATTGCACAAGAGGTGATTTGCAGAAATAAACAAAGAAATCCAGATATGGTCCTCAAGCTAGACCTGGAAAAGGCTTATGACTAACTGGCATGTACCTTCCCATATTATATAACGAGGAGAATGGGTTTTGGATCGAAATGGGTGTCTTGGAAAAAGGAACATGCATCCACAGCGTGGTTTTCAGTCATTGCATATTGGACTCCATGGGGATACTTCCAAAGCAATGGAGGTTTGGGGCAGGGAAACCCAATATCTACCCTTCTATTCGTCATGGTAGTTGAGGCTTTGAGTAAACCAGCACCATCGGATCAGGTTTCGGATTGGGCCGGATCAGGTCGGCTTGAGGGCACCATCGGGTAGTGTCGGGTCAGGCATTTGCGATTTTCTTATTGGGCAGCAAAAATTTTGACCCGAGCCGACGTTGACAGCGCTACAAGAGATGGACAGGAAACAGCACACTTGCACTCATATTTGTATGAGAAACTAACAACGAAGGAATGGCGGTAAAAGGAATTCTCAGCTATTTTGAGGCTGCATTGGGGCTGAAAATAAATCTGCAGATGAGAATATAATCAAGAACTGGCCGATGCAATAGGAATTCGCATTCGAAAATTTCCGACCAAGATGAGCTCTTTGAGACCCTGTAATAAAACAAAAAGAATCGAAGAAAAGTTCACTAGCTGGAAAGGGAAGCTGCTACCACCTATAGGTACTTGTTTTCGCTCCGAATCTATTACCTATCTAAGGTTAGATGTCCGGTGTGCGTACGTAAAATATTGAACAACTCAAAAGGGATTTTTTATGGAAAGGGCTGAGTCTAACCTAAAAGCAAATTCCAGTTGGTGCACAGTGAAATATATACAAAAATAGCAATAATAGTGACAAAGTCAGAGTTCAAGAATAAGTGAACAAGGAAAAAAATAAATATAGAAAAACGGAAATTGGCAAACTCGAGAAAAGATCAGAAGATATATATATATATATATATATATGGGAAATGATTATATGACTCAAGTCATAGGGCATAAGCCCAGGACTCGAGCTCTTATTGGCTGCATGTCACATCAGGTGACTTAAAAAGTCAACCTGATGTGACATGCAGCCAATGGCTGCTAGAGTCATGAAAATATATTTTATGACTCAAATAAGAGGATCATTACCCATATATATATATATATATATATATATATATATATATATATATATATATATATATATATATATATATATATATATTAACAATACCAGTGTTACTTAATTCGCAAGGTAGGCTTGGGAATTGTGAATCGATGAGAACCCAGGTGCAAATGTTTTTTTCTTTTTCTCAAACTATTAGATGCAAAAGGTGCTTAAAGGGAATAGAACCCAGGTAACCTCGTTCAAGAAGTATATGGAGAACCAACACTTCGTCCTTGCTTTTGGTGTACAATTTGCATATATCATTTTATATATTGTAAAATAATATAAAAAATTATCAAAATATTTTTTTAGTTATATTTAAAACTCCTCCTACCCCTAAGAAGGGAGTTTGCTTGGATGTAGCGAACTGCAAATTACGAACCCGAATTCGAACCGAGGTTACCGCCGAATCAGGTAACATTGAACAATACTTCTCTAAGAAACCCTGGATCGAACAAATGCAAGAAAACTAAAAAATCCTATAGATACTTGAACAAATCCTAGAAACAATAACTGCAATCTGAAGCTACAATAGAACAAATAAGCAAATTACAGAAATATAAATCTAGAATAAATGAAAAAATTATCGATTTTGGAAAGAAAGTATTTAGAATGATGATGAAACCCTAGAGAATAAATTTTAAAATACAGGAAACATTTTAAATAAAATAAAACAAAAGGAGAAGAAGTCACCATTGTTAAGCCGATTGGAAGGTTAAACCACACGAAAGAAACGCACCGCACAAATCAAGAAGAGAATTGAAATATGAAAAGAGTATAGCAGAGTGTGTATTTGGGTATATAACCCGACGACAAACTATATATTGAGCGGGTCATTATCATTTTACACGTGGCATCATGATCACCGCCGTCGCCGATATCCAATTACCATTTTCAGTAGAATATGAATACCATCTGATCAGAATCAGATCACCATATGTGCGAACTAATGTGGATTATGAGTTAGTGGAATTAGGCTACTCAATCTCCCACACCAACATCCCAAAGGTGGACGAGCGCACATCTTTGTGGTCAAAACATTAAAAAAGTTTCCATTTTTACTACTTTTGACTTATTGGGACCTTACGAATCCATCGAGAGAAGAGTTTGAGCCCCGTTGAGTCCGTACGAGGAGTTGGGAGCTCGCCGGCTAAATAGCGATCAAGTTGGGACCCTTGTAGGTAATTTATCTCTTTGTTGAATTCATGTCATTGAACATTGAACCAATATTTTGGGAGCTTCATTGCCATTAACGGAGAAGCTATGTTAATGACGGGTGGCTTCAAAAGATACTATTGAACCCAAATATTAGGTCTTTCATAAGAAGCAACGTTTTTAAAACTTGATCCATCTCGTAGACATCAATTCTAATGTAAAATCGTGTAAGCTATCTAATCTCAACTTTACTTCTCGATCTGTTGGTTTATATTTTCTAAAAAAACTTTTGAAAATAAAGATCTAGGGTTTGGGACGGGTTTAGGATCAACTTCAGCTTCACCTGTTAACCATAATCCTTGTCTTGAACCTGACCTGACATGTTAACCTTTAAACCTTGACCTGAACATGAACCAGACGTGTTAAAGTAACATGAACCTACCCTGCTAGTAGAAACCTAAAATTGGAGCTATCCCAACCTAATCCTAACCTGCTAATCCAAAAATAAAGATGAGATGCGTCATTTAAGCAAGATGGCACTACAAAAAATAAGAATATTAGCGGCAGCCAAAAACTGCCGCTATTAACAGAAAGTCGTTGCTATTATTAGTCTTGTCGTTACCAAACCGGTTGTTATTAGTCTGATTGCTACCAAAAACTGCCTTAACAATAAGCCCCACTGAAACACCTTATTTTTGTAGTGTGGGTAACATGATTGTATGCCTCTATGGGCTTGTGTTCCTTTTATATAGGGTACATTTGTTAATGAGTTAAGTACCCACCAGGGTTCCGACTATCCCCCTATTATTTATCCACTGGGGTTCCAACTTCATGAAACGACCCAGCAAGGTCTAAGACCATCAAACTTTTCAGTTTGTGTCACGACCCAAAATCCTTACCCGATATCGAGGGCCTAGAATTCCGTGTTATGACACCGCACGCTGGTTAAGGCGATAAGCGGACATACACATAATCTATAAATTGACTTAGCATATGGATTGAGGCATTTAAGATAGCATTAAAAATAATTGACTCATAAATTAATAGCGGGAATCATAAAAGATAATAAAAAGGTAAATCCTAACCATGCATCTAAGATAGAAAATAAAACAAGTTTTACGTAGGATAAAATGGTCCTAAACATGAACTCACAAAAAGATCAAAATAACTAGAATATGTCTCTCAAAGAATAAAGTCTAAAGCAAAAGGACTCTCAAGGCTCGTAGAAATCTGCCGGATCTACGCTCCCCTCCGGATGATAGCCAACGACTCTATCTACGTAAGTCGCCTCCGGAACAGCAGCTCTCGCGTTATCATGAACAGGATAAATAGAATCTTCACCTAAAACTGTTTGATTTCTGAGGGGGGTGAGTTTACTCAGTCCCGTAAACTCAGCGGGTCACACAATCGATCCACCATAACTTACTCAGATGGTCGTGTGTGCAATCGCTTGAATTGCGGTGCATTTTTTTTTAATATAATCAACATCTTAAATAAATGAAATAAACTTATCCATAATTTATAGACTATCATAATCAAGACTAAAAAATATACTAATATAACATGAAGAGTGCATAATGCTTCTATTTTCTTATCTCTTTTCCTATTTGTCTCATCAACTTAGCATACGTGACATATCGTAAGTCTTATTAATTACTCCATACGCCTACACAATGTACTTCGCATCTTATCTTATTTAAACGATCTGTGTCAGGATCGCTGCTCGAGCCTACCACGCGAGGTCCACCTGTAGATAATCACCTAACCTCCATATCATAACATAAACCAACATCCAGCCAGATGAGATTGTCGGTATAGTAACCACGATGTCCCCTTAGTTCGAGACAATGCTATAATGTCCTTAAGACCTGTCTTAGCTGCAGACGTTAGGCCCTTACAGTGGCTCGTAAGGTATGACACGTGTAGAAACTTAATTAATGTTTAGCTGGCCTTCACAGCGTGCCTTACATATCATATCATTTTTCGGTTATGGGCTTAGGTCCCCTCCCCGATTTCATATTTGCTTGGGCTTAAGTCCCCACTTTCTTAACATAGAATGAGTCACGGTTCAATAGGCTTTACTAAACCACGCTTTCCAAGGGACGGGTTTCGTAGTAACCTGGATGTACTTCGTGTGATATCTCATACTATCATAAAGGGGTTGCATCCGTACATGGATGCCTACATTTCAAGTTTTACGTGATCGTGAAAGAAATCCCACCGTGACGAAGGCTTATATCCTGTGTCATATCTTATTATTAACTTATATGCATATGCCCTATCGTGATTTCCTACATGACGGGTTTCGTAGTAACCTGGATGTACTTCGTATGATATCTCATACTATCATAAAGGGATTGCATCCGTACATGGATGCCTACATTTCAAGTTTTACGTGATCGTGAAAGAAATCCCACCGTGACGAAGGCTTATATCCTGTGTCATATCTTATTATTAACTTATATGCGTATGCCCTATCGTGATTTCCTACATGATGAATATCATATGATGATGGTGAACATATATAAGAATGAACTATAACATAAACCTTAAATATTTCATATTTTTGAAGAAAATTAATAAAGAGCATAACATACGAAATATTAAAGTAAAATAGAAAATAAGAAATATTTAACTACATTTATTTTACAATAGAGTTGAAACTATACTTCATTAGGGTTAATTGTATCCATAAAATTTGGTGATTAACTGGTATAGTGATCCAACATATTTAAATATTCTAAAGGAGCACATGTGTCAATTCAAGGATTGTATAAGGCTTAAAAGAGGTAATAGAATGGTAAGTATTGAAAAACGTTAATATTTTACCCTTTAAACTTATAGATTGTTATTCGATACAAGCTATTTAATACATTTTATATAATTTTAGTGATTTATAAGTCTGGAGATAAGTTAAGCATAAGGTAGCCCAAGAGTTTAAAAAATAATGTCAAACTCGTGCAACCTTGGATCATCTAAAACGTATCCCGACTTGCAGCTCAAATTTAACTTTAAAAATATTAGATTCATGAAATTGCTATTTAGATAAAGTTGTAGATCTCGTTGTCTTCTTTCCAATGCCGTAAGAATCACTTCAATCTGAGTTTAGAGTAAAAAGTTATGGCCAAAATACCGAGGCTGTGTCTATTGAAAAGTTTGGCCGAATTTCACGAAAATCTAAGAAAAACGATCCTATCGATTTTGGGCCTAATTTCTATATTTTTAAGACCCAAAATTTATCAAAATTTAAGAAAAAATTAGGATTTTTTTTTTAAGAAATAACTGAATAATTTAAGATGGATTTAGAGGCACCCACTTGTTGAAGCGTGATTCGAATCCTATAATGATTTGGGTTGATGGAGATCGGATTCAAGAGACGATATGTCCAAGTCTTTTCGCGAGAATTCATTTCTTATGATAGATCGGTCGCGGTGATGAGAGCTTTAATGGTGTAAGATTCTCTGATAAGATTGAAAATCGATGGAGATCTAACGAGGAATTGTGAAAGATGGCACTGTCGGAGCTTTTGTAGAGAAGAGGGAATAGAGAGAGACAACTGAGAGAAGAAGTAAATATATATTTAATTCTCTTTCTAGGTTAACTTTAATTAAGACTTTTCGTATAAGATTTAATAAAAATAGTAGTTTTTTTACACGCAAGTAGAATTCATACGGGACTTGAAAAGCTTAAAAAGAGGTTTTGTTTCAATGCTTTGTGTAAGCACTAAGGTAAATGGTGATTCTCTCCCGAAATTAGAGTTGTGCCCTTTAACCTCCTTCATTCTTCAAACGGGTATAACTTTTTATATTCTTGTCGAAAATCGACAAATTATATATCGTTGGAATCGTATCGATGAGTACTTCGCAATGAGTCTAATATTGATATATAAAAAAATCAGATTATTTCTAAAGTAGGTAGATTCCGGTGTAGAGCGTTAGTACCATGCACTGTGTGGTACATCATCTAATACCGTTAAATAAAGTTAAAAAATCTGGGTTATTACAGTTTGTGGGTTTTAACTTCAAATGAAATGAACACGTGCGTAATAAAAGGAGAAAATTACTAATATTTGAAAAAGAGGAAATGCCGAAAATATCATTACTTAAAGACAGTGAAAATAACGAAAATGTCCTTTTTAAAAGAAGAAAACAAAGCGAGCATTTGTTTGCAGAGGTGGAGTCGATTCTCAGTCTTCCTTTCACTCTTCGTCTTTTCTATTTTGTAGGTGGAGTTTATTCCTGATCAGTCACAGAATATACCATTTATCACCCTTAACTTAGTGATATTAGGGCTTAGTTTGTTACTAATAAGTTAATAATGTGTAGATATTAAGGATAACCAATAAAAGAGAGTCAAAGTATTAATCTTTGTCAAAATAAACTCAAAAAGAGCAGTAAAAGACGATTAAGTGTAAAAAGACAATTCGCCGCCTACTGAAGAATGGAAAATTGTGTTTTACGATTTTACGATTGAGTGTTGTAATAAATAGAACTATAAGAAATCGTAATTTGCAATTCTTCATAGAAAGAGTATGATACAAAAGAGAAAAGTGATGAATCGTAATTCAAAGAATCGTCCAGAGAGAAAGCTATAAAAGATAGAAAATCATGATTTACAATTTTCTAAGAAAAAAAGAAAAGAGAATAATCGTGATTTACGATTATGAAATTAGAAGTTTTCCTACTACCACTGTTGCTGCTGATCACGTGAGAATGAATAATGTCATGAATAGAATTAGAAGACCTCTTGAATAAAAAGTTTGGCTAAGCACGGATCTGAGAGATTGACGAAGAAGAATCTTAAGAGGACACTACTACTGAATAAAAAGGAACAATCCAGAAGCGCATCAACTAAAGAAAGCAAGGAAGAGTAGAATTAGAATTAAAGTTATAATAGGAATCTTTTATTTCTTTTATTAAAATTAGAACTTATAAACCGACTCCTCATGATCTATAAATAAGAGAGCCCGGTGTAGGAATAAATCATCGAAGAAATTCTCAGTATCAATTGACGACTGAGATTGGGTTTTTTTCTGATCAATTTAGAGTAGATTTTTATTACTTTGTAGATTAAATATCCAAGGTTTCTCAAGAGTAATTGACGACTTCTATTGGGTGTTGAAGATTAGTGTAGATATCTGTAGTTTCTCAGAGGCAATTGACGACTGCGACTGAGGGGTGAAGGATATATTTACTTTTGCTTTCTAGTTTAGATTTTATTTTCTTTTATTTTTTGCTTTACAAATAGGATACAGTTGGATGCAACATAGCTGTATCCAGACACAGTCTCTCAACCAACTTCGCCAATCTGTCGAAAGATTAGAAACTCAGATTGAGCAACAAATCCCTTTTGAAAGAGAGTGACGTACTACCTTCACATGCAGTTGGTATGTCTAGAGGACGTATATTTATAAGAGGCACATCAACTCCCTCTGTTTTTAATTGAATCCCTTTAGAACCTGTCGAGCTACAGACTCATCCGTAGCAAACACCTGTAATATATGTATATAATTTTGAAGAGTATTTCACAGTTTACAGTAGGTAAAAATATAGTCAATCGTAAAAGCCTCTTTTGTCATATCACAATCACTTCAAGCGTATGAATTTACGATTTCTGGTGATCCGTAGAGTTAAATTGTAGTGAGTACGATTTAAAGCATCAATGAGTCTCACTTTTATTCTACAGAATTGCAAACGACAATTCTAGGAAACAGGCGGTTCCAGTGATCGATCTTATCAGTTACATTGGAATTCAAACCCATTTAAATCATAGAGGAAGCAGACATGCATCGCATTCAATATCTTCACTTGCCAACTACCTAAGCCTATAAGTCTATACCTTGACACGTGAACTTTCCCCTTCCTTGTAAAATCAGACCCTTATCTTTCCCAAAAACTCATCTATTTTGTCTTCCTTTCATACTGTTGTTGCCTAACATGTGCCTGATTTATGTGTGTTTTGAATGACGAATTAATGAATATTAAGTTACATAATTTTAAATTATGAAAGAGATATCAGCACATTGAGGGCTAACAATAGCCTGCAAGATCAGGGCCAATTGTAGCAAGTTTTAAAAGTAAGTATATTAAAGATCGTACGGAAATTTATGCGAAATATGAGATAGACCTCCGGATCTGTGCTACGGATCTGGCTCTATAATTATCTAAGCGAGATAAAAAGAGTGTTGGGTTTTTACGTTTAACTAAAAGCAAATAAAGAAAGAACTAACTAAGCGATCCGGATCCAAGTTGGGAAGTGATTAAAATAAATCAAATGGAGAAATAATAACTTTACGTGATTTCACCTTTGAATTTTAATGGAGAATCGCAACTCAAGCGAGTTGATTCAATCTTCATCGGCTACCACAGATGTAAGAGAAATAAATCTGAATTAAGGAAGGGTTTAGACTTATGGTTATGATCTCATCCACTTAAATGGTCACGATCATCCAATAGTTGTTGACCTATCCTCAATTGAACATGAACATCACTTTGCAAGTCTTTATCGAACTAGGTTACCAACGCTAATTAAATGCAGGAGTAATGAATCAAGGAAATTGCATGCAAAGTAGTGAATCTAAAGGAGTCTAATGCACTAAGGTGATCAATAAGAACCCTTGACATGAATCCAATGGAGAAAACACGTTCTGACAACCTTTTAAATTCAATCTTACAATTCTGACGAACGCGGCTAAACGACCCTCGGACTTGCGGTCTTGAATCCAATCTCCTTGGAGTTACAAATAGCTCTCGAAACTCTCAAAAGCAAATACAAAGAAGCTATTCTGTGCGAGACAAGCTATCGGGAAGCGAAATAGAAATGAACTCAAAATCTGGATGCCACAATTGGGCAAATGTCTTCTCTATTTATAGCTTTCCTTGATCACCGCGAATTGACCAATCGAAGTGTTGAGATCTGGATTGCCCAATGGCGATTGAGCACGGGATCCGGATGCATTACGCCAATGAAAATGCTACGTTCTTCGATGATCGGTATTAGAAGCATCAATTCTATGGAATTCAAAAATCTGTTTGAGCTTCTAGTAGTTCCCGCCAAGTGATTTCATCTTTGAGCGCTCACATGGGTTGGAATATGCTTTTGGATCTTGATTGGAATCTTCCGAAATGTCCGTCATTAAATGCATTGGGGCGTCAGATTCTTGAAATGCCCTTTAAACAAGTAATTCCCGTAATGTCCTTCGTCAGAGTTTAAGTGCCTTTTCGCAAAGTGTTTTGGCTCGAAGTTCTTTTCTTGCTCTTTTAGGACCTTTTAGCCATTCTTTGAGGCTATTTCTTCACTCCCTCTTTGAGCTTGACATGAGTTGTCGACTTTTGATCATTTTAGGATGCTTTTGACTTGGACCTGTCTAATTGGTTATGTAAAATGCACACTAAAGCACTTATTTAGTCTTCTCAAGGGTCTTTCAAAGCTCATGTTTAGGGGTGAAAATGGTATTTTCACTACTTAACACCACCAAAGCTAAGCTTTGCTAGCCCCTGATCAAAGAAACATAAAAAACAAAGTAAAGAGCCACTTTTGTAGGAAGCACAGGTGCATTTAGCATATGCAACAAGCCTTTTCAACCCCTAGGTGGTCCCTAGAGGAGGAGTGAAGTCTCCTGAGAGTTTTCAGTGAAGGTACCCACAAACTTCTCCATGAAGCAGTTAACATCGTGCAAAATTATCAAATGAGCAATCAAGGAGCGGGATTAGTTACTCTTGAATCAATGATGAAACAGAAAATTTGATTATTGTTTGCACAGAATTTAAACATTTTAAGAACCTCATGAATGTTTCAATATTTCCAATCCGTGAGCAGCCATAGAAAATTGTACAAATGTGCCGTGATGAGCTCATCATCCTGAATAAAAATTAGGTTGTAAGTCATACTTATTATGCTCAAGTTCCAACCCAAACACTCACGGGGTATACTCTCATCGGTGTTTTGTTGAGGGGTTCATTTTCACTCAAGCTCAAGAGCGCTTACATCTCCCAAATGGATCTGTAAGCATGAGCATAGGCATGATTCTTAGGCAATGGCATCATTGACATCTCCTCACCATAGATTGGGTCACTTCTTATCTCCACATGACTCACTCAACTTTGGATCACAAGGGCTTTTAATCTAGGTTTGTTTGTATGGCTTATGGAGTGAAGTTTCAAGGAAAGGCGTTTGAGCAGGGGTTTGAATTTGAGAACTCGGGAAGTGCAGGAGATGGTTCATGACTCCACCTTTTGAGTTTAGCTTCTTTCTTTTCGAGATTCTCACATTCCACGGTGATCAGTTCTTTCTTTGATCTTGCATTTTTTCATCATAAGGTCCCTTTTTTGCCTTTTTGCTTGCAACTTTTTCACATTGTTTGTCTCTTCCTTTCTCGGTCCACCATATTGCCTGCTTTTTGAGGTATTTTCTCTTCATTTTCTTGATGTTGCCCGAAATGGTCCATCTTCATTCTTTCTCCTTTACCTCGAATTCTCGAGTGAGGAAGGTCTGAATTAGTTCCATAGGTTCAGTGCAAGTACTTTTGGGTATTTTTGATGAAGAATTGTAGGATTCTGACTCAAATGAGGTACAAACAGAGGAATTTTCTTGGTTGGTTCTCATTAGGTTCAAGTCGTCCAAGAAGGCCTTGATCTTTTCCTCGGTTTCATGAGTCTTGTTACTTTAATTTGGAGTTTCCTAACTTCTAGTGGATCTAATGCCTCAGTACCAATCCTTTGAATCGTAAAAATTGCCTCGATCACTCTTCAATGAGAGATGGAAAATATATGGGCTCAATTCTCACTTTGGTTATGGTTTTCCTTGAGCTTTTAAGTATGTCTTTACCTTTTATCTTTCCCATGACTTGCTAAATGCGATACCAAGAGGGTTTTCATGGTGCTAACATCATGGAAATGTAGAATATTGAAAGGTTTATGATGTCTAAATTTTGCAAAGAAATTTTAAACTTCCTAATTGTCATGATTCTTAAGTAAAATAATTCATTTCTCGATTACTTAGGTGATTCTGTTGTCCTTAGGTTAACTATTCCTTGGCAGACACATCACCCCCAAACCTATGAGGAGCGGTGTCCTCCTTTGGTTCAAAGGTGGTGGCATAGTCACAGTTATTAGGGAAAACAATGAGAAAAAATAATAGCAAGGAATTGCGAAAGCAAATTGCATGAACCGAAATTTGTGAGAAAATAAAAGGAAAAGAGGAGGAAAGGAGTAAGGGTGAGGGGTTTATTTTGTCTTTTTCAAGTAGGGGACTAAAGTGGGTGCAAGGGGGGAGGAGGGTAAGAGAGGGTCAGTTTGGGTAGCTATCTCGGCCAGAAGGGAGGTAAGGCTACAGGTTGTGTGTGGTTTGGGTAGCGGGTGGTAGTGGAGGGGAAGCACTAGGACTTGGTCTGCTTGGGTTGCTTGTGAGGCAACATGGAGGGCAGTCTGGGGTGGGTGGTAAGGGTGTAGTTAGGGCTTGGATGAGCTCCAATGTGGAAGGGTGTGGGGTAATAGGGTGCAGTGTAGTGGTGGTAGAATGGGTGCGCAGTGGTGCTAGAGAGCTGGTCACCACAGAAATGGTTCTTGTAAAATGGCGGTGGCCGAGGTGCATGGTGGTGGAGGCTCCATAGCAGTTTCCACTGCAGAGGTATCTCTTGGACTGTGCTAGTTCACTCACGTGTTCATGTACAGGGGGTCCATAGGTGGTTGTTCAGCCCACCCACACTTGCAGGCTAGGTTCCCGTCGGGCTTAGCAGCAGGAACTGCTCGCTCAGTGCTCTGGGCAGAATGGGTTCAAAGAACAGAGGCGGGGGCAAGAGCAGGGCATGTCGGATCTCCGCTCTCATTCTCCTCAACATAGCTGACTTGTGGTCCGTGCTTTCTTGCCAAAGTTATGGGGGTGAGGACTTCAAAGGGCTCTTCCTATCTATGTCAAACTTGGCTCTTAGGAGGGTGTAATTAGTCTTCCAAAGGGAGGCCGAATTTTCTTTCTTCTTTATCTTGGCACTCACATCAGCCATTGCTTCCGGGATGAGCATGGGGGCATTGAAAATTTCCTTTAGAAAAGTGGCGACTAAGGATTTCTCGGTCTTTCCCATATTTAAAATGGAGGAAAACAAAGCCCACACACCTGCTAACACAGTTTAGATTTTTCTAAAAGATTGAGCGAGAATGGATAGAAAAAATACCACGATCTAAGGTTTGTGCTTGAACTGAGTCGCTTTGTTTGTAAAGATCGCCTAACCGATCGACCGTGATCTCCGAAAAATGGAAACGCTCAAACAATTAGGAACAAGCAGTGATATCTTTGTGGAGCTCGTGTGAGAAGAGTGAGCTATGGTTTTAGTGGAGCGTCGCTCTGCAGAGAGTGTTTGCAAATACAAAGCTAACTTCAAAGCGACTAAATATACTTGAAGCTAAAATCGCAAGCACCTTTAAGTTTTGAAATATTCCAAAAGAGCCCTTTTTTTTCTATTTGAATGGCAAAAGTGCCTTTCGACAAGTAGATAACCGAGAAAGTTTATTTCGCAAGGGACTTAGCATCGGACCTTCTATTCGAAAAGGCATTAACATAATTAACTATTCGAAAGAACATCTTTCTTTTCGAGCGTTCATTGCGACTCGAGAATCTATTCGGAATAGAACTTTGGGCTTTTCGAAAAGTAGTTTTGCTTTGCGATTTGAACTTTTAAGTGTATTTAAACTATGTGAACAAGAAAAGAAATAGAAACAGAGAAATTCAAGAAAACTATGTTGTACAAACATAATATACAATTTTCTACCATCAGTTGTTGGAGATTCGTGATGACAGATGGGCGTACAGGCTCCACAGTGTTGTCACTTGAGCCTCGACCATTTACCTTAAGGATTCTTCCATCCTTGGGATCTCGAAATATCCACACTCGAGGGAGGCCTTGATGACGGTGTATGGCCCTTCCCATCCGGATCTCAATTTACCCGGAAAGAATTTAAGTTTAGAGTTGAATAACCATACCTTGGACCCCGGTATGAACTCTTTTCTCATTAAACTCCTATCATGAAATGATTTGACTTTCTCCTTATACAATGAGCTTGTATAAGCATCCATCATGACTCTTCCAATTCGGTGAGTTGAAGTTTCCTGTGATTACCAAAAGTTAGATCCATATTAAATGTTTTAATAGCCCGAAAGCTTTGTATTCTAACTCTCGGCAAATGACATGCTTTGCCATAGACCGATCTAAAGGGACATTCAATTGGAGTTTTGTAGGCGATTCAGATGCCCACAAAGCATCATTAAGCTTAAAGGACCATTCCTTTCTGTCCTTCTTCTTTGTTTTTCCAAAATGTGTTTGATTTCTCTATTGGAAATCTCCACTTGTCCTTGGTTTGTGGATGATAGGGAGTGGCTACTCTATGAGTGACGAGTACTTTTTCAATAGAGCTTCAAACTGCTTTGTTACAAAAATGGCTTCCCCATCACCGATGATGGCTGGGAAAACCAAACTGGAAAAAATGTGGTCCTTGAGAAATTTCAAAACCACTTTGTGATCATTTGATTTAGTAGCTATGGCTTCAATCCACTTGGAGACATAGTCCACGCTACTAAAATGAAGTTATTTCCATTAGAAGGAGGAAAGGGCCCATAAAATCTATTCCCCATACATCAAACTCAACCACGAATAGGTAGAGGCATTGAGTTTCTTTTGGAAATCTTTGCCCAATTTTTGGCGATTCTGGCGAGATTCTGATCTTGTAAGGCATCTTTAAAGATTGTGGGCCAATAAAACCACACCTGCAGAATTTTTGCATTGTTTTGTTACCACCGAAAATGACCTCCACAGCTGTTCATGACACATTGACAATATGCCAGAATTCATGGTCGTGGGACACATCTTGATCACTTGGTCTGCACAATTCTTGAATAGATAAGGATCTTCCCAAATGAAATGTTTAACTCGTGAGAAGAAAAGATCTTTATCCATTCGATTCCAATGTTGAGGAATCATCGATAGCAAGAAGTTGACTATGTTTGCAAACCAAGAATCGTGGGTATTGATGGCAAAAGTTGCTCATCGAAATGATTCATTAATGGGTAAGCTATCATCCTCGGTATTGAGAATTCGGATAGGTGATCGACCACCACATTTTCCACTCCTTTCTTATCCTTAATCAGAGATCAAACTCCCGTAATAGGAGGATCCACCGATTAATCTGGGCTTGGTATCCTTCTTAGGCAAGGTATTTTAGGGCGAGTGGTCGATAAACACCACAATTTGTGAACCTAAAACATAAGACCAATTTTTCCAATGCAAACACAATGGCCAGCGGACTCTTTCTCGCTTGTTGTGTAGTTGAGCTGGGCATCTATCATGGATCTGCTGGCATAAGCTATGACATGGGAAGCTTATCCTTTCTCGCCCTAGACTCCTAGGGCATAGTCCGATGCATCACACATCACTCAAAGGGCCTTTGAATAGTCGGGGGGCGCAAGATGGGAGCTGAAATCGAGACATTTCTTAAGGACCTCAAAGGCATCATGCATTCATTAGTAAACACAAAAGGAACATCTTGACACAAGAATGACAGAGTGGCTTGAAATTTCTGAAATCTTTGATGAACCTCCTATAAAATCCTCGCATGCCCTAAGAAACTTCTCGATTTGCTTATTACGGGAGGAGGCAAATGTGCAATTAGATCAATTTTGCTTGGTCCACCTCTATGCCTTTATGGGAGACCACATGTCCTAGGACAATGCCTTGGGTGACCATAAAATGACTCTTTCGACTTAGAACCAAATTGGTTTCTTCACATCTTTGCAACACCAACTTGAGGTGGTGTAAGCATTGGGAAAAAATGTCTCCATAAATTGAAAAGTCATCCATGAAGATCTCCATGAATTGATCAATCATGTCGGAAAAGATGGCATACATGCATCTTTGAAAAAGCAGGGCATTGCAAAGACCAAAGGGCATCCTCCTATAGGCAAAAGTGCCAAAGGCGGTGAAGGTGGTCTTTTCTTGGTCCCTGGTACACAGGATCCGGTTGTAACAGTACCCATCAAGGAAGCGATAGTAAGCTTTACCTCGCAAGCTTATCAAGGATTTGGTCAATGAAGGGAGAAATGGTCTTTCCTTGTCATGGTATTTAATTTTCGTAGTCTATGCGGACCCTCCATCCAGATTGTTTGTCCTGGTGGACATAAGTTCACAGATTAAATTTCTACTACAGTGATGCAGATTTCTTAGGCACCACTGTGGGTGCTACCAAGCAGAATCTGAAATGGGGTAAATGACTGACATCTAGCGACTTGACAACTTCCTTCATTACCACTTCTTGCATGTGAGGATTCAACCTTCTTTGCATTTCTCTAGAAGGCTTGGCATCCTCTTCCGTGTGGATCTTATGCATGCATACTGGGTTTATTCCTCCTAAATCAAAGAATGGTCCGACCAATTGCTTTCTTGTCTTATTTAGAACTACCTCCTCTTCTTGCTCCTTTGTAAGGGAGGAAGAAATAATCCAGTAGTGTTTGATGATCTCCCAAAACACATATTTCAGATTTTGGGAGCTGTTTGAGTTCCAATTTGTAATTTGAGAAAAGAGGGCAGCAAAGGTACCTTGGTAATTTGTGGAAGAGGAGAGGAGCGAGTCTCCAAGAGGGAGAACTTGAGGATTGTTTGTGAGTGCCTTGCACAAAGCAGACTCCTTTGAATTTGATCTCCTTTTCCTTCTTTCTCGATTCCCAATCATTTTTTAGTTCTGGTGGAGTCTTCACCTGCAGAAATTTTTGCAAAGACTCCTCCACAAGTTCATCCATGATGTCAACATGAAAGCACTCTTGACAGAAAATTGAGGTTGGTTAACATTATAAACATTCAATTTGACTTTCATATTACCAAAAGAAACTTCCATGATACCGATGACATTGAATACAAGCATTTGTTTGTGGCAGGAATGGTCTCCCTAAAATGACAGGATGGAAGTGTCTTTTGGTTGGTTCCATATCCAACACCGTAAAATCAGCAGGATAGAAGAATTTATCTACTCCTACTAGCACATCTTCAATCAATCCACAGTTTTCTCTATCTGCTGCCTAGTTGCAACACCACTTGAGTGGGTTTTAATTCTCCCAAACCTAGCTTCTCATATACGTAATAAGGAAGCGAGTTGACACTAGCTCCTGATCTAGCGTAGCTTTCTCGATGGTATGCTCCCCAATGATGCAGGGATTGTGGGGATTCCGGGATCTTGCATTTTAGGGGTGTTGCAATGGATAGTACTTGGTTGATTTTCTCCACAGAAAGGCCTTCTTAGATAAATGTATCCTAGATTGCCTTTTGTGGGTGCACACATCCTTCGTAAATTTAGCATATGCAGGACTGTTTGATTGCATCAAGCAGAGGTAGATTAATTTTAACTTGCTTGAATGTCTCCATCATTTCCTCAATTTTTGTGTTTCCTTTGTCAAAAGGAGAACCGACTTCATTGCATGAGGGAATGGGAGGTGGGGAACAAATCTCTCCTCCTCATCTTTTTCAACAATTTTTTATTTTTCTGCTTTTTCATTTTTTGGGTTTTCGAGGTAAATCAACAACCTCATTGTTTTCATCATCTTGTGCTTCTGCACATCTTGTTCTTCTTCTTTTCCTCTTCACTACCCATGTGTTTTTATTACTCTTCCACTTCTCAAAGTGGTCATTTTAATCTCCTCATGGCCATTTGAGGATTCTCCAACCATGAACATCCCTTAGGATTGTTCAAAGGTTGGTGGTAGTCCCTCCTCTCTCTTAGCTAATGAATTAGAGTGGCCCCAAAGTTTCTTCAATTTTTTAATGCTCGTGTGAAGGTTCACGACCGAGATAGAGTTCCTAAATTCTGAAGTGAACTTAAGACCCGCTCTTCAAATGACAGGACCTAGGAGGGCAGGCTGGTGTAGAATCTTGCATGGGTTGTGGGTTAGGTTCTGAAAATTTTGTTTATTGTAAAAATTCTTGATATGGTGAAGGTGTTTGAAAGGTATTTGATTTTTGGGCTGCTTTGTTCTTGTTTGGTAGTAATTTCCTGATTCCACCCGAGATTAGGATGAGATCTCCATGGGTAGTCATTGGATTGCATCATCCATAAGACTGAGCCGCATGAGCTTGTTCCATCATGAGTTCGAAATTGTGATGCGAAGGACATTGATCAATTGAATGAGTAGGGGGGGCATATCGGACATGCCTCCTCTACTCTTGACCCATTTGGAGCTTTAAATGAGTCCATCACCTATCAAATTTTGTGGTCAAATTATCCACTTTCCTTTCCAGCTCATTGACTTCATAAACTTTCCCTCTTGTGAATTGGGGATTATTCACCTATTTGGATTCTCGGTGTCTCTTGAGGGGATTCTATTGGTGGGTTGAATTTTCTCCAATCACCTCAAAGAGGTCCCAAACCTCTTCAATCGTCTTTTGTAAGTAGGTACCTCCACGGAGGCATCCACCATGTTCTTGCCCTTGATCAATTCCTTGATAGAAGCTTTGAACAAGTCGCCATTTAGGAATTTGATGGTGAGGGCATTGTCTATCTGATTCTTTGAATCTTTCCCATGCCTCATGGAAAGTTTCATTGAGTTTTGGGAGAAAGAGATGATGCTTTGTCTTAGTTGGCTGGTTTTAGTCATTGGGAAATATTTTGACAAAATTGACATTGCAAATCATTCCATGATGTGATCTTTGTTTGGTGCTAACATAGATAACCATGCTCTAGCTTTGTCCTTTAATGAAAAGGAAAGAGCCTCGGCTTAGTTGCCTCGACCAAGTCCGACTATGTTAAATGTTGTGCACAAAGCGAGAAATTCATCAATGTGCTTGTAAGGATCTTCTTTACTTAATCCATGAAATGAAGGCGATTTGGATGGTTGATGATTTGATCTCATAATTTCCCTCCGTGGGAAATTGAATGCGAAAGGGAATTATAGGCACCAGGCAAAGTAGTCTCTTAACAATCTAGGTTCGTCACCCATTGTAGCGTAACTCGTGGTGTATATACATTTCTTAGGAGTCTTTCAACCACGAATTAAAAGGAGAATCTCAGGTTGAGAGTTCTCCTACCAAACATACAACGCAGAGAATTTGGTACATAAACACAGCCGAATTAGGTGCTTTCCTTTCCTTTACGCAATTTGTATTTGTAACCTGCATGAGATAACAATGAAAAAATGAATTAATAAATAATAAATAAAAGAGAATAAAACATAGGTCTATCTATTTTAGAACAAATTCCAACAGCGCCAAAAACTTGTTGTTGCCTAACATGTGCCGATTTATGTGTGTTTTGAATGACGAATTAATGAATATTAAGTTACATAATTTTAAATTATGAAAGAGATATCAAGACATTGAGGGCTAACAATAGCCCGCAAGATCGGGCCAATTGTAGCAAGTTTTAAAAGTAAGTATATTAAAGATCGCCCACAGAGAATTTGTCTCAAATATGAGATAGACCTCCAGATCTGCTACCAGATCCGGCTCTATAATTATCTAGAAAGCGAGATAAAAAGAGAGTGTTGGGTTTTGTCGTTTAACTAAAAGCAAATAAAGAAAAGAACTAACTAATGATCAAGATCCAAGTTGGGAAGTGATTAAAATAAATCAAATGGAGAAATAATAACTACGTGATTTCGCTTTGAATTTTAATGGAGAATCTGCAACTAAACAGAGTTGATTCAATCTTCATCCGCTACCAAAGACGGATGTAAGAGAAATAAATCTGAATTAAGGAAGGGTTTAGACTTATGGTTATGATCATCCACTTAAATGGTCACGCATCATCCAATAGTTGTTGACCTATCCTCAATTCGTAACATGAACATCATCGCAAGTCTTTGTCGAACTAGGTTACCAACGCTAATTAAATGCAGAGTAATGAATCAAGGGAAATTGCATGCAAAGTAGTGAATCTAAAGGAGTCTAATGCACTAAGGTGATCAATAAGAACCCTTGACATGAATCCAATGGAGAAAACACGTTTACAACAACCTTTTAAATTCAATCTTACAATTCTAGGCGGCCCTCGGACTTGCGATCTTGAATCCAATCTCCTTGGAGTTACAAATAGCTCTAAACTCTCAAAAGCAAATACAAAAGAAGCTATTAGTGGGCATGCAAGTTATCCGTAGGAAGCGGGAAATAGAAATGAACTCAAAATCTGGATGCCACAATTGGGCAAATGTCTTCTATTTATAGCTTTCCCTTGATCACCTGCACTGAATTGACCAATCAAGTGTTCAGATCCGATTGCCCAATGGCGATTGAGCACGGGGATCCAGATCCGTTTCGCCAATGAAAATGCTACGATCCGGTTCACCAATCAGCGCTAGAAGCATCAATTCTGTTATGGAATTCAAAAATCTGTTTGAGCTTCTAGAAGTTCACGCCAAGTGATTTCATCTTTGCGCTCACATGGGTTGGAATATGCTTTTGGATCTTGATTGGAATCTAAATGTCCGGGTCATTAAATGCATTGGGGCGCGTGCAGAGATTACTGAAATGCCCTTTAAACAAGCTGTAATTCCCCAGAATGTCCTTTCGTAGAGTTTAAGTGCCTTTTCGCAAAGTGTTTTGGCTCCAGAAGTTCTTTTCTTGCTCTTTTAGGACCTTTTTAGCCATTGCTGAGGCTATTTCTTCACTCCCTCTTTGAGCTTGACATGAGTTGTCAGCTTTTTGATCATTTTAGGATGCTTTTCGGACTTGGACCTGTCTAATTGGTTAGCTGTAAAATGCACACTAAAGCACTTATTTAGTCTTCTCAAGGGTCTTTCAAAGCTCATGTTTAGGGGTGAAAAATGGTATTTTTCACTACTTAACACATACCTTAACCCTAATGGCGAAAGAACCCAACCAAAGCGATTTCAGTAAGTAACTTGATGAATCCTTAAAATGCATAAAGTTGAGCTCCTGACTACAGAAAAGAAAGAAGATCTGAAGCGCCAGTATAACACCCAACCCAGCCCGACTCGTTACTACACTGGTCCGATTGTCATGTGCTTAGAAGACATAATGTATTGGGTCAAATAATCAAACTAGACCCTTTGGAGCCAAGCCAATAGATGAATGAACTGTGTGTGTGTGAGACCGGATAGATAGCACCAATGATTTGACCCATTAGCCAACGGTCTATAGTAAAGACCCATTAGTTAACTGATGGCACCAAAAATCCATTGTACATAAAGGCATATGGGCTAGACCTGTTGGGAATGGACCCATGACTAAGAGAGGGCTGGATCTATGGCCCTTGAGTTGAGTGAACATATGTAGCGAGTATATGGTTCCACAACTGAACCAATCCAAGGAAATGACCCCTTTAGCTAGAGACCCGAAACATATGGTCCATAAACTTCAAGCCATGTGTTGGGGCCATGTCAAGACCCGGTTGGAACTCTTGGATTTGTGACCTTTAAGTTCTGCTTGTACACAATTAGTGGTTGTATAAGCTCCACACATGAGCTGCCCTAGCCGAATTAAGACCCATGCACGCAAAGCATTTGCATGGAGTTTTAGTGTCGGGTAACAACAGCTAAAAGAAGAACTCCTTCTTCCATCGTCTCAGCTACAAGAAGCTCTAAACCTGGGATTAGAACCCCGACGTAGCAAATCGACCATAGGATCGGGAAGATTTGTTCTGCAACAACTAAACCTTCATTTGAGAACTCGAGGACGAGATTTGAAGCGACCAAACGCAGTCCCACGACAGTTTCCCGCGAGAACTTGGAAACGCTGCATGCAATGCACACTCAACGGTAAATTAGTCTTCCCTAGTCTCATAGAATATAAACTATTACGTTTAGAATTATTTTTCCGCAAAACTGATGCTCCATGAATGAAGTTTGAGAAAAATGGGCATGAACGGGACAATCGGTAGGTCCAATGCCTTGGGCTATGTTGAGCACTGAAAAATATTATTTTTCACCCCTCAACCTACCCTTTGATGGGCCTTTGAGTATATTAATAATGTGTTTTAAGTGTGTTTTATAGATAGCAGGAAAATAAGAGCTTAAAACTGCAATCCTATATTTTCAAGCCAAGAAAATAGAATTTCAAGTCAAACTGTGGAGCTTATGGGTTTACAATGAATGCACCATGGTGGTCCACACCATTGGGGTAATTTGGCATGCATTTGGCACCTCTTGGAGACCTGTTGAGAGAGAAGGAGGAAGCTCAGAAGTTGATGGAGTGCTGCTACAGTGAATTTAAATGCAACAGCACAGCAGAAAGCTCATTGAAGAACTGAGCAGTGTTGAATTACCTACCTGACAATTATTAAGATGTTAAAAATAGTAGACTAAAATAAAAATCACAGCAAAAGACACCAAGGTAGGACACAGGCCTGCAAGAATTTAGGGTTGTTGCAGCAAGTTTTAAAAGGTAAGTAGGGCTATATCCACGGGGAAATGTGTTGAAAAATATAGTAAATTTCCAGATCTAGAATAGATCTGGCACTCTAACCTATTCTAACTTAAAACAAAGAGGGAAAGAGGAGAGGTTTTAGGGGTTGTCACTGTTAACTAAACTATAGAAAAATAAATCTAAATGCGAATGATCCAGAGATGAGTAGAAAACAAATTTGAAGAAATAGAGAAAAGGTTTTAGGGGAATTAAAATCAAAGGTGGAGAATAGAAGCTTGAGATTTGGTCTCACTAAAAATTGATTGGTTAAACAACAATGCAAGGGATTGATTTGCAGCTATCCTTCATTTGGCTACAAGCACATATGCAAGGTAGAAAAATTCAATCTAAATAAGAGGATTGAATTGATCTTAAGGCTATGATCTGTCAACTTCAATGGTCACAGATCATCCTAGGGATTTCCTTCAATCCAAAGGCTTCAATTAGAACAATAAAATCACTACAGATGCTATGGATGCAAGGCTATAAGCTTAGGCATCCACAGGAATATTAAACCTAGGAAGATTAGATGGCTATCAAGAGATCTAAAGGTTAAATGAATGGACATTCCCAAATACATAAATCCGATTGAGAATCTAATGGAGCCACGAGATCTATAGATTTAAATGAACTTTACAACCAACAATTTATTGATTCAAAACAACTTACAATAGATTGTTCTCAGATCTGCAGTCTGTGCATCATTTAATTCTCATACAAAGCTCTCAAACCTCTCAATTTTATAGATTTACCTCACCCTAGCTGCTACAAGTATTTAGCCAGCCATGGTTGGACTAAAGAGAGAATGGGGAAGAGGGAAGAAGGATGGAATTTTGAAAGGAAAAGGAGTTCGAAATTGATCTTTGAACTTCTCTCAATTTCTGAATAGTTCTTCTGTTAGGTTTCTCCTTTATTTATACTCTTCCCCTCTATCTCAGATCTGTTTCAACCAATCAGAACTCAAGGGAATAATTCTGTTATTCTGAGCTACTGATGTGGCTGACTTTACTTCTAAAATCTCCCACCAATTGGTTCGAATTGGACAAGTACATGTGGGGGAGTTAGAGAGTTTCTCATTTGTGTCCCAGGACTTTCAAAAATGCCCTCAAGGGTTGTTAGCATGCCTCAGGCCATGTGCAACAGAGCACTGAAGTGAGCTGTATTCTCAGTTGCTTTGAGAAGTTTCAAATTCATGCTTCGAGAGGTTCAGAGGACCTCTCAACAGGTTATGAGTATAATTGTTGCTCCATTTGACAGGTTGAATGTAGCCTTCGACAAATTCAGATGAATTGCTCGACAGGATAAATTCAATGCTTAACTGCTGCGCTAGCTTCAGCCATCCTCTCGACAGGTTGATGGCAACCTTGCCAGATTCAGTGCAGCTTCAGGTATCCTCTCGCTAGGTTGGCTCTGTCTGTTCGATAGGTTCAGGGAACCTCTCGATAGGATTGATTTCAGCCTTCTGCTCTTCGCGAAGCTGATTGCTTTAGTGGACCTCTTGACAGGTCCATTTGTACTAGTCGACAGGATCCTCTTCCTCAGTTTAAACCATTCGATAGGTTCTATCAACCTCTCGACAGCTTCATTTCTCCTCAGCAGAACCTCTCAATAGGTTGAAATAACCTCTCAACAGCTTCCACTCAGCACCCAGACCCCTCGATAGGTTGAAATAACCTCTCGATAGCCTAATTTATTTGCTTTCACAGCTTGTACACACTTTGGGGGATTGGCTTTCATCTGTCCAACACTCAGTAGCCTTTGAGGGGTTCATTCTTCATCAAATGCAGTTGTTGCTTTGCTCCCATGTATAGACAGTTGGACACATGCCATTGTCATAGAATTCTGAAGTTCTGTGAATCTGCTTAATGGCTGATTGCTTGGGCTGTATGAGCACATGTTGAAGATTATGTATTTATGCAACTCTCCTGCAGGTATCTTCTTGGTATTTTTAGATAGATATCTGCACCATGACTGTAATTTATTATTAACTATAAAACACATTCAAGACACATTATTAGTTATCTCAAAGGTCCCTCAAAGGTTAGGTTAGGAGGTGAAAAATGGTATTTTTCACTGATTAATACATCCTCAAACCTAAGCTTTGCTAGTCCCTGAGCAAAGGAAAAATTAAAAATAAATATTGAAAACAGAAAATGCCACTTTTGTAGGGAGCACAAATGCATTTAGCATATGTATCAAGCCTTTTAAACCCCTAGGTGATCTCTAGTGGAAGAGTGAAGTCTCCTGAGGGTTTTCAGTGAAGTTACTTACAAACTTCCATATGAACATAGTTAAATCAAGTGCAACTAGTTACAAGTTAGATTCCAGCAAATTCAAATTCATTCCATACCTTGCTCATTCAAATTCAGAAGGTTCACAACAGTAAATCTAAACAATTTAATACCCAAATCATTTTTCAAACTTATCACAACCAATCTGAAATCATCAAGAGAATAATATGTGCAAAGAAGTATGTAATTTACCATTAATTGGAGAAGCAGTTTTAAACAATGCCTAAATAAATCCAATTTCAGACCCAATGTTCTCACAGGCATACTCTCACAAATGATTTCAAAGGTGTTCAATTTCACTCAAGCTCAAGAGCAGTTATAGTCCTCAATTAGGACTGCAAGCATGAGCATAGGCAGTTGCACTAATTCTTGTAATCTTCTAACTCTTTTCACCATAGATCACACAGTTCTTCATCTCCACATGACAGCTCAATCAACTTTAGATCAGTAAGGTCATTTTATTGGGTTGTAATGTGGCTTATGGGGGAGATTTATGATGAATAAAAGGGTAAAGAGGGATTCAAAGTTGAGAAATCAAACGTTAAGGAGGTGGTATACACACCTTCTTCATCTCAGCACATCTTCATCTTCTTTGATAATTTTTAAACTCAAAGTGATCAGCTTCTTTTCTTCTTTTTTAAAATTTTTCAATGAAGTGACTTCTTTTTCTCTTTTTGTATTGTTTTTATATTTTCTTCTTTTTGTATGCTTTCCTTGGTATTTTTCTCATTTTTTTATTTTTTATTTTATATATATATGTTCTACAATGCCACAACTCCACAACTGAACACACAACTGTCACAATGTCTTTTCTTCTTCTGCCACCAAATTTAAACCCAGCTCAACCTTCTTCAGCTTTTTCTCCTTTACCTTCTGAAATCTCAGAGTGAGGGTCAGGCTGTAGCAAGTCACTGAGGTTTTGGTTTACATTCTCTGGTTTCTGTTAAAGAAAACTTGGAATTTTAAAGCTCAAATTGTGTGTATCAAGGGCAGTTGAAAGGTGGGGAATTTTAAGCTAAAACTGTCTAAAGGATGGCCTTACATCATGTCTTTAATGTCATGAGTACTGTCAAGTTTTTTCAATTTGGAGTGCATAACTTATAGTGAAAAAGAATAAGTTCAAACAGTCCTTAGAGCAGAAAGATTTGTCAAAACACTCTTCAAAATAAAATTTCAAACCCAAGTCTCACTGGATATGGTCTTCCTTAGGACTCTCAAGACATGCTCTTACTTTTTCTCTCCTTAATGGTTCACTACATACTGCTTATGATAAAAAAAATTTGATGATATCTTTCATGGAAATGTTGAATTTCAAAAGATCCTAGCATTAAACAGTCTATCCTACATTTTAAATCTTCTTTTTCAAAATCACTCAGTTGAAATTCTGCTGAATTTATTTTGACCCTACTAACACCATTGTGCTTGGCTTAACTACCTCATAATTTTTCAAAATTACCCTGTTATACTCTTAAACCTATGAGGAATAGTGTCCTCACTGTTTCAGAAATATAAATACTAAAAATAGCAGGGTAAAAGCAAAATAAAATTACATGAAGTAAGATAAAAATGAACGACAGAGATGAACTATATACAATGACACATAAAAGGAACATTTCATTAAAATGAACTATATACAAAATAGTTATAGAGATGACAATATGCAAAAAGCAACTTATATATAACCAATCTACCTAGAACAACAGTATCTGAACTACATAGTCTAAACACACCCAACTACTCTACACCTAATCAGACTCAGTATCTGAACTTAGAACAAAAGGAGGGATCCAGGCATATTTTTCTTCACAAATATTCTTGTCCTTCTTTATTGGCTCTGCACTAGAAGCATCAGGTGTGGATTTGATTGCAGCTGGCTTCTTCTTCTTCTTTGGCTTTGGGCCAGGCTCCTTGATGGAAATACCAGCTGGCTCAGCAGATTTCAGAGCTGGATAGAGAGATAAGGTCTCTGCAAGTCTGGAAAGTATGATGGATTTGTCTTTGTAGACCTTATACAAGTTAAGGGAGTTGAGGACCATCTGTCATAGCTTCTATTCCTTTTTCCTATGGGCCTGTAAAACAGGTTCAATTTCTACTTCATGGGTCTGTTGTGTCAAGGCCAGGACTGCTTCCACTAAAATTCTGACATCGTCCCCAACATAGGGGTTGGTCTCTATGGCCTTGGTGAGGGATGGCAAAGGTGAAATGGTGTTGGATCCATATGGGACAATGGCCCAATGGTGAGGGTCATCTATGGAGGAAGGGGTGATGGGAAGCTTAGGTTGTGGAAGTGGTGGTAAAATGAAGGAAAGTGGTAGCTCCTCCTCCTCAGCAACTGACTCAGGTGGGGTGGAAGGGTAAGTGAAGGGTAAAAATGGGAGGCTTGGTTCAGTTAGGTCAATTTGGGTAAAAGGCACGAATGATTATTCCTCCTCAAAATTTGTTTGAGTAGCAGCATTGGAGGTGACTACTACAGGAGCCAGCTGAGGAGATAAAGGTGTGGTAGCAGCTATGAAAGTGATCACCACAGGGGAAGATGGAGGAGAAAGATGTGGTGGTGATGGGCTGGGTATAAGGGTAGGAGTAGTAAGAGGTTGGGTGGCTGAGGTAGATGGAATTAAGGTGGATTGAATGGTATGCAGATAGGTGGTTATGAGAGATTGGTTTTCTGTGTTAGTCTGAAGCTGGGCTAGGATGGATGTGAGAAGGGAAAGGATTAGGGCAAAGGAGTCAGGTAGAGAATGGGTAATGGGATGAGTGGAGGGAGCAACATGTAGAATAGGCTGGAAAGGTGATGTGGAAGCATGATGGAAAGGTATAGGGTGTAGAGAATCTGGTAAAGGGGAGTATTCATGCCTAATATCTTCTATAATGGAATCTATTAGGGATGAATACCCCTCAGTGGTGAAATGTTCCAGCTCCTGAGTATGGATAGGAGAACTGGAAGTAAGAGGGTTAGTAGCAAAAGGTAGGGATGGTGAAGTGGGTGAAATGGAACTTATTGGGTTAAATGAAAGTGGTGCTACTTGTTGTATTGCCTACCTTGTAATTATTAAGAGGTTAAAAACAACAAACTAGAGGACAAATCACAATAAAATGGAACCAACCAAGGTAAGGCAACCAAGCCTGCAAGAAACAGGTATGTTGCAGCAAGCTTTAAAGAGGTAAGTAGGGGTATGTCCACAGGGAAATGTGTTTCAAAATATAATAAATCTCTAGATCTATAACAAATCTGGCACTCTAACCTATCCTAATTTGAAATAAAGCAAGAAAGGAAAGAGTAGAGGTTTTTAGGGGTTGCCACTTTACTAAAAGTGCATAAAACTAAATCTAATGCTAATGATCCAAAACTGAGTAGAAATCATATTTAAAGAACTGGAGAAAAGGATTTGGGGAATTAAAATCAGAGGTGGAGAATAGCAGCAGAGGATTTTGGTCTTCACTGAAAATTGATTGGTTTAGAAGCAATGCAGGAGATTGATTTGTAAACTATCCTTCATCTGGCTACAAGCACAGATGTAAGGTAAAAGAATTCAATCTACACCAGAGAATTGAATTGATCTTAAGGCTATGATCTGTCCACTTTAATGGTCACAGATCATCCTAGGAATTTTCTCTAATCCACAGGTTTTAATTAGAACAATTAAATCACTGCAGATGCTGCGGATGTAAGGCTACAAGCTCAGGCATCCACAGGGCTATTAATTCTAGGGAAATCAAATGGCAATCAAGAGATCTATAGATTCAAATTAACTTTACAACCAACAATTTACTGATTCAATACAACTTACAGTACATTGTTCTCAGATCTGCGATCTGTGCAACATCTAATCCTCTTATAAAGCTCTCAAATCTCTCAATTTATAGCTCTACCTCACCCTAACTGCTACAAGTGTTTAGCCAACCATGGTTGGACTAAAGAGAGAATGGGGAAGAAGGAAGGAGGATGAAATTTTGGAGGGTGGTCTCTGAGCTCTCTCCATTTATGGATGGTTCTTCTATAAAACTTTTCTTCTATTTATACCTTCTCCCTCTGTCTTAGATCTGTTTCAGCCAATCAGAGCTCAAGGGAATAATTTTGTGATTCAGAGCTATTGATGTGACTAATTTTACTTCTAGAATCTCCCCTTAATTGGTTCGAATTGGACAAGTACATGTGGGGGAGTTAGAGGACTTCTCATTTGTGTGCATTTGTATTCCAAAAATACCCTCAAACTAGCTAAATAACCTTGGGATACGTGCAACAGAGCACTGAGTGAATATGCATTCTCAGTTGGAACTGAGAAGTTCCAAATTGTGTTTCGAGAGGTTCAGGGAACCTCTCGACAGGCTCTGAGTCTCATTTGTGCTCCATTCGATAGGTTGGATTTAGTCTTGAAGTTCTTTTGGTGTTGAGGGATGAATTCAATGTGTAGCTAATCGCTTTGACCATCCTCTCGATAGGATGATTCAACCTCGCGAGGTACAATACAGCTCCAGGTAAGTCTTCGATAGGATCTTTCCCTCTGTTCGACAGGTTGAAGGCATCCTCACGAGATTGAATGTAGCTTTAGGTATCCTCTCGCTAGGTTAGCTTTGACTGTTCGATAGGTTCAGGGGAACGTCTCGACAGGTTTAATTCCAGCTTTTTGCACCTCACGAGAATAACTGCATCAGGTGACCTCTCGACAGGTTGTTCTACACTATTCGACATGTTCTTCTATTGCAATTTAAGCCATTCGACAGTGTTAAGTGGTGAAAAATGCCACTTTTCACCCTTTAACTTGACCATTAACAGACCTGTGAGCACACTAATAAGCCTCTGTTGAGTGCCTTTTGTAGATAGCAGTGAAAGCTGGTAATAATGCAAAAAACCACTTAAGAATGCCCACAAAGAAGTCATCTCTCAGCACTATACAGACCCAGCAACAGCACACCAGAGGGCAACACATCACTGAGCCCTTGGAATGCGTGACTGCAGCAGAACAAAGGAAAGGAAGTGAATACATGTCTTAAAATAACCTATCGAAAGGGCATCTGGAAGACTTCGATAGGGGCTGAAGAATTGGTGCAGTTGGAGAAGGGCTCGATAGGATTTGAAGGCAGAAAGAGGAAGACATGTGCTGAAGTGAGGGATTCGACAGGATCCCTGAACCTATCAAGCAGATGAATGAAAGAGAAAGCTCATCCTATCGAAAGCTTGTCTGAGGAGAAAAAGAGAACATGTCGAAGGCTTCCTGAACCTATCGAAATGAAGATGCTGGAATAGAACCTATCGAAGGATGCTTAAGCCTTTCGATAGGAATGAGAGCCAACCTATCGGGATGACGACATGCAGAGCTGAACCTGTCGAAAAGGACCTCTGAACCTATCGAACTACTTAGCCAACCTATCAAATACTCCAGATAATGGGCTGAGGACCCTGAAGCTTCAAAGAGAAAACTCATCCTATCGATACCTATCGAAGAGACCAGGGAACCTATCGAAAGAGACTACAAGCTTACTTTTAACCTGTCGAAAGCTTCTCCAACCTGTCGAAATCGTGTGCTGAACTTCTCAGAAACTATGCTATACACACGCTGAGACTTGGTAACCTGCTGCAAGCAAACTCAGGCACTTTGGTGACTAGCGCGAGGTTCCAGAAGATGCCCTAGAAAGCCCTAACTGATCCACATGCTTTAACAGAACTCTAACAAACTCTGACGACCTTCTAGAAGGGATTTTTGGCGGGAAAAACAGAGGAGAAAGCTATATATAGAGATCCCCAATTGTCATTGGAGAGGATCGAAATTCTGAATAATTTCCTGGAGATCAGAGCTTGCAGCGAGATTCTATTTTCCTTCCTTTAGCCCAACCATGGTTGGCTAATTCCCTAGGAGCAGCAAAGAGTGAGTTAGATCTGTGATTGGGTAAGGTTAAGAGTGTTGTTGGGGTTAATTGTTACACAGACTACAGATCTGAGAGCATTTCATTGTAGAGTGAGTTTGATTGCAATGTAAATGTTGTTTTCAATGTTTTAATTAGATCTAAAGCTCTTTTGATTCCTTTTGGTGCTCAATCGGATTTGTGTAGAGGAGTTGCTTGATCAGCTCACCCACTTAACTGCTGGACCTCTTGGATATCATCTGAATTCCCTGGATCTGATATCCTTATAATTTTCTGCGTTTGTGACCTGGAAATTGCAGCATCTGTAGTGGTTTTAATTGTTCTAATTGAGGCTCTAGCTTTGTAGGAGATCTCTAGGATGGTCTGTGACCATTAAAGTGGACAGATCATAACCTTAAGGTAAATCTAAGCTCAGGCCTCAATTGGATTCATCTGCTGCAATCCATGGATTCGATAAAGTCTATAGGATGCTCTGTGACCATTAAAGTGGACAGATCATAGCCTTAAGACCAGGTGGATCCTATGATTTGGAGTGGAATTTATACCCTGCAGCTGTGCTTGTGGCCAGCTGAGGGACTTGTGTGCTTTTGAACCCCTATAATATGCTTAGCTCAACCTGATTGCAGTGAAAACAACCTTCAAGCTGTTCTTCTCCATTTTCTAAGTTTTTAAACCCTCCATCTGCAAGATTTGAGGCTCCAGTTTCGATCTAAGACAATCTGCATTTTAATTATAGTTTAGACTAAGTGAAAATCCAATCTAATCTCTCCCCTATCTTTTAGCTAGACAAACATTAGTTAGGGTGCCAGATCTCTTACATATCTGGAGATTTACCTAATTCCAAACCAGCTCTCTGTGGACTTCCCCTTTCTTTTAAAACTTGTTACAAAGGATCCTGTATCTTGCAGGTCTAGGATCTCCCAGCTGTGCTGAACCCATCTCTGTTTTCTCTTGATATTTATACCATAAATCAGCACACTGAAATTCCCCAACAGACAGGTGCTGTAAACCTCTCAATGTGTTCACTTCTTCACCTCAGTACCTCTCGATAGGTTGAAATATAGCTTCAGATCCTCTCGAAAGGATGCTTTAACCTCTCAGCAGCTTCCATTTTAGCACACACACCTCTCGATAGGTTGAATTAACCTCTCAATGTCTACTGTTCTTTGCTTCCACAGCTGGCACACAGCTTGGGGTGTTGTTCATCATCTGTCAAGCACTCAGTAGCCTTTGAGGGGTTCAATCTTCATCAAATTCAGTTGCTGGTTTGCTCCCATGTGTACACAGTTGGACACATGGCATTGCCATAGAATTTTGAGGCTTTGTGAATCTACTTGATGGCTGATTGCCTGAGCTGTATGCACACATGTTGGAACAACAGGTCTCTTCTTGACATTTTTAGATAGATTTTTGCACTTTGACTGCAATTTATTGCTAACTACAAAACACACTTCAGACACATTATTAGTCAACTCAAATGTCCATCAAAGGTCAGGTTAGGAATTGAAAAATGGTATTTTTCACTGATTAACACATCCCAAAACCTAAGCTTTGCTAGTCCTTGAGTAAAGGAGAAATTAAAAGCAATTATTGAAAACTGAAAATGCCAGTTTTGTAGGGGGCAGAGATCCATTTAGCACATGCATCAAGCCTTTTAAACCCCTAGGTGATCCCTAGTGGAGGAGTGAAGTCTTCTGAGGGGTTTCAGTGAAGTTACCCACAAACTTCCATATGAACATAATTAAATCAAGTGCAAGCAGTTACAAGTTAAATCCCAACAAATTCAGCTTTATTCCATACCTTACCCTTTTGAATTTAGAAGTTTCAAAATAGTAATTGTAAACAAATTTAATACCTAAATCATTTTTCAAACTCAACATAACCAATCTGAAATCATCAAGGGAATGCTATGTGCAAAACAGTATGTACTTCACCATTAATTTGAGAATTATGTTCAAACAATGCCTAAATAAGTTCAATTTCAGACCCAATTATCTCACAGGTATACTGTCACAAATGATTTCAAAGGTGTATCATTTCACATAGCTCAAGAGCAGTTACAACCCTCAAATAGGACTGTAAGCATGAGCATAGGCAATGCTCTAGTTCTTGAAATCTTCTAACTCTCTTCACCATAGATTACATAGCTCCTTATCTCCACATGACAGCTCAATCAACTTCATATCAGCAAGGTCTTTTTATTGGGTTGTAATGTGGCTTATGGGTGAGGTTTATAAAGAATACAAGGGTAAAGAGGGATTCAAAATTAAGAAATCAGTAAGGTAAGGAGGTGGCATGCACACCTTCATCTCAACACATCTTTATCTTTCTTTGATATTTTTCAGATTTGAAGTAGTCATCTTCTCATCTTCTTTTTCAAAAATTTCTAATGAAGTGACTTCTCTTTATTTTATTTATTTATTTATTTATTTTGTATTTTTCTCAAAAAAATTTTATGGCTTGGAATGCCACAACTCCACAACTGAACACTGTTTTTCTTAGATTTTCTCCCTTTTCCTTCCAACAAATATCAAACCTTACTCCTCTAACCTCACTTCTCCCTCCACTTCCTGAATTCTCAGATTGAGAGTGAAATAAAACAGGTCAAGAGGTTCAAGGCAAAAATATTTTTATTTTTTGTCAAAGAAGAATGGAATTTTCAAGCTCAAATGGTGTATACAAAGGCAATTCAAAGGGTAGGGATTTTTAGCTCAAACTGTCCACGGGATGACCTTACATCATGTTTTTAATGTCATGAGTACTGTCAAACTGTTTCAATTTGGAGTGCATAACTTTTAGTGAAAAAGAAATAAATTTAAAAAGTCCTTAGAGCAGAAAAAAAATGCCAAACATTATTTAGAAGAAATTTATATAGGCCCAAATCTCACTGGGTATGGTCTTCCTTAGGACTCTCGAGGCATGTTCTTACTTTTTCTCTCTTTGATGATTCACTACATACTGATTATGAAAATATATCTTGATGATATCTCTCATAGCAATGATGAATTTTTTAAAAAGATCCAAACACTAAATAGTCTACCATACATTTTTAAATCTTCTTTTTTAAAATTGCTCAGTTTGGAATTTTGTTAAATTTGTTTTAATCCTACTAACACCATTGCACTTGGCTTAACAAAAAGAAATTATCCTGCTATACCCCCAAACCTATGAGGAGCAGTGTCCTCACTGTGTTGGAAGTAGAGCAAAAGGAAACAATAGGGTAAGCACAAGGAAAGTAACACACTTAAGCAAAAAGAACATCCTGGACAAATTTAACCACAAAGGAAAGTAGCAAGCACTATTGTAACTGATAAAACAGAAATTTTATTGAACACAAGTAATTATAAAGTACAAGAGAAACAGTACATTCTATATTTAATAAAAAGTATATATAGCAAAATCCTAAGACTGAACATCTAATTACAAAATGACTGAAGTAAATCCCAGAGCTAATCTTCATCTTAGTCTAAGCTTGATAAGGTCATTGGCTCCCACCCATATTTCTCAGCTATTTTGTCATACTCCTTCAAATTCTCCTTCTTCTTCAGTTTCTCAGTGTTGGCAGCACTAGCCTTTGTCCTTTTGGCAGATAGCTTCTGAGGCTTGGTGCTGCCCTGGGGCATGGTGGGCTCATTGATGGAGACCCTTGCTGCCGAGGATGGTTTCTGGCCTACTATGGTTGACTGTAGGGTGTCTGCCAGCTTGGCTAGCATCTCAACCTTTTGCTTCTCCTCTTCATATAAACTAAGGGCATGCCTACACAATTGCTCCCAATGAAGCTTCTCTACTCTATGATCCAGCTTCAGCTGGGCAATCTCAGCCATCAATGGCAGCTTCACCCTGGTGTTAAGCTCAGTCATCCCTCTAATGACATCCCTCCTGATGTAGGGGTTTTCATCCATTACTCTATGAAGGGTGGAAAATAGGGGCACAAGGTTTGAAGAGGCAGGGATCATGGCCCTCTCAGTGGGGTCATTAAAAAGATGGTATGGCATGGGTGAGGCTGATGGAATAGAAAGAGAAGGTAAGGGAGTGGTTGGCAGCTCCTCCTCAAGGTCTATGGGTACATCCTCTTCCACAGGGTTAGTTTGGGTAGCAGTAGGGATGAACAAATCTACTTCCTCAAAGTTAGTTTGAGTAGCAAGATTGGAAGTAACTACTATAGAATCTAGTGGGATTGGGTCTTCCACCTCAGCAGTGGTAGCCACTACTACAGGGGACATCCGAGGAGATGCAGGTATGGTAGGGAGTAACTCCTCAACCACCAAATCTAGCTGAGTGTTAGCAATGGTAGTGACCACTGTAGGAGAGGACTGAGGGGAAGGAAGTTGTTGAGATACAGGAATAGATGGAAGAGTAGGGGTAAGGACAGGAGTGGTAAGAGGTTGGGTGGTTGAGGTAGCTGGGGTTAATTTAGCCTGAATGGCATGAAGGCAAGTGGCCATGACAGACTGGTTGTCTGTATTGGTCTACAGCTGGGATTGGATGGATGTGAGAAGGGAAAGGATTTGAGCAACAGAATCAGGAAGGATCTGTGCTTGGGTAACAGGTGGATTGGATGGAATAGGTTGGAATGGTGATGTAGAGACATGTTGGAATGTGGTAGGTTGTGGAGAGTTTGGGAGTGGAGTGTATTCATGCCCAATGTCCTCCACAATGGAGTCAATTAGGGAGGAATACTCCTCAGTGGTGAAGTGCTCTAAATCCTGGGTGTGTGTAGGAGAAATGGAAGGTATGTGTACTGGGGAGGAAGTGACTGGGTCAACTAATGTAGATGGAGCTGCTGGTTCAAGGCTTCAGGGCTCTAAAGATGGGATGGATGGGCTAGCTGGAGGGATTGTGGCTTGCCTTGATTTTCTCTGGTAGGTGGTTGTGATGGGAGGTGAAGGTAAGGTGACAATTAGGTATGTGGTTGGAGGAGCTGACACAGGGGTAATGGTGGTGATGGTGGAAGGGATGGCTGAGCTGCTAGAAGGTATGGGGACAGAAATGGATGGTATAGAACGTGATGGAATGGGGATGCTGGTAACAACAGAACTAATAATAGGCAAGGTCACAATAGTAGAAGGGAGTGATATGGATGCAGAGGTCACAGGTGGAGGCACCGAGCTAGTAGCAGCATAGGTAGGCAGAGGCTCTGAGCTAGTTGATGGGGCTGTAGGTATCACAGGTGCAGCTGCTGAGCTGGTCACCCGAGGTGCTTCCTTCTCAGAACTCTCTATTGGCTTCTTCTTGCTCTTCCCAATTACAGTCATGCTAGCAGACCAAGCCCTCCTCCCAAACTCTTTTGGACTCAAATTTTCCACTGGCTCATCCTTTTGCACTACATACTTCCCTTGCTTCAGTAGGGCAATAATAAGTCTGTCATAAGGCAGCCCTGACACAATCTGTCCCTTGTTGATCTTGTCATGCACATCCACCATGGCTTCAAATATCAGTTGAGGGATATTAAAGTATTGGCCCTTGGAGAAGAAATAAAGGGCATCCACTATTGGGGTTCTCCTCTACTGCTGATGTCCACTGACATAGACATTTTTTCTCAATATTGTGTCAATGAAAAATAGGCTGGGGTCTAAATCTCTCCTCATCAATGACTCCCCAGATCCCGCAATGCCTTGAGTCATATGTCTGGCCATTACTTGGAAGGACACATTATCAGGTGCTCCTAAACCATAAGCTGAGTCATATATGGATGGGACCCCTAACACCAATCCAATATCATTGTAGTCCACAACTACCTCTCAATTGTCAACCAAAACCACAAGGGCAGGATCAGTCGACCCTGGCTTCTTCTTTTCTCTGATGTTTTGATACCACAATTTGACCAACCTTGGGTATACCTTCTCTTGTAATGGAATCAAAAGAGGTGTCAAGGATGCATTTTCCAAGTAGGCCAAGGTCTCCTTGCACTGCTCTACCTGAGTAAAATAAGGTAGGTCAAAGTTTGTCTCTGGAATCAGACCTAAAGAGTCCACATACTCATTAGGAGTAGTCAGGGCTACAGGTATCTCTATTTCGGACTCAGGGTTATGTTTAGGCACAGGGATATCCTCAACACTCTCTTCAGTTATTTTGGCTTTCTTGGCTTGTTCCATAATGAGTTTCCTACTTGCAGGTGGGTCATCTTTAGGCTGAGAAGCTAACCTACTAGATTTCCTAGTTGATTTTGGGGCAAATTTAGAAGGGGGTTTGAATAAATCAACCAGGGTATCCTCTCGTTCAACCATTAAACACACACTCCATACAATCAACTCTCAAAAACTACGACAATTTTCTTTTTCTCAATTAATTCACCACACACAAAGAAAATTCCCAAAAATATGGAACTATAATGCTGGAAAATCACAAGATTGAGGTTGAAGAAGAACTTACTCAAAAACCCTAGGGTTTCTTGGAACTTGCAATACACAACACCAAATCGGCACATACCATGTGCAAAATGTCACCCTTGCAAAGCTAATGCAATTGGCACAATGGCAAAGTAATTAGAATTGGAACCAGTGATATGGAGAAGAAAGAAGGAAATGGAAACTCGAGCAGAGGAGGAACAGAACTCTTAGCTCAAGTTGTCGAATAGATGGAATAACTTGTCGAAAGGTTTTAAAACAACTAAAACACGATTTTGATATGTTGAAAAGAAGATTTCGATAGGTTTGCGTCGAACAGTTAAAAGCACATGGATTGACAGGTCTGTCAGCCTGAAGGTTTCGAGAGGTTTATCAAACCTCTCGATAGGTAACAAGCTTCAGAAATTTCAATTCGATAGGTTCATGCATACTTTCGACAGGTACACATGCTTCAGAATTTGCAAGTCGAAAGGCTCACCCAACCTCTCGACATGTTATCATATTTTAGAATTTAAGGCTCTGAGAGGTTTCTCAACCTCTCGACAAGTACACAGAACCTGTTGAAAATGCAGCCAACACCTTTAGTATCTATTGACTTCCTTTCTCAACCTCTCGACAGGTCTCAGTACCTATCGAATTTCACAAGAAGCACCTTTAGTACCTGTCAAAATTCTCCTCACACCTCTCGACTAGTTGTTTTGCAATCCAACATTATTTCTCATCAGTACACTTGTCTCCATTCAACCCAAACTCATCAACCCTCCTATGTTCCTATTTATTTCTCATGCATTGGAGACCTTCTACCCTTATCACAACTGACTCATTATTCTAAATGAAAACTAAGCAAAATTGACAACATATTTACAATGCCAGACAGATTTGAATACAACGACAACAATAGAAGTGACAGTTATGATACATAATGTATAATGTTGAAAATCAGTCATACTTTGGAGGTTCTTAAAGGTGAGTGGTTATCACTGGCTCTACTACATTTTCAACAAATATTTTAAGCCTTTGACCATTGACTTTCATGATACTACCATCCTTTGGATCCATTATTTCAACAGTTCCAGATGGGGATATATGTATTACAATGTAAGGTCCCTCCCATCTAGATTTCAACTTGCCTGAGAAAAAATTTAATTTTGAATTAAACAACCATACCGTGTTGCCTGCAGCAAACTCCTTTATCAGCAAATGCTTATCATAAAAAGCTTTGACCTTTTCTTTGTAGATCTTTGCATTGGAGTAGGCATCCAATTTGTGTTCTTCAAGTTTTGACAGTTGCAGCCTCCTGTGCATACCAGCAGCAGTTAGATCAACATTCAATGACTTAATAGCCCAATAAGCTTTAGGTTCTAACTCCACTGGTAAATGGCATGCCTTGTCATACACCAACCTCAAGGGAGACATCCCTACTGGGGTCTTATAGGCAATTCTATAAGCCTAAAGAGCATTAGTCAGCTTCAGGGACCAATCCTTCCTATCTCCTCTCACAGTTTTCACTAGAATGTGTTTGATCTCTCTGTTAGAAATTTTCACCTGCTCACTGGTCTATAGGTGGTATGGGGTGGCAACTCTATGTGTCACAGAGTACTTTCTAAGTAAATTCTCAAAATGTCTATTATAAAAATGGCTTTCCCATCACTAATGATAGCTCTGGGGGTACCAAACCTAGAAAATATATTGTCTTTCAAGAAATTGATGATAACTTTGTGATCATTGGTTCTTGTGGCCATGGCTTCAACCCACTTGGACACATAGTACACAGCCACAAGAATAAAACTGTATCCATAAGAAGGAGGGAAAGGACCCATGAAGTCAATCCCCCAAATGTCAAATAATTCAATAACAAGTATGGATTGTAAAGGCATGAAATTTCTTTTTGAAAATACTTCTCATGTTCTGACATCTTTCACAAGCTTTGCAGTGCTACCATGCATCTTTGAATAAAGTAGGCTAATAGAACCCACTTTGAAGTACTTTTGCAGTAGTCTTGTTTCCACTGAAATGACCTCCACAAGCCTGTTCATGACACATTGTTAGTATGCTGTGGAATTCATTCTCAGGTACACACCTTCTCACAACTTGGTCTACATAGTGCTTAAAAAGGTATGGATCTCCCCACATGTAATATCTGATCTAGGAGAAGAACATATCCTTATCCATTTTGTTCCAATGTGGTAGAATCCTACCCATTGCCAAGTAATTATCTATATTTGCATACCAAGGTGCACTCATGCTGACAGCAAACAGCTGTTCATTAGGAAATGAGTCATTGATAGGCATCCTATCAAACTTAGCAGCTAGGATCATGGATAGGTGGTCTGCAACCACATTTTCAACTCCTTTCTTCTCTTTAATCTCAAGATCAAACTCATGTAATAGGAGGATCCATCTGATTAATTTTGGCTTGGCATCCTTTTTAGACAAAAGGTATTTCAGGGTTGAATGGTCTGTGAACACCATAATCCTAGATCCTAACACATAAGACCTGAAATTTTCCAAAGCATAGACAACGGCTAACAATTCTTTCTCAGCTGTGGTGTAGTTTAACTAAGCATCAATCATTGTCTTGCTTATATAAGCAATCACACAAGGTAACTTGTCCTTTCTTTGTCCCAAACTACACTAATTGTGAAATCTGATGCATCGCACATCAACTCAAAGGGCATAGAATAATTAGGTGCTTGAAGGATAGGTGCAAAGGTCAAATATCCTTTCAAAAACTCAAAAGCAGTGAGACATTCATCATTGAATACAAAAGAAACCTCTTGACACAGCAAGTGACAAAGAGGTTTTGAGATTTTACTGAAATCTTTGATGAATCTCTTATAAAAACCAGCATGCCCTAAAAAGGACTTGACCTATTTGACAGTTTTAGGTGGGGGAAGATGTGCAATAAAATCAATTTTAGTCTGGTCTACCTCTATGCCTATGTGGGAAAGAACATGACCAAGGACAATGCCTTGGTTGACCATAAAATGACTTTTTTCCCAACTTAAAATCAAGTTGGTCTCTTTACATCTCTGCAGCACTAGGCTGAGATGATGTAGGCATTGGCTAAAACTGTCCCCAAAGATCGAAAGATCATTCATGAATATCTCTAAAAACTGATGAATCATATGAGAGAAGATGACATACATAGACGTTGAAAAGTTGCGGGGGCATTGCACAATCCAAATGACATCCTTCTATAAGCAAAGGTGCCAAATGGATATATGAAAGTTTTTTTCTCTTGGTCTTGTGGATATACAAGATCCTGATTATACCTAGAGTATTCATTAAGAAATCAATAAAAAGCTTTGCCTGCCAACTTGTCCAAAATCTGGTCTATGAAGGGTAAAGGAAAATGGTCTTTTCTGGTTTTTGGATTGAGCTTTTGATAATCAATGCACACCCTCCAACCAGTGGTCTCCCTGATTAGATTTAGCTCACCAGAATCTGATTTAACCACAGTGATTTCAGATTTCTTAGGTACCACCTGAGTAGGTGCCACCCATTCAGAATTTGAAATAGGATAGATGACTCCTGCATTTAACAATTTAACCACCTCCTTCATCACTACTTTTTGCATGTGGGGGTTTAACTTTCTCTACATCTCTCTAGAGGGTTTGAAACCCTCTTCCAAGTGGATCTTATACATATAAATAACAGTACTGATTCCTCCAAGATCAGCAATAGTTCAACCTATTGCTCTCTTATGCCTTTTCAACACACACAACAACTCTTCTTCTTGCTCATCAGTGAGGGAAGAAGAAATTATCACATGCAACTTCTGATTTGCTCCCAAAAATATATATTTCAAAGACTTGGGCAGCTATTTTAATTCCACATCAGGTGGAGTTATGAGTGAAGGAAACAAAGGTGTCTTAGAAGGTGGTGGAAGAGGCAACACAGTTGTTGCCAAGGAGGATACCTTATTGCTGACCCCACTTCAGAATTTAAGGCTTTCACCACTTGAACCACAAGTGTGGGGGCCTTTTCTTCCATAATTTCATTTCACACATTTTCAAAAACATCACACATGTCATCACAATGCAGCAGTCTGGGTAAAATTTCTTCCACAAGCTCATCCAACATATCAATAATAAAGCAGTCCTCACTATCCAAGTGAGGCTGATTTGTTGCATTGTAGATATTTAATTTCACTTTCAGATTATCAAAGGATACCTCCATTCTACTTGATCTATATTATATACAAGCATTGGTAGTGGCCAAGAAAGGTCTGCCCAAAATTACAAGAACGGAGGTAGTGCACTTGCTTGGTTTAATGCCAAGAACCATAAAATCTGCTGCATAAAAGAATTTGTCAACCCCAACTAGCACATTTTCTATCATTCCCACTGGCCTCTTTTCAGATCTGTCAGCCAACTGTAGTACCATATGTGTGGGCTTCTGTTAAGTAGTGAAAAATACCATTTTTCACCCCTAAACATGAGCCTTGAAAGACCCTTGAGAAGACTAAATAAGTACTTTAGTGTGTATTTTACAGCTAACCAATCAGACAGGTCCAAATTCGAAAAGCATCCCAAAAAGATCAAAAAGCTGACAGCTCATGTCAAGTTTAAAGGAGTGAAGAAACAGCCTCAGCAATGGCTAAAGAGGGTCTAAAAGAGCAGACAAAGACCTGAAGCAAGAGAGAGAGCCATTCGCAAAGAAGAATGGGAGCCTAGAGTTCAATTCGCAAAGAACTTCTACTATTCGCAAAGAAGAATGGGAGCCTAGAGTTCAATTCGCAAAGAACTTCTACTATTCGCAAAGAACCTTGAACTTTGCGAAAAGAAGAAAACACTCCTCGAAAAGAAGATTGAACTTTGCGAACAGAGCTTCAGAAGTCATTGAACTTTACGAAAAGGCCCTCAACTCGCGAAAAGGTATTCGGAGATTCGCGGCTTTAACAAGGGCAATTCAAGAATCACAAGACGCGCCCAATGCATTGAAAAGCCCAGAGACATTCCGGAAGATTCTAAGCATAAAGCGAAGGAATATTCCACCCCACATGAGCACCTAGAGAGGGAATAATTTGGCGGGATCTTCTAAAAACTCTAGCAAACTTTCAAAATGCATAATTGATGCCTTTTTCACGATTTGAACCGGATCAAGCCTTCGATTGGCCAAAATAGATCCGGATCCTTGTGCTCGACTCCTATTGGTTGATACAGATCTATCCAATTGATTGGTTGATACACATCCGAAATGGACTTAGGAAAACTATAAATAGACGAACCATTTGCCCAATTTGGGTATCCAGATTTTAGAGTTTTCATCTCTGCTTTCCCTCATTCCTACGATAGCTTATCTCGAACCCCCTGTAATCCCTTCTTGTAGTTTACCTTTGAGAGCCATTGTGAGTGATTTGTACTTCCAAGTTCGGATTCAAGATCAGAAAGTCCGAGGGCTCTCGAGAAGCTCGATGTAAGTCCGAGGGCTCTCTAAGAAGCCGTGCTCAGAATTGTAATTTTGGATTTTAAAAGGTTGTAATTTGTGTCTTCTCCATTGGAGTCATGTCGAGGTTACGAATGTTCACCTTAGTGCATTAGACTTCTTTAGATTCACTCATCCGCATGCAACTTCCTTAATTCATCACTCATGAATTAGCGCTTGGTAACCTAATTCTAGCAGAGATTTACTGATGATGTTCATGTTACGAACTAAAGAATAGGCCACGACTAGTAGCGGATCTGTGACCATTTAAGTGGATGATCACGACCATAAGTCTAAACCTATTCCTTAATTGATTTATTTCTCTTACATCTCTGGTAGCCGGATGAAGATTGAATCTGCTCTGTTGAACTTCTGATTCTCCATTAAAATTGAGGCTAAAGTACATGAAGCTATTATTTACGCATTTGTCTTATTTTAAACATCTCCCCAACTCGGATCTGGATCATGTAGTTAGTTCTTTTCTTTATTTGCTTATAGTTAAATGTGACACAATCCAACACTCTCTTTTATCTATTCTTGTTTTTAGATAATTATAGAGCCAGATCTGGTAGCACAGATCTGGAGGTTTATCTCTCAGTTTAGACAAACTTCTCTGTGGACGATCTTGAAATACTTACTTTTAAAACTTGCTACAATTGGCCCTGATCTTGCAGGCCAGTGTTAGCCCCAATGTGCTGATATCCCTTTCATAAGTTAACATCCATATAACCTAGCATTCTTTAATTCTTTAATTTTTGATTCATAATGCACACATTTATGGCACACTTGGAGCGACAACAAGTTTTTGGCGCCGTTGCCGGGGAAGTTTGTTCTAAAATAGATAGACCTGAGTTTTTCTATTTTGTAGATTTGATTTTTATTTTAATTTTTGCTTTAAACCTGCACTTTGCATTCCAAGTGCTTGATTAAATGTCTACAGCAGTTTTGTATAGAAAACCTGTTTTACTGCAGCAGAATTTTTATTTTTTTTATTTTTCTGAGTTTTTATTCTTTGCCTTCTAGTTATTTGAATAAATGTCCGCCACTCTTTTGTCTTTTGTCAAATTTGGGCGTGCTTTGAGTTTTTCATTTATTTTCATTTATTTATCTCATTTATTAATTTTGTTGTTATTTTTATGCACAGTGATACCGTGTAAAAGGAAAGGAAAGTTCTTAAATAGTGTTTGCTGCATCAAACTTTCTCTCGAAGTTGTATGTTTGGCAGAGAACCTCAATCTCGAGATTCTCCTTAAATTCGTGGTTGAAAGACTCTAAGAAACCGACATACATCACATATATCTGAAATGGGTGAAGAAATGTAGATTGTTAAGAGACTACTTTGCCTCGGTGCTTATAATTCCCCATTTTGCATTCAATTTCCCACGGAGGGAAATTATGAAATTAAGTCCTCCACCATCCAAATGTTGCCTTCATTCCATGGATTGAGTAAGGAAGACCCTTACAAACACATTGATGAATTTCGGCTTTATGCACAACATTTAACATAGGACTGGGTCGAGAGGCAACCAAGCTTAGGCTCTTTCCTTTTCATTAAAGGACAAAGCTAGAGCATGGTTATCTATGTTAGCACCAAACAAAGACATCACATCATGGAATGATTTGCAATGTCAATTTTGTCAAAATATTTCCCAATGACTAAAACCACCAATCGAGACAAAGCATCATCTCTTTCTCCCAAAACTCAATCAAACTTTCCATGAAGCATGGGAAAGGTTTAAAGAATCATAAGGCAATGCCCTCACCATCAAATTCCTAAATGGGGTTCAAAGCTTCTATCAAGGAACCGATCGTAAGGGCAAGAACATGGTGGATGCCTCTTGTGGAGGTACCTACTTGCGTAAAAAGCTTGAAGAGGTTTGGGACCTCTTTGAGGTGATTGGAGAAAATTCAACCCAGCAGAATCTCCGCCAAGGGACACCGAGAATCCAAATAGGATGAATAATCCCCAATTCACAAGAGGGAAAGTTTATGAAGTCAATGACGAAAGGAAAGTGGATAATTTGACCACAAAATTTGATAGATGATGGACTCATTTAAAGCTCCAAATGGGTCAAGAGTAGAGGAGGCATGTCCGATATGCCGCCCCCACTCATTCCATCGATCAATGTCCTTCAAGATCACAATTTTAACTCATGATGGAACAAGCATGCCTACCATTTTATGGATGATGCAATTGAATGACTACCCATGGAGATCTCATCCTAATCTCGTGGAATCACAAAGAAGAAAGAGCTCAAAAATCAATTACCCTTCAAACCGCTTTCACCATATCAAGAATTTTTATAATAAATCAAATTTCAAAGCATTTAACCAACAAGCCATGCAAGACACGACACCAGCCTCGCCCTCCTAGATCCTCGACCTTTGAAGAGCGGTCTTGAGTTCACTTCAAAATCTTGAACTTGCCTCGCATCGTGAACCTTCACAATGTGAGCATTAAAAATTGAAGAAACTCGGGCCAACTCTCAAATTCATTGGCTAAGAGAGAAGAGGGTAACTACCATGACCAACTCCGTGAACAATCCTAAGGGACATGTTCATGGTTGGAGAATCCTCAAATGGCCATGAGGAAATCAAAGCATGACTACTTTGAGAAGTGGAAGAATAATAAACAACACAAGGTAGTGAAGAGGAAAAAGATGAAGAACAAGTGCAACAAATTTGGATAGCAATATGGTCATTGATTTACATCGAAAATTCAAAAAAATGAAAAAGAAAATAACAAAATTGTTGAAAAGATGAGGAGGAGAAATTTGTTCCTCACCTCCCATTTCCCCATGCAATGAAGTCTCCTTTTGACAAAGGAAACACAAAATTGAGGAAATGATGGAGACATTCAAGCAAGTTAAAATTAATCTACCGCTTGATGCAATCAAACAGTCCCCGCTTATGCAAAATTTCTCAAAGAGGTGTGCACCCACAAAAGGCAATCTAGGATACATTTATCCAAGAAGGCCTTTGTCAGGAGAAATCAACCAAGTGCTATCAATTGCAACACCACCTAAGATGCAAGACCTCGAATCCCCACAATCCCTGCATCATTGGGGAGCACACCATTGAGAAAGCCTTGCTAGATCTGGTGCTAGTGTCAACTGCTTCCCTATTCGCATCTATGAGAAGCTAGGTTTGGGAGAATTGAAACCCACTCAAGTGGTGTTATAGCTAATGACAGATCCGAAAGGAAACCTATGGGGTTGATTGAAGATGTTTTGGTAGGAGTAGACAAGTTTTTCTACCTCACGACTTTTGGTGTTGGACATGGAACCAACCAAAAGTACACCGCCATCCTCACATTTCGGGAAGACCATTCTGCTAACTAATGCATGCATTCAATGCAGTCCTGCATCATGGAGGTGTCTTTTGGAAATATGAAAGTTAAATTGAATATGTATAATGTCATACTCAACCTCAATTCTCTCACGAGGAATGTTTCCATGTTGACATCATTGATGAGTGGAGGAGTCTTTACAAACATTTCGCAAGGTAAAGACTCCACCATGAATTTAAAATGATTGGGGATCCACCGAGAAAGAAGGAAAAGGGAGATCAAATTCAACGGAGTCCTTTGTGCAAGGCACTCACCAACGATCATCAAGTTCTCTCTCTTGGAGACCTCGCTCCTCTCCTCTTCCACAAGTTACCAAGGTACCTTTGTTGCCCTCTTTTCTCAAATTTCACCACGAATTGAACTCAAACAGCTCCCCAAAAATCTGAAATATGTGTTTTGGGAGATCATCAAACACTACTGTGATTATTTCTTCCTCCCTTACAAAGGAGCAAGAAGAGGAGCTGGTAGTTCTAAATAAGACAAGAAAGCAATTGGTGGACCATTGTTGATTTAGGAGGAATAAACCCAAATTGTATGCATGCATAAGATCCACCGAAGAGGATGCCAAGCCTTCTAGAGAAATGCAAAGAAGGTTGAATCCTCACATGCAAGAAGTGGTAATGAAGGAAGTTGTCAAGTCGCTAGATGGGGTCATTTACCCCATTTCAGATTCTGCAGGTAGCACCCACAGTGTGGTGCCTAAGAAACTGCATCATTTGTAGCAAATTGAATCTGGTAAACTTATGTCCACCAGACAAACAACTGGATGGAGGGTCATAGACTATGTAAAATTAAATACCATGACAAGGAAAGACCATTTCCTCCCTTCATTGACCAAATCCTTGATAAGCTTGCGCAAAGCTTACTATCGCTTCCTTGATGGGTACTGTTACAACCAGATCCTCGGTACCCACAGGACCAAGAAAAGACCACCTTCACCGCCCTTTGGCACTTTACCCTATAGGAGGATGCCCTTTGGTCTTTGCAATGCCCTGCTACTTTTCAAAGATGCATGTATGCCATCTTTTACGACATGATTGATCAATTCATGGAGATCTTCATGGATGACTTTTCAATTTATGGAGACAGACTTTTTCCCAATGCTTACACCACCTCAAGTTGGTGTTGCAAAGATGTGAAGAAACCAATTTGGTTCTAAGTCGAAAAGAGTCATTTTATGGTCACCCAAGGCATTGTCCTAGGACATGTGGTCTCCCATAAAGGCATAGAGGTGGACCAAGCAAAATTGATCTAATTGCACATTTGCCTCCTCCTAATCAAGTAAGCAAATCAAGTTTCTTAGGGCATGCAAGATTTTATAGGAGGTTCATCAAAGATTTTAGTAAAATTTCCAAGCCACTCTGTCATTTCATCGTGTCAAGATGTTCCTTTTTTGTTTACTAATGAATGCATGCCAGCCTTTGAGGCCCTAAAGAAATGTCGATTTCATCTTGGTCCCCCGACTATTCAGGCCCTTTGAGCCGATGTGTGATGCATCAGACTATGCCCTAGGAGCTGTCCTAGGCGTAGAAAGGATAAGCTTCCCCATGTCATAGCTTATGCCAGCAGATCCATGATAGATGCCCACTCAATTACACAACAATCGAGACAGATGCTTGGCCATTGTGTTTGCATTGGAAAAATTCAGCCTTATGTTTTAGATTCACAAATTGTGGTGTCTACTGACCACTCTGCGCTAAGTACCTTCTGTTTAAGAAGGATACCAAGCCAGTTATTAATGGTGGATCCTCCTATTACGTGAGTTTGATCTACTGATTAAGGATAAGAAAGGAGTGGAGAATGTGGTGGCGATCACTTATCCGTAATTCTCAATACCGAGGATGATAGCTTACCCATTAATGAATCATTTCACGATGAGCAACTTTTTGCCATCAATACCCAGATCTTGGTCTGCCAACATAGTCAACTTCTTGGCTATCGGACAGATTCCTCAACATCGCCATCGAATCGACAAAGCTCTCTTCTCCTCACAAGTTAAACACTTCATTCGCGTAGATCCCTATCTATTCCAGATTTGTGCAGAACCAAGTGATCGTAAAGTGTGTCCCGGACCATGAATTCCTGCATATTGTCAATGTGTCATGAACGAGCTGTGGAGGCCATTTCAAAGGAAATAAAATGCAAAAAATTCTGCGTGTGGTTTCTATTGGCCCACAATCTTTAAAGATGCCTTACAAGAGTAAATCTTGCGGAATCGCCAAAACTGGCAAGATTTCCAAAAGAAACTCAATGCCCTGCAGCCAATCTGGTAGTTGAGTTGATTGATGTTGGGGGCAAAGATTTTATGGGCCCCTTTCCGCCTTCTAATGGAAACAATTTCATCTTGGTGGCTGTGGATTATGTCTCCAAGTGGATTGAGGCCATAGCTACCAAATCCAATGATCACAAAGTGGTTTTAAGATTCCTCAAAGACCACATTTTTCCAGATTTGGATTCCCCAGAGCCATCATTAGTGATGGGGAAAACACTTTACAGCAAATGTGCTTGACTCTCTATTAAAAAGTACTCTGTCACTCACTGCGTAGCCACTCCCCAACATCTACCAACCAGATATCCAGTGGAGATTTCAAATAGAGAGAACAAAAACATTTTGGAAAAACTGTGAAGAAGGACGAAAAAGGATTTGGTCCTTTTAAGCTTAATGATGCTTTGTGGGCATACAGAATCGCCTACAAGACTCCTATAGGGATGTCCTTTCAGGTTTATGGCAAGGCATGCCATCTACCAAGAGAATTAGAATATAAGGCCTTATGGGCAATCAAAACTTTTAATATGGATCTAACTCTTTGGTAACCACAGGAAGTTTCAACTCAACCGGAAGAACCGAGGATGGATGCCTACACTAGCTCCAGATTGTACAAAGAAAAGGTTAAATCATTCCATGATAGGAGCCTCATGAGAAAAGAGTTCATACCGGGGTCCAAGGTATGGTTATTCAACTCTAAACTTAAATTCTTTCCTGGCAAATTGAGATCCAGATGGGAAGGTCCATACATCGTCATCAAGGCCTCCCTCGTGAGGCTGTGGATATTTCGAGATCCCAAGGATGGAAGAATACTCAAGGTAAATGGTCGGCTCAAACCATGCATTGAAAACACCTGGGAGCATTGTTTTTCCGATTTTTTGCGTTCGTCTATTTTCTTGCACGATCATAGTGTAAATACACTTCAAAGTTCAAATCGCAAAGTAAAAAGTACTTTTCAAAAGTTCAAAGTTCTATTGAATTGATTCGAGTGTAATGAACTACTCGAAAAGAACCATGTTCTTCGCTCAATAGTTAAAATTTCCTTTTGAATAGAAAATCGGGAGAAGTCCTGCGAAAAGATCTTTCCGGAGCACAAATTCTTTTTTTTTGTATCAACACTTTTCTTTTTCTTTTTAACTTTGTATTCAAATTCCTTACCTTGCTTTTCTGCTTTCTTTTTTATTAGCATTAGTTTCCTTTCATTTGCATAGTAATCCTTCTATTTGTTAGATTTTATTTAGCGCTCTAGCGTTGGTTTGTTGATTTTTCTTGCATTTGTATATCATGTTTTGCATTTCCTTGCTCATATCTTCAGTTTTACATTTTCTGCTGCATATAGTTTAGATTTTTTCTGTTCTTAGTTTTTCTTTCTTCTTTTACCCTGCTGCCCCTAGTCTCTCCTTGTCTAGAACATTGAGGACAATGTTCATCTTAGGTTTGGGGGTATGGCAAAGTGTCACCATGGGATAATTAGCATAAGGGCATCACAATCACCAAAGTAATCAGGAAATGAATCAATTTACTTAAGATTCATGACAATGTGGAAATTTTAAAATTTTCTTTGCAAGAATTTAGACATTCTAAACCCTACAATTTTCCACATTTCCATGATGTTAACACCAAGAAAATACACTTGTATTAGCACATAGCAAGTCCACAGGAAGAGAAAAGGTAAAGATATACTTAAAAGCTCAAGGAAAAACCATAACCAAAGTGAGAATTGAGCCTATATGTTTTACATCTCATTGAAGAGTGACTGAGGCAACCCTTTTCTCGATTCAAAGGACCGAGGCATTAGATCCACTAGAAATTAGGAAACTCCAAATCAAAACAAGCAACAAGATTCATGAAACCGAGGAAAAGATCAAGGCCTTCTTTGACACTTGAGCTTAATGTAACCAACCAAGAAAGATCGCCTTGTTTGTACCCCAATTGAGCTATAAATCCTACAATGCTTCATCAAAACACCCATTTTTCTTGCACCGAACCAATGGAACCAATTCACCTTCCTCACCTTGAGAATTTAGGAGTTAAAGGAGAAAGAAGTAAAGATGGAACATTTCGGGCAAATATCAAAATAAATGAAGAAGAAATACCTCAAAAATGGGCAAGATGTGGATGAGAAAGTAAAAGGAAAACAATGTGAAAAGAAGCAAGCAAAAAAAAAGGCAAAAAGGGAACTTTATGTTGAAAATTCAAGATCAAAGGAAGAAGAACTGAGCACTTTGAACACGAGAATCTCAAAAGAAGCTAAACTCAAGAAGATGGAGTCATGAACCACCTCCTTCAATTCTGACTTCTCAAAATCCAAACACTGCTCAACCTTCCTATCCACGAAACCTCACTCCACGAGCCATACAACAAACCCAAACAGAAAAGTCCTTGTGATCCAAAGTTGAGTGAACTGTCATGTGGAGATAAGGCTTTCCCAATCTATGGTGAGGAGATGTCAAGGATGCCAGACCGAGAATCATGCCTATGCTCATGCTTACAAATCCATTTGGGAGATGTAAGCGCTCTTGAGCTTGAGTGAAAATGAACCCTTCAACAAAATCTTGATGAGACTACACCGGTAAGTGTTTGGGTTGGAACTTGAGCACATTAAGTATGACTTATAACCTAATTTTTATTCAAATGATGAACTCACACACATTTGCATGATTTCTATGGTCTGCTCACAGATTGGAAAGAGTGAAACATTCATAAGGTTTATAAATGTTGAAATCCCTTACAAACAATAAACCTAAATTTCTGTTTAAACATTGATTCAAGAGTAACTAATTTTGATCTTTGATTGCTCATGGGATGACACTAATGCCAACTATCCCATGGAGAAGTTTAGGTACCTTCACCGAAAACCCTCAGAGACTTCACTCCTCCTCTAGGGATCACCTAGGGGTTTAAAAGGCTTGTTGCATATGCTAAATGCACGTGCTTCCTACAAAAGTGGCTCTTTATTTTGCTTTTACGTTTTTGCTTAGGGACTAGCAAAGCTTAGGTTTGGGTGTTAAGTAGTGAAAATACCATTTTCACCCCTAAACATGAGCCTTGAAAGACCCTTGAGAAGACTAAATAAGTGCTTTAGTGTGCATTTTACTGACTAACCAATCGATGTGTCCAAATCCAAAAGCATCCCAAAAGATCAAAAAGTCGATGACTCATGTCAAGTTTAAAGAAGGAGTGAAGAAGCATTTCGAATGGCTAAAGAGGGTCTAAAAGAGCAGACAAAGACCTGTAGCAAGAGAGAGAGCCATTCGCAAAGAAGAATGGGAGCCTAGAGTTCAATTCGCAAAGAACTTCTACTATTCGCAAAGAAGAATGGGAGCCTAGAGTTCAATTCACAAAGAACTTCTACTATTCGCAAAGAACCTTGAACTTTGCGAAAAGAAGAAAACACTCCTCGAAAAGAAGATTGAACTTTGCGAACAGAGCTTCAGAAGTCATTGAACTTTACGAAAAGGCCCCTGAACTCTGCGAAAAGGTATTCTGGAGATTCGCAGCTTTAACAAGGGCAATTCAAAGAATCAACACGCTACCCCCAATGCATTGAAAAGCCCAGAGACATTCCGGAAGATTCTAAGCATAAAGCGAAGGAATATTCCACCCCACGTGAGCACCTAGAGAGGGAATAACTTGGCGGGAACTTCTAGAAACTCTAGCAAACTTTCAAAATGCATAACAGAATTGATGCCTTTTTCACCTGATTGGCTGAACCAGATCAAGAATAGATCTGGATCCTTGTGCTCGACTCCTATTGGTTGATACAGATCTATCCAATTCTGATTGGTTGATACACATCTGAGCTGGACTTAGGGAAAACTATAAATAGACGAACCATTTGCCCAATTTGGGTATCCAGATTTTAGAGTTTTCATCTCTGTTTTCCTCATTCCGGTCAGATAGCTTATCTGAACCCCCTGTAATTCCTTCTTGTAGTTTACCTTTGAGAGCCATTGTGAGTGATTTGTACTTCCAAGTTCGGATTCAAGATCAGAAGTCCGAGGGCTCTCGAGAAGCTCATCGTAAGTCCGAGGGCTCTCTAAGAAGCCGTGCTCTGTAATTGTAATTTTGGATTTTAAAAGATTGTTGTAATTTGTGTCTTCTCCATTGGAGTCATGTCGAGGGTTCTGAATGTTCACCTTAGTGCATTAGACTTCTTTAGATTCACTCATCCGCATGCAACTTCCCTTAATTCATCACTGTGCGTAATTAGCGTTGGTAACCTAATTCAACCTAATTCAAGCAAAGATTTAGATGTTCATGTTCGAACTAAAGAATAGGCCACGAGTGATGATCTGTGACCATTTAAGTGGATGATCACGACCCATAAGTCTAAACCTATTCCTTAATTCGATTTATTTCTCTTACATCTGGTAGCAGGATGAAGATTGAATCTGCTCTGTTGAACTCTGATTCTCCATTAAAATTGAGGCTAAAGTACATGAAGCTATTATTTCGCATTTGTCTTATTTTAAACATCTCCCCAACTCGGATCCGGATCATGTAGTTAGTTCTTTTCTTTATTTGCTTATAGTTAAATGTGACACAATCCAACACTCTCTTTATCTATTCTTGTTTTAGATAATTATAGAGCCGATCCGTAGCATGTATCCGGAGGTTTATCTCTCAGTTTAGACAAACTTCTCTGTGGACGATCTTGAAATACTTACTTTTAAAACTTGCTACAATTGGCCCTGATCTTGCAGGCCAGTGTTAGCCCCAATGTGCTGATATCCCTTTCCGAAGTTAACATCCATATAACCTAGCATTCTTTAATTCTTTAATTTTTGATTCATAATGCACACATTTATGGCACACTTGGAGCGACAACAAGGCTTCAATTCTCCCAAACCTAACTTCTCATAAACTGAATATGGAAGTAGGTTCATATTGGGAGTGTTTACCTTCCCTCAAATGATGTCTAAAATTAACAATGAAACTAGGCAGACACACTCAAATAGACCTGCAAGTATTCAGGATATGTTGTAGCAAGCTTTAAAAGAATGGTGAGTAAGGGAATGTCCACAGGGAGGTTGTTTAGAAATATGAAAAATCTCCAGATTTGTGTCAGATCTGGCACCCTAGCTATTACTAATTTAGTTAAAAGACAGGGGAGAGGTTTGGAATGGGTTGTCACTTAAACTAAGCTACGATTAAACATAAGCTATCTTGGCTCGAGTTTGGGAGCTTAGATCTTGCAAGGGAAGAGAGTAAAAATGTAAAAAATGGAGAAGAGTAGCTTGGAGGTTGGTTTTCACTGAATTCAGATTCAATTAATCATGCTACAGAGGTTCAGAGCACACAATTCCCTCACTGGCTATAAGCATAGCTACAGGGTATAAATTCCACTCCAAATCACAGGATTCACCTAGTCTTAAGTCTATGATCTGTCCACTTTAATGGTCACAGACCATCCTATAGACTTTATCGAATCCATGGATCGCAACAGATGAATCCAATTGAAGCCTGAGCTTAGATTTATCTTAAGGTTATGATCTGTCCACTTTAATGGTCATAGACCATCCTAGGGATCTCCTACAAAGCCAGAGCCTCAATTAGAAGAATTAAAACCACTATAGATGCTGCAATTCTCAGGTCACAGACTCAAGGAATCATAGGAGCATCAGATCCAGGGAGATCAGATGGTATCCAAGAGGTCTACCAGTTAAGTGGGTGAGCTGATCTATAACTCCTCTACACAAATTCGATTGATCACCAAATTGAACCAAAGGAAATTTAAATCTAATTAAAGCATTAAAAACAACATTATCATTGCAAACAAGGTCACTTTACAATGGAAATACTCTCAGATCTGTAGTCTGTGCAGCTAGGAACCTACAATAGCACTGTTAACCTCACCCAATTACAGATCTAACTTCACTCCTCGCTACTCCAAGGGACTTAGTCAACCATGGTTGGGCTAAAGGAGGGAAATGGAATTGCTCTGCAGGCGCTAAGCTCCAGTATTTTGGCTCAGATCTCGATCTCCCCCAATGACAATTGGAGATCTCTATATATAGCTTTCTCCTATATTTTTCCCGCCAAAATCCCTTCTAGAAGGTCATCAGAGTTTGTTAGAGTTCTGTTAAAGCACGCGGGTCGGTTAGGGCTTTCTAGGGCATCTTCTGGAATCGTCGTGCCGGTCACCAAGTGCCTCAAGTTGTGTGCAACAAGTCACTGAATCACCACGTGTGCACAACTGAATTTCTGAGAAGTTCTGCACATAATTTCGACAGGTTGACATAGAGCTTTCTGGTCCTTTCGCTAGGTTCTCAGAACTGTTCGATAGGTTTCGATAGGATGAGCCTTCACTTAGAGTTCCAGCCTTCTCAATCCTTGGTTTGGAGTATTCGACAGGTTGAAAGGACTCTTCGACAGGTTGGAGAACCATTTCGATAGGTTCCTTTCTGCATGTTATCCCTTTGATAGGATTGCTCTTACTCCTATCGAAAGACTCAATCACCATTCGATAGGTTTTGTTTCAGCACTTTCATCTCGATAGGTTCCATTAATGCTTCAGGTAGGCTTTCGATAGGATGGTTTCTTCATTCCTTTCAGCTGCTCGATAGGTTCTTGGATCCTATTGAACTGCTCTATCCGCACGAATTCATCCTTCTTCTGCCTTCCGATCCTATCGAAAACTTCTTCAACTGCACGAATTCTTCCTTTCTTTGCTTTCAACTCCTATCAAACTCTTCAGGTGACCAATCGATAGGACGTTTTCAACCTATTCTCACTTTCTTCACCTTGCCCTGCTATAACCACGCGCTCCAAGGGTTCAATTATGTGCTACCCTTGGGTGTGCTATTGCTGAGTTCATCCTGTGTTGAGAGATGGCCGCTTTTTGGGCAATCTTGAGTGGTTTTCTACATTAGTACCTTCTTTTATTGCTGTCTATAAAATGCATTTGACAAGAGCTTATTAGTGTGCTCACAGGTCTATCAATGGTCAGGTTATAGGGTGAAAAGTGGCATTTTTCACCACTTAACACATCCCCAAACCTAAGCTTTGCTAGTCCCTGAGCAGAGGAGAAATTAAAAGAAAATAAAAATGCTACTTTCGTAGGGAGCACAGATGTATTTAGCATATGCACCAAGCCTTTTAAACCCCTAGGTGATCCCTAGTGGAGGAGTGAAGTCTCCTGAGGGTTTTCAGTGAAGGTACCCACAAACTTCTCCAATAAGGTTAGTTAATAATAGTACATCTTTCTAAACAGAGTTTTAGTGAACTAGAATAAATTCTCATCAAGTCTTTTTAGTTCTAGAGGATTTTCAGCAGAAAAATTACCAACTTAAAACATGAATTTTTGCAGTAGTTCCTTCATCATCAATTGGTTCATGTCAAGGCATTGTGTTTGAAGATTGATGCATGGCTCACCTTTCATTTGAAAATTCTGTTTTGATACTACCCCCATCAAATTGGATTTCAGGCCCAAGTCTTACTAGGGCTGTTAACTCACAACAATAATGAAGGGTGTAAAATTTCACACAGCTCAAGAGTAGTTATAGTCCTCAAATAGGGCTATAAGCATGAGCATAGGCATTGCTCTAATTTCTGAAATTTTCTAACTCTTTTCACCATAGATTAGACAAATTCTCATCTCCACATGACAGCTCAATCCATTTCAGATCAGTAAGGTCTTTTTATTTGGTTGTAATGTGGCTTAGGGGTGAAATTGGTAAAAGAATAAAGGGGTAAAATAGGAATCAAAATTGAGAAACCAACAAGGTAAGGAGGTGCTTTGCAGCTCAACCTTCTTCATTTCAGCACAATTCCATTTACTTCTTGAATTTTCAGATTTGAGGTGATCACTTTCTAATCCTCATTTCAATATTTCAATGAAATGACTTCTCTTTCTCATTCTTTTTCTTTGATTTCCCCTTTTTTTTTTTATATGGAATACCACAACACCACAGAATGTGTTCTCCTTTCTTTCAACCAGATTTAACATCTTCCTCTGATCTCACTTCTCCTTCCTCTTCCTGATTTCTCAGACTGGGGATGAACCGAAATAAGTCAAAAGGTTTTGGGTTCAAATTTTCTGATTTTCATCAAGGAAAACTAAGACTTTTCAGGCTCAAGTGGTGTGTATCAAGGGCAGTTCAAAAGGTGGGAAATTTTTTGGCTCAAACTGTCCAAGAGATGGCCTTACTTCATGTCCTCAATGTCATGAGTGTTGTCAAGCTGTTTCAATTTGGATTGGTTTAACTTTTAATGATTAAAATTGGATCCAATCAGTCCACAGAGCAGAAAAATTGCCAAGGCACTCTTCAAGGAAACTTTTTCAGGCCCAAATCTCACTGGGTATGGCCTTCCATCTCATTTTCAGGGGTGTGTCTTCACAATTTCCTCTCATTTTAGGTTCACTGCACATCAAAGAATATTTTTCACAAATTGTTGACATTTGTCTCATGAAAAATGTTAAAACTACAGCTCATTTCAGTTTTGACAAGTTGTTTTCTTAATATCCTCTTTTTACAAAAATTCAAGTGAGAAATTATTCTAATTAATTCCAAACACTTCATTGTAGCCTAGCTGTACTAAAAGTAACTAATTTATTAGCATATATACATGCCATACCACCAAACCTAAACTAAACAATGTCCCCACTGTGAGGAGCATGAAATTAGGGGGAGGTACGGGGGGGAAAAAAAAATACAAAAAATCTACATGAAGAAAAAATGTATTATAATGCCAAATATATACATGAGAAAAGGAGAAGAAACTGAAACAACAAGATGCCATAGCTATTTGCAGGTGTCATCTGGCCAATCGTAGAGGTTAGCCAAGTTTTTCCTCTCATCCTTGGATAAGGGAGCTTTGCCTTTAGATTTAGCCCTTGATTGATGTCTCTTTGGTGCCTCCTCAGACTGGGCAGCGGGCTGTTTTCCTTTGGGGTCGATAGGAACAGTAGAATCGGGATCTGAATCGAAAGGAAAAAGGGTAGTGGGGTCCAATCCAAGAGCTGCAACAGTCTTCCTTCATTCTTCCTTGGTCATTAAGATGTAAGGGGCAGTAGGTTGGGTAGGGGGCTGGGTGGAAGAGGTTGTTTTAGACTGGGCAACAGGTATCTTCCCTTGCTTGGCAGGGGTAGCAGAGGGGACAGATCTTTTGGAAGTGACTTTCTTCTTGGGGGAGCCCTTTTGGGTTTTTGAGGCGGAGTTGAGGGGGGGGTTCTGGGCTGGAGGAGGGTGCACATCCACATGGGGGTGGGAGGGGGTTGAGTTGGAGGGGGGGGGGGCAGGGTTGCGAGGCAGGAGGTGCAGTGGCAAGAGGGGTGGGTTGGAATGGCTGAGAGGTAAGGGAAGCAACCTTGTTCTCCAATATGTCAATCTGTTTAGCAGCATAGAGCAGGTTGGCATCAGATAGTTCTTTGGTGGCCTTGAGGATCTCTTGAGCATTAGCTAATTTTTTCTTGAGAAGCTCAGAATTTTGCTTCTCATATTTGGCAATGAGACTCTCAGCCGCTGCCACTTGTTTTGCTGACTCATAACGAGTCAGAATTTCAGACCATCCTTGAGAGATATCGCGAAGTTGAATTCGGGGTTCCAATTCGATGTTGGCAATCCTCTCCTCATAAGGGGCCTCAATGGAAGCCCGAAGTGCAGCCATACCTCAATGGAAGCCCGAAGGGGCCTCAAGAGGGTGAGGTAAGGGGGTATGTACATGGATTGGAGAAGGACAATAGGTAAGGACAAGGGTGTAGTGGATGAAGAGGAGGGGGTGGAAAGAACCAGATCCTCCCATTGATCAGTTTGGGTGGAGGCATCCTGGAGAACAGGTGGGGGGGAGGCGAAGGGTATAGGGGATTCAGCTGCTGGGGAGACCAGTAAATCTGGGAAAGAGGGTAAAGTGGCCTGTGGTGAGGAAAGTATGGGGAGAGCGGGTGCGGCTACTTCCTCAGGCTGGGTGGCTGCGTGGTGTGGAGTGGATATTGGTAAAACAGGAGGGGATAGGTGAGGGGGTTGAGGAGTGGAAGAGGTTGGGATAAGGGTGGATTGAATTGATTGGAGACATGAGCTCATGAGGGTCTGGGTGTCGGTGTTGATGGTTAATTGAGACTGAATGGATTGGAGGATGGAAAGGATTTGAGTGAGGGTGTCAGGCCTGGTGGGAGTAGAAGCGGCTGGTGCGTGGACATGTTGGAAAGGAGAGGATGGTGCATGGTGAAACTGAGGAGGAGTGGGGTGTGGAGAGTCAGGAAGTGGAGTGTACTCATGAGCGACATCCTCCACAATTGAGGTCATGAGGGCTGTGAATCCAGTAGTGGAGAGCAGGTCCACATCCTGTGGATGCAGAGGGGTTGGAGATGGAGGAGAAGTAGAAATGGGTTGGGTACTGGGTGGAGGAGGGATGGTAGGGGTAAGCTCGGATAATGTGGGAGGTTCCAGGATGTTCGGGTGGAGGACCTGGGAGGTGGGTGGAGGTAAAACAGGTTCAGAGGTGGATGGGGGGAGGTCTGGTTGAAGAGAGACTGATACAAATGAAAAAGTAGAGTGGGTGGAGGTGTGGGTAGTGGGACATGTATGGTGGCTGGGGGGGTGGCTAAGGGTATCTCTGCAGGAGTCTCTGCTACCACAGAAGTGGATGTCTTCTCAGCCGCCTCCCTTCCAACTGGTTGACCTTTCTTAAACAATGTGAGGCTGGTTGACCATTCTCGCTTATCATACAATTTAAAATTCAGCTTCTCCATTGATTCAAATTGCTTAATCACATATTTTCCAGTCCTGAGCAGACATCATGTGATGAGTCTGCAAAAAGGCAGGCCACCTCCTTTAGCAAAATCTTGCCTCTTAAGCACTTTGTCATTGATGTCCACCATTGTTTCAAAAATCAGCTTAGGTGCATTCACAAATTGCCCCTTTGAACAAAAGTATAGTGCATCCACTAAAGGGGTCCTTCTCTCTTGCATATGGCCAGAGACTTAGACATTTTTCCTCAGAATGGTATCAATGAGTCGGAGGGTAGGATGGAGGTCTCTTCTCATCAAGGATTCATCAGAGCCCACTATTCCATTAGTTAGCTGTTTAGTCATTTCCTGAAAGGTGGCCCCTGTAGGTGCTCCCTCAGCTCTAGTAGAGTCAAATTGATATGGGACTCCCAAAGCCATCCCAATGTCTCTGCAATTGATAGTCAGCTGCCAATCATCAATCGAGACTACCAGTGTATCCTCAGCTCCAGGTACTACCTTCTTTGTCAGGTTCTGGTACCACAATTTCACTAACCTGGGATAGACATTTTCCTTCAAGGGTGAAAGCAGGGGTAGCAAACCTTTTTTCAAATATTCTAATGTCCCCGGGCACTCTCCAATGTTAGCAAAATATGCCAGATCAAAATCTGTTTAAGGGACAAGACTCAATTTTTTTACAAACTCATTGGGGGTAGTTAACCACGCAGGCAGTTCTACTGGAGGGGCAGCTCTTGTTGAGGTTTCTTCTACTCTAGGTGCTTGAATCTCAACAGCTTTGGATTTCTTATCTTTAGGGGTCTTTTTGGGTGAGATTTCAGTGAGCTTCCTCTTGACAGGTGGTTTGTCACCTGGCTTCGACTTTTTGGAGGATTTGGGGGTGGAAGCAGTTGTTCTCCAGTGTATGTTCGCGAGGGTTTCCTCCGGCTCATCCATTTTACTCTTCAGAAATTAAACTTTCACCAACTTGAAGTGGAGTTTGAGGTTTAAAAATTAGAGGATCGATAGATTGATGGGGGAAAGTCAACTGACCTCAAAATACCTAGGGTTTAACTGAAATCGCACTGCCCAGTTTCAAATTTTCCAAAGGGGTAAAATGTTCCTATGTGCAAGTTGAATGTTCTGACAAAAAGGTAGACTGAACAGCTGTAGGATCTATGAGGAATTAGTGAAGGAAGAGGGAGGCGACTGCGAGAGGAAACAAGAGCTAGGGTTTGCAGAAGGTATGGAATGAGGCATAAATGACCTATCGACGGGTATATAAAGGTGAAATACGATTCCAATAGGATGAACTGGATGGTTTCGATAGGTTCGTGCGTCTTGTCGAAGACATAGCAGACGAAACTTTGAAAGGGGATGATTCGATAGGGTCTCGATAGGTGGAACCATCATCTCGATCAGTTTAAATGGCAGCTGAATCTTCATTTCGATAGGTTCCTGATTGGTATCTAGAACCTATTGAAATCTCCATTTTTCGTATCGAAAAGTTGGTTTTACCTATCGAGAGATTCAGTACCTATCGAAACCATCAAACATCCTGACGAAATCACCATGTGACCTATCGAAAAGTGAACTCGACCTGTCGAAGACTTCTAAAAATCAAATAAAGCTGTATTTCTGGGCATTCGCAGTCTAAGTTGCTCAGTTGATGTGGTACCCCATGGTTAGATTCTCTTATGAATAGTTCCCATTACCTCGGGACAGCTGAGAATGACGGTCTAGTATTGAGCATGGCAGTTTTGTTGTTTTCTTTTTATTATTGCAAAGAAAAGGGATCAAATGACAACTAAGTAAAAACCTACAAACAAAAACAGAGTATGGTACATATGATACATACTGACTGCAGGGGTTAATTTGGAGGGTCTGGAAGGTCCATAGTCTCGTCAGGCTCATCAAACTTGTCACTTTCCATAAATCTCTTCCTCAGCTAGTGTCCATTCCCTGGATGCAGTTTTCCATTTGTGAACCAAACATTTTCCTGCACCAGCCAAAGTGGATTATCATGCATCACTTTCTTTTGGGCAGTAATGGAAAAGCAAGCCTCTTCAGGAGAGGGTTGATAGCCAGTGTTATACACATTCAGCTTGACCTTCATGTTTCCAAATGAAACTTTCATGATTCCATACCTGCATTGTATGTGAGCATTGGCAATGGCCAAGAAGGGTCTGCCTAGAATCACAGGTATGGAAGAAGCACAGGTGCTTGGTTCATGTCCAATACCAAAAAGTCAGCAGGATAGAAGAATTTGTCTACTCTAACGAAAACATCCTCAATTACCCCCACAGGTTTCCTTTCAGATCTGTCAGCCAGCTAGAGGACCACATGTGTGGGCTTTAATTCTCCCAAGCCCAGCTTCTCATATAGGGAATATGGAAGCAAATTTATGCTGGCTTCTAGATCTAATAAGGCTCTATCAATGATGTGATCCCTAATGATGCAGGGGATTGTGGGGGTGCTAGGGGGCTTAGAATTTGGTTGGGGTTGCAATCGACAAAATTTGTTTCACTTTCTCTGCTGAAAAGACTTTCTTGGATATGTGTATCCTGAATTGTCTTTTATGGGTGCATAGTACTTTTAAAAACTTGGCATAGGCTGGGACTTGTTTAATGGCATCAAGTAAAGGCAGATTGTTCTTTACTTGCTTGAAAGTCTCTATCATTTCCTCAATTTTTCCTTGCCCCTTATCAAAAGGGGAAGGTGCCTGTAGTGCCTTAGGAAATGGCAAGTGTGGGGTTGCTCCCTCACTTGCAACCTTAGCCAATGGGGTCTCTTTCTTTTTGAGTTTTTTCTTTTCTTGAGGATCCTCATTATCCTCTTTATTCACAGCTGATTGTTCCTGCAAGTCTACCATTGGTGGGCTTTGTTGTGTGCTAGTAGAAATTACTTCATTTTCCTCCTCCAAGTTCCTCACAGGCTCACAGCCCACTTGATTGTCTACTAACTTGCCACTTCTCAAAGTTGTAACAGATTTAGCTTCCTCATAAGTGTAGGAAACTTCACCCACTACAAACTGCCTTCGTGGGTTGTCCTGTGCTTGGCTAGGCAACCTTCCTCCCTCTCTCCTAGTCAGAGCATCAGACAGCTGACCAAGTTGGTCATCTATCTTTTTGATGCTCTGGTTGTGAGAGTGCACAGTTTGGGTCAAGGTGTTCAAGCTCTGTAATGAAGATAGAACTTGTTCCTCAACGGATGGTGTTCTCATAGCTGGAGGGGGTGCAGATTGTTGCACAGGAGGAGCAACAGGTTGGGCCATGGGTTGCTGCTGCTGCTGCTGGCTGGGGTATCCATCTTGTCTCCACCTCAGATTTGGGTGGTTCCTCCATTGATACCCAGCAGCAGGCTCATGCTCTGTCATAAAATTAGGAAATTGGTTAGCAGATGGACATTCTTCCATGGAATGAGCAGGGAACTGACATATGGCACATGCCTCCTCCACTCTAGCAGCCACAGGTGACTGCATTGCTGCCATCAACCTATCAAATTTCAGAGTTAAGTTGTCCACTTTCCTTTCCAACTCACTTGGCACACTCACTTCATATCTCTTTCCCCTTGAGGTATTCTCCTTCATCAATCTAGGAGGCTCTAGATCTCTTGCTAAGGTTTCCTTTTGCATAGAGTTCTCACTAATGATGTCAAAGAGCTCCCATACCTCCTCAGCAGTTTTATGGAGATAGGTGCCACCACAGGAGGCATCTATCATATCTCTGCTTTTAGCATCAATTCCTGATAAAAGCTTTAACCAATTGCCATTCAGGGATTTGATGGTGGGGGCATTTCTTGAGGAGTTTCTTAAATCTCTCCCAGGATTGATGAAAGTCTTCAGTTGGATCTTGGGTAAAAGAAATGATACCCTTCCTCAACTGGCTGGTCTTTGACATAGGAAAGAATTTGGCCAGAAACTGACATTGGAGATCACTCCAGGGCTGAATACTGTTAGGTGGAAGCAAGGACAACCAGGTCCTGACTCTATCCTTCAATGAAAAAGGAAGAGTCTCATCCTGGTGGCCTCCTCCCCTAAACCTGTGATATTAAATGTAGTGCACAGTCCTAAGAACTCATCAATGTGCTTATAGGGGTCTTCTTTGGTCAGGCCATGAAATGAGGGCATCATTTGAATGATGGATGATTTTATCTCATAGTTTCCCTGAGCAGCTGGGAATTGAATGCAGAAGGGGGAATTGTAGATCCCTGGTCCATTAAACTCCTTAAGGGTTCTCGGCTGCTGTTGCTCACCCATTTCTACAGAATCAAATGCAACAGAAGTAGGTGTAGTTGGTCTAGATCTAAGTAGTCTTTCAACCTCTAGATTTAGTGGGACAATCTGAGGTTGCAGAGTGCTCCTACCAAACATACAACACTCAGATTCCGAATGCAGGACAGATTCAAACACACAACAAACAGAATCACCCAAAATTTTTAACTATTCTAACAAAAATTATCAACAGATCTGAAAAATAACAGGGGAGTAGAGGGATGCAAACTACAGAGCAGTCTCCAGCACAATTCTCCTCTCACTGGTAGCCTTAGATCTAATGAACTGCACACAAACTATTGAAAAACAACACAACTTACAATTGTAGTTAGTAAAAAAAAAAAAAAAAAACTACAGATCTATGATCAAAACTTAGGATCTATCAATTTCTAAACTGCCTCCCCGGCAATGGCGCCAAAAACTTCTTGGGAGTGTTTGCCTTCCCTCAAATGAGGTCTAAAATTAATAATGAAACTAGGCAGACACACTCAAACAGACCTGCAAGTATTCAGGTTCTGTTGTAGCAAGCTTTAAAAGAATGGTAAGGGAATATCCACAGGGAGGTTGTTTAGAAATATGACAAATTTCTAGATCTGTGTCAGATCTGGCACCCTAGCAATTACTAATTTAGTTAAAAGACAGGAGCGAGGTTTGGAATGGGTTGTCACTTAAACTAAGCTAGAATTAAACATAAGCTATCTTGGATCGAGTTTGAGAGTTTAGATCTTACAAGGGAAGAGAGTAAAAACGCAGAAAATGGAGAAGAGTAACTTGGAGGTTATTTTCACTGAAATCAGATTCAATTAATCATTCTACAGAGGTTCAGAGCACACAATTCCCTCGCTGGCTATAAGCACAGCTGCGGGGTATAAATTCCACTCCAAATCACAGGATCCACCTGGTCTTAAGGCTATGATCTGTCCACTTTAATAGTCACAAACCATCCTATAGATTTTATCGAATCCATGGATTGTAGCAGATGAATCCAATTGAGGCCTGAGTTTAGATTTATCTTAAGGTTATGATCTGTCCACTTTAATGGTCACAGACCATCCTAGGGATCTCCTATAAAGCCAGAGCCTCAATTAGAATAATTAAAACCACTACAGATACTGCAATTCCTAGGTCACAGACTCAAGGAATCACAGGAGCATCAGATCCAGGGAGATCAGCTGGTATCCAAGAGGTCTACCAGTTAATTGGGTGAGCTGATCTACAACTCCTCTACACAAATCCGATCGATCACCAAATGGAACCAAAGGAAATTTAAATCTAATTAAAGCATTAAAAATAGTATTATCATTGCAAACAAGGTCACTTTACAATGAAAATACTCTCAGATTTGTAGTTTGTGTAGCTAGGAACCTACAATAGCACTGTTAACCTTACCCAATTATAGATCTAACTTCGCTCCTCCCTACTCCAAGGGACTTAGCCAACCATGGTTGGGCTAAAGGAGGGAAATGGAATTGCTCTGTAGGTGCTAAGCTCCAGTATTTTGGCTCAGATTTCGATCTCCCCTAATGGCAATTGGAGATCTCTATATATAGCTTTCTCCTCTATTTTTCCCGCCAAAAATCCCTTCTTGAAGGTCGTCAGAGTTTGTTAGAGTTTTGTTAAAGCACATGGGTCGGTTAGGGCTTTCCAGGGCATCTTCTGGAACCGTCGTGCCGGTCACCAAGTGCCTTGGGTTGCGTGTAGCAGGTCACTGAATCACCACATGTGCACAACTGAATTTTTGAGAAGTTCTGCACATGATTTCGACAGGTTCAAGGAGCTTTCGACAGGTTGACATAGAGCATTTTGGTCCTTTAGCTAGGTTCTCAGAACTGTTTGATAGGTTTCGATAGGATGAGCCTTTCTTAGAGTTCCAGCCTTCTCAGTCCTTGGTTTGGAGTATTCGACAGGTTGGAAGGACTCTTCGACAGGTTGGAGAACCATTTTGATAGGTTCCTTTCTGCATGCTATCCCTTCGATAGGATTACTCTTACTCCTATCAAACGACTCAATCACCATTCGATAGGTTCTGTTTCAGCACTTTCATCTCGATAGGTTCAAGAACTATTCGATAGGTTCCTTTGATGCTTTAGGTAGGCTTTCGATAGGATGGTTTTTTCATTCCTTTCAGCTGCTCGATAGGTTCTTGGATCCTATCGAACTGCTCTATTCGAACGAATTCATCCTTCTGCCTTCCGATCCTATCGAAAACTTCTTGAACTGCACGAATTCTTCCTTTCTTTGCTTTCAACTCCTATCAAACTCTTCAGGTGACCAATCGATAGAACATTTTCAACCTATTCTCACTTTCTTCACCTTGCCCTGCTGTAGCCACGCACTCCAAGGGTTCAATGATGTGCTACCCTTGGGTGTGCTATTGCTGAGTTCATCCTGTGCTGAAAGATGGCCCCTTTTTAGGCATTCTTCAGTGGTTTTCTACATTAGTACCTTCTTTTATTGCTGTCTATAAAATGCACTTGACAAGAACTTATTAGTGTGCTCACAGGTCTATCAATGGTCAGGTTATAGGGTGAAAAGTAGCATTTTTCACCACTAAACAGTTCACACTGGCCCCCAGTTCTAACAAGGCTTTTTTAATTGAGTGATCCCCAATGATGCAAGGGATTGTGAGGACTCCAGGGTCTTGGAGCTTTGTTGGAGTTGCAATAGACAACACTTGGGTCACTTTTTCAGTAGAAAAGACCTTCTTGGATAGGTGTATCCTAGACTGTCTTTTGTGTGTACAAATCTTTCAAAAACTTGACATAGGCTGACACTTGCTTGATTGCATCAAGTAAAGGCAAATTGATTTTCACTTGTTTAAATGTTTCCATCATTTCCTCAACTTTAGAATTTCCCTTATCAAAAGGAGAAGGTGCTTGAAGTGCATTGGAAAATGGCAAATGAGGGACTGATCTCTCATTTGTTGCCTTAGCAATCTCATCAGTTATTTTTCTTATTTTTATTTTCATTTTTCTGTTGGAGTTCATCAACACCCCCCTTATTTCTCATATGCTGCTTCTGCTGCATATCATGATGGGCCGTTTTTTCTTTTCCTGCACTCTTCTCAGGCTCAACACCAACCTTGTTATCAACTAGCCTCCCACTTCTCAAAGTGGTGACAAATTTAGCTTCTTCATGTGATGAAAAAGTCTCACCCATCATACACTACCCTTTTGGGTTCTTCATAGGCTGACTAGGCAGTCTACCCTCTTCTCTCCTAGTGAAAGTATTGGATAGCTGACCAAGGTGGTCCTCTATCTTCTTAATACTTTGTCTATGAGATTTAACTGTTTGAGACAAAGAGCCCAAGTTTTGCAATGAAGCCAAAACCTGCTCTTCAAATGTGAGAGATCTAGAGGGTACTGGGGCTGGTGCACTTTGAAGCACAGGTTGTGCCATAGGCTGCTAGTAATGGGGCCTTGGGAAGTAATTCTGCTGGTAGGTCTGAGCAATTCTATAGGTGTTGCGCATTTCTAGTGTGCTGATTTATGATGTAAAAATCAAGAGAAAACAGAGATGGATTCAGCACATCTGAGATATCTTAGACCTGCAAGATACAGGGTCCTTTGTAGAAAGCTTTAAAAGAATGGTGAGTAAGGAAATGTTCACAGGGAGGCTGGTTAGAAATAGGATAAATCTCCAGATCTGTGAGAGATCTGACACCTTAGCTATCTCTACTTTAGTTAAAAGACAGGGGAGAGTTTTGAAATGAGTTGTCACTTAAACTACACTACAAATAAAATGCAGATTATTTTGGATCGAATCTAAAGCCTCAGATCTTGTAGGTGGAAGGTTTAAAAACTCAGAAAATGGAGAAGAGCAGCTTGGAGATTGTCTTCACTGCAATCAGGTTGAGCTAAGCATATTACAGGGGTTCAAAAGCACACAAGTCCCTCAGCTGGTCACAGGCACTATCCACAAGCACAGCTGCAGGGTATAAATTCCACTTCAAATCACAGGATCCACTTGGCCTTAAGGCTATGATCTGTGCACTTGAATGGTCACAGACCATCCTATAGGCATTATCGAATCCATGGATTGCAGCAGATAAATCCAATTAAGGCCTGAGCTCAGATTCACCTTAAGGTTATGATCTGTCCACTTTAATGGTCACAGACCATCCTAGAGATCTCCTACAAAGCCAGAGCCTCAATTAGAACAATCAAAACCACTACAGATGCTGCACTTTCTAGGTCATAGACGTAGGGAATTATAGGGATATCAGATCCAGGGAATTCAGATGACATCTAAGAGGTCTACCAGTTAAGTGGGTGAGCTGATCAAGCAACTCCTCTACACAAATCCGATCGAGCACCAAAAGGCATCAAAAGAGCTTTAGATCTAATTAAAACATTGAAAACAACATTTACATTACAAACAAGGTCACTCTTACAATGGAATGCTCTTAGATCTGTAGTCTGTGTAGTAATTAACCCCAGCAACACTCTTAACCTTACCCAATTACAGATCTAACTCACTCCTTGCTGCTCCTAGGGATTTAGCCAACCATAGTTGGGCTAAAGAAGGGAAAATGGAAACTCGTTGCAAGCTCTGATCTCTGGAAAATTGCTTAGAATTTCGATCTCCCCCAATGGTAATTGGGGGTCTCAATATATAGCTTTCTCCTCAGTTTTTCCCTCCAAAAATCCCTTCTAAAAGGCTATCAGAGTTTGTTAGAGTTCTGTTAAAGCATATGGGTTGGCTAGGGCTTTCTAGGGCATCTTCTAGAACATCGCGCCGATCACCAAAGTGCCTCGGTTTGCGTGCGATAGGTCACCAAGTCTCAGCGTGTGCATAGCATAGTTTCTAAGAAGTTCAGCACACGATTTCGATAGGTTGGAGAAGCTTCCGACAGGTTCAAAGTAAGCTTGTAGTTCCTTTCGATAGGTTCACTGGTCTCTTCGATAGGTACCGATAGGATGAGTTTTCTCTTTGAAGCTTCAGGGTCTTCAACCTACTATCTGGAGTATTCGATAGGTTGACTGAGTAGTTCGATAGGTCCAGTGGTCCTCATAGACAAGTTCATCTCTTTGTTCCGTCATCCCGATAGGTTGGCTCCCATTCCTATCGAAAGGCTTAAGCATCCTTCGATAGGTTCAGTTTCAACATCTTCATTTCGATAGGTTCAGGGAGCCTTCGACAGGTTGGAATCGAGCATTTTAGTCCTTTCGCTAGGCTCTCAGATCAGTTCGATAGGTTCCTTTAACACTTCAGGCAAGTTTTCGACAGGATGGTTTCATCTTTCCTTTCTTTGCTCGATAGGTTCTGAAATCCTATCGAACTCGTCAATCCCTGCGACTTAATCCTTCTTCTGCCTTTAGATCCTATCGAACCCTTCTCCAACTGCACAAATTCTTTCCTTTTTCTCCTCAGCTCCTATCGAAGTCTTTCAGCATCCTCTCAATAGGATGTTTTGGACCTATCTTCACTTCTTTCTCCTTGTTCTGTTGCTGGGTTTGCATGGTGCTGAGAGCTGACTTCTTTATGAACATTCTTAAGTGGTTTGTTGCATTATTACCAGAATTCCCTACTATCTACAAAATGCACTCAACAGAGGCTTATTAGTGTGCTTACAGGTCCATGAAAGGTCAGGATAAAGGGTGCAAAGTGGCATTTTTCACCACTTAACAATAGGGCATTGGTTGTTGTTGTTGTTATTGTTGCTGGTTTTGAAAGTTCTCTTGCCTCCACCTCAAGTTGGGGTGGTTTCTCCAATGATAACCAGCAGCTGGCTACTATCCAAATGACTGAGCAACATTAACATGCTCCATAACCAGATCTGGAAATTGTGTTGCAGAGGGATTCTTCAAGAGAGTGAGTGGGAGACTGACATATCAGACATGTCTCTTCCACTTTGGAAGCCATTAGAGACTGCATTGCTCCCACGAGCTTATCAAATTTCTGAGTCAAGCAATCTACTTTTCTCTCCAAATCATTATAACCACTGACCTCATACATTTTCCCTCTTGTAGTGTTCTCTCTCACCAATCTAACAGGAGTCTCAATGTCCCTAGACAGAGTCTCCCTTTGCATGAAATTTTCACTAATTATATCAAACAATTCCCAAGCCTCATCAGCTGTCTTGTGGAGGTAAGTACCCTCACATGAGGCATCCACCATGTCCCTGCTCTTGGGATAAATTCCTTGGTAGAAACATTGAACAAGTTGTCATTTAGGAATTTAGTGATGGGAATATTATTTCAAGAGCTCCTTAAATCTTTCTCATGCTTAGTGAAAGTCTTCAGTTGGGGACTGAGCAAAGGAAATTATGCATTTCCTCAGCTGACTTGTTTTGGACATGGGGAAAAATTTAGCCAGAAATTGATATTGAAGGTCATTCCATGACTATATACTATTGGTTGGGAGCATAGAAAGCCAAGTTTCGGCTCTATCCTTTAGTGAAAAAAGGAAAGAGCCTCAGCCTAGTTGCTTCCTCCCTCAAACCAGCAATGTTGAAGGTAGTGCACAAGTCTAGGAATTCATCAATGTGCTTGTATGGGTCTTCCTTACTCAGTCCATGATATAAGGGCAATATCTGTATGATGGATGATTTAATCTCATAGTTCCCTTGGACAGTAGGGAATTGAATACAGAAGGGGGAGTTGTATACCCCTAGTGCATTGAATTCCTTCAATGTCCTTGGTTGCTCACCCATTGCAAAAATTTCGCAATTAACCACAGGTGTGTGTAGGGACTGCCTAGGTCTGAGAAGCCTCTCAACTTCAAGATCTAAAGGAACAATCTCAGGATTGAGAGATCTTCTACCAAACATACACACAACAGAAACAAAGTACAACACATAAAATTACAACACAAATTTCATCAAAACAATTACAAAAATAAATAACTATTGCTGCAGATCTAAAAATTACAGATCTAAAAATGTAAAAGAGTTAGGAAATGCAAACTCAAGCATAGCTTGCTCCTCCAATTAGCACAATGCTCCTCTCAGAACTACAGATCCAAATCTGCAACACAAAATTAAACTATAAAAAATTACAGCAACAATTAGTTAAATACAAAACAGACAATTATAAATCTAAATCTAAAATAAGAAAAACTTAGATCTACCATTTCTAAAAACACAGATCCCCGACAGCGGCGCCAAAAACTTGTATTGCCTACCATGTAATTACTAAGAGGTTAAAAACAGCAAACTAGAGGACAAATCATAGTAAAATGGAATCACAAAATAGACAATTATAAATCTAAACCTAAAATAAGAAAAGCTTAGATCTAACAATTCTAAAAACACAGATCCCCAGCAGTGGCGCCAACAATTTGTTGTATTGCTAACCTTGTAATAATTAAGAGATTAAAAATAATAAACTAGAGGATAAATCACAGTAAAATGGAACCAAGGTAAGGCAACCAGGCCTGCAAGAATCAGGGCTGTTGCAGCAAGCTTTAAAGAGGTAAGTAGGGGTATGTCCACAGAAAAATGTGTTTCAAAATATAATAAATCTCCAGATCTATAACAGATCTGGCACTCTAACCTATCCTAATTTAAAATAAAGAAAGAAAGGAAAGAGGCGAGGTTTTTAGGGGTTGTCATTTTACTAAAATTGTAGAAAACTAAATCTAATGCTAATGATCTAGAACTGAGTAGAAATCGGATTTAAAGAATTGGTGAAAAGGATTTGGGGAATTAAAATCAGAGGTGGAGAATAGCAGCTGCGGATTTTGGTCTTCACTTAAAATTGATTGGTTCAGAAGCAATGCAAGAGATTGATTTACAACTATCCTTCATCTGACTACAAGCACAGATGCAAGGTAGAAGAATCCAATATATACCAGAGAATTGGATTGATCTTAAGACTATGATCTATCCACTTTAATAGTCACAGATCATCCTAGGGATTTCCTCCAATCCACAAGTTTTAATTAGAACAATTAAATCACTGCAGATGCTGTGGATGCAAGGCTGCAGACTCAGGCATCCACAGGGCTATTAAATCTACGGAAATCAAATGGCAATGAAGAGATCTATAGATTCAAATTAACTTTATAACCAATAATTTACTGATTCAATACAACTTATAGTACATTGTTCTTAGATCTGCAATCTGTGCAATATCTAATCCTCTTACAGAGCTCTCAAATCTCTCAATTTACAGCTCTACCTCACCCTAACTGCTACAAGTGTTTAGCCAACCATGGTTGCACTAAAGAGAGAATGGGGAAGAAGGAAGGAGGATGAAATTTTGGAGGGAAAAGGGAATTCAAATTTTGTCTCTGAGCTCTCTCAATATCTGGATGGTTCTTCTGTAAAACCTCTCTTCTATTTATACCTTCTCCCTCTATCTTAGATCTGCTTCAACCAATCAGAGCTCAAGGGAATAATTCTGTTATTCTAAGCTGTTGATGTGGCAGATTTTGCTTCTAGAATCTCTCCCCAATTAGTTCGAATTGGATAAGTACATGTGGGAGAGTTAGAGGACTTCTCATTCATGTGCATTTGTATTCTAAAAATACCCTCAAACTAGCTAAACATCCTTGGGACACGTGCAGTAGAGCACTGAGTGAATATGCATTCTCAGTTGGAACTGAGAAGTTCCAAATTCGTGTTTCGAGAGGTTCAGGGAACCTCTCGACAGGTTCTGAGTCTCATTTGTGCTCCATTCGATAGGTTGGATTTAGCCTTCGACAGGTTCTTTTGACTGGTCGACAGAATGAATTCAATGTGTAACTGCTGCACTGGCATCAGCCATCCTCTCGACAGGATGATTCAATCTCGCGAGGTCCAATACAGCTCCAGGTAAGTCTTTGACAGGATCTTTCCCTCTGTTTGATAGGTTGAAGCACTTCTCGACAGGTTAAAGGCATCCTCACGAGATTGAATGTAGCTTCAGGTATCCTCTCGCTAGGTTAGCTTTGACTGTTTGATAGGTTCAAGGGAACCTCTCGACAGGTTTAATTCCAGCTTTTTGCACCTCGCGAGAATAGCTGCATCAGGTGACCTCTCGACAGGTTGTTCTACACTATTTGACAAGTTCTACTATTCTAATTTAAACCATTCGATAGGTGCTGTAAACCTCTTGATGTGGTCACTTCTTCACCTCAGTACCTCTTGATAGGTTGAAATACAACTTTAAATCCTCTCGATAGGATGCTTTAACCTCTAGATAACTTCCATTTCATCACACAGACCTCTCGATAGGTTGAATTAACCTCTCGATGTCTTCTATTCTTTGCTTCCATAGCTGGCACATAGCTTGGGGTGCTGTCCTTCATATGTCCAACACTCAGTAGCCTTTGAGGGGTTCAATCTTCATCAAATCCAGCTACTGATTTGCCCCCATGTGTGCACAGTTGGACACTTCTTGGCATTTTTAGATGGATTTTGCACTTTGACTGTAATTTATTGCTAACTACAAAATACACTTAAGACACATTATTAGTCAACTCAAAGGTCTATTAAAGGTTAGATTAGGAAGTGAAAAATGATATTTTTCACTTATTAACACTGTTGGTTCAAGGCTTAAAGGTTCTAAGGTTTGGGATGTGGCTTTCTTAGTTTTTCTCTGGTAGGTGGTTTTTATGGGTGGTGAAGGAGGAGGAGCTGACACAAGGGTAATTGTGGTGATGGTAGAAGGAATGGATGTGCTGCTGGAAGGGATTGGGACAGAAATGGAAGGTATGGTGGTGGATGGGAGGATACTGGCAGAACTGACAACAACAGAGGTTACAGCAGTATGAGTGACAACAATAGAGGTAACAACAGAGGTCATAGGTAAAGAAACTGAGCTAGCTACTAGAGCTATAGGGTTTAGGGATCACAGGTGCAACTGTTGAGCTGGTCACCTGAGGTGCTTCCTTTTTAGAACTCTCAACTGGCTTCTTCTTGCTTTTCCCAATCAGAGTCATACTAGTGGACCAAGCTCTCCTCCCAAACTCTTTTGGACTCAAACCCTCAGTAGGTCCATCTTTCTTCACTACATACTTCCCTTGCCTTAGCAGAGCAGTAATGAGTTTACTATAAGGCAATCCTGGCAACACTTGTCCCTTTTTAATCTTGTCATGCACATCCCCCATGGCCTTAAATATCAGCTAAGGGGCATTATGGATTTAGCCCTTGGAGAAGAAATAAAGGGCATCCACTATAGGGGCTCTTCTCTCTTGCTGATGTCCACTGACATAGACATTCTTTTTCAAGATTGTATTAATAAAAAATACGCTGGGGTCTAAATCTCTCCTCATCAAAGACTCCCCAGATCCAACTATGCCCTGAGTCAAGTGTCTAGCCATGTTCCTAAAGGACACACTGTCAGGGGCTCCCAAACTGCTGGCTGGATCACCAACCCAATGTCCTAGTAATCCACTACTAGCCCCCAGTCATCAACCAACACCACAAGGGCAGGATCAGTTAACCCTGACATCTTCTTTTCCCTGATGTTCTGATACCATAATTTGACCAATCTTGGGTATACCTTCTCTTGTAATGGAGTCAAAAGAGGTGTTAAGGATGCCTTTTCCAAGTAGGCCAAGGTCTCCTTGCACTCCTCTACCTTAGTAAAATAAGGTAGGTCAAAGACTGTCTCAGGAATCAGACTTAAAGAATCCACAAACTCATTAGGAGTTGTCAGGGTCACAGGTAGCTCAATCTCGGGCTCAGGGTTAGGTCTAGGCATTTCCTCAGTAACCTCCTCAACAACTTTGACTTTCTTGGCTTTCTGTGCCTTCTTGGGTTTGTCCACAACTGGTTTCCTCTTAGCAGGTGGGTCGGCCTTAGGTTGTGTGGCTAACCTACTGGACTTCCTAGTGAATTTTGGGGTGGATTGGGAATGGGATTGGAGCAAATCGGTCAAGGTACCCTAAAATTCGACCATTGGGACTCAAAATCCTCACAACACTTCTCAAACACCACAACAATCTTCCTTTCCTTAATCAATTTACCACACACACTGCAAATCCTCCAAAAATATAGAACTATAATACTGAGAATTCACAAGAATGAAGTTGAAGAAGAACTTAATCAAAAACCTAGGGCTTCTCGAAAATAGCAGCACACAGAACCAAATCCGCAAAAATTAGGTGCAAAATGTCAGCCTTATAAAGCTAATGTAACTGGAACAACGACAAGGTAATTGGAACTGGAACCAGGAAGATGGAGAAGAAAGAAGAAGATGAAAACTCGGGTAGAGAAGGAACAAAACTTTCAGCTCAAGGTGTCGAATGGATGGAATGAACCTATCGATAGGTTTTAACAAGCACAACACGATTTCGATAATCGAACAGTTAAAACCACTTGGATTAGCAGGACTGTCAGGCTGAAGGTTTCGAGAGGTTCATCAAACCTCTCGACAGGTATACAGGCTTTAGAAATTGCAAATCGAGAGGTTCATCCAACCTCTCGAGAGGTTACCCTTTCTCAACCTCTTGATAAGTACACAAAACTTGTCAAAATTGTGGGAAATTCCTTCAGTACCTATCGAATTCCTATCTCATCCTCTTGACAGGTCTCAATACTTGTCGAATTCCATAAGAGACACTTTCAGTACCTGTCAAATTCATATCTAATCCTCTCGACAGGTTGTTCTACAATCCAAACTTACTTCTCATCAGTACATAGCCCACATTCAATATAGATTCATAAATCCTCCTTAGTTCCCATTTATTTCTCATGCATTATACAGCTTCCTGACCTCAACACAACGACTTATTACACTAAATGATAAACTAAATAAAATTTGCAACATATATACAATGACAGACAGAATTGAAGACAATAACATCATTCTAACTGATAGTTATGAGACATAATGTACAATGTTGAAAATCATTCACACTTTAGAGGTTCTTGAAGGTTAATGGTCACCACAGGCTCCACTATATTTTTAACACAGATTTTGAGCCTTTGACCATTGACTTTCATGATCCTACCATCCTTGGGATCCATGATTTCAATAGCTTCTGATGGGGACACATGTATCACAATGTAAAGTCTCTCCCATCTAGATTTCAATTTGCATGAGAAAATTTTTAACTTTGAATTAAACAACCATACCTTGTTACTTGCAGCAAACTCCTTTCTTAGCAAATGCTTATCATAATAAGCTTTGACCTTTTCTTTGTAAATCCTTGCATTAGAGTAGGCATCCAATCTCAGCACTTCAAGTTCTGACAGCTGCAACCTCCAGTGCATACCAGCAGCAGTTAGATCAAAATTTAATGTATTAATAGCCCAGTAAGCTTTATATTCTAATTCCACTGGTAAATGGTGTGCCCTACCATATACCAACCTAAAGGGAGACATCCCTATTGGGGTCGTATAGGCAATTCTATAAGCCCAAAGAGCATCAGTCAACTTTAGGGACCAATCCTTCCTATCTCCTCTCACAGTTTTCTCTAGAATTTGTTTGATCTCTCTGTTAGAAATTTCCACCTACCCACTGGTCTGTGGATGGTATGGGGTGGCAACTATGTGTATCACAGAGTATTTTGTAAGCAGATTTTCAAAATGCCTATATTGCAGAAATGGCTTCTCCCATCACTAATGATAGCTTTGGGGTACCAAACCTAGAGAAAATATTATCTTTCAAGAAATTGATGACAACTCTGTTATCATTGGTTCTTGTGGCTATGGCTTTAACCCACTTGGACACATAGTCCATAGCTACAAGAATAAAATTATACCCGTAAGAAGGAGGGAAGGGACCCATGAAGTCTATCCCCCAAATGTCAAACAATTCAACTACAAGAATGGGCTGTAAAGGCTTGGAATTTCTTTTGGAAATACTTCTCATTTTCTGACATCTTTCACAGGATATGCAATTCTACACTGCATCTTTGAATATAGTAGGCCAATAGAATCCACTTTGGAGTACTTTTGCAATAGTCTTATTTCCACTAAAATGGCCTCCACAAGCCTGTTCATGATACATTGTTAGTATACTGTGGAATTCATTCTTAGGTACAAACCTTCTCACAACTTAGTCTGCACAGTTCTTGAAAAGGTATGGATCCTCCCACATATAGTATCTGATCTGAGAGAAAAATAGATCCTTATCCATTTTATTATAATGTGGGGGAATCCTACCCACTGCCAGATAATTAACTATGTTTGCAAACCAAGGTGCACTCATGTTGACAGTAAAAAGCTGCTCATCTGAAAATGAATCATTGATAGGCAGTCCATCAAACCCAGCAGCTAGGATCCTAGACAAGTGGTCTGCAACCACATTTTCAACCCCTCTTTTGTCTTTAATCTCAAGATCAAACTCCTATAATAGGAGGATCCATCTGATTAATCTTGGCTTGTCTTTCTCTTTTTAGACAAAAGGTATTTTAGGGCTGAATGGTCTGTGAACACCACAATCGTAGATCTTAACACATAAGACCAAAATTTTTCTAAAACATAGACAATAGCTAATAGTTTCTTCTCAGTTGTGATATAGTTTAACTGAGCATCAATCATTGTCTTGCTTACATAAGCAACCACACAAGGTAACTTGTCCTTTCTCTGCCCCAAAACTGCACCAATTACAAAATCTGATACATCACACATCTGCTCAAAGGGCAGAGAATAATCAGGGGCTTGTAGGAAAGTGTTGTCGCTCCAAGTGTGCCAAAAATGTGTGCAAAAAATTAAAGAATTAAAGAATGCTAAATTATATGGATGTTAACTTATGAAAGGGATATCAGCACATTGGGGCTAACACTGGCCTGCAAGATCAGGGCCAATTGTAGCAAGTTTTAAAAGTAAGTATTTCAAGATCGTCCACAGAGAAGTTTGTCTAAAATGAGAGATAAACCTCCAGATCTGTGCTACCAGATCTGGCTCTATAATTATCTAAAATAAAGAATAGATAAAAGAGAGTGTTGGGTTTTGTCACGTTTAACTAAAAGCAAATAAAGAAAAGAACTAACTACGTGATCCAGATCCGAGTTGTGGAGGTGTTTAAAATAAGACAAATGCAGAAATAATAGCTTCATGTATTTTAGCCTTTGAATTTTAATGGAGAATCAGAGTTCAACAGAAAGGATTCAATCTTCATCGCTACCAAAGATGTAAGAGAAATAAATCCAATTAAGGAATAGGTTTAGACTTATGGTCGTGATTTGTCACAGATCATCGCCTAGTCAGGCCTATTCTTTATTTTTGTAACATGAACATCATCAGAATGTGCTTGAATTAGGTTACCAACGCTAATTCGCAGGATGATGAATTAAGGGAAGTTGGATGCGGATGAGTGAATCTAAAGAAGTCTAATGCACTAAGGTGAACATTCTAACCCTCGACATGACTCCAATGGAGAAGACACAAATTACAGAACCTTTTAAAATCCAACGTTACAATTACAGCGGCTTCTTAGAGAGCCCTCAGACTTACAAAGCTTCGTAGAGCCCTCGATTTCTGATCTTGAATCCGAACTTGAAGTACAAATCACTCAAGAATGGCTCTCAAAGGTAAAATACAAGAAGGGATTACAGGAATCAGATGAGCTTTCAATCGAATGGGGAACAGAGATGAAAACTCTAAAATCTGGATACCCAAATTGGGCAAATGGTTCGTCTATTTATAGTTTTCCTAAGCCATTCGGATGTGTATCAACCAATCGTAATTGGATAGATCTGTATCAACCAATAGGAGTCGAGCACCGGGATCCGGACTGCTCGCCAATCGTAAATGCTTGATCCGTTCACCAATCAGAAACAGAGGCATCAATTTGCTATGTAATTCAAAATCTGTTTGAGCTTCTAGAAGTTCCCGCCAAGTAATTTCATCTTTGGGTGTTCACATGGGTGGAATATGCCTTTGGTTCGTGCTCGTAATCTTCCTAATGTCCTTGGGTTTTAAAATGCATTGGGGCGTGCAAAGTTTCTGAAATACCCTTGGACGAAATGCAAATCCCGTAATGCCATTTCGCATAGTTTAAGGGCTTTTTCAAAAGTAGTTTGGCTCGTAATCTCTCTTCAGCATTTTGGCTCCGTAATCTCTTTTCGCAGCATTTTGGCTTCAGGAGATCTTTTCGCAAAGGACTTTGGCTTCAGGAGATCTTTTCGCAAAGGGCTTCTCTTCTTTTCGCAAAGCATTTTGGCTTCAGGAGGTCTTTTCGCAAAGGACTTCTCTTCTTTTCGCAAAGTTCAAAGTTCTTTGCGAATAGTAGATGTTCTTTGCGAATTGAACTTTTAGCTTCCATTCTTCTTTGCGAATGGATCCTTCTTCTTCTTCAGGTCTTTTCTTGCTCTTTTAGGACCTTTTTAGCCATTGCTGAGGCTATTTCTTCACTCCCTCTTTGAGTTTGACATGCGTTGTCAGCTTTTTGATCATTTTAGGATGGTTTTCGGATTTGGACCTGTCTTTTTGGTTAGCTGCAATATGAACACTAAAGCACTTATTTAGTCCTCTCAAGGGTCTTTCAAGGCTCATGTTTAGGGGTAAAAAATGGTATTTTTCACTACTTATCAGAAAGGTGCAGAGGTCAAACATCCTTTCAAAAACTCAAAAGAAGTGAGACATTCATCATTGAATACAAAAGGAACCTCTTGACATAGCAAGTGACAAAGAGGTTTTGAAATTTTACTGAAATCTTTGATGAATCTTCTATAAAAACTAGCATGCCCCAAAAAGGATCTAACCTGCTTGACAGTTTTAGGTGGGGGCAGATATACAGTCAAATCAATTTTAGCCTAGTCAACCTCTATGCCTCCGTGGGAAATAATATGGCTAAGGACAATGCCTTGGTTGACCATAAAGTGACTCTTTTTCCAACTTAAGACCAAGTTGGTCTCTTCACATCTCTACAGCACTAGGCTAAGGAGATATAGGCACTGGCTAAAACTGTCCCCAAAGATAGAAAAATCATTCATGAATATCTCTAAAAACTGATCAATCATGCCTGAGAAGATGACATACATACACCTTTAGAAAGTTGTAGGGGCATTGCACAATCCAAATGGCATCCTTCTATAAGCAAAGGTGCCAAATGGACATGTGAAAGTTGTTTTCTTCTGGTCTTATTGATACACAGGAATCTAGTTATACCCAGAGTATCCATCAAGAAATCAATAAAAAGTTTTGCCTGCCAGCTTGTCCAAAATCTGCTCTATGAAGGGCAAAGGAAAATGGTCTTTTCTGGTTTTTAAATTGAGCTTTCGATAATCAATGCACACCCTCCAACCAGTGGTCTCCCTGGTTGGAATTAGCTTATCAAAATCTTATTTAACCACAGTGATTCCAGGTTTCTTAGGTACCGCCTGAGTAGGTGCCACCCATTCAGAATTTGAAATGGGATAGAAGACTCCTACATTTAACAATTTAAGCACTTCCTTCATCACTACTTCTTGCATATGAGGGTTTAGCTTCCTCTGCATCTCCATAGAGGGTTTGAAACCCTCTTCTAGATAGATCTTATGCATATAAATAGCAGGATTGATTCCTCCAAGATTAGCAATAGTCCGTCCTATTGCTCTCTTATGCTTTTTCAACACACACAAGAACTCTTCTTCCTGCTCCTCAGTGAGGGAAGAATAAATTATTACATGCAACTTCTAATTTACACCCAAAAATGCATATTTCAAAGGTGGAACTATGAGTGAAGGCAGCAAATTTTGATTTCAGTTCCACATCAGGTGGAATTATGAGTGAAGGCAGCAAAGGTGCCTTAGAAGGTGCTCAAAGAGGCAGCATAACTGGTTTCCAAGGAGGATACTTTACTGGCCCCACTTTAGAATTTAAGGCTTTCACCTCTTAAATCCCAGGAGTGTGGGCTTTTTCTTTCACAGTTTCACTCCAAACATTTTCAAAAATATCAAACATGTCATCATAATATAGCAACTTGGGTAAAGTTTCTCCCTCAAGCTCATCCATCACATCAATCATAAAGCAGTCCTCACTATTCAAGTGAGGCTGATTTGCTGTATTGTAGATATTTAATTTTACTTTATATTACCAAAGGATACCTCCATTACACCTGATTTACATTATATACAAGCATTGGCAGTGGCCAAGAATGGCCTGTCCAAAATTACACGAATGGACGTAGTGCACTTGCTTGGTTCCATGTCAAGAACTAGAAAATTTACTGGATAAAAGAATTTGTCAGCCCCAACTAACACAGCTTCAATCATTCCCACTGATCTCATTTCAGATATGTCAGCCAGCTATCATATCACATGTGTGGGTTTCAATTTTCTTAAACCTAACTTCTCATATACTGAATATGAAAGTAGATTCACATTGGCTCCCAGATTTAACAAGGCTTTTTCAATGGTGTCCCCAATGATGCAAGGGATTATGGGAACTCCAGGGTCTTGGAATTTTATTAGGGTTGCAATGGATAAAACTGGGTTCTTAGTAGAAAAGACCTTCTTGGATAGGTGTACCGTAGATTGTCTTTTATGTATGCACAAATCTTTCAAAAACTTGGCATAGGCTAGCACTTACTTGAATGTATCAAGTAACGGTAAATTGATCTTCACTTGTTTAAATGTTTCTATCATTTCCTCAACTTTAGCATTCCCCTTATCAAAAGGAGAAGGTGCTTGAAGTGCATTGGAAAATGGCAAATGAGGGACTGATCTCTCATTTGCGGTCTTAGCAATCTCATCAGTTTTTTTCTTATTTTTCTTTTCATTTTTCTGTTGGGGTTCATCAATACCCCCTTTATTTCTTATATGCTGCTCCTACTGTATATCATGATGGGCTGTTCTTTCTTTTCCCGCACTCCTCTCAGGCTCAACACCAACCTTGTTGTCAACTAGCCTCCCACTTCTCAAAGTGGTGACAGATTTAGCTTTTTCATGTGATGAAGAAGCCTCACCCATCATATACTACCCTTTTGGATTGTTCAAAGGCTGACTAGGCAGTCTTCCCTCTTCTCTCCTAATCAAAGTATTAGATAGCTGACCAAGGTGGTCCTCTATCTTCTTAATACTTTGGCTATGGGAGTTAACTGTTTGAGATAAAGAGTCCAGGCTCTGCAATGAAGCCAGAACCTGCTCTTCAACTGAGAGTGTTCTAGAGGGTGCTAGGGCTGGTGCATTTTGATACACAGGTTGTGTCATTGGCTGGGCTATAGGCTGTTGATATTAGGGCCTTGGGAAGAAATTCTGCTGGTAAGGTTGAGTAGTTCTATATGGCATTGACTGCTATTGTTGCTGCTGATTTTGAAAATTATCTTGCCTCCACCTCAAGTTGGCGTGGTTTCTCTAAGGATAACCAACAACTGGCTGCTGTCCAAAGGACTGAACAATATTAACATGCTCCATAACTAGATCTAAAAATTATTCAGCAGAGGGACATTCTTCAAGGGAGTGAGTGGGAGACTGACATATCAGACATGCAGCCATTGGAGACTGCATTGCTCCCATTAGCTTATCAAACTTCTGAGTCAAACTATCTACCTTTCTCTCCAAATCATTGTAACCACTGACCTCATACATTTTTCCTATTGTTGTGTTCTCTTTCATCAATTTAGTTGGAGACTCAATGTCCCTAGAAAAGGTTTCCTATTGTATTGAATTCCCTCCAATAACCTCAAACAATTCTCATGCTTCATCAGCTGTTTTATGAAGGTATCTACCTCCACAAGAGGAATCCACCATATTTCTATTTTTTGACTCAATTCCTTGATAGAAACTTTGTACAAGTTGCCATTGAGAAATTTGATGATGGGGACATTGCCTTAACAACTCTTTGAATATTTCCCAAGCCTCTTGGAAGCTTTCAGTTGAGAATTGGGAAAATGATATGATGCTTTTTCTCAATTTACTTGTTCTAGACATGGGAAAAAACTTAGCTAAGAATTGACATTGCAGGTCATTCCAAGAGTTAATACTGTTGGTTGGGAGCATAGACAACCAGGCCCTGACTTTGTCCTTTAATGAAAAAGGAAAGAACCTAAGCTTGATGGATTTTGGCCCCAAACCAACAATATTAAAAGTAGTACACAAAGCAAGAAATTTATCAACATGTTTGTATGGGTCCTCTTTACTCAACCCATGGAAAGAAGGTAACATCTGAATTGTTGAAGACTTGATCTCATAATTTCCCTCCACAGCAGGAAATTGTATACAAACAGGAGAATTATATGCATCAGGTGCAAAATATTCTCTCAACAATCTAGGCTGCTCACCCATTTCAGCAGTCTCAGATTCAACAGGTGTATGTGTTGCTTGTCTAGACCTAAGAATCCTCTCAACTTCAAGATTTAATGGTAAAATCTCATGGTTGAGAGTTCTTCTTCCAAGCATACACCACAGACAATACAATGTACAACACACAAAATTACAGCAGAGATTTCAACAAACAAATACAAACACACAAAACTATTACTGCAGATCTAAAAATTCACAGATCTAGAAATGTAAAGGAGGAAAGAAATGCAAACTCATGCACAACTTGCTCCTCCTTTTAGCAAAATTGTTCCTCTCAGCCACAGCTCTAACTCTGTAAAAATTCAGAAAACTATAAAAAAGTACAGAAGCAATTAGTCAAATACTAAACAGATAATCACAAATCTAAAATCTAAAATAAGAAAAACTTAGATCTACCGATTCTAAAAATACAGATCCTCAGTAGCGGTGCTAAAAACTTGTTGAATTACCTACCTTGTAATTATTAAGATGTTAAAAACAGTAGACTAAAATAAAAATAATAGCAAAAGACACCAAGGTAAGGCATAGGCCTGCAAGAATTCAGGGCTATTGTAGTAAGTTTTAAAAGGTAAGTAAGGGTATATCCATAGGGAAATGTGTTGAAGAATATAGTAAATCTCAAGATCTAGAACAAATCTGGCACTCTAACCTATTTTAACTTAAAACAAAGCAGGAAAGGAAAGAGGAGAGGTTTTAGGGGTTGTCATGTTAATTAAACTACAGAAAAATAAATCTAAATGCAAATGATCCAGAGATAAGTAGAAAATAGATTTGAAGAAATAGAGAAAACGTTTTTGGGGAATTCAAATCAAAGGTGGAGAATAGCAACTTGGGATTTGGTCTCACTGAAAATTGATTGGTTACACAATAATGCAAGGGATTGATTTGCAACTATCCTTCATTTGGCTACAAGAACAGATGTAAGGTAGAAAAATCCAATCTAAACCAGAGGATTGAATTGATCTTAAGGCTATGATCTGTCCACTTCAATGGTCACAAATCATCCTAGGGATTTCCTTCAATCCAAAGGCTTCAATTAGAATAATAAAATCACTACAGATGCTGTGGATGCAAGGCTATAAGCTCAGGCATCCATAGAAATATTAAACCTAGGAAGTTCAGATGGCTATCAAGAGATCTAAAGGTTAAATGAATGGGCATTCCCAAATACAGAAATCCGATTGAGAATCTAATGGAACCACAAGATCTATAGATTTAAATAAACTTTACAACCAACAATTTATTGATTCAAAACAACTTACAATAGATTGTTCTCAGATCCGCAGTCTGTGCATCATCTAATCCTCATACAAAGCTCTCAAACCTTTTAATTTTACAGATCTACCTCACCCTAGCTGCTACAAGTATTTAGCCAACCATGGTTGGGCTAAAGAGAGAATGGGGAAGAGGGAAGAAGGATGGAATTTTGAAAGGAAAAGGAGTTCAAAATTGATCTTTGAACTTCTCTCAATTTTTGGTTAGTTCTTTTGTTAGGTTTCTCTTCTATTTATACTCTTCCCCTTTATCTCAGATCTGTTTCAGCCAATCAGAACTCAAGAGAATAATTCTGTTATTCTGAGCTGCTGATGTGGCTGACTGTACTTCTAGAATCTCCCACCAATTGGTTCGAATTGGATAAGTACATGTGGGAGAGTTAGAGAGCTTCTCATTCGTGTCCCCGGACTTCCAAAAATGCCCTCAAGGTTTGTTAGCATGCCTCGGGCCATGTGCAACAGAGCACTGAAGTGAGCTGCATTCTTAGTTGCCCTGAGAAGTTCCAAATTCGTGCTTCGAGAGGTTCAGAGGGCCTCTCGATAGGTTCTGAGTATAATTGTTGCTCCATTCAACAGGTTGAATGTAGCCTTCGACAGGTTCAGATGAACTGCTCGACAGGATGAATTCAATGCTTAACTCTACACTAGCTTCAGCCATCCTCTCGACAGGTTGATGGCAACCTCGCGAGATTCATTGCAGCTTTAGGTATCCTCTCGCTAGGTTGTCTTTGTCTATTCGATAGGTTCAGGGAACCGCTCGATAGGATTGATTTCAGCCTTCTGCACTTTGTGAGGCTGATTGCTTCAGTGGACCTCTCGACAGGTCCATTTGTATTAGTCGACAGGATCCTCTTCCTCAGTTTAAACCATTTGATATGTTCTGTCAACCTCTCGACAACTTCATTTCTCCTCAGTAGAACCTCTCGATAGGTTGAAATAACCTCTCGACAGCTTTCACTCAGCACCTAGACCTATCAATAGGTTGAAATTACCTCTCGACAGCCTGATTTCTTTGCTTCCATAACTTGTACACACTTTGGGGGATTGGCTTTCATCTATCCAGTACTCAGTAGCCTTTGAGGGGTTCATTCTTCATCAAATGCAGCTGCTGCTTTGCTCCCATGTGTACACAATTGGACACATGCCATTGACATGGAATTCTGAAGTTCTGTGAATCTGCTTGATGGCTGATTGCTTGGGCTATATGATCACATGTTGAAGCTGTTATGTATTTGTGCAACTCTCCAGCAGGTCTCTTCTTGGCATTTTTAGATGGATGTCTGCACTATGACTGTAATTTATTGCTAACTATAAAACACACTTAAGACACATTATTAGTCACCTCAAAGGTTAGGTTTGGAGGTGAAAAATGGTATTTTTCATTGATCAACAAGCAGCTGCAACACAGAAGCCAGAAAGACAATGTTGCTGAACTAGAGCAGTTGCTGTGGTAGAGCTACACTTGCTGATATGGCAAGCAAAACATGCACCTCAGAGCTGCAGTGAGAACCAACAGAGATGCTGCAGCATGAAGAGAAACCAGCTGTCACGTGGTTCCCTTGAACCTGTTGAGCTGCATTCAAAGTACTCGCGTGGATCTCGTGAGGTTAAGGCTTGCAACATATCCTCTGTTCGCGAGTCTCTCGCGTAGTTCAATTTGGCAGGAAAACCCCCCTCACGAGGATCTCACGCGATTCAGTGACTGCAACACTCTATCGCATTGCATAGATCCCGCGCACTTCGAATCATCTTCACAAGCCTGCAACCTGAATAAAAAAGGAACTCTGTAGTTCCATTTCATCTTTGCGAGTTGCCTTCTTTAGCAGCTAAATCGACTTCTCGCAACCCAAAAGGAGAGAGAGCTCCAAAAATTGACCTCGCGCAGTTCAAAGATAGATCCAATAATCTTTGTGAGCTACTTGAGTTGAACTACTAGGAACCTCGCGAGCCTTCTTCAGCTGCCAAACCATCCACGTGACAGCCTTGAGTCGCGAGAGGCCATATGCAGCATTCCATCTTCGCGAGGCACGGGCCCAGCTTGTTGGGCACATCTCTCGAGGTACCCAGCTGTTCCACACATCTCGAGTCAATCTAAGGGCCACAATGAAGCCATGGCATCAACTCCAAAGCATCCTTATTTCAGATTGGACAATGCACATTAGGGTTTCAAGGATTGTATAAATAGGTCTGTTATCTCTTTTGTAAAACATCTAGGATTAGCCTAAGATCATTTTTAGGGGTTTAGCTTTTTAGGATTTAGTTTCCTTTCTTTATTTTCCCCTTTCTTCTTCCTTAGCTCAACAACAATGCTGGGCTAAGTTCTTTGTAGAAGCTAGTTTATTTTAGTTTTGCAATGGGTTTTGTTCAAATCGAGTGAGCTGTTTTGAGGGTTTGCACAGGCTGCTGCCTTGAGGGCAAACATTGTAAGTTCTATTTTATGCAATGAAATGTTATTTTTATAGCTTAATTAAATATGTATTTCTCTGTATTTTTCATGGATTTTTATGAGTTTGATGCTCCCATGGTTGCCTGAGCTTGTAGCCTTGTAACCATGGTGGCAGCAGCAGTTATCCTATTCTATCTCATCATCTGTGAGGAAAATAATCTCTGAGGATAGTCTGTGACCATTTAAGTGGACAAATTATAGCCCTAAGGCTTGTCTAAGTCACAGATCTGAGATGGATTCTTCTTCTCTGCACTTGAGCTTGTAGCCTAGTGAGAGATTATTACAGAGCCAAACTCTACTTTGTTTTGCATCACCATCATCAGTGTTTAGACCTGATATTTTGTAGAGATTACAGACTTATGAGCTGGGTCATTATAGGCCTTTGGTAACAATGACCAGCTGAGTCTAAGTCCCCATTCAGCCTAGGATCTCTTATGGTTCCCACTTGATTCTCAAGGTCTGTTGGCTTCTATGGATGCCCGAGCTTATAGCCTTGCAATCAGAGTGTCTGGAATGCTGTTCATGTTCTGATCTAATTCATTGAATGGAGGAAATCCCCGAGGATAGTCTGTGACCATTCAAGTGGACAGATTATAGCCCTAAGATCAATCCATTCCTTTGGAGTAGGTTAATGTTGTGATCAGTTCATACCTAAGTTGCCCTAAGATCAAGTGGACAGATTATTGCCCTAAGATCAGTTCATACCTTTAGGTTGGGTTAGATTCTTCTACCTTGCAGATGTGCTTGTAGCCATCTAAAGGACTGCTACAGATCCTGTTCTAACACTGAGTTGCAATGCTGATTTAATATTAGTTGTCTACTTCTCCTTGTTTTCACTTTATTTCCTCATTCCATCACCATACTTCTGTTTCCTCCTTTCTTTAGCTGTAGTTTTTATTTTATGCTTGTAGTTTTAGTTTATTTTATTTTTGTGACACCTAAACTTCCTCTCTTTACCTTGCTTTCTAGCTTAGGTTTAGAGTTGTCTGATCTGTAGCCAGATCTGGAGTTACTATGCAGCCCCTGAGGTTTCAGATTATCACTCCCTGAGGGGTAAACTCTTACTTCGTAAAACTTGCTACAATAGGCCCTGGATCTTACAGGACTGTGGTATTTTTAGAGTGCTATTTTCATGTCTTTCCATTCCCCTTTACTTTGATTAATTTTCACCACTGTGTTTTCCAATAAAAATAACAGCACTTGAAAATATCCCAACAAGTTTTTGGCATCGTTGTCAGGGATCGAACCCGGGTCACCTGCGTGACAGTCGAGAACACAGATCATCATCAGTGTTTATACCTAAGATTTTGTAGAGATTGCAGACTTGTGAGCTGAATCATTATAGGCCTTTTGTAGCAATGACTAGCTCAGTCTCAGTCCCCATTCAACCTTTGATTATCTTTGGTTTCCACTAGATTTTCAAGGGTTGTTTGCTCCTATGAATGCTTGAGCTTGTAGCCTTGTAAACATAGTGTCTGCAATGGTATTTATGATTTGATTTAATTCATTGGTTGGAGGAAATCTCTTGGATAGTCTGTGACCATTTAAGTGGAGAGATTATAGCCTTAAGACCAATCCATTCCCTTGGATTAGGTTAGTTTTTTGAGTTTAATCCATGTGATTTGATCATCTCCCTAGGATAGTATATGACCATTTAAGTGGACAGATTATAGCCTTAAGAGAGCTGTTAATTCACAGGGGTGGATTTGGATTCCTCGACCTTGCACTTGTGCTTGCAACCAAGTGAAGGATTGTTGCAGATCCCAATCTACCACTGAGTTGCAATACTAATTTATTCTTAGCTGCCTACTTCTCCATCATTTTATGTTATTTTATCACACTACAACATCCTTCTCCTTCTTTTAGCTGTAGTTTTTATTTTATGCTTGTAGTTTTAGTTTATTTTATTTTTGTGACACCTAAACTTTCTCTCTTTACCTTGCTTTCTAGCTTAGGTTTAGAGTTGTCTGATCTGTAGTTAGATATGGAGTTACTATACAACCCTTGAGGTTTCATATCATCACTCCCTGTGGGACAAACTCTTACTTCGTAAAACTTGCTACAACAGGCCCTAGATTCTTGCAAGACTTTTCTAGATAGTTAATTGACCAATGAAGTGTTTCTTTGCTTTCAAAATACAATTGGTCAAAAGACCATTCAGGCTCAAATATCTTGGCATCCCACCACGGTTCGGGTTGTTCTAGGGCGGTTCCGGGGTCGATTCTGAGATACACTTCGATCGTTTCGAGGATTACAGTTTCAGGGTTGACGACCAAGAGGGTTTGGACACGGTTTGCTTCCTTGAAGCCATGGCATAATGAAAAGAATAAGAAAAATCCATAATTTTCAAATGAAATAGGGGTTTATAGGGTTTTACCGTGAAAAAGAAGGTGTCCACGAGGTGAAGGGCCTAACTTCGGAGGAATCTTGCATGAGCGTGAAGAAATAGCGTCCCCTGTAGAAGATTAGGGCTTCTTCTTATGGAGGAAGGAAGAAAATAGCTTGGATGTGTTTTGAAAGCTCGCAGGAATGAAGATAAGGGTTTCCGCCCTATTTATAATTCCGATGGCCGCTTGAGTGGGATTTTCACGCTTGAGCGGGCCAGTTCCAGGTGTGGCTATTTTGAATGCCCTTCCCCTTGGACATTGTACATTGTCACCAAGTTACCTATGCTCATATTACATATGCTTGTATCCATGAAACAAAATTTCGTCAGTCTAAGATATGAAGGGGTACATTTGTTACACATATAGGTTCCCATTCAATCAAAAATCATTTTGATGTATTACATTTATCTTGAAACTTAATAATTTTAAACAAACAGATTTGGGTATTGGTCTTGAATCTCCGCCTCTCATTCCCATGTTGCTTCTGTAGCGGAATGGTTATGCCACTGAACTAGAATGAGCAGAATGCTCTTGGTTCTTAAAATTTGTTCTTTGCGATCCAACAACCTCACCGGTTCCTCTATTAGTGTGAAGTCTTCATGAACCTCAATAGGCTGGTAGTCTAGCAAGTGCGATGTGTCCCTCACATATTTCATTAACATCGAGACATGCAACATGTTGTGGACACTTGACAACTGTGGTGGTAGGGAGACACGATAGGCTACCTCGCCAACACGACCTAAAACCTCAAAAGGACCAATGTACAGTGGGTTGAGTTTCCCTTGCATGCCAAATCGCATCACGCCCTTGGTCGGCGAGATTTTTATAAAGATGTGGTCTCCCACCTGAAACGAACATGACTGTTAGTTTCATGCCGACTAGGTTGATACATAAAATAGTTTGAGCTCAAAGATCACTTGAAACTCTACATTTGTTCTCGTAAGATCTGCATAACTCTTTTGACGGCTTTGAGCAACTTTTAATCGTTTGCGTATAAGTCCAACAGTCGCATTTGTGCTCTTAATAAGTTCCGGGCCCAGTAAAACACGCACTCCACCCTCTTCCCAATTGAGTGGAGATTTACATCAACGGCCATAAAGTACTTCAAAAGGAGCCATCTCAATGTTGGTTTGATAACTGTTATTGTACGTGAATTCGATCAAGAGCAAGTGCTTGTCCCATGATCCTTGAAAGTCAATAATAGAGGCCCTGAGCATATCTTCTATTACTTGATTCACCTTTTCAGTTTGTCCATCAGCTTGAGGGTGAAAAGCCGAGCTGAATTCTAGTTTGGAACCCATCCCTTCTTGAAAATGCAGCCAAGACTAGGATGTGTAGAGAGGGTCCCGATCTAAAACAATGCTTAAAGGTATGCCATGCAGCCTTACAATTTCCTTTAGATACAATTTGGCAAGTTTACTCTTAGTGTAATGCGTGCTGTATGGAAGGAAGTGTGCTAACTTGATTAGTCGATCAATAATCACCCAAATAGCTTATGGCCCTTCTGAGTTCTCGGCAAACCAAGTACGAAGTCCATCGAAATATTCTCCCATTTCCATTCGGGGAGTGGCTGGGGCTGTAATAAACCAATAGGGTGTCTATGGTCAACTTTGACCTGTTGATAGACCATCTCGCTACATGCTTGGCGATATCTCTTTTCATTCCCTTCCACCAAAAGTACATTTTAGTGCTGCTCGGATGTATAGCATATACAAATCTATGGGCTTCTTTAAATCATGGTACATTTTAGTGCTGCCCGGATGTATAGCATATACAAATCTATGGGCTTCTTCCAATATCTCATGCCGTAACTCACTATCAGTCAACACACATAATCGACCTCTAAACAATAAGGAGCCATTGTCCTTAACTGAAAATTATGGCTGATTCTCATTGTCTATACTCTGCCTGATAGCCATAAGCTTTGGATCCTTCAATTGACTTTCTCTAATCCTTTTGAAAAGGGTTGATTTGAACTTGATATTGGCTAACAGTGCTCCCGATTCCTTCACTACGAACTGAGTGTCACCTGAGATTATGTCCTCAAACAATTTCCATCGGTGTAATCTAGCCACAAGGTGTGACAGTTGAGTAGATGATTTTCGGCTAAGCGTATCAGCTACCACATTTGTTTTTCCTGGATGGTACTGGATGACGCAGTCATAATCCTTGAGAAATTCCATCCATCTTCTCTGCCTCAGATTGATTTCCTTCTGGGTAAACAAATATTTGAGGCTCTTGTGGTTAGTGACAATTTCAAAGGTCTCACCATAGAGGTAATGCCTCAAGATTTCAAAGTAAATATGACCACTGTAAGCTCCGGGTCATGTGTAGGGTAGTTCTTCTCATGGTCTTTAAACTATTTTGACCCATAAGTGACTACTTTATCATGCTGAATTAACACGCAGCCTAACCCACTGTGGGAAGCATCGTTGAATACTGAAAATATCTCACTGCCTGATGGTAGGGTAAGTACATGTGCCGAGGTCAATCTCTTTTTCAACTCTTGAAAACTCTACTCGCATGCTTCGGTCCACTCAAATTTAGAAGTCTTTCTAGTGAGACGTGTGAGTGGTTCAGCTTGCTTGGAAAATCCTTCAACAAATCTTCTGTAGTATCTGGCTAATCATAGAAAACTATGAACTTCAGTTACCATTCTGGGCTGTTCCCATTTCACTACTGCTTTTATTTTTGTAGGGTCCACTTTTATACCGGCTTCTGAAATGATATGCCCAAGGAAACTCACCTGCTCTAACCAGAACTAACATTTACTGAACTTTGCATACAACTGAGATTCTCGTAAGGTTTGGAGTGCTAGGCGTAGGTGCTTCTCATGCTCTTCTCTTGACCTTGAGTAAATGAGAATGTCGTCAATAAAAACAATGACCCACTTATCCAAATAAGGCTTGAACACTCGGTTCATGAAGGATGCGGGCAAGTTGGTTAATCCGGAAGGCATGACGAGAAATCATAATGGCCATATAGGGTTCTAAAAGCTGTCTTTGAAATGTCCTCAGCTTTAACTTTCATCCAGTGGTAACCCGAACTAAGATCAATTTTCGAGAAGAATTTTGCTCCTTGCAACTGATCGAACAGATCATTGATTCTGGGAAGTGGTATCAGTTCTTTATTTTCAGCTTGTTCAGTTGTCTGTAGTCGATGCACAAATGCATAGAACTATCTTTATTTCCAACAAATAACACAGGTGCTCCCCATGGAGACACACTCGGCCTAATGAATCCTCTATCGAGTAACTCTTGCAACTGTTCCTTTAACTCTTTCAACTCGACTAGTGCCATTCGAAATGGAGCCTTTGACACTGGTTCCGTGCCTGGAGCCACGTCTATTGTAAATTCGACTTCCCTATCGGGTGGTAAGCCCGGTAACTCTTTCGGGAATACATTGGGAAACTCACAGGCGATCGGGATGTCAGAAATATCAACCTTCAGGTCATGTTTCCCTTGAATCAGTGTAAGGTATCCTTAGAATCCCTTACTGATCAGTCGTTTGGCTTGAATTGTGGACAACACAACGGTTGGTCGAATGCCAATGAATTTGAATGGCTTACCCCTCTTGGGGTAGAGAGTGACTACCTTCTCTAGGCAATCTACCTTAGCTCATAGTTTGGTTAGCCAATCCATGCCAATGATTGCATCGAATCCTTGCATTTCGAGGACTACGGTGCTAATCTTGATTCGAGTGCCGGCTACCGATTATTAGGAGGACTACGGTGCTAATCTTGATTCGAGTGTCGGTTACTGATTATTGTGAATTGGATCGAACGTATACACAACTACATAGAATCATTTATTCAAATACCTTAGGACTAGAATTCTCTACTTAAAAAACTGACTCCAGATGAATCAAGCGCACGCGCCACTGCGCAGAATTCAACTGATCACGCCTCACAAAATTCACCTTAATTACCAGCCCAAACCGGCCCCTTTCCCCTGGGAAACTAAACAACAAATATACTCAATCTAAGAACTTACAAACGCCTATTGGAAAAGGAATGCTTGGCGTGCATTGGTGCGAGCAACTACGCGCCCGGTCTGACATGACTTGTTAAAGCCTTCGATATTATATTACACTCTCTCTTTTTGTATTACCGGTCCCTAGACCTTATGAACATTTGTATGATGACCCTCGGTACCTCGATCGTGTCATATCCCTCTGTTAGCTCGCACCATGCGACGGGATGGGCTATGCACCCACAGATCAGAAAAGTTCCTTTCGACAGCTACCACTGGGCCCCTGAATGCTCCATTTAAGCTTGCGCTGATAGATAAGAAAGTCAAGCATGTCATGTCAGCATCTCCAATTCACATTTGTGAATTCCTAAATGAAACGAGAAAGCACCTCAAATGAGGGGTGTCTACTTCTTCGTCGTGTTCTTACTTCGCAAGAGCGCGCCGAAGAGGGGCATTTGTAGACACCCCCCCATTTTGCCTTCTCAAAGTATACAAACTTATTTGGTCAACCTTTGAACCTTTTAACCCACGGTGTGGGACCATGTAATAGTACATGGCTGAAAGTAGGCTGAAATAGTAGCTTTGTGGCTTAGATCCCAGTGTAGGGAGACTATATACTGAAATAACAGTAAATACCTGAAATGCAGACTGAAATAATAGTCTTGCATTTCATTCTAGAGACCAAACCCGAACAACCCTGAATTACAGGAGTAAAACCCCTCGTGTAATTAGATCACAAGCAAAACCACAAGAGCGTGATCAGTCCACCTTTCAAACCAAACTTCCTTTCCCAGACCTTCTCGTGACTCGATTACGCGCTTGAAATAGGACGTGTGATCGGATTGAGTGCTCCACCACCAGCGTGCAATTGGCCTACGCCCAACCTAATCTTACTGTGACAGCGCGATTTTTGGCGCTCCAAAAACCATGCCATCAACACGACCCTCGAGGCCGTGCCCAAAAACCTTTACAATGCATTTGGTATATACAAGCCAAATTTACTCTAAACGAATTGTCATGCCTGAAATAGTTTAGGGCCCCCAAAAAGGCAGTCCTTGTCCCATGCCAATTCATGGGCATTAAGACCTACCCAAGCCATTAGATAATGTTCACTCCAAATGTTTTATTGAAAGCATATTATATTTAATTACATTCCATAAAGAGGCTTGATATACTAAGCCGTGCCTAAAATTCTCAACTCACTCTCAAAGTGCACAAAGGGTCTCCTAGAAGAAATCTTCGGGAGGAGGCTCACCCTCCTCGATGAGTCCAATCTCCGGATCAACGTCTCTAGAAGTCCTTGTTGCCATCTGAACTCACGGCCCGTATAGTCTAAGGGGTGAGCTACATCCTAGCTCAATAGGGAAACAAAGTGAACATATAGATTAAATCTCGCATATATGTTAGCAGTTTTGAAAGCACAATTTACTAGGTATCACTTTTAAGCAGAACAATTAATATAACTGAAATAACTAAAATGCATACCACTGATTTCCTTTCATAGTGTGGTTGTTCTCATCTTACGGGTTTAGTTATGAATTCGGCCTAATCACTTAAACTTTTAACTTAAATAATCTCCGAGCAATATAGCATCGAGCCCCAATGGAATGCCCACCATCGTCGTCTACTAGACAATTGTTACATGTATTCCCTGGGAATACTGCCCAAGCCCCTTTCTTGTAGGTGGCGGGGTCTATAATTATATCTACATCCCTGGGATGTGCTATAAGTATACGGATTGGCCGCCGTACCGGTCACGGATATCCTGCCGCGTCAGTCGTAGGTATCCCGCCACGTCGGTGGGGTATTCTAGTCAAACCTTAAATAACAAAATATCGATGTGCTTTACATATAGTTATTCACCGTGACTTGTGCTAATTTTTAGTACACTTGGCCTTATCATTATGCTGTAGTTTCACGGTTTGTTTTCAACCGTATCCTTGGGATTCTACAGATTTAATACACCATCTAGATGCCCTCATTATAATATTCCGTCCCCTGGGGACTTTGTGATTTCACCTTGAAGCTTACGCACACACCCCTTTTTGGAAGATCATACAATACTCACTTTTTAATTGAAATGCACTGCATATATGAGTTAAAGAAATAAAGTACATGTTTCAAGAATATTCCCTACCTCGACAAATTTCAAAGCACGCCTTCTCGTAGAGGTTTACACTTCACGATCATACGTCAAACCTACATTTCATGTATTTAGAATATGCTTAGAAAGGTTACTAGAATCATTGGAGTGCATAACCTCCATGTTTCTGTACCAATAATTTCAAGAACTGAGTGGTGCCTCGCGTGAGCGAGCAAAATTCCTCGCTCGAGCGGTCATTAGACCTCGCTCGAGCGGTCACTAGACCTTGCTCGAGCGGTCACTTGACCTCGCTCGAGCGGTTAAATCGAGGTCGCCCAAGCGGTTAAATTGAGCCGCCTGAAGCTTTACTGGGGACCTCGCTCGAGCGAGCTTCCCTCTTATTTTGAGGACCGCGCGAGCGAGCCCAGAGCTATATTTTTATAGTTTGGCCTCGCTCGAGCGATCCCTTTTGGCCGCTCGAGCGAGGAGCGACATATTTTTACTCCTCGATCTGCTCGAGAAAACTATTTCTCCTCTTATTCAGCCTTTAACATCAACAAAAACATTCAACAAACATTCTTCCTATTATTTAAAACATGCCTAAGCATCTATCATGCCTTTAACATACCTCCAATGATGAGTCTCGCGCAAGTTCGATTCAAGATTCGGAATTCTACTAGGCGAAAAGGTCTCCAAGGTTCCCCCTCCAGCCTTTGCTCCAGCTCTTCCTGCTGTTTACTCTAGTGTGCATGATTTATTTGTGTTTTGAAAAGAGATTTGCAAATGCTAAGTTATGCTGAATCTAGAAAATTAAAAAGAATAAAGAAATATCATCACAGAGAGAAGTGAATTAGCCTGCAAGATCGGGGCCAACTGTAGTAAGTTTTAAATGTAAGTGGGTAAAAGATCGTCCACAGAGAATTTGTTTAAAATGTAAGATAAACCTCCAGATCTGGGCTACCAGATCTAACCTCTTATCCTATCTACAAAGCACATAAGATGGGAGGTTGAATTTGTCACGTTAACTAAATGATAAAAGTAAAAGTTAAACTAAATGATCCAGATCTGAGTTGGAGGGATTTTGATGTAAACTTATAAAAAAATGGAGAAGTAATATCTAACTTTGATTTGGTCCTTGAGACACAATGAGAATGACTGCAGATCAAATGAGAGATGATCCAATCTTCATCTGGCTACAAGCACAGATGCAAGAGAAATAAATCTAACTCAAGGATTAAATTTAGGCTTATGGCTATGGTCTGTCCACTTCAATGGCCACAGACCATCCAATAGTCTTTAATCTAAACCCTTAATTCAGAACAAGAAATATCACTACAAATGCTGTGAGAGATTAGGTTACAAACACTAATTCCCACAGGGTTAATGAATCAAGGGAAATTGCATGAACAACAGTAAATCTAAAGGAGTTTAGTGCAATAAGGAGATCAGAGGGAACCCTTAACACGAATCCAATTGAGAACGTACGGTTTATAGCAACCTTTTCAAATTCACATTTACAATTACAAACCACAGCTTATACAACTCTCAGATTTGTAGTCTTGAATACAATTCTTTTTTGAATTACAGAGGTATCTCACAGCTCTTAATTGCAAGTAAAAGTTAGGCTATTACAAGGGTTTCAAACAAACTAGCTGATTTGGAAATGGGGGAATAGAAATGAAACTCAAAATCTGGATACCCAAATTGGGCAAATGGTTCATCTATTTATAGTTTACCCCAGGTCTAGCTCAGATGTGTATCGACTAATCAGTAGTGCTTAGATCTGTATCAACCAATGGTAGTTGAGCACGAGGATCCAGATCTGTTTTGGCCAATCAGAATTACTTCTTTTGTTTCAGCCAATCAGATGACAGAGGCATCAATTCTGTTATGTAATTCAAAAATCTGTTAGAATTTCTAGAAGTTCCCGCCAATTGATTTCATCTTCGGGAGCTCACATGGGGTGGAATATGCCTTTGCTTCGTGCTTAGAATCTTCTGGAATGTCCCTGGGTTTTTAAGTGCATTGGGGCACGTGCAAAAGTTTACTGAATTACCCTTGCAGAAGCTAGGAATCTCCAGAATACTATTTCGCATAGTTTAGGAAACTTTTCGCAAGGTACTGTGACTTCTGAAGCTCTTTTCGCAAAGTTCAAGTTCTGTTCGCAAGGAGTTCTCTTCTTTTCGAATAGGTCAAACATCCTTTCGAAGAGTTCAGGTGCTCTTCAAAAACTAAGCCTGGAGCTTTTAGTTCCTTTCGCAAAGTTCAGGTTCTTTTTGCAATGTTCAGATTCTTTTCGAAAAGCACTCTGTAGTGCATTCTTCTGTTCGAATTGCTCCATATTTCTTTTCTAGGTTGAGACCAGGTCTTTGCTCCTTCAGTTTAGGCATTTTGACAGCTAGTGAGGTTGTCCTTTCTCCTTCTTCCTCCAGATCCAGATGGGTCATCATCTTTTTGGCATTTTTAAGCTACTTTCAAGGTTAAGCCTGTCTTTATTGTTACCTGTAAAACAAACACTTAAAACACTTATTTAGTTCTCTCAAGGGTCTATCAAGGCCTAGATTAAGGGGTGGAAAATGGTATTTTCCAGTTCTCAACACACCCCCAAACCTAAGCTTTGCTAGTCCCTGAGCAAAGACAAAATTAAAAACAGAATAAAAAGCCACTTTTGTAGGGAACACAGTTGCATTTAGCATATACAACAAGCCTTTTAAACCCCTAGGTGATCCCTAGTGGAGGAGTGAAGTTTCCTGAGGGTTTTCAGTGAAGGTACCCACAAACTTCTCCAATAAATCAGTTAATATCAATGCGATTCATAAAAGCACTTTTATCTAATCAGATTATTCACACCTGCATCAGTCAAGTTATAAGAGGATTTTCATGAAAACATCAGTTCAAAACTGAAATTCTGCTGTAACTCTTTTACCATTCACTTGATTTGTGTCAAAAAAGTTTCTAAAAGAAAAATTAATGACAAGCTTGCCTTCTATTTGAGAATTCAGTTTTGATGTTACCCCAATGAGTTGATTTCAAACCCAACTCTCTCCAGGATTTTCACTCAACATGCAAATAAGAGGGTTGTACTATTTCACACGGCTCAAGAGTAGTTACAGCCCTCAAATAAGACTGTAAGCAGGAGCATAGGCATTACTTTTTAGTTCTGAATTAACTGCTCTTTTCACCATAGGTTACACAAATCCTTATCTCTATGTGACAGCTCAATCCATCATTGATCAGCAAGGACTTTTCTTGGGTTGTAATGTGGCTTATGGGTGAAATTTCTCAAGAATAAAGGGGTGGAATGGAGTTCAAAATTGAGAAGTCAGTCAAGGTAAGGGGGTGATAGACACACCTTCTTCAATTCAGCACAATTTCATCTTCTTCTTTGAATTTTCAGAGCTAAAGTGGTCATCTTTTTCTCTTTCTTTTTCAAACTTCCAATGAAATGCCTTCTCCTTTTCCTTTATTTTTTTATTTTTTATTTTTTTTTTATCAAGGTAACATTGACTGGAATGCCACATTTCTTCTGCTAATACATCATTGCCTTCAATTATGATTCTTCTTCTTTTATCAAACTGTTACTCAATTCTCCTTTCTTCAGCTTCCTTCCCTTTATCTTCTGACTTCCCAGAGTGAGGGTTAGGCTAAATGAGGTTGATGAGGTTATTTGATGATGTTTCAAAGAAATCTTAGATTTATAAAGCTCAAATGGTGTGTATCAAGGGCAGTTCCAAAAGGTGGGGCTTTGTAAGGTTCAAACTGTCCAAAAGGAGGCCTTACATCATGTCTTTAATATCATGATTGCTGTCAAGTTATTTCAATTTGAATATGTGTAACTTTTAGTGAAAATAGGCAGGTTCAAATAGTCCCTAGAGCAGAAAAAATTGCCAATTCATATCTCCAAAGAATACATTTCAGGCCCAAGTCTCACTGGGTGCAGTTTTCTATCAAATTCCTGAGGTATATCATCACTGTTTTCTCTCCTTTTAGGTTTACTAAAACATCAATTTTTATTTTGAAAATTTTCTGTCATTCCCTTCATGAAGGTATTGGAATTACACTAAAAATCAAATTTAAAAGTTTTAACTTGTGAAATCACTTTATTTTCAAAATTCTACTGATCATTAGCTGCATTAATGTTAACTCACTTATTGGCATTTCTGCCACACCCCCAAACCTATGGTGAGCAGGGTCCGCACTAGTCCGGAGTGTATTAGCAAAGAAAAGAAACAAGCAATTAGAAAGCATAATGACAAGAAGAAAGAAAAAAAATGCACAATGTATGTACGATGCATTAACACAAAACCAAAATTTTTATATTATAGACTCATAAAACAAAAATGTACAATGGATTCTAATAACTGGGGTCAAAGTCTGTATCATAAGTTGGCTCAATGGGATCAGAACTGGAGTCACTGTCAGAGTCAGAACTAGAGTCAGTATTGGAGTCTGAACTCGATTTAGCCTTAACCTGGATTGTATTTTGCAGCTCAGTGTATTCCTCAGCTTTGATCTTTTTGGTGAGGCCAATATACTTTTCAAGTCTAGTAGTCCTCAATTTTTCCTGTTCAAGCTGTGCTTGCAACATAGTCACCTTGTGCTGCTCACTCCTAACCATCTGAAAAGTTTGACCCAGCAGGTCCTGCATCTTCTCTCTCTCAAATTTCATGAATAACTCCAATTTTCGAATCTGGTTTTCATAAGGGGTTCTAATGTAAGCTTGCAAATCAGCTAACCCCTTGAGGACATCTCGACAGATATATGGATTCTCTTCCATAGCCCTTTTGAGAGCGGCAAATCTGGGAAGGGGAATGGAATGGTAGGGGACCAAAGGTATCCCAGCTGTGGGAGTGGGAGAAGAGGGGTCTAGAAGAATGACCTCAGGGTCGGTCTGATTGGCTTGATCAGAGAAAGTGAGGAGAGGTGAAGGGGGCTCAACAAGAGCTACCTCAGGTTCTGATTGGGTAGCATGGTCATCAACAGCAGGTACAGTGGCTAAGGTAGTTGTGTGGGATGTGGAGGCTAAAGTTTGGAGAAGGTCATTGGTCACAGACTGATTATCTGTGTTGATCTGTGGTTGGGCTTGGATGGATTGGAGAAAGGTAAATACTTGGCTAATTGATTCAGGTGTGGGTGTGTTATGCATAGTAGGGGTTGGTAAAACTGAAGTGGATGGTTGAGGTGCAATGGGTGAAATGGCTGTAAAGGGTGAAGTAGCCAAGTGAGTGAAATGAGGAGGGTCTGGTATAGGGACAGATTCAAGCCCAATGTTTTGAAAAATAGGCCCCATCAATGATGAGTAAGCCTCTGTAGTGAAAATCTTAGGTTCAGGGGTATGAGTTACTTCAGGCGTATGAGCTGAATGAGCAGGTGAACTTGAGAGGCTTTGGAGAAGAGGAGTGCTAGGAGATTGTTCAATAAAATCTGTGGCCAGGTCTTGGGCATTGTTAGGAGAAATTGGTGGTGTGAGTATGGCTGGAGTGGTTGGTGTAGAGGGGGAGTCTGCAATTGGGATAATGGTGGCTATGGGAGATGGGACTGCTGGAATGGGTGAAATGGCAGGAGCTGGGCTAGGTGAGGAGGGTAAAATGACAACTTCTTCAAGAATGGGTGCAGCTAAAGAGCTGGTCACCCTGGTCTGCAAAAGTTCTAAGGTAGTCATAGGGAAGGTTCATGTATGGCGTGTCCACTAACAATGCACATGCAGCTCGTGAGCAATTGCAGGTGCAGGCTCACCTTCCTCTCTCATTCTGTTCAGCATTGCTTGGCTTGTAGTCCAAGCCTTTTTCCCAAAAGTATGAGGAGATATAACTTCAAATGGCTCCTGGTCATCAATGTCAAACTTAGCTCTTAGTAGGGCTGTGATCAGCCTACCAAATGGGATTCCAGCTAATTTCTGCTCCTTTTTCAACTTGGCACTGATATCAGCCATGGCTTCAAAAATCAACATAGGGGAATTGAAAAATTGCCCCTTAGAAAAATGAAAGAGAGCCTCTAAAATTGGTGTCCTTTCTTGGCTGTGCCCTGTGACATAAAAACTTTCCCTCAAAATTGAATCCATCAGTAAAAATTGAGGTGCTAGGTCTCTCCTCATTATGGACTGTCCAGTTCCAACGATCCCTTGGGTTAAATGTGCAGCCATTTCTCTGAAAGAGGCTGCTTCTGGTGCAGCCAATGGACCAGCAGGATCATATTGAAAAGGTATCCCCAAAGCATTCCCAATGTCTTCATATGTGACAGTTAGATCACAATCATCAATAAAAATAACAAGAGTAGGGACATCAGCATCCTTTTCTGTCACTTTTACCAAGTTTTGGTACCATAATCTCACCATTCGTGGATAAATTTTCTCTGGCAGAGGGGTAAGGATATTGCTCAGTGAGGCATCCCTAATGTATTTTAAAGATAGCTGACATTCTGGTTTGTTGGAGAAAAGTTCTCATCAACAATAAGCTCAGGAATCAGCTTCTGAGCTTCAATGAATGGATTTGGCAGTACCAAATGCATAGGCAGAGGAGGAAGCTCAGGCTCAGGACTAGCAGCTGTTGGGATGGGTTCCTCATGTCTAACCTTCTTCCCTTTCTCAATCCTATCAGCTTTATCCATTGATAGTTTCCTTTTGGCTGAAGCTTTGGTTTTTCCTTTTGGGGTTGGTTTGCTAATTTTCTTAGCAGAAGATTTAGGGAACATGGCAGCCAACAACAAATGCTGACACCAAATCAAACTTTGCAAATGATAAACAGAGGAAATGCACAGAAAAATACCGAAATCTAGGGTTTTGGTTGAACGTGTTGCTTGCTCGCTGAAATCCACCAAAACCAGAAGCTAAAATCCCTCTCTTCAAGCTTAAATCCACCTTGCCACCATAGACGGAGATCATCTTCCTGAGCCCATCAATGCTGGATATGCCCGACGGTTCTACTCTTAGTCTATCGCGATAAGGTAAGTATTGGTGAAACAGATACGTGACTACTTAAGAACCACCAAAAAGAGGTCATCATTCCAAATATAGTAGCCAAAAAGCATTCCTAAAAATGATGATATCCTTTGCTACCCCATTTGATCCTGGGCCTTTCTTTCAATAACCCCCTTCCCTAAATAAATGTGTGTACATATACTAAAAAAGGGAAGTAAAGTTACTATCAAAATTCAAAAAAATTGAAAAAGCAAAACCTTAAAAAGAGATTGCCTGAAATGGAGCAAAAAGAACAAAAAAATGTGGAAGAATAATGGGGCATGTACAGTAAAAACCCCCAAGGAAGAAAGTATGTTGAGAAAACTGAAGTCGTATCAAGGAAACCCTTTTAGCCTAGCATACCTTTAAATCCTAACCTAACCCATGGCCAAGCAACACCCTAAAGAAAGACCTTTTTTAGGTTTACAAACAATCATAATATCTGTTAAGTCAACACAAGCCGAGTTGTGAGACGACACCATAACCCCATCCAGCCGACTATGATGGATTCGACGTCTATGTCGTGGCTGTTGAAAAAAGAAATAAAGAAATAAAAAAATAAAAAATAAAATAAAAATACAAGCTCAAAGAAAGATGGATGTGGTGAAAACCCAAAAGGGCGTTACAGGTAAAAACAGCGAGTTTGTGCGGACCAGGTGAAAACCCAAAAGGGCGCTTGAGGTAAGAGAGCTAAACCCATGGATGTGGTGAAACCCCAAAAGGGCGCCACGGGTAAAAAAGGAGATAAATAAAAAAGAAGAAAAAAAAGGAGAAAAGAAAGGTTTGCACTGATTGAGAAGATTGATGCTTGAGGAGCCCTCTTGGTTACTCTCTTTGATACCCTTTTTTTGGCTGGGCTGCTCATGTTAGTTCAAGACAGGTCCCGACCAGAATTGTCTTTATGAAATTGCTTTTATTAAACATATGACTCAAGGTAAGGAGAAAGGTTTGACTCAATCCAAAGGGATTAACGTTTCGGCCTTGGTAAAATCCAGAAACTCACTCAGGTTTGACTGCATGAAAGAGTTCGACTATGCTCAAAATGGGACCTGTTACTCTGTCTCACTGTCAAGGCATACAAAAAAAAGGCCAAAAACAAAAAAAAATTAAGAAAAATTTAAATACAAAAAAATGTGCATATATTTCTACTCATTTTCATGTACATATTTCTAGCATCATATTTCAATCTCAAAAATAAAGAAAAATAACAAAAAATCATTGAAAACGAAAATCTAAAAAACATCTTGAAATTGAAAAAGTGTAGGTAAAAATTTACTTCTCCTTCTGTTATTTAGGTTGCATTTTCTTTATATATGTATAAACAAAAAAAAGAGACTAACGTTTTCTTAAGAATGTGCAGGAACATCAAAACAGTCCGAAGTCTCGTAGCCGGCAACCTCTCGACGATGGACAAATTAGATGAAGCACCTCACTACCGACGTCAGGTTTATTCGAAAAAAGAGAAAAAAAAAGAAAATTATTGTGAAAAAAAATAATAATAAATAAATAAATAAAATTATAAATCTGTGAACTTTTTACTCACAGCTACGCACTCGCATATTTTCGAAGCGGTAAAATGTCAATATTTTACCGGCAACGCAGCTGTGCAAAATTAATGTCCTAGGTCTAAGGTTCACCTTGGATCCATGGATCCTTTTTAAAAGTAGGAGCGACGGTGTCAATTTTGGTCAAACAGTCAATGCTTGGATCGGATTGATTCCACTACTATATCTTCGCCCTGATTGCTCCATATTTTGGTTTCAGGTAAACTTGAGTGCCTTGTACTTTAAGTTTGTCACGTGATATTTTCAAAGGTGTAGACTCTTAGTCTACACTATCCGAGTGAGCGCCCTACGAGGTTTGAGGTTTGGATAACTCCGTCCTCTAAAAGATCCTCTGTTGGATTGATTCCAACCTATCAGATATAAAATTACATCAGACAACTATGTGCAAATATGCATGCAAAAGGGCTCATTTCTTTTATTTTTTTGCAGGCTTAAAACTTATATTGGCAGCGGTATCCCTGTAAAGTGTACGCCATGCATCTGGGTATCCATATGATGGTCGTTTGTTCTCATAAATTGTACTTTGATAGGTCCAGGTTGGGGCTTCCATCGCCTTTGCTGCTTATCACCCCTAATGGGTGCAAGGTGTATGTTTATGTATAGTTGTTCATTTGTAACTTCATTGATGACGAAGGCCAAGATTGAGTATCCTTCGATGGACACCCAATTCTGACCCGGTCTTTTCGATATCACATGAACTTGAGTACGTTGGCTTCAGTTTTATTGCAAACTATTGCAGAGGCACGAGCTCTTGGTATGCATTGTCTGGGTGTGCGCCTCTCGGGGTTCGATGTTCAGATAATGCTTATTTTAAAAAAAAAAATTGGAAAAAGCAATCTTTGAAAAAAGAAAAAAGAGAAAATGAGCACAGGCTAAGAATATTCCTGGATGGTTTTTACAAAACAGATTACAACTATATATACAATCCATAAAGCGATGAAATGCTTTGGCCAATTAGAAATCAGAACTCTTAGAGCTGTTGTTGTGGCTTATTCTCAGCCTAATGTTGCCTCAGGATGTGGGGAACAACTCAACACATTGGGGCGTGTGCCATAGGTGTTGTGAAATTCCAAAAATACCCATGAAATTCAAATATAAAAACTGAAACCCGAGCCTCGAGTGGATGGAGCTTCAGAACTTAAATCTCGAGAGGTTCTCAAGCACTTGGGGTGTTATCTGAAGAGTGCTTGAGTGGCTGGAGTGCTTCAGGCATGTGTTCTCAAGCAGATCACAAGAGGATAGAGCTTCAGACATATAAGCTTGACATGTTCAATTGGCTTCAGAAATGCAGCTCGATAGATTGCATTTCTTCAAGCATTCAGCTCGTGTGGATGGCTTTAGGCTATAGCTCGAGTGGTTCAAGTGCTTTAGGCTACAGCTTCAAGTGCTTTAGGCATGTAGCTCGTGTGTTTTACTTTAGTTGCTCGACAGGATAATAGTTTCAGCCATAAAGAACTTGAGTGGATCAGTGCTTCAGCAATGCAGCTCATGAGGTTCAGTGGAACTGCTCGAGTGTTTAAATCTACAACATCTTTTAGCTACTTGACATGTTGCTGTGCTGCTGCTATTCGATAGGTTCAGTGGTACTACAGCAAACTGCTCGAGTGTGTACAGTAGCTACTCGAGTGGTTACTTGTGAAGTTGCCTAACTGCTCGAGAACCACTCGAGTTTGAAGTGTTGAAGGTGCAATCTGCTCGAGAACCACTTGAGAAGAGATTGTTGAAGTTGTGTTCTGCTTTAGCTACTCGAGTTGCAGGTTTGCTGCACACATGATGTGCCCGAGCTGCTTCCTTCACTGCTCGACAGGTATAGATTTGTTCGAGTGGTTTAATGCAGCAACAATAAAGTGGTCGAGATTTAAATGCTGAAGCTGGTGGTTTGTTTGAGTTGCTCGAGATGTTGAAGAGTTGAAGCTGGTTGTGTTTTAGCTGTCCTGTATAGTTTGCTGCAATAGCACTCCACTAAGCTTGGGTTCCACTTCTCTCTCTGCAGGATTTCTAGAACTGCAAGGCATGCTAAATGGCCCACATGGCAGGGACCACCATGGTGCATTCTCTATAATTCCATCAGCTCCACAGCTTGTCGCTAAATTCTTTCTTCTTGGCATGTATTGGATGGATTGTTACACTAAGCTACGATTTATTGCTAACTACACAAATACACTTAAAAAATAATTATTACACAACTGAAAGGTCTATCAAAGGTTAGGTTAGGTGGGGGAAAGTGGCATAAATCAGTGATTAACACCGTTACACTATATATCAAGTCTCCTAGCATTGGTCGTCAATCAAAACTAGAATCCTATCAAAGTAGATTTAATCTAATCAACAATCTTCTAAAACTTGGACGTCAATCAAATTATGGAAAATTGAAGATGGAAAATAAAATACCGTTACACTAATCTGCAAATCTCAACTTGAGTCATCAATTCAAATCAAAACTTGAAGATGTTTATAAAGCAGTAAATTACAATAAAAATATCTAAACTAAAAAGCAAAGTAGAACCATCCAAAGGGTTAATCTTTTAGCTTCCTCAACCTTGGTTGTCAGGCAAGACCTTAGAGAACTGTAGATGATTTTGCTTGATAAATCTAATGTACAAAGGTGATTGGAAGAAAACCCAAACCTCAGTCGTCAATTGATGTTGAGAAATTGTTCGATGAAATTATTCCTATGTCGAGCCCTCTTATTTATAGATCATAAGGAGTCAACTTACAATGTTCTAATCTTAATAAAAGAAACTACTAAAAACTAAAGATTCCTAATATAACTCTAATTCCTAATTTTATCTTTCTTTCTTTCACTGGTTGATGCGCCTCTGGATTTTCTCCTTAATTTCAGCAATTGAGATCTTTAGGAGTCTTTCTTCATCAATCTTCTCAGATTCATGATTCGACAAGCTTCTAATTTAAAAGTTCTTCTATTTTGGTGCATGATGGTGTAAATCTTCACGTGATCAACAGTGTAAGAGCTTCCATCTATACAATCAAAAATTACAATTGTTCTCTTTTTCGGCTTATAACTTTTCTGAATAATTCTTTATTACGAACGCTCATTTTCTCTTTGTATCACCTTCCGCTGGAACGTCTTTTATGAAGAATCGTAAATTACGATTTTATATTTTTCTCTGTAGCGCTCCATTGTCTTTTGTGATTTCAAACTTTATTCATGCGTCTGATCGTCTTTTTCGTTTAATCGTCTTTTTTACTGCATTTTGAGTTTATTTCGACAAAGATTAAGAATTTGGTTCTCTTTTACTGATTTTCCTTAATATCTGCACATCATCAACTTGTTAGTAGCAAACTGGGGTCTAGCATCACTAAGTTAAGGGTGATAAAATGGTTTATTCTGTGAATGATCATGTGATGGGGCTTGATGGTTATGCGATGGGACAACTATGTTTATTTCTTTCTTTGGTAGATCTTGGGTTATACAGTGGGTGAGTTAGAGTGGTGTGTTGAGATCGCGATAGGAGTCGTCTTCAATGCTAATGTTATTTTTAGTTTAGGAATTGAGACGGTGATGATTGTATGTTTATGGGTGTGTGATGGGTATATGAGAAGTTACGAGGCGGGGTAGTGTCGTGATGGGACATGTTATCAGCGTGCGATAGGTCGAGCCATCTAGGAGGATGGGAGGTCTTTGCCTGTTTGCTAAATCATCCGAATTAGTTGACTTTGTCACCTCTTTGACTACTATGCGTTTTGCTATATTTTTCCACATGAACTTAAAGTTTTCTTGTTGGTGTTTAGTCCTTGTCAGGGGCGATTCGCCCCACTGTTCACTTGGTAATAGTCATTAGTGCTTAGGCGTCATCACTCTTGGCTTCAAAGTCGAATCCTCCTAGTGTCGCAGGGCAGTTTTCAGTAGGTGTGCATTCCTGTAGTCTCCATCTTAATGAGAGGGGGTCCACGATTTATTTTGGCCGATGCTTCCCTTGGTGGCAACAAATAGATGGATTCATTTCGTTCTCCATTGTGTCAACTTCGGTCTGTGATAAAGAGGTGATTTTGCCAAGGTGTAGCTTTAATCAGGGGGTAGGCCTTTTTCGTTTTCAACCTTGGTGGAGCGTTAACCTTGGTGGAGCGTTACTTATGACACTCTTTATCAGGTGCTTTGTTTTTATTACCACTTCGGGTGTTGTTGCAATTTTTTGTGCCTTCATCGCGATGAGGCTGTAGGGGGTGATTTTTCCCTATTTATTCTATTTTGTATCTTATTTTATTTAAATTTTTTCTCTTATTTTTTTATTTGTTTTTCTGTATTTTATTTTATACTTCATGTTGTTTATTTTGGTTTATTTATTATGCTCGTCCTTATGAATGACGGGCTAGGTCTCTGGCTGGCTGTGACGGTGTGAATGACGGGTTATATTTTAAGGATTTTCTTTGGGTTATTTACTTTTGTCTAAATTTTGAATTGGGGGAATTTGCTTTTACTTGTTAGGTATGTGCGGTTTTAAATTGGAGTTGGATGTGTGTGTTAGATGCCTTAATGTCATTGGCTCATTTATTATGTCATGGATTGTGTTTCTTTAATTGCTTGGATATTGGATCATCTTGTTTTCTCATGGATTGCACGTTTGTAAAGGGGGTAAATGTCTTGGGATTATTGGTTTATCTCCATTTGCCATGGATTGTGCTTTGTTTGAAGGGTTAGGTGTCTTGGTTTGATTTAGTTAGATAGGGGATGTTTGTGAGTGAGACACTTGTCACATTGTGGCTAAGGGTGTTTTTGCCTATAAATAGGTACTTAAGGGCTTGGGTTTTGTTTTGGGTTTTGATTATCTTAATTTGTGGACTTTGAAATAAATTTTAGTATTTGAAATTTTATTTTATTAATGTCTTTCCTTCCTTTTGGTTTTGTATCCCGAGTGTTATGTTGTGCAACCGTGGGCTCTCGTGAGTCCGTTGTGACGATGCGCTCGTTTTTAATGAATAAAGAGTCGCCACCCGGAGCTTTTGGTGTCCTGCGAAAATAAATCAATATTGAAAGCACCGATGTACAAAAATATGACTCTGATTCTAGTATATGCCAAAGGCTCTTGGGTAGGGGCTTCAATTATCAATGGGGAAGGTGTTAGGCACCCAATCAACTCGCTCGTAAGCAATCTCTACTTATGGCCAAAAAAGATAAGAAAAATAAAACGAAAAAAAAAGCACTTCCCCTTGCCCAAAGGCACTCGGATCCTATTTATGCCCCTTGAAATCAGCAGAATTTCGGCGGTGTAACGGCTTAAATTCGAGGATAGAGGAAAAGCAAAGAAGGTAGAGGAGTAGAGGGGAGGGTCGGAGCTCTCGGGCCCTTGTATCATAACTGTGGGCCCTCGCATTGAGGCTGATTCTTAGAGCTTCCGGTAGCACTTGGTTGAGAAACGGGCTTAGATTTCTAAGGCTTGGGAGCTAGGAGGTAGGGGAGATAGGCTAAGGCCTTGATCTTACTCAACCTAGAGGATTGATGATGGAAGATGGAGTTTAAATGGGGGATATAAGTGCTGGAATTTATATGGAGGATGGCTGTTTTGAAATGGAGAGGGAGCTCACCAATTTTTTTTCTCTTTGGAAAAATTTTCAAGCCTTTAATCCAACGGGGGGGGCTCCCTATTTATATAGAAAGGGAAGATTAATAAAGAGTTCAAGGGGCTATTTGGGTTAGCAATTAGGTAATAGGGATCTAAGTTTTTCTAGGTTTTCTAGGGCTTAGATAGGTAGGAATTGGGTTTCAATGGTAGATGATAGGATGGGATCCTAAGTGATAAAAGGGCTAAAAAGAGAGCTAGTAGGGGTATAGCAGTCCTACTGAAATCAACCCTAGATGGGGTGGTCAACAAGTCAAACACTAAATTCAATCTTTGAGAAAAATCAAAATAATATTGCTCCTATGTTTAGCGTATGTATTACATACCCTAGGTATAGGAACAACGTTCCTAGGGATTCTAGAGGTTCCAAATTAGTGGTAGGGGCCCACAAAAGCCAAATTTTTGCTTAGTGTGACTATTAGATATGCTAGGCCAAAATTTGCCAAAATTGGCCTAGCGTGTTTATTAGACACGCTAGGCCAAAAATTGCCAAAAAATGGTCTACCATATGTAATACATACGCTAGGTAAAAATCCTGCATTTATGCCTGTATTTCAATCTGCCATAACCTCTAGGGCACAAATCAGATTGAGGTGATTCTTGGCTCGTGGAAAGCTGGGAACCTCTTCTCTCTAATAGGGTTAGTCTTTGTTTCTACAAAGGTTTGTGCAAACCTTGGCATTCTCTTTTTCAACCACTGCCATGGAGGGCTTAAAATGGGTTTAGGAGGGGTTCTATAGGGTAGGGTTGATTCCTAAGGATCGAGAATAGGTTTCGAAGGGTTTGGTTTAAGTTTTAAGGGTTCGGGAAGTGCTCTCGGAAGCTCGGAAGGTATGCCTTTAATGAAGTGTAAGTTAATTGGGCCTTGGGACAAATTTGGGTGTCTACAAATGCCCCTCTTTGGTATTGAATCACTAATGATCGCATGCCAAAGAAAGAGACGCCCGAAGAGGCCCAAGGCATGCTAACGGTGAGTGTACGAAAGCCCTGTGTGTCAGGAAAAACATTTATTCCTCAAGGCTAACGGTCCCTAAGTGCTTAGCGGCATTACTAGGCATGACCGAGATGGTGCGAGTTGCGATAGCCCAATATGTTGGGAAAAAAGTCAACTCCTTGATATGATTGATGAAGTGTGATGTTTGAGTTCCATTTTGAATAACATAGCCCCATCAGCATGGGGGGGATTGACTTGTACTTCAAGGCAGGCGTAAAGAAAAAATGCCACGATCCACAGTTTGTGTCCAATCTTATGTGGTATTGACTACCCCATTTAATCGATCACAGGTGCCCCTACGCGAGGTAGGGTTTGAGAATTTTGGGCAAACCCTTCAATCCTGAAGATTGTTTAGCACAACTACCTGAGCCGAGCGAATATTGATATCACAACACTTTTTGGGAGTGTGTGTTAATTTATGAAAAGTACCACTTTTCACCCCTTAACCTGACCTTTAATAGACCTCTGAGCTAGTCAATAATGGTTTCTAATTGCATTTTTGTAGATAACAGGAAAATAAGAGCTTAATGTTACAATCTATCCTTTTAGAGCCAAGAAGAATGAATTCAAAGCTAAATCCTGGAGCTGATTGAAGAACAGTGAGTGTACCATGGTGGTCCACACCATTGGGACCATTTGGCTTGCCTAAAGGGGCTCTAGAAGTCTAATGGAGGGAAGGAGGATGGACCCAAGCTCTAGAAGTCTTCCCTCTAATGGAGGGAAGACTGCTGCAGCAGACTGTGCACAACAACAGCAGGGCAATAGAAATGAACCCTCGTGTAGTTCTCGCGAGGTTAAAGATATTCAAAAAGGAAGCTCGCACAGCTCTCGTGAGGTTCAAACATTCATCGCATTATCTGCTCGCACAGTTTTGGCCCATATATAGAGTAAGAAAACTAGCTCGCGTAGTTCCCACACACTTGAAAGGCTCTGCAATTCATCTGCATGAGCTGCAATTCAGCCAAGCGAGGTCCTCGCGAGTCCTTCACTTAAACCCGGCAAGCAGCTTAAAGCTGCAATTTATCTTATCGTGTGGTTCCCTTGAACCTAGCAAGTGCACATTTGAACCTGGCAAGAATCTTGCGAGAGCCCACCAAGATCTAAGCGAGATCTATGCAAGACATGAATTATGAGGCTCTATCCTCACGAGGAATGGTTCCAGCAGCTGTTTTCGAACCTTCAAGGATATTTTTGGGATTTCACACCTTCTAGGGAACACATTCCAATGTGCTTAGCTATCCCACACATCCCAATGGAACTACTTGGCCACAAATGAACAACGGCAGCAGCTCCAAGCATCTTATTCCTATTTGGCTGAAGCAACAAATGGCTATTTGGATTGTAGAAATAGAGCTGTAATCTTTGTTGTAAAATATCCAGAATAGCTGGATCACTTTAGTCATTTTCTAGGGTTAGGGTTATGATTTAGTTTCCGTTTTCCTTTTATTTTTCTTCTTGCCTTAGCACAGCAGCATTGCTGGGCTAAGTTCTTTGTAGCAGCTATTTTTTTATTTTTTAGTTTTTGCAATGGGTTTTGTAAACATAGAGTGAGCTATTTTTGGGATTTGCACAGGCTGTTGCCTTGAGGGAAAATAATTGTAAGTCTTGTTTAAGCAATAAAATGCCGTGTTTAATGCTTCATTTAATCTTTATTTTGCTATGCTTCTCACATAGATTTTTATGGGTTTTATGCTCCTTTGGTTGCTTGAGCATGTAGCCCTGCAACCATGGTGGCAGCAGCAATTTTCTTGTTCCATCTTCAAACTCTGTGGTTAGGATAACTTTTGGGATAGCCTGTGGCCATCCAAGTGGATAAGGTATAGCCCTAGGGCTGGTCTAGATCACAGGGTTGAGATGGATTCTTCTTCTCTGCACTTGATCTTGTAGCCAAGTGAGAGATTATTGCAGAGCCAAACTCTCCTCTGTTTTGCATCATCATCATCAATGTTTAGATCTAAGTTTTTGTAGAGATTGTAGACTTGTGAGTTGGGTCATTGCAAGCCTTTTTGTAGCAATGACCAGCTAAGTCTAAGTCCTCATTCATCCTGAGATTTCTTATAGTTTCCACTTTAGTTTCCAAGACTGTTTGTTCCTATGAATGCATGAGCTTGTAGCCTTACAAACATAGTGTCTGCAATGGTGTTCATGTTCTAAGTTTAGCACCTATGATTGGATCTCCTCCCTAGGATAATCTGTGACCATTTAAGTGGATAGATTATAGCCTTAAGAGCAGTCCAAACCACAGGGGTTAAGTGGATTCTTCTACCTTGCACTTGTGCTTGTAACCAAGTGAAGGAATGCTATAGATTCATTTCTAACACTAAGTTGCAGTGCCTATTTATCCATAGTTGTATATTTCTCCATATTTTTCCTTTATTTTCTCACTCCATCATCATTCTTCTATCCCTTTCTTTAGCTGTATTTTTTTTCTTATTTTTTTAGTTTTAGGTTAGCTTTGTGATACTATTAAGTAGTGAAAAATGCCAGTTTTCACCCCTTAACCTGACCTTTGCAAAACCTGTGAGCACATTAATAAACCTCTGCTGAGTCTGTTTTGTAGCTAGCAATAAAAGATAGGAAAAATGTGGAAAACCATTCAAGAATGCCACACAAGGAAGTTTATCTCTCAACACAGTACAGACCCAACAATAGCACACTAGAGCGCTGTACACCATTGGGTCCTTGGGGCATGTGGCAACAGCAGGGCAAGGCGAAGGAAGTGAAAATAGGTTGAAAACATCCTATCGAGAGGTCATCTGAAGACTTCGATAGGAGCTGAAAGCTAAATTAGAGAAATTCGTACAGTTGAAAAGAGTTCGATAGGATCTGAAGGCAGAGAAAGGATGGATTCGTGTGGATTGAAGAGTTCGATAGGATCCAAGAACGTATTGAGCAGCTGAAAGAAAGGGAGAAACCATCCTATCGAAAGCCTGTCTGAGGTGTAAGGGGAACCTATCGAATGGTTTTCTAAACATATCGAGATGGAGACGCTAGAACAGAACCTACTGAAGAGTGCTTGAGCCTTTCGATAGGAGTGAGAGCAATCTTATTGGAATGATGGCATGCAGAGCTGAACCTATCGAAATGGTCCTCCAACCTGTCGAAAAGCTTCTCCAACCTGTCGAATGCTCCAGACAAAGGGCTACGAATGCTGAAGCCTTAAGAGAAGAATCATCTTATCAGAACCTATCGAAGAGACCTGAGAACCTATCGAAAGGGGCCACAAAGCTCCATTTGAACCTGTCAGAAGCTTCTTGAACCTATCAAAATCATGTGAAGAACTTCTCAAAAAATTAGCTATGCACACGCTATAACTTGGTGACCTGCTGCACGCAAATCGAGGCATGTTGGTGACCGACACGATGATCTAAAAGATGCCCTAGGAAATCATAACCAACCCATGTGCTCTAACAAAATTGTAACAAACTCTGAGGACCTTCTAGAAGGGAAGATTGGTGGGAAGAACAAGAGACAAAGCTATATATTGAGATTCCCAATTGCAATTGGGGGAGATCGAGATTTAGATCAAATTATGGAGACCAGAGCTTGCAGTGAATTCCATTTTCCCTCTTCTAGCTCAACTATGGTTGGCTAATTCCCTAGGAGCAGAGAGGTTAGATCTGTAATTGGGTAAGGTTGAGAGTGTTATTATGGGTTAATTGCTGCACAGACTACAGATCTGAGAGCATTTCATTGTAGAGCGAGTTTTATTGCAATGTAAATATTGTTTTTATTGTTTAAATTGGATCTATAGTTCCTTTGGTTTCATTTGGTGCTCAATCGGATTTGTGTAGAGGAGTCTGTTGATCAACTCACCCACTTAATTGGTAGACCTCTTGGATACCACCTGATCTCCCTAGATCTGATATCCCTGCAATTTCTTGTGCCTATGACCTAGAAATTGCAGCATCTGTAGTGGTTTTAATGCTCTGGTTGAAACCTTTGGTTTGGAGGAATTCCCTAGGATGATCTATGACCATTAAAGTGGACCGATCATTGCCTTAAGAGCAGTTCAATCTTTGGTTTCAATTGGATTCTTCTACCATAAACCTTTGGTTCGGATGAAGTCTATTGGATGGTTTGTGACCATTAAAGTGGACAGACCATAGCCTTAAGATCAGTTAAATCCTTTGGTTTAGAGTAGATCCTTCTACCCTGCAGGTGTGCTTGTAGCCAGCTGAGGGATTTGTGAGCTTTGAACCCCTGTAACATGACCAGCTCAACCTGATCGCAGTGAGACCAATCTCCAAGCTGCTCTTCTACATTTTCTATTTTTAAACCCTTCCATTTGCAAGATCTAGATCTCTGGACTCAATCTCAATTAATTTGCATTTCTTCTGTAGTTTAGCTTAAGTGACAACCCTTTTTAACCTCTCCCCTGTCTTTTAGCTGACTTAGCATTAGTTAGGGTGCCTGATCTCTTACAGATCTGGAGATTTACCATATTTTAAACTCACCTCCCTGTGGGCATTCCCTTACTTTTCTTTTAGAACTTGCTACAAAAGGACCCTGTATCTTGCTGGTCTAGGATATTTTTGTTGTGCTGAATCTATCCCCTGTTTTACTCTGATTTTATTTTGTCTTTATCATTACATAATAAATCACCACACTGAAATTCACCCAACAAGTTTTTGGTGCCGTTGCCAGGGAGGTGTTTTTGAAATTGGTAGATCTAAGTTTGATTTAGTTAGAGCATAGATCTGTGATAGTTGTTTGATTTTTCACTAACTCTGTTTGTAAGTTTTGTTGTTTTCTAGTATTTTGTTTATATTTCATCAGATCTGAAGCTGCTGCGAAAGATGAGCATTGTGCTGGAGGCTGCTCTTGAGTTTGCATCCCTCTACTCCACTTTTATTTGTCAGATCTGTTAATTTTTAGATTCAGTAGTCATTTATTTTTGTTCCTGCTTGTTGTGTTTGAAGATTTGCTCTGCATTAGATCTTGAGTGGTGTATGTTTGGGAGAAGAACTCTCTAACCTCAGATTGTCGCATTAAATCCAAAGGTTGAAAGACTTCTCAGATCTAGACAATCTCCACTCACATCTGTTGCAGCTGAATTTTCTTAAATGGGTGAGCAACAACAGCCTAGAACTCTCAAGGAATTTAATGCACCAGGGGTTTACAATTCCCCCTTCTACATTCAGTTCCCAAGTGCTCAAGGAAATTATGAAATATAGTCTTCCATAATCCAGATGCTACCCTCATTTCATGGCCTGACCAAAGAGGATCCTTATAAGCACATTGATGAATTCTTAGGACTCTGCACCACTTTCAACATCACAGGTTTGGGGGAGGAGGCAACCAGGATGAGATTCTTTCTTTTTTCATTGAAGGATAGAGCCATGACTTGGTTGTCAATGCTTCCACTTAAAAGCATTCAGTCCTGGAGTGACCTTCAATGTCAGTTTTTGGCCAAATTCTTTCCCATGTCTAAAACAAGCCAGTTGAGGAAGGGCATCATCTCATTTGCCTAAGATCCAACTGAGGATTTTCACCAAGCTTGGGAAAGATTCAAGGAACTCCTAAAGAAATGCCCCCACCATCAAATCCCTGAATGACAATTGGTTCAAAGTTTTTATCAAGGGATTGATTCGAAAAGCAGAGACATGGTAGATGCCACTTGTGGTGGCACTTACCTCCATAAGATTGCTAAGGAGGCCTGAGAGTTGTTTGATATCATTAGTGAGAACTCCATGCAGAGGGAGACCTTGTCTAGGGACTTAGATCCTCCTAGATTGGTGAAAGAGAATACCACCAGAGGGAAGATGTTTGAGTAGGTGACTTTCTCAGGGCTCCGCAGCAGGAGAAGAAAGAAGCTTCGGGTCTACTTTAGAAGAAGCGAAGGTCCCACCGAAGCGGCGAGAAAGGGTTGGTTAAGAACTATTAACTGTAAACCATAGCAGTTACAGTCACTCAATGGAGATGTTCGCCTTTGGAATGAAGATGGATGAGCAGGCACTTGAGCCTTGAACTGATGAAATTCGGGGGGAAACATGGAACCGGTCACTATACTGGGGGGGCGAGACATGACCGTAAATGTGCAAAGTGATTTGGAGAGGAAAGTGGATTGCCTGACTTTGAAATTTGATAAGCTCATGGGAGCAATGCAGTCACCCATGGCTACTAGGGTGGAGGAGGCATGTACTATCTGCCACTCCCCTGCTCACTCCCTTTAAGAATGCCCATCAACTGTCCAGTTTCTAGATTTTGTTACGGAGCATGTGGCTGCCACTCAGTCCTATGGGCAATAGCCCGCTGCTGCGTACCAATGGAGGAACCACCCCAACTTAAGGTGGAGACAAGATGCCTACCCAAACCAGCAGCAGCAACAACAGCAGCCCATTCCCCACAAAAATGCTCAACCCTACCACCAGAGTTATGTTCCCAAGCCTCATTATTAAAACTCCATGACCCAGCCTGTGGGTCAGCCTGTGTAGCAATCTGCACTCCCTCCAGCTGTGAAATCACCTTCCTTGGAGGAACAAGTTCTGGCCTCACTGCAGAATTTGGGTCCCTTAACTCAAACTATGCACTCTCACAGCCAAAGCATTAAAAAGATCGAAGTCCATCTTGGTCAGCTGTCTAATGCTTTGACTAAGAGAGAGGAAGGGAGGCTGCCTAGCCAACCACTAGATAACCCAAGGAGACAGTATGTAGTGGGTGAAGTTTCCTCCACCTATGATGAAGCCAAATCCATTACTACATTAAGAAGTGGAAGGCTGGTTGATAACTAAGTTGGCTGTGAGACTTTGAGAAATTTTCAAAAAGGCAAAGAGGTGGTTTTTGAAAGGACACAACAAGGGCCACCAGTGGTGGACATGAAGGGGCAACCAGATGAGAAGAAAGAGGATAATGATGACGCTCAAGAAAAGAGAAAAATTAAAAAGAAAGATGACCAATTGGTTAAGGCTCCAAATGAGGGAGCAATCCCACATTTGCCATTTCCTAAAGCATTGCAAGCACCTTCCCCTTTTGATAAAGGGCAAGGCAAAATAGAGGAAATGATGGAAACTTTTCAGCAAGTAAAGATCAACTTGCCTTTACTTGATGCAATTAAACAAGTTTCAGCCTATGCCAAGTTTCTGAAGGAGTTATGCACCCATAATAGACAGTCTAGGATACACTTATCCAAGAAGGTCTTTTCAGCAGAAAAGGTAAAGCAAATTTTGTCTATTGCTACTGCCACAAAACTTCAAGACCCTGGAGTGCCCACTATCCCCTGCATCATTGGGGATCATAAAATTGAGAAAGCCTTATTAGATCTGGGAGCCAATGTGAATTTACTGCCATATACAGTATATGAGAAGCTGGGCTTAGGAGAGTTGAAGCCCACACATGTGGTCTTGCAATTGGCTGGTATATCTGAAAGGAAGCCTATGGGGGTCATTCGTGGGTATCCCGCCACGTCGGTGGGGTATTCTAATCAAACCTTAAATAATAAAAATATCAAATGTGCTCTACATATAGTTATTCACCGTGATTGTGCTAATTATATTACATCAGGCCTTATCACATTACTTACGTTTCTATGTTAGTTTTCATCTGCATCCCTGGGATGCCCCATATTTCCGTCGCACCCTTCTTTGTTTGAACTATATGATTTTTTTCGTCCCCTGGGGACCTCAAGACTTTCACGTTGTAAACTCACTCACACACCCTTATCATGAGGATCATGCAATATTTGACTATTTAAATAGATTACACTACGCATATGAATTTCACGGAATAATGCACATGTTTCAAGAATATTCCCTACCTCGACGAATTTCAAAGCACGCCTTCTCGTAGAGGTTTATACTTCATGACCATGCGTCAAACCTACATTTCAATTTAGCATAGGCTTAGAAAGATCACTAGAACCATTGGGGTGTACAACCCCAAGTTTCTTGTATTAAAAAATTCCAAGAACTGAGTGGTCACCAGACCTCGCTCGAGCGGTCACTTGACCTCGCTCGAGCGGTCACCTGACCTCGCTCGAGCGGTCAAATCGAGGTCGCTCGAGCGGTTAAATCGAGCCATCGAAGTATTACTGGGGACCCTCGCTCGAGTGAGCTTCCCTTTAGTTTTGGGGACCACTCGAGCGAGCCCAGAGTTATATTTTTTTCTATTCATCCTCGCTCGAGCGAGCCCTTTAGACCGCTCGAGCGAGGAACGATGATTTTTGCTCCTCGATCAGATCGAGAACATACTTTCTCCCTTCATTCAAACCTTAACCTCAAAAAAAAAAAAAAAAAAAACATTCAACCAACATTCTTCCTATTATTTAAAACATGCCTAAGCGTCTATCATGTCTTTAACATACCTCTGACGATGAGTCTCGCGCAAGTTTGATTTAAGATTCAAAATTCTACTAGGCTAACTGGCCTCCAAGGTTCTTCCTCCAGCCTTTTTCTCTAATCTCTTCTGCCGACTTAAGTCCCAACGAAACCCTAGTTCTCTACTAGGCTCTTCTCTTCTTTCTCTCTATATTCTCCTTCTCTCTATTTAGGTTAGAATAGAGTTACGCAAAGGTTCTTCTCTCCTCTCTTTCACTTTTATAGATATAAGTTAGGGAAATACTAGTGTGTTTCCCACGTACACACATAGTGTCTTTGGTTCGTTTTGGTCTCCTTGTGAAACACATATACCTATATGTAATGCATGACGTGCACTCATCTCAAAAATCTGAGGTTGTGACACAACCCATCAAGTTGCAGATTTGAAGCTATTAAACCTGCTGCATTTTACCCCAAGAGCTGCTATCGAGCAGCTTAGATGGAGCCTCATGAGCTGCAGACATGCACCATTAACGCACTCGAGCAGATCAGAAGCCATAAGTTCAACCTGTCTAGCTGCACATCCAGCTTCTCGAGCACTTACTTGAAGCCTTTTTGACTGTCGAGTAGCTCAGAGCATTGGAGATGATCCACTCGAGTGGTTGATTGAAGCCCCATTCCAACCTGTCAAGCAGTTAGTTGATGCTATTAGGTTGCACTCGAGCAGCTCCTAGAGCTATATTTATTGAACTCGAGTAGTTCATTAAGCCTCTCGAGCTGGAAACCTAGAGAACTTGAAGCATTAAGCCTCTCAAGTAGGTCACTATTGTGAATTAACCCACCTCGAGTAGTTTCCTTGAACCTCTCGAGTTGTTGTTTTGATCCTCTCGAGCTACTAGCTAAAGCCCAAGTGAAGCTATCGAACAGTTCATTAATGAACTTGAGTAGGTTGCTGAAGCAAGCAATGCAACTCGAACAGTTCATCAACTAATCAAGCTGCACATCTGAACCTGTCGAGCCCTATTTTATCCATTCGAGTAGTTCCCTGGAAGCTTAAACCTATCGAGCACCTTAAAGTACATCTTGTATGCACTCGTGCAGTTTATAAGCTGCACAACCATCTACTTGAGCTGCACATTCATCCTGTCGAGTACTTAAAAGGGGGTGCTTTCATCTTATCGAGAGTTTCTCGAGAGCTGCTTGAGGACAAAATTCTGAATCTACTGAAGCCTTCAACTACTCAAGAGCTGCTCGAGATCATTAACTTGAAGCCTATCAGCTACTCGAGAGCTACTCGAACTGAAAAATTTGAAGTTGCAGCTTGATGAGGCATGGGTTCCAGCAGTTGTCTTCAATATGCAAGGATATTTTTAAGATTCTGCAGCAGCTAGGGCACACATCGCAATGTGCTTAGCTATCCCACACATCCCAATATAATTACTTGGCCACAAAAGGGCCACGACAGCAACTCCAAGCATCTTATTTTTGATTGGCTAATGCACACCATTGCTGTTATGGATTGTATAAATATCTTAAATATGTTTTGTCAAATTATCCATAATAGCTGGATCAAAGTTTAGTTTCGGATTAGCGTTCGGGTTTTAGTTTCCTTTTTCATTATATTTATCTTCTTTCCTTAGCATAGCTGTAATGCTGGGCTAAAGCTTTGTATAGTAGCTAGGTTTATTTCAGCTTTGCAATCGCGTTTGTAATAATATAGTGAGCAGTTTTAGGATTTTGCACAGACTGTTGCCTTGAGGGCAAATCATTGTAAGTCATTTGTAGGCAATGAAATGCCAAGTTTAATGCTCCATTTTAATCTATATTTTTCTGTGTTTTTAACATGAGCAGTATGAGTTTGATCCACCTATGGTTTCTTGAGCTTGTAGCCGTGTAGCCATGGTGGTAGCAATAGTATTCTTATTCTATCTCTAACCTCTGTGATTAGGATAACCACTGGGATAGCCTGTGACCATTTTAGTTGGCAGGGTATAACCCTAAGACTGGTATGAATCACAAGGTTGAGATAGATTCTTTTTCTCTGCACTTGAGCTTGTAGCCAAGTGAGAGACAACCGTAAAACCCAACTTCTCCTTTGTTTTGCAATCCCATTTTCAGTGAATAGACCTAAAATCTTGTAGAGATTACAGACTTGAGAGTTGGGTCATTACAAGCCTTTTTATAGCAATGACCATCTGAATCTAAGTCCCCATTCAGCCTGTGATTTCCTGTGGCTCCCATTTGATTTTCACGGACTATTTGATCCTATGGATGCATGAGCTTGTAGCCTTGCACACATAGTGTCTGCAGTATTTTTCTTGTTCTGATTTAATCCATTGACTGGATGAAATCTCTGGGATATTTTGTGACCATTCAAGTGGAAAAAATACAACCCTAAGATCAGTTCATGCCTTTTGGTTTGGTTAGATTCTTCTACCTTGCAGATGTGCTTGCAGCCATCTGAAGGACTGTTGCATATCTAGTTCTTAATTTGAGTTGCAGGGATGAATAACCCATAGCTGTCTACTTCTCATTATTTTTACTTTATTTTCCCACTTCATCACCATCCTTCTTTACCCCCATCTTTAGCTGTAGTTTATTCCTATTTTTAGTTTTATTTTAGTTTTGACACTTAAACACCCTCTCTTTACCTTGCTTTCTAGTGTAGGTTTAGAGTTGCCAGATCTGGAGTTTACTATATGCCTTTAGGTTTTTAGATCATCACTCTTCATGGGAAAAAGTCTTATTAAAACTTGCTACAACAGGCCTTGGACCATGCAGGACTGTTAGTTTATATTGATGTTTTGTGCTATTTCAATCCATTCAATATTTGTGCTTTGTTGCCATATTTTTGCCACATATTTTAATAATTAATAACAACGCAAGCAATTTTAACCAATAATTCACAACGATTGGCATTCCTTACCAAGTCAGCAAAGCTAGACTACTGTAGTTACATTAGGAAATCGAAAATGATGTGCAGAGTGTTTTTCGAGATCATCTCGATTTGCTCATCATTGGGTATCTTGTTTTCACTTGAGCTACCAATGCCCTCCACGGCCCAAGGTAGTCACTGAATACTTCGTCGGCCACCTTCTGCTTTAGACGGGCTATATCTGACTTGCAGGGTTCAATGTCTATGTTGTAGACATACTGCTCTTGGAATTGGTGGGTCAGATCCTTCTAGGTTTTAATCCTAGCAGGTTCCAGGGAGGTGAACCATCTCAAAGTTGGGCCTATAACACTGTTTTAGAACACTTTGATGAGGAGTCATTAATCTCCGCCATACTGGCACATGTCCTTGCACTAGGACTTGATATGTGCAATGGGGTTTCCCATGCCGTTATATTTTTCAAAAATTGGAACCTTGAATTTTTGGGGTAAAGGGACTTCTGCAAACAGGCACCAGTCAAAAGTTCGTGGCATGGATTTAAGCTCCACCCATCTTCATCAGCTATTTTTGAATTTTATCAACTTATTCTTTTAACAGCTCTGACTCCCTGGATGGCGGGGTCGGCCCCTCAACAGGCTGCCTCCACTCACTTTGGGCTGCCGATGGGTTGGTGAATACGAGTGGTGGGGGATTGAAATTGGTGATGCCTCTACGTAGGCCTCACTATTCTTGATCTCATCTTCCTCATATTGTAGATCCACGTATGGTGGAGGGAGGGTGAGGTTAATTGCTTGGTTTTGAGTGGGTTGGATGGGTGCCTGGTGTGACCACTGTACATGGGGGAAGCTCTGATGAGTAACCTGCGGGGTGATGGGATGAGTGAGTTGTGGGTTTTGGATCAGGGCCTAATGAGGCCACTGTATTTGAACTAATCCTTAGGGATGGGTTTGAGAGGTATGGGGATGGGTGAATTGAGGGTGATTGATTGTATGGGATGGATTTCCATACTGGATTGGGTGTGAGGGATGCAGATGAGTGGGGCCTATGCCATGTTGAGGGATTGGATGGGATGAGTGCATTATTTGAGGGGGGGGGGATGGAGGCCTATTGGGTGAATGTGGGATATTGGGGGAATGGTGCAGGGTTTAAAAATAGGGCTCCTGACTTTGGGCCTTGATAGGCTTGGGTATAGGGCATTTGGCCTTGTTGGGCTTGGTATTGGGCCCTGATGGGCTTATAGTATTGGGCCTCAATGGGCTTGGGTATAGGGTGTCGGGCTTTGAGGCCCACTGATATTGCTCCATGGTTGATAGGAGCCTTGGAGGGTATGGACAATGGGCGATTGATTATGGTTTTGGGGGAATGAAGTATAAAGATTTTGGAGTGTATGGGATGGTTGGAGATGTGTGGGATGGGTAAGGGAGACTTCGAGAGGCCTTGCAAATAGTGTAGGCCCTAACCATGTCATCCATCATGGTCATGGGATTGGGTGGGGGGTGGATGTAAATGGTCCATTTGATGAGGGGGGAGCATGGGGCATGGATTGGATGGGTGTGTGGGAAAAAATGGGCATGGTCTAGGTAAAATCGGGCATGACCTAGGTAGATAGGGGGGACATGTGGTGGATTTGGGTTGGAAGAAAAGTGGGGAGTGGATGTGGGAGAATTAGGCATGACTTTGGTGTATGTAGGAAAATGGGGGTTGTTTAAATTGGATGTGGAGAAAAAATGGGGTACATTGGGGTTGGGTGTGGGACAATTTGGGGTATCTTGGTTTGATGTGGAAGGATTGGGGATGCTTTGAATTGAGGTGAAGGGAAATGGTGGTGTATGTGGGATGGATGTGGAGGGTGAATTTCGAGTGGATATGGGGGAAAAGGTGATAGATTTTGAGTGAATGCGGAGGATGTGGGCGGAAATATGGGTGCACCGAAGGGCCCGGTGACAGTAAATGTGGGTTGGGTGAACGGAATAGAGATAGGGGTCTCCTTTGAATGGGAAGGAAATGGGGAATGGGGTGGGGATGAATCAGGCTCGACGTAGGTTGGATCGACCGCCCACAACATGGTTTGTTGGTGGGTTGGGTACGGGTTCCTCGGGTGAGGACCAAACACCGGTCTTCTCCTTTCGCTTCGGGAGTACGAAGGATAAGGCGATGTCATTGTTCCGGCACCACAAGCTCTATATTTGTTTGGTTTTTTATTTCTCTTGATTTTATTTTTTTGGTTTTTGGATAAAGATTTTGAACCTTATTACGGTGCTTTTTCGGGGCCTTGGGAATTCCCATTTCGGGTGGCGTTCACACTCCTAATATTTTCCACGGTAGGATCCCGGCGCACTTCGAAAGAAACAAAGGAAATCCTGCATTCTATGTGAAGACACAAAAGTCCACGCGACAACTCGATCCCTCTATAAAAATCAATAAGAGGGTGACCTCTTTTGACCGGCACTGCTTCCAAAAACCTCAAAAAATAGACCAATCTCGGGCCTGTTGTTGCTGTAGAAATATATATATATATACACTTTTTTAACCTAGCGCGTGTAACACTTTTTTAGCCTAGCGTGTGTAATAGACATGCTAAGCCGAAAACCTCCAGAAATTGCGTAGCATGTCAAATAGACACGCTAAGCTAAAATCCCATAAATTTAGCCTAGCGTGTGTAACACACATGCTAAGCCAAATCTCTAAGATTTTTGCCTAGCATTTGTAATACATACGCTAGACCATTCTGAGACCAACAACCCGAATATGAGGCTTTCTTGTCATTGTTCCCGAATCCCCTGCTTTGTGGTTTAGTATCCCTGATCACAACGCCTAAGGATACAAGGTCGATTCGGGATAACTAATGCACTCCCCACAGGTTTTAGGGCTTTTTCGTTAGCTTGACTACCCACCCGATATACCTCCAGCGCAAGCGCTTTCTCAGATACTGGATGGGGTGGTACTTTTTCAAATCATCACCACTAGGGGTTGCCGTCGTACTAAGAACCGGGACGTTTGTATCATTGTCTAAATTCCCACCCCTTTGTAAAATCTATCCATCGCAAAACTGGATCAAGTCCCTTAGTTCACTTTTAAGGTTCAATTTTAAATTCAATTTTTAAAAGGGAGTTTGTTTAACGTTCAAAAACGAGTTGTGACAATCCCATGCCGCCTCTACAGGCCGGCGTCCACTGATGGAATATGTTTGCGAGAAATGTAAAGCTCAAGCAGGCCCGCCAAACGGTTAAGGCAGTAAAATGCACAAGTAGACCCGCCAATCGGCTAAGGCGTATAAATGACAAAAAAAGTAAATGCTCAAGTAAGCCCGCCAAATGGCTAAGGCGTGTAAATGACGGAAAAGTAGGGGTAAGTAAAAATTGACGGAATGGTAGGGGTGAGTATGAAAAGAGACAAAAAGTTTAGTAAAACAAATAAATAACAAAAACAAGTAGAAGTGGCCAATACTTCAGGAGAAGCTCTACAAGCTCTCCCCAGTAGAGTCGTCATTTGTGCAACCTTGGGCTCTCGCGAGTCCGTCATGACGATGCGCATGTTTTTAGTGAATAAAGAGTCGCCACCTGAATCTTTTGGTGTCCCGGGAAACCTAAATCAATATTGAAAGTATAGAAGTGCAAAAATATGACTCTGATTCCGGTCTATGCCGAAGGCTCTTGGGTAGGGGCTTTGGTTATCGATCGAGAAGGTGTTAGGCATCCAATCAACCCACTCGTAAGCGATCTCTACTTATGGCCCAAAAAGATAAGAAAAATAAAACCAAAAAAATAGCACTTCCTCTTACCCGAAGGCACTCGGATCCTATTGAAACCCCTTACAATCACCGGAATTTCGGCGGCGTAACGGCTTAAATTCTAGGATAGAGGAAAAAGAAAGAAGGTAGAGGAGTAGAGGGGAGAGTCGGAGCTCTCAGGCCCTTGTAGTACAACTCTGGGCCCTCACGTTGAGGCTGATTCTGAGAGCTTCTAATAGCACTTGGCTGAGAAATGGGCTTAGATTTTTAAGGTTTGGGAGTTATGAGGTAGGGGAGAGAGGCTAAGGCCTTGATCTAGCTCAACCTAGAGGATTGGTGATGGAAGATGGAGTTTAAATGAGGGATATAAGTGCTGGAATTTGTATGGAGGATGACTATTTTGAAATGGAGAGGGAGCTCATCAATTTTTTTTCTCTTTGGAAAAATTTTCAAGCCTTTAATCCAAGTGGGGGGGCTCTCTATTTATGTAGAAAGGGAGGATTAATAAAGGGTCAAAGGGGCTAATTGAATTAGAAATTAGGTAATAGGGATCTAAGGTTTTCTAGGTTTTCTAGGGCTTAGATAGGTGGGAATTGGGTTTCAATGGTAGATGATAGGATGGGATCCTAAGTGGTAAAAGGGTTAAAAAGAGGGCTAGTAGGGGTATAATAGTCCGACCGAATTTGGGGTATAAAAGTCCTATCGAATTTGGGGTCCAAAAGTCGATTTTGACAAAAATCTAAAAAAATATTGTGCCTAAGGTACATATGCTAGGTATAGGAATAGTGTTCCTAGGGATCCTAGAGGTTCAGAATCCGTGGTAAGGGCCCACCAAAGCCAATTTTTTTCTTAGTGTGACTATTAGATACGCTAGGCCAAAATTTGCAAAAAATGGCATAGCGTGTCTATTAGACACGCTAGGCCAAAAACTGCCAAAAATTGGGTTAACATATGTAATACATATGCTAGGAAAAAATCTTACCTTTTTGCCCGTATTTCAATCTGCCATAACCTCTAGTGCATAAATCAGATTGAGGCAATTATTGGCTCGTTGGAAAGCTGGAACCTCCTCTCTTTGATAAGGTAATTCTTAGCTTTGGTAGATGTCTATGCAAACCTCGACATTCTCCTTTTTAACCACTGCCCGGGAGGGCTTAAAATGGGTTCAGGAGGGGTTCTATAGGTTAGGGTTGATTCCTAAGGGTCGGGGATAGGTTCCTAAGGGTTTGGTTTAAATTTTATGGGTTCAGGAAGTGCTCTCGGAAGCTCGGAAGGTATGCCTTTCGCGAAGTGTAAGTTAATCGGGCTGTGGGCCAAAATTAGGTGTCTACATATGTCCTAAAGGAATTCGTAATGGTAGTTTATTTCTTGTGGTATCAGGGTTGTTGGGATATGGAGTAGCATCGAAAATGCTATTGTGCTAAGGGGAGAGGTGGAAGAGATAAAGGTGGAGGGAAGAACACCAAGGAAAAGAGATGGATCATAGTTCTCGTGATCGATCCCAGTGATCAATCACATAATGTACCATTTTACCATCCTTAACTTAGTGATGCTAGAACTTAGTTTGCTACTAATAAGTTACTGATGTGCAGATATTAAGGAAAAACATCAAAAGAGAACCAAAATGTTAATATTTATCAAAATAAACTCATAAAGCAATAAGAAAGATGATTGAACGAAAAAGATGAATCATCACCTACTGAAAGATGAAAAATCATGTTATACGATTTTCTGAAACGTTGTAAAGGAAAAAAATAGAAAATCTTAATTTACGATTCTTCAGAGAAGCCATTCAAAAGAGTGAAGTATGATACAATAGAGAGAACGATAAATCATAATATTGAATTATTCTATTGGAAGCTGTGTTAAGGATAGAAAATTGTGATTTATGATTTTACAAAAGGAAACTTTATGAAGCTGCTGATCACATGAGAATTTACACCACCATGTATATAATTAGAAGAATTCTTGACTTAGAAGTCTAGCCGATTACGGATCTGAGGAGATTGACGAAGAAGACTCTTAAAGGACTCTGTTGCTGAAATAAAGGAGAAAATCCAAAAGTACATCAACTGATCGAAAGTAAGGAAAGATAAGATTAGAAGTAGAGTTATATTAGGATATTTTTGTTTTAATAGTTTCTTTTATTAGAATTAGGAGTTTTGTAAACCAACCCCTTATGATTTATAAATAAGAGGGCTTGGTATAAAAATTAATCATCAAAGAAATTTTCAGCATCAATTGACGCCTGAGGTTGAGTTTTCTTTTGATCATTAGAGTAGTTTAGTTTAGATAGCCAAGGTTCCTCGATCACAATTGACGACTGGGATTGAGAACTAGAAGATTTGAGTAGATATTTATAGTTTCTCAGAAGCAATTAACGCCTGCGGGTGAGGGGTTAAAGATATAATTTTATTGCTTTCTAGTTTATATTTATTTTAATATAATTTACTGCTTTGTAAATATCTTCAAGTTTTAATTTGAATTGACGACTCAGGTTGGGATTTGTAGATTAGTGTAATGGTTTTTATTTTCTATCTTTGATTTTCTAGAGTTTGATTGATGCCCAAATTTCTAGTAGATTAAATATTAGTATAAATCTATATTGATTGATGCTAGTTTTTTATTGACACCTAAATTCTAGAGGACTGAAATATAATGTAATGGTATTTTAAATTTTTAAACATCCGATAACTGAAGATTGTGATTGACGACCACAATCAGAAGGAGGATTTAGGATTTATTTTCTGCAAAATTAGTTTAAGAAACTATTCTTTATTCATATTTCTCAAGTAATTTAGGATCTTAGAAGATAAGTATAAGTTTTTAGAAAATTAATATATATATAAAAACATAACCTCGTGGGAACGATCCTAAGCTAGTAGTACTATAATTTCCATTGTGCTCTTGTAATAGGTTAAGACTTAATTAGATACATACATAAGTAATCAGCGATCACCCAGTTGCTCCTTGGTGTGCTTTGTCGATTGACCTTTTCTGAGCTCTCCTTTGGGGACTTTTTAAAAGGGCCTTCCATAGGTGTATCCCTTGGCGTCTGAGTGGCCTTCTGTGAGCCACTCTTTCTTTTCCGCCAGCTCGGGACTCCACTGTGTCGCCACTGGATCGTGTGACTTGGAAGATTGTATCATGGGTGGCGGTTCATGCAACAAAGGTAGTGAAGATGAGATTTTTGTGAGAACATGTTTGGCATGTGCGTCTTCTTCGGGCCCCTCAATCATCTTTTCCCTTGAGCACCCTCATTTGGGCATGTATTGCCTGAACGTGTTGATTTTTATGTTTCTTGCTTTAAAAGGTATATTCAGGGGGGATGCCCCTGGTGTAATTTGTAATTATTTTTCTTATTTATGAGAGTGGCCTTCATTATATTATTCATTTTTGTGGATTATGATTTGTCTTGATTTGTTTTACCTTCGGACTATTTTGGTTTATTTTCAGGTTACCCATGATTAGTTTTGGTTTGTGGCATAGCTTCCCGGTGTACAAGTGATCATTTTCGAAGTGGATGTGTGCAGGTGGGTGTGGGCCTTTTCCTAACCTTCAAGGTAGTTGTGTGTGTAGGTATAGAATGGATTTAGAATGGTGCGGTGTCTATTGTAAGTTCTGGGCTGTAGATGTTGCGTACAGGCCTTTAACTTCGTCTCTAGCTGTAGATGTTGCGTACAGGCCTTTAACTTCGTCTCTAGCTGTTGCTGTTTATATATATATTTTTTGTTGTAACTGGGGAATTGCATGTGTTGGAGAGAACTCATAATTTAATTACGCACATAATCTAGCGCGCTTGATTACAGATTCAGGGGGGTTAATTACGCATATCATGCTCCGTGCTTAATCCAATTACGCGCATGATGTACTGCACGTGATTGGAAAGTCGACGGGTCACGAGGGTGGGTGTCTAGGCATCTCTTTGAATTTTGCGCAGTGGCAGACGTCCTTGATTCCGATTCTGGATAGGTTGAAGTGCGCGGGTTTGATTTGTCGCAGGCACTGGTTGACGGGAGTCTAATTGCGCACCAGCTGTCTAGCGCTCAATTAAGAATCCGCACAGATTGGTTGGCACTTGATTCAATTGTGTGCAAGTGGCGATGCGCGTAATTGAACGGCATCTATATAAGCCAAAGTTTCTCTCATTTGACCCGCGCGTTCTAGCTTTTTACTATCTTTCTTGCTCTCTTGCTCTGAGTGTTCTGATTTTTGTGTTTCCTTGATATTTTGCAATCTGTCCATCGGATTTTAGTGTGGTTTCTTGCGTTCTTGTTCATTGTTTGAGCGCTTTCTTGTGAAATGGAGCCTGCGGGTAGCATGACCATTTCATAGCTTGAGCGGATGTTGGAGGGCGAGGGTGTTCCGTGGGATCTTGCTGAAGGGGGAGAGGAGGTTCCCGTGATTATCGAGGAGGGTGTCGAGGGTGCTGCTGTGGATGGGGAGGATGAGGTTCCTCTTGGTGGTGAGGTTGAGGTTCCTCCTATTGTTGAGGGTGCTGAGGGTGTTGACCCGCATTGGGCTGAGCGCCCGATACAGATCCCACTAGCGGATGCCATTACGGTGAACCAGGTAGGTGTTCGATAACAAGAGCCTCTTTTAATTTCCTACACATTTACATGGTAACGTAGATTACCTAGGATAAGGAAACCCCTTTACTTTTACGCAGAACCTACATTTAGTTTTAGCATGCGTGCGCATTCATTCATCATGGCTGTATATTGTTTTAGGCGATGTTCATTTTATCGCTTCTTATTATCTCTCTCATACTTTACATGCGTATCATAGTTTTTATCAGGATTATTGTTGTATAGCATATATTATCTTCTTCATAGTTTCGCTTTATTTTTTATGTGTCGTTTATCTCTCTTATTCCCTGTCATTTGTATTCATGCTTTCTTCATGTTCATTTACTATTGTTTTTGTTATTATTATTATTGTTAATCGTATTGGCTTCTCAACTTATTATCGGTTTGTTTTAATGTTATTACCATAGCCAGTCATTATTAGTTTTGTTTTGTTTGTAATTTTTGCTTTAAACTATCAGTTATAAATATTGTTTGTTATTTATTGGTTATTATTATTTTTATTGTTGTTATTTCTGTTATTATTCTTGTTATCTTCATCATTACTTCGTTAGAATTTATTATTAATATTATCGATAACATATATCATTATTTATTATTACTATTGGCTTCGCTATTATTAATTCTTATACTTTTTTTTGTTACAAGTTTCATCTTATGTTTTCTTTTATTTATTTATGTTTTCCTTCTTTTTTGGTTGCGGGTTTAGGAGCCGCTATCTTTGTGCATTAGCTCTGCGTGGGTAGAGTCCCATGCATGGTATCGTGCTATCCTTGCCTTCCAACAGGAGAGACTAGCTTCTTTCGATTTCAGGTCGATTCTGGGGCTTGATCCTTTCCACCTCAAACATTAGTTTAGTCAGGGCTGTAGTTGAGAGATGGAGGGAGGAGCATTAGGCGTTACTGTTCCCTATGGGGATGATGCTTTTGACTCCCAAGGACTGGGTACGTGTGATAGGCGTGAGGTTTAAGGGCTAGCCTGTGACTGAGCAGATGTTGTCTGACTACCAGGTGGCATGTGTAGAGTGCCTTGGACTCGAGTATGCTTCCAGCGGGTCCCGGTAGGCTTGATTCTGACCACTTCGTTCTTTGATACCTTTGCTGTGGGGTTCGTTCTTCCGAGACATCACCTAGAGTTCGCGGCAGCATACAAGGAGCACCGTATGGTGATAGAGGCTCGTGCCCTTGTATTAGAAGTAGGGGAGGCAGATCGTGTCATCAGGGCCTTTCTAATGCATTTCTTCGGAGTGGTATTATTTTCTTCTTCCTCCTGGGGGCGCATTACTGGGCTATTTCTGCTACTACTCATGGATCTGGACCAAGTTTCTTCGTATACATGGGGTGCGACAGTGTTAGCCCATCTTTGTGGGTAGTTGTTTCATCGCGTGAGGGGCTTACTACCATCGGCAGCTTCATTCCTTTCCTACGGGTGAGGTTTTAGTCTTATGAGTCTTTTAGGGATTCTTATTGACATTGATTTGTTTCACCTTGTTCAGTTCTGGGCATACAACCATTTTGTTTAGGGATTCTTATTGACGTTGATTTGTTTCACCTTATTCAGTTCTGGGCATACGACCATTTCACTTTCCTTCATCCTAGGGTTCCTCTAGGGACGACACCTACATTTCCTCCTATGTACATGTGGCGGACATTGATGGGAGATCACCGGAGGAGTACAGACCTCCAGACTACAAGGTGGCTGTTTGAGGATATGCACCTCGGTCAGGTGTGTGTACACTTTGTTTTGTTAGTTTTATTTCATTTTGTATTTCCATTTTCATTGACATATTTGTTTCATTTGTTTTTGGTTATCGGTCATTTAGAGACCCTACAGGGATGACGAGGGGCTAACCAGGTTGTGATACAGTTTAGTCAGGCTCTTTTTCAGGTGGGAGATATGGGTCCCCTACCTTAAGATGGTGGAGTGGATCCACCTCTCTCGAGTTACACACCAGTTGGGGCTCCCCTAGGGAGTCCCTCCAGAGCTTCGCCCTCGAGTGGCGAAGAAGAAGACGGATCCCCCTAACCGCTTTTTTTAAAAGAAGATAGTAGAGCAGTACTTAGATTTTAGGAGTGGGAGGACCGTGGTTACTGGTGCTCATGACGAGGCAGATGCTCGGGCCTTCACGAGATGGTTCGAGGAGCTCGGTGGGTGGATTTTTACCCAATTCCCCTTCCAAGGGAAGAGCTCCTTCGGTGTTGGCGGGTCTAATTCTGTCGGGGCATTGAGGGAGAGAGTGGTCGAGTTGGAGCGGAGCTAGCTGAGCTCGAGGGTTCGTGAGGTGTTGGAGGCCCTACATCCTGCACAGGAGCTGATGGGGAGTGTCCCCCATCCCGATGCGGAGATGTTGAGGTTACTAGAGGCCTCCATAGCTGACATTAGTGTCATAGAGGATGGTCTAAGAGGTCAGCTAGAGGAGACTCATCGTGCTCTGGTGAGTTCAATTTATCTTCTTTGGTCGTATTTGGTTTTCATTTCTTATTTTAGTTGGTTAAAGTGTTTGTGTAAGTCTCTGGTGGAGAGGAAGAGTGAGGTCGCTCACCATGCACAATATATTGAGTTGCTTCGGGGGGAGTAGCAGGCTAGTCACGAGGTGGAGGCTAGCTTGTACTCGGAGATTGATAGACTAGTTAGCGTTATTCGACTTTTAGTTAATCATTAGTGTTGTTTTTTTATTATTTCTGATATGTTCATTGTCTGTTATATTTACAGAGGGCAGAGCTTTCCAATGCTGGGGTATCTATTCCAGCATTTAATCCGACTTCAATGGCATCCTCTAGATGGGAGGATCTGATGATTGCTCAGCTTCGCACTAAGTTAGTGCGTTGGGTAAGTTTTATTTTCTTGAGCTATTTCGTTCTATTTTATTTAGTGACCTACTAATATCGGGTTGAATATTTTTAGTGTCAACTTACCGAGGACCTCCATATGAGGGAGGCCACAACTACCTCTTTGTGCCCAGAGAGTCAGGTATAGTATGGTTTTTTGTTTATTCCTGCGTATTGTTTGTTTTATAGTTTTTGTCTTACGAGTTTGTGTTTGTTGTTTGTTTCTTTCTTTGTGATGGTCATTCCTAATTCTGCTTCTAAGGCTCCTCCCCAGGAGCCTACTCTACCTACTCAGGTATGTTGACCTAGTTTAGTCTTTAGTTTTCGTTTTGTGGTTGTGACAGTATCTGATGCACTTTTATTAGTATTTTAGTAGCCTACGTCCGAGGTTCCTCCTCCACTACTTGCCGATCTGATGACTGCCGCCACCATCGAGCGCCTTCTCCTAGAGCGCGCCATGCTGGTATATTTTAGTCACTCTTGATCTTTATCCTATCACATGTGCATATCTTCTTAGCCTTACTTCGAGCTTGTGTGTAGGTGCACAAGCTGGAGCAGTCGCGTTTAGAGACATAGTGTGCCCTTGCTCGTCAGGAGGTCCATGAGGTTCCATCTGATCTCACCGATTGTCATCTTCAGGAGGTGACTATAGATTTGATTGTCAAGCATAGGACTTAGGCACTTGAGCTGGAGAGTGCTCGAGTCGCAGCTCGTGCCGAGATGCAGGCGATGATTGAGCTCCTGCAGCCTGAGTTGGCAAGGTAGGAGCGAGAGTGCGAGGGATGCTTAATCACCTTTTGGGGTCGGGATCGAGGGCTAGTGGCTCACTAGTAGAGATCCATCGTGCAACTTGTGAGTGCATGAGGGCCTATGCTCAGGCAGACTCGGCCCTTATTTGCCTTTGACCCTCTACGTTCATGGTCTAGGCGGGCCTTGAGCCAGGCGAGTGAGGGAGGGTCTGTTGCCAAGCCTTCTTCTCCCAGGAGGCCTCCTCCCACCCCCAGGCTTCAGTTGAGGTCCTAGTGGATCAGGCTCCCGATCCTCAGGCTGATGAGGCTGGAGAGAGTGGTGAGCACCCCTCGCAGAGGCAACGGAGGGAGTAAGGTCATGTATATTATTTTTGTATTCTTTCCTTTATTGTAGCCCCCGATGACAAATGTAAAAAAATATTTTCAAGATGTATATAGGTAGATTTTTGGTTTAGATGTACCTGATCACTTCTTTCTTTTTTTTACCTCCCACACTTTAGCTACTTGCTTAGGTGTCGTCGCCTATTATTGGGACTTGGATGCTCCTTGAGTTGGCCTAGTAATAGTTGAAGGAGGTACTTCTTGATGTTGTCGAAGGCTTGGTGACACCGGTCATCCCATATGTACTCGGCTCCTCCTTTGAGTAGTCTGTAGAAAGGGTCGCATCTGTCTGAGTGTTGGGAGATGAATCTCCTGATGAATTGCAGTATTCCTATCAGGCCTCGACTTCTTTGATGTTACTGAGAGGTGGCATTTCGAGGATGACTTTGAATTTCATCGGATCGACCTCGATTCCTCGTTTGCTAACTATGAATCCTAATAATTTTTCTGAGGTTACCCCGAATATGCATTTCTTTGGATTCATCTTTAGTTGATACTTATGGAATTGTTCTAGTACCAGTCGTAGTGCATCAGCATTTCTTGCTCGCATTTAAGACTTCACCAGTATATCATCAGTGTAGACTTTTATGCACTGGTGCAATCATGTCATGAAATATAGCCATCATGGTGCGTTGATATGTGGTTCCTGCGTTCTTGAGGTCGAAAGGCATGTAGACGTAGCAGTAAATCTCCCATGGCATAGTGAAGGAAGTCTTCTCTTAGTCAGACTCTGCTAACCTAATCTAGTTGTATCCAGAGAAGCCATCCATGAAGGACATCATCTCATGTCCGACAGTGTTATCGACAAAGGTGTCGATATGAGGTAGAGGGAAGTCATCTTTTGGGCATGCCTGGTTAAGGTTCTTTGGGCATGCCTGGTTAAGGTTCTGGAAGTCGATGCATACCCATACCTAGCATCTTTCTTAGCGACAGGTACTATATTTGCAACCCACTTAGGGTAGAGGATGACTCAAATGAAATTAGCCTTGTGTAGCTTGTTGATTTCCTCTTTGACTTTTAGCGCTGTCTGCGGGTGCATTCTTTTGAGTTTCTGCTTGATGGGTTTTTGCATCGGGTTCTAGGACTAAATGATGTTCTACCAAACTTGGGTCTAGACCAAGCATGTCTTCGTAGGAACATGTGAAGGAGCTGAGGTGATCTTGAAGGACTAGGATAATTTATTGTCACTCCCTGGGGATAAGCGTTGCACTGATCAGTAGCTTCTTAGGCTTATCCTCAGTGTTAAAGTTGATTGCTTCTGTGGGTTTTGTGGCAGCTTGAGTCTGCTCATCGAAGCTTTTGATGACTCATTGGAAGTTCTGTGTCTCATCAGTATCCGACCCTTCTTCATCATCAGTTAGTTCATAAACTTCAAAATTGCGACACTAGGGGGTCAATAACCGTGACATCCTTTGTGAGGTGTAAATTGAGGTTGTTCATCCTCCTCTCGAAATCGTAGAGTATCTTGTCAGGTATGATGACTGGTTTGTTATTTCGTCGGGATGCTTTGCGCTCTTGTGGAGGGAAAGTAGTAAGGTTACGTCGAGCGGGCTCAAGGTGCGGCTCTACAGTATCAAAAGTAGAGGCACGACTTCGCATGGGTATATCAGTTGGTTCTTCCTTGTCTCCGTCAGCGTAACCATTACTTGTAGCCTTAAGAGAAGAGTCTCTTTGTCGGTCGTTGAATGGGTCTGGGGTGAAAGGTTCCCTCTCTTTTCCAAGGTTTTCTAATTTTTTTGGGTTTTCTATTTGTTGATTTTTAGGGGTTTTCTACTTTTTTTATTTTTGATAATAAGTATGGTACAGGGTTGATTTCCTGAAGAGGAATTAACGGGGGTGCTTCTCTTTGCTGAGGAAACGCAACAGCCGCTGAAGCCATTCATGCGAGCCTTCGGATGATGTGGACTCGTTCAAAATTTAGCATTTTTTTATAGTCCTCATCTAGCGTGATCTTTTGAATGAATGATGAAGGTGGTGGTCTGATTGATGATTCATCTTCTTCTATCATAAGGACTTCTTGGTCTTCGAAGAGGGCCCAAAGATCTTCTGGCTCTTCTTCTAGAGAGCCTGGTTGATAGCCTTCTGAGCTAGAGAATTCTTCTTCTTGGGTTTCGCGATATGTCAAGATAAAGGTGCATGCTCGACAGCGAAGCTGATATGATTGAGATATGCAAGGATACCCCCACGGGCATTCCCATCCCTCAGAATCGAGATCAGGACTGCTGTCACTGGAGCTAGAGTCTTCTTGTTGAGATTCGTCTTCTTCACTAGATGGGCTTTGGAGGCCTTGGTCTAGTTGCTCTGCTAACTCAAGGGTTGGGAGATTTATCCAATAGTCTTCATCATCGCTTGGCGATGGTTGCCACCCTTCCTCTAACGATCTAAAAAATATCTGGAGCTGAGATCATCTCAGAGATTGAGGAGCATCTAACTCCAGTTCCTTTCGACCTCTATAGTGGTAATGTGAGAATCTTCTACCTCAGTCGTTCAAAAAATCACGTCCAGGATTGCTCTCTCACATCGTTGCATCATAAATGTGCATAAGCTACAGTAGGGTATCCTCGGGTAGGGACAGTGGCATGGGCATTGCCAATTGTCGAGTATGTGTCGGTAATCAAAATCGCCATCAGAACCTGAATTTTCATTCTGGGAGTGGTTGCCTTCCCCGAACAACTTCAGATGGTCTACTCTAACATGATCTTCTAGCTCTATGGCAGAAAGATTCATCAAATAGTCTTCCTCTTCGCTTGAAATTGAGTACCAGTCCTCTTCTGCCAGTTCTTAAGGTTGGGATAACTATAGGGATCGAGGGGTATCTAGTTTCAGTTCTCCTTCAACTCCTAGAGCTTTGATATGGAAGACTTCTTCATCAGTTGTCTCCGAATCTTCTATGTGCCGCTCAGGTTCTGGAGGCTTCTGATTTTCTGTAGTAATTGATTCTTCAATTCTGAATAGTTGTTCAATTCCCTCAATCAGTTTATCTATGTGGTCGTCTTGATTACGATTTGTTAGATCCACAAAAGCTTCGGCCATCTACTCGATCTCCGTGATTTGGGGTTTGGTGAGGGATTTCTCTCTCTTCGGCACATTAGCCTTCTCAATGGTTTCGTACACAAAGTGATGGTAGAGTGACCACTTGGGCGAGGTTGGGAAAAGGTCAGCATGTTTGCTATCTGATTGGTAGCCTAACCCGGTGTGCTTACGAACCTTCTTCGGAACGATGGGTCCTATGTGCCCTTGCTTATTCTTGCCGAGCCGTGTATGCGGGACATATCCTAGTTGATACATAAGGTCCCACCCCTTGTTGCAGTTGGGTTTATGTCATATAAGCATGTGAGGTCAGGGCAATCTGCTCTCTTTGTTAATTTTTATCGATAGGTGGGGGGACGAGGGATGGTTGATTTCCGCTATCAATGCATCGTCGGGAGTCTCCACCCTTTTTATGTGGATAGTGGATAGCACTGAGTCATGAGCTATCGGGATGCTTGCCACGTAGTCGATATCTATTTCCCGGAGGGGCGCGTCAGTGTATATTCTGATGATGGAGTCCTCGTGGGGGAACTTGACGCATTGGTGGTATGTGGACCCCATGCGAAAGCTTGTCCAGATGAACCCCCTAAAATGATTATCATAAATGAGGTAAAGTTGGATGCAAGGATGAGTACTGGAGCTATGTCATTCCATGGGGGAGATACTGTTGGTAATCTTCCTCTTCGAATAAGGTGGAAATCAATGCTTCTTCTTTACCAGGTTCTTCCTTTTGTTGACTCATTTCTGCATTTGGTTGGTGCTCAACCACGGTCTCGCGTTCTTGACTTTAAGTGTTTTAGGAGAGCCCGTCTACCCACCCATCTACCGAAGATGAAATTTGGTATGTGGTTTGAAGGGTTTCGTCTTCGTTCTCAAGTTCGAAGTCATATAGGGGAAGCGGTGATGGAGTTGTCTCAGAATTTGGGGGAGTCAAGGGTTCTGCGGGTTGAAGGTTTGGTCTTCGAGCTCTGAATGATTGGACTCAAATCTGAGTGAAGGCTGGATAGGGTGGAGGATTTGAAGGAGCGATCTGGGTGATCAGGTATGAAGGATGTGGGCGAACGGTGGGAGGTCTCAGAGGTTCAGCTGGATTAACTGGGGTATCTGAAGGACTAATGCGGGTGATCAAGGTGGAAAGATGGAAAGGGAGTTGACCCAAGAGATCTACTATGGGGATGTGGGGGCCGGCCTGTGGTTGTGGTTGGGGTTGGGATTATTGATGATCCTTAGGTTTTCCAGGGGTTGATTGTTATTCTGGTTAAAATTTTGAAGGGATTCCCTATCAATCTATTTTTGATCATTCATGTCATAGATCATGTCCCGTTAAACCCAGCAGTCTTCTAGGTTATGTCCTACGAATCGATGAAAAGCGTAGAACTTACTGTAGTCAAGGTCTGCGAGCCAGCGCCGGGGTTGTTCCGATGGGAATCAGATGAGGTTTTGATTACTGAGAAGGTAGAATATGTTGGAGATGGTGTCAGGAAATGGAGGGTAATGTTCATGCTTTGGTTGATAAGGATCCCTGATTTACTGATTGAAGTTTTGGGGTGGGGTACATTATTGTAATTTTGAGGGTTAGCTAGCTGGTTTTGGGTTGTACTCTGGTTCTGGTTTTGGTAGGTGTTTCGGTTAGGGTATTGGTTTTGATTTTGATATTAACTCTGGTTTTGATTTTGATTCGGATGTCTCTGTTGATTTTGATTCTGGTATTGGTTCTGCCCATAATTCCTTGGTTGATAATTTCAATTTTCGGGGTTTTGATTGACAACCTCATTGACTTGCTCGGAGCAGGAGATTTTCTTATTGTTTCTCAACTTCGAGTCACTGGAAGAGGTGACTTTCAATGCTATTATCGAAAAGGCAAGGTCTCCTCCCTTAATGTGTCGTTGGATGTGGTTAGAGCGCAAGTGAAGGGTAGCAAAGTCTTGGCAATCACTTATAATAAGAGCGCTTCAAAGAGGCTCTTTGACATTTTCTATGATAATGTCAATCACATCCTTCTCCTTCATTTGGCTTCCGATGCGGGCGGCGAGTATCCTCCAGCGTGCAACAAAGTCTGCAAAGTCCTCTTTGGGTTATTGCTTCGTCGTCTTTAGGTCGCTTAGAGTGATCACTTCTTGTATCAAGTGCTTGTACTGGTTCAGGAATTGACTGGCCTGATCGTCGAACATATCGATCTTGTGAAGTGGTAGTGCGACGAACCAATCGAGAGCTTCTCCTTCCAAGGATCTCTGGAAGTAGTGGATTAGGAGCCCTTTATTATCGTGAACACGCTGACAATCGTTGCAAAATAACGCCAAGTGGTGATTCAGATTTTTGGTGCCGTTGTACTTACTAAACTTCGGTGGTTTGAACCCTGTAGGTAAGTTACACTCGAGGTCCCGACAAAATTTATCGAATCCAAATGAGAATTTGGGACGCTCTCTCTTAGCCATGTAGTCATCAAGGATCTTGGGGAGATCCTCCACTCTTATGTTGGCATCGTTCCTAGTTGTCTGAGGGTGGGATCTACCTTGTCGGTTGTTGCTGATGAAGGTGCGTGCATCCTGTCTCAGTGGTGTCATATGAGGGGACGTGGTATTTGGAGTTGGAGATGGCCCTTCCTCTTGCCTTTGTTATTACTCCTCCTGCTCTTGTTGATCTTTGACGGTCTCGTATGCAGCCGCCATGCCTTAGGGCAACTCTTCGGCTTCGTCTCCTCCCTTTTGCAACTTTTGGACACTAAGTTCCATGAGTTGGCGGGCCTTGAAGTTCTGTCCGATGCCGCTTTCTCCTTGATCACCATGGTTGCTAGTGCTTGGGGGAGTGAGGGGATTCCCATCGCTGCCGGCCATGTTAATCTCGGGGTGACATGGGGGAGAATCGTAGGACAGTTCGACATCATATATGGGATTATCGTGGTAACCCATAGCCGTGGATTACCACTACTGGTCAGGTTTATTTTATGTATCCCTAACATCTCTAACCTTTGGTAGATACTCATTAACTCTCGAGGAGCTCTTGAGAGGGTGAGCGCGTGTCACAAAGCGATAAAGTGAAAAAAAATAAAACTAAACTAAGCAAAGCAAAGAAATAAAGTGAAAAAATAAAGTTAAACTAGATAGGAACTACTTTAGCAAAAAATAGTCCCATCGCGATCGCCAGTCTGTTGGTATGTGCCTTTTCTGGGTTCCTTTCGATCCCTGGAAGAAGTGGTCCAATTCAGTCCGAGTGGACTCTGGCTAGGGACGATGGAGTAACAAACTAATAAATATTAAATTGCTGAAATTAAAGAGGCGAATATTAAATAGAGAATATTTGGGTGATGCGATCGCCAGCTGCAGAAGTTTATCGACGCTGGAACACTTCATTAATCACACTGGGGGAGATACGAGTTGACTCCTTTACTGAATGTTCGCCGACCAACTTCAGCAGCTAAAAGTAGTTTGTGGTATGTCTAGTCTAACTTCCTAATCCTGCTCTAAGTCTAATTAACTTTATCTTCTTATCCTACTCTGAGTTTAACTGACTGTGGGTCTCCTAGTACTCCTCTAACTGTAATAGACTCTAACTGTAATAGACTGAGTTTCTTACTACTACTATAATTCTAATTAATTTAGTATCCTAATACCATTATAACTAGAAAAAGAGGGGTTGCAGCCCATTATGATAAGGAGGATCGGTCCCGTTCCTGAGTACCCTTCGTAAGCTCCCTTGGGAAAATCGGGTGGCTAAGGACTGTTTTGTAAATACCGGAGATTAAAGACTGAATTTGAATTAAAAACATAGAATTTAAGAATAAAAAACTAAGAATTTAAAGGTTAAGCCCTAAAAATTAGAACTAGAACTGAGAACTATGAACTAGAAGTATGGAACCAAGAACTAGAACTAAAAATTAAGAACTAGAACTTCAAATTAAGAACTAAGATCTAGAGCTAGAAATTTAAGAACTAGAACTAGAAATTAGAATTAGGAACTAAGAACTGAACTGGAAACTAGAAATTAAGAACTAGGGGAGCAATTACCTAAAGTCGAGCGCTTCTTACTCCTTAATTTTCCTTCTTCTGGCGCCGCAGAGAAGGAAACTCAAAATCCCTAAGAGGCTTAGGCTTGAGAGAAGAGAGGTCTCTATGAAATCTCTATGAAAATTGGTGTGTTTGGGCGTGGGGTAGGGGGGTTTTTATAGGTATCTACCTAATTCCACGTGTGGGGTGTTGTCAGATTCTAGTATGCTGTGATTTTATTGTGTAGTGAGAACAAATTAAAAATCAAAGTAAAATAAAAGATGGAAACAACAGAACTGAAATAATCCTAAGCCTGCAAGATACAGGGCTATTGTAGCAAGTTTTGATAAGTAAGAGTTTACCCCATAGAGAAATTGATCTAGAACCCAAAATGGGCTATAATAGTAGCCCTCTAGATCTGGCTACATATCTGACAATCCTAAAGAAAGGAAGTTGGGTGTCACAACTACACAAAATTACCTACTAAAAAGAAAAGAAATAAAGTGCAGTCCTATCCTAAGAAAGGGTTATGAAGAAGGTGGTGATGGTGTGTTAAAATAAAGATAAAAGGATGGGATGTAAGCAGTTTGGGCTAAAGTTCATTCAGTTATGTAACTTAGATTTAGGGCTGTCTCTGTAGCAAATCCTTATTGAAGTGCTATCAATAACCTCAGTAAGGTAGAAGAATCCAACTTAACCCATGCAATTTAGACTGCTCTTAAGGTTATAATCTATCCACTTAAATGGCCACAGACTATCCAATAGAGTCTATCAAATCGCATTGATTGAGTCAGAAGATCTAACCTAATCCAAAGGAGTGGGCTGATCAAACCTAATCTAATGAATCAAATCAGGCCATGAATACCATTGCAGACACTATGTTTGCCAGGCTACAAGCTCCTCAAATCTGTGAACAGATTTGGTAGACATTCGTACGAGTTCCAACCCATAAAATCCTATGTTTGTCAAAGGCCATCAGCACAATGATGCTAACACATAGGAAAAGCAACAGGTTGAATAAGGACTTAGATTCAGCTGATCATTGCTATAAAAGGCCTGCAATGACTCGACCCCCTAAGTCTACAATCACTGCAGAGAAGCCAGATCTAACATCTGATAGTGGTCAAGTGAAATAGAGGGGAGCCTGTTCCTGCACAATCTCTCATCAAGCTACAAGCTCAAGTACAGAGAAAAAGAATCCATCTCAGATCTGTGACCAAGATTGCCCTAGGGCTATAGTCTGTCCACTCTAATGGTTACAGGCTATCCACAGAGGCTCCCTAACCCACAAATGATGAGATAGAACATATAAACTATTGCTATCACCATGGTCCCAGGGTTATAAGCTCAAGCTTCCATGGGCCGTTCAATAAGCTCAAATCCTAAATGCATGCTATAGCCTGAACAAAACTACAGGCAAATAGGAAAATAACATTTTAAGTAAGCATTCAAATACAAATTCCATTGATCTATGTTACCAACAATGAAATTTCTCAACTTAGCAGCCTTGTGCATAATAGCTCTTCACAAAATCTCAATGTTTAAATGACCTATTACAAAACTTGAATGAAACTACACCTAAATGCTTACAAAAGATTTAGCCAGCAAGTGCTGGGCTAAGAGAGAAGAAAAAATGGAAAAAGAGATGATAAAACTCAAACCCTAACCCTAATCTGCTTGAGCTCTTAGCCGATAGAGGTTAGAGGAAAGAGTGATTGACAATTTCTAAGTTACAAGCACAACTTATATACTTAGTCCTAATGATGTGGCTGAGAGAAGAGTAAACCCTAATTTTTCAAGCAGGTGTGGCACTGTTACAACCCTTAGATATCTTAGGATGTGTGCATCAGGATCCATGCCTCAGGATGTGTGCCCTAGACCTAGGGAAATCCTTAAAAGGTCCTTGAGTTAAGATTGAGAAGTGGAGAGCTCGAGCTTCGAGAGGCTGGCTCCTGCATATCACTTCTGTCACACAACAGTAGAGTGTTCGCGGGGTAGACTTTGGCTTTGAATATTGCTATCTCGCACAGTAGGACTTTCGATGATCACACAGCTGCCTTAACTTTAAATGCACTTGCGCAGTAGAGCTTTAGAAGTTTTCTTTCGCGAGGTACTCGCGCAGATGCCTTTGCATCTCGCTTGGTTCAGAGTTAAGCTTTTAGGCGCGCGAGAGCTGCGAGAGAGAACTTTTAGGTGTCTCACTCTTCCAGAGCCATGCGAGAACTTGGCGAGGTCTTTGCGGCTGTTCGCGCCAATTGGTCTCGCAAGGTAATGCGCAGCTACATTAAGGCTTGATCCTCGCAAGAACTTCGCGAGCTATATTTTTGGAGGCTTAGTGCGTGAGAGCTTTGCGAGTTTCTTCACATGTTGATTATAGGCGAAGTGCGCAACTACTGCTCAAGAGTTTGCTTTGTGATAGCCCCTTCATTGAGTTGCGTGACTTCTTTGTGAGTTCGAATATGCTACATGTCTTAGCTACGCGAGGGAGCTTTGCCAGTGAATTGAATAGCGCAAAGTAGCACCTCAACTGTGTGAGATAGGTCATTGGCTCCTCTGCTGTTATGCACATGCTTCTATTGAAGCTTCCTCCACTCTCATCTACACTTGGTTCATCTATTGGACTGTCTTTGTCTATTATGGCATGCAAAATAGTCACCATGGTGTTCCATCACTTTCTAGTTTAGCTGTCATCTTTTACTTAAATTCTCTCTCTTCTTGGCACCAAAAGCATAAACTTTGTGTTAAGCTGGACAATTTATTACTAACTACAAAACAAGCTAAAAAGGAGTTATTAGTCAGCTTCAAGGTTCAGCAAAGGCTAGGTTAAGATGTGAAAAGTGATACTTTTCTGTAAATAACACACCCCCAAACCTAATCTTTGCTAGACCCTGAGCAAAGTAAAATTTAAACAGCTACTCTAATAATTTAAATGTCACTTTCGTATGGAGCACGGATGCATTTATCTTATGCATCAAGCCTTTTAAACCCCTAGGCGATCCCTAGTGGAGGAGTGAAGTCTCCTGAGGGTTTTCAGTGAAGTTACCCACAAACTTATCAATAAAATAGTTAACAAAAGTGCACACAGTGGTTAATCAGTTTGAAATAAATATAATTCAATTCACCTTGCTCTGTCAAAATTAAAGGAGTTCCAAAGTGGTATATGCAAACAATTTAACACATCAATCATGCATGCATGTTTAACACATCCAATCAGCTGACACCAAGAAAATAATATGTGCAAAACAGTACTAAGCTTACCAGTACATTAAAATTCAGGTTCAAACAATGCCCCAATGATTTCCATCTCAGACCCAATGCTTACCAAGGCTGTCTCTCATATATGAATTTAAGGGTATATCATTTCACATAAGCTCACCAGCAGTTAAATACCCTAAATGGGGTTGCAAGCATGAGCATAGGCAGTGCTTCTAATTTCTGATATCATAAAGTACTCTCACCATAGATTAGGCTTTCCTTCATCTTCACATGACAATTCATTTGACTTTGGATCAACAAGGGCTTTTCATGGGTTGTAATGTAGCTTATTGGTGAGCGTTGTAAAGAATTAAAGGGGTAAAGAGGGAGTCAAAATTGAGAAATCAACACAGGTAGGAGATGATTCATGACTTCACCTTCATCATTTCAGCACAACTCCATCTTCTTTTGAAATTTCATAGCTAAAGTGGCCAACTTCCTCTCTTCTCAACATTTCCAATGAAATTCTTCTTTTGACTTCTCTTTTTATTTATTTATATATATATATATATTTATTTATTTATGATAGTTGCCGTACATCTACAACTGCTATACTGTTATTTACAGATCTCCTTCTCTTTTCTTCTCCTTTCACCAAATGTTAAACTTTACTCACCTAACTGCAACATCCTCTCCTTTACCTTCTGAATTCTCAGAGTGAGGGTAGGGCTAACTCAGGTTAAGAGGTTCAGGTTCAAGTAATTTGGTGTTTGTTGAAGAAAAATGAGGCTTTAAGGCTCAAAAAGTGTATGCACAAGAGTAGTTTCACAGGTTTGATCTTTTAGGCTCAAACTGTCCAAATGAAGGCCTTGATCCTTTCCTTAGTATCATGATTACTGTTAAACAACTTCAACTCAGGGTGTCTAACTTCTAGTGAAAAGGGCTTGACTCAATCAGTTCTTAGAACAGAAAAAGTTGCCACAGACACTCCTAAAAAAAAAAAAAAAATTTGTAGGCTCAAAGCTCACTGGGTATGGTCCTCAATTTTACTAAAAGGGGTATGCTCTCACCTATTTCTCTCCTTACTGGCTCACTAACTACTGTTTATAAAAAAAATTCTGAAGTTCACCTCATAGAAGTATTTATTTTCAAATGATTTCAATATTAAAAAGGTCTGCACATCGTTTAAATTTCCTCACTTTCAACATTCCATGGGTGAAGTTCATTATATTTATTCCTCACTTAGTTAAGACTACGACACTTAGGTTAACTATATCATTGGCAATCCTTGCCACACCCCCAAACCTATGAGGAGGAGTGTCCTCACTGATTCAAAGATAAGAGGGCATGTGCAGCAGGAAATATATACAAAATTGACAAGAAATCAAGGAAGTGAAAGCATGAAAAAAAGCACACACAAACAACAAAAACAAAACAAACTAGATATGAAGCAGAAATGGAACCAAACAAAACTAAACTAAAAATGAATTTCATTGCTAAGACAAACATGTGTACAATGCAAGGGAAAAGTGATCGACAAAAAGTGTATCCTAACTAATTACAAGTGCAAATCTAATCATTCTAATTACCTATTGGCTCAGTCTTGACTTTGGGTCATTTGCCTTTTTCTTTGGTCGCAGCAGGGGATGTAGCAGGAGGGACAGGCTCAGCTGCTTGTGGAGGAGCTATGCCAGTTAGTTCAGTAAACTTCCTTTCAAGGATTTCTGCCTTCTTTTCAGCATACAGAGTTCTCGTTTCATAGAGCTCCCTGGTGGCCTTTGCGACATCTTTTGAGGTAGTTAATCTTTGTTCTAGGCCATCAACTCTAATCTTCTCCGTTGCTACAATATTCTTTTCAGCTTCATACTGGATCAAAATTCTACTCCATCCCTTAGATATACCCAGTAGTTGAACTCGGTGATCGAACTCCATCCGACTGATTTTCTCTTCATAGGGCTGTCTGATGAAAATTCTGATGGTAGCCATGCCCTTAATGACATCATTCTTCAGGTATGGGTTCTCTTGCATGGCCTTGAGGAGAGTGGAGTATGAAGGTAGGGAGAAGGATGAGGTAGGTAGGATGTGCTAGTGATCACTTGAAGAAGGGCCATCCAGCAAGGGAGAGGGGATGGATGAGGTGAATATGGAGGGTAAAGGGTGATGGACTACAGGTTTAGGCTCAAAGTCTGTTTGGGTAGGAATTGAGGTGGTTGGGATGAGGTCTTCCACATCTGTTGTAGCATTAGAGGTTGCTACAGCAGGTGGGGGATCAGGTAGGGATATAATGGGCAACTGGATAGGGGTAGGTTCAGGATCTGGTTCAAAGTCAGTTTGTGTGGAGGCATTGGTAAAGGTAGTAGGAGGGGTAATGGGGACAGGTTCCATGGGTGTAATAGCAGTTGTGGTGACAACTGAGGTTATGGGTTGGGGAGAAGAAGGTGGAGTAGTCAAATGGGTGGTTGTAGGTATAGGTGGCTTTTGTGATGTTGGGGTGAAAAGTGAAAAGGAGGCTTGGATGGCTTCTAAGATACTGTGGATTGCATGGCATGTAGGTTGGCATTAATGGATGATTATTTTTGGGAATTGGCAAACACTTGGGCTTGGATGGAAAGTAATAGGTTAAAGATATGGGATAGGAAATCAGGGGTGGGGGTGCAATTGGTTGAAATGGGGAAGTGGGTGCATGAGTGAAGGTGGTGGCCTGTGGGGACTGTGGAGGAGGGGTGAAATGTGGAGGGGGAGGTGAGTTTGGGAGAGGTGTATGTTGGAATATTTTTTAATGTTTGCTACTGACTTTATTGGAGGCAGTGACAAGAATTGGGTGAATGAAAATGAATGAAAGATGGATTGAAAATGACAGAGCAGCAAGCCTAAAATATGCACAGTCCTGCAAGATACAGGACCTGTTGTAGCAAGTTTTGATAAGTAAGAGTTTGTCCCATAGGGAAGGTTGATCTAAAGCTCCAAGGGAGCCATCAGTAGTAGGCTCTCCAGATCTGACTACAGATCTGGAAATCCTAAATGGAAGGTGATTTAAGGTCACTTATTCCTACATTCTCTGGTAATCTAATGATTTAACTACAGAAAGGGTTGAGAAGAAGGATGGAGTGTGAGAAAATAAATATAAAAGGGTGAGAAGTATGCTATTAGGTTCAGATCTGATAGGTTTCATGACTCAAATTCAGATCTGCTGCTATAGAAGTCCTGTCCAATGACTACATTATCACCACTGAGGAGAAAGAATCCAACTCATCCCTGTGCCATGATCCAATCTCTTTATGTCTATAACCCGTCCACTTAAATGGTCACAGACTATCCAATTGGAGAACCACAGTCCACAGATGGGTCAGAACAAGTCTATCATTGTAAGCACTACTTCATCCAGGCTACAAGCACAAGAATCCATAGGGAACCTCAGCCTCTAAAGTGCTATGTGTGGGGCTAGGCCTGTATGGGACTATGTTATCCCATACACATAGAACCAGCAAGAGTTTGAGTACAGCCTTAGGTCTAGCTATCCACTGCTGTAGAAAGACTGCAGTGATCCAGTCACAAGCCTACAATCTCTATAACCAAACCAGATCTGCCATCTGATGGTGAGTCTATACAAATATAAGGGAGTTTGTCTTTGCACAATCTCTCACAGGGCTACAAGCACAAGTGCAAAGAAGAAGAATCTGTCTTGGATCTGTGGATTGGCCTCACCCTAAGGCTATAACCTGTCCACTGAAATGGTCACAGACTATCCCAGAGGCTATCCTGCTCACAGAGGGCCAAAACAGAACAAGAACACTGCTGTCACCACCATGTTCACAAGGCTACAAGCACAAGCTCCAATGGGGATTTCAGATCTAGTGGATCCTGTGGTGGGGCTAGGCTTATATGGGAGCATGTTAGCCCAGACACACAGGTCAGTTGGATCTAAATAGGTCTCTAAAAACAGTCCTCCATTGCTCATAATACAACCTATCAATGCAGGATCTCAAGGCAACAGCCTTGTATAGAACAACTCAATCTCAAACTTCAATCCCATACATGTAAAACACCCAATCATGAAATTCCATTAATTCTAAACCAAATAAGTATACAGAGGCATAGCCAGCAAGTGCTGGGCTATGGAGAGAAGAAAAAGTAAAAAGAAATCTACCTAAACCTTACTAGAAATCTACAGCTACTGCAAGAAGAAGATAGACAAAATTCTATTCTAAGAGAGGTTAAAAGCCCCCTAAGCCTAAACCAAGCTTAGGTTTATATAGCAGTCAGCTTGGCAGCGCATTAGGGTTAGGAAACCCTAATTTTAACGATGCCATGTGGCCTAATACTCTTCCTTGGATGCCTCAGGGCACGTGTACAAAAATTGGAGCATTGGAGTGCGTGCCCTACTTGTTGGAAGTTCCCAGAATGTCCTCTGTAGAAGTGAGGGAGAGTTAGAGTCTAGAGCCTCGCCAGGTAGCACTGGTTTCCAAGACCGTCGCATGGTAGCACAGTCTTCGCGAGATTGGATTAACTTGAAATTCTAGCCGTCGTGGGGTTGTCTTAGTTTACAGCTTAAGCAGTCGCGCAATAGAGCATTGAATCCTCGCTAGATTGCTCTGGTCTTCGCGGGATTGCACTTTCCTTCTGAGTGGCACGGGAATCGCGCGAGCAGTTTGTTCCTCAATGGATCTTCATGAGGATCCTTGCGAGGGCTTGATGTGCATTGGTCTCTGAACTGCGCGAGAAGTTTTTATGCAGTTTTGCATCCTGCAGCCACTGCGCGACAGCTGCGCGCAGAAATACCTAGAGCTCTCTCTCCTCAACTTATTTGAGTGAACTGTGTGAGGTTTTGAGTGTTGCTTTCTTGAGCTACGCGAGACTGCACGAGCATTTAAGTGCTTAAGCTTCACGAGAGCTGTGCGACTCATGATTCTGAAGCCCTTCTGTCACTAAACTGCGCAAGAACAGCGCGGACACTTGGTATGAAGTCCTGGGAGACTCGCGAGGACTGCGCAAGGCTTACTTTCTGAATCCTTTAAACCTTGCGGCAACTGTACGAGGATCATTTCTTGCTCTGTTGCTGCTGTGCTTTGCCTTCATGCAGTCACTAGCTTCTCTTCTTCTGAGAGACTTCTGGGGCAATAGTGGGCTTCTTAGCTGGATTAAGGCCTTATTGCAGCTGTTGTTCATTACCTACAGAACAGGCTTAAAATACTTTTATTAAATGATTAAGGGTCCAAAAGAGATTAAGTTAAGGGGTGAAAAGTGGTACTTTTCAGGTCTTAACACACCCCCAAACCTAATCTTTGCTAGTCCCTTAGCAAAGCTGTAAACGCCACTTTAGTAGGGATCACAGATACATTTAGCATATGTACCAAGCCTTTTAAACCCCTAGGTGATCCCTAGTGGAGGAGTGAAGTCTCCTGAGGGTTTTCAGTGAAGACACCCACAAACTTCACCATTAGAGCCAGTTAAGTATAGTGCAGACAATGACAACACAAATTCGAATGTTTAAAGTTTCATTCTATAGTAAATTTATTTAACACTTAGAGGAAATTGCAGCGATGTTGCAGACCATTTAAAACTTAAAAGTTAACATGTGCTTGCCTGACCATCATTCATTTAACATTAGAATTTTAATGTTTAAAAATTAGTACCCAGCTTGCCTTTGATTCAAAATTTAGGTTGGATACAATCCCAATGGGGTTAAAATTCAGACCCAATTCTCACTTGGGCTATCTCTAAACATTAATATCCTGAGGGTGTTCACATTCTTAACAGCTCAAGAGCAGTTGCAGACCCCAAATGGGTTTGTAAGCATGAGCATAAGCCAAGCTTCTAATTTCTGACATCTTCCAAGATTTTCACCATAGATTGGACAACTCTTCATCTCCACATGACAGCTCATTTGACTTTGGATCCACAAGGTCTTTTTAGAATGGGTTGTAATGTGGCTTATAAACGAGGGTGTCTGAGAATAAAAGGGGTAAAAGGGGAATCCAAATTGAGAAATCAGCAAGGTCAGGAGTGGTTCATGACTTCACAACCTTCATTCCAGTAAAAACTTCATCTTTCTTTTCTATTTCAGAGACAAAGTGGCCAACTTCTCCACTTCTTTTCACTTTTCAGATGATGATTTTCTCTAGACTTCTTTTTCTTTTCCTCTTTTTATTTTCTTTATTCATTCTTTTGATGAAATGCCACTCAATTGCCATTGATACACAGTTGTTCACAAGATGCTTTTCTTCACCTTCCACAGACTATTGGACCATTCTCAGTATCTTTTCTTCCTTCTCCTTTACCTTCTGAATTCTCAGAGTGAGGGTAAGGTAAACTCAGGTAATGAGGTTAAGGTGCAAGTGTTCTGGTGTTTGTGAAAGAAGAGTATGATTTTAAGGCTCAACTGGTGTATGTAAAAGGGCAAATTTTCAAAAGGTTGGATTTTTAGGCTCAAACTGTCCAAATAAGGGCCTTGGATCATTTTCTTAGTCTCATGAGTGCTGTCAGTTAGTTTTGATTTGGAGTTGCACAACTTCTAGTGACAAAGTCTTGATTCAATCAGTCCTTAGAGCAGAAATAATGCCAAAAACACTCTTTAAAAGAAAATTTTGAGCCCAAATCTCACTAGGTATGGTCTTCAAATTTAACTCATGGGTTGTATTTTCGCCTGTTTCTCTCCTCTTAGGCTCACTGAGTACTTAACTCAAAAATTTTCTAATATTAGCTTCATGGTGGTGTCAAAATTCAACTTTTTCTGTTTCCAAAAGTCTGCAAAAGTGTTTAAATTTGTTACATGTTTCCTCATTGTATCAAGTTTAATGGAAATTAGCTTTATTCATCTCAATTATGCCACCATTATTGCACTAAAATTAACTATTCTATTGGCAGACTGCCACACCCCCAAACCATTTGGAGCAGTGTCCTCACTGGTTCAGAGGTGATAAAAAGCAGTAGAATCTAAGAAGTCAGACAAAAATAAACACAAACAAAGATAGAGAAATAGAGAATGCAAACTGCACAGTATAGAAGTAAAAGAAACTTTCATTGAAATAAAAAGAAAATATGACAAAAAGATGGAAAAAGAAAAGAGAAAATGGGGAGGGTCAATGTGTAGCCGGGGGAGGGTTTGAGTAAGATGGAGGGGGTGATGCAGGTGGTGCCATTTTTTTCTTCTTCCTTTTCTCTCGCTTCTCTCTTTTTTTCTTTTTCTTTTCCTCCTTGCCCAGGATCCGCTGGACCTCGTCATACTCATCCCAGAGAAATTGCAAGGGGTCCTGCTCCTTTGGCGGTGGGAGATCGTCCCAGATGGGGAAAAGCTTGATTGGGAAGCCGAAGGGGCTGTCATCCGCCATTTGTTGGAGGAGGTATGGACTTCTATGGTTAGAAGAGGAGGGATGAGATGAAAAGGGACTGATGGCCGCTTAAAAAGAAAGGGACTAGGGAACATGAATCAGCAGAGTTGAAATTGTGCCCCTTTTCAAACTTGACAATAAATGCGTGCTGTGTGGGGAAAGAAGAAACACACACTGGCTCTTTGGAAAAGAGAAGGAGCATTAAATTAATGTCCAAAGATAGGCATGGTATTAAAAGAGGTAAGTGCATCACACGGGGATCGTCGCGAAGAGCAATCAGATAAGGGTAAAGGATATTTCTCGCACAGCTGAGCTGGGGATCTTCGCGAGATACACTTAATGTGGCACAGCAAATGGAAGAAGGATCCATTGAAATCCCTGAGGCAGGTAATGAACAAATTTTATTTAGCCACCAACGACATCTGTCCTCCACATGGCGTATTGGTTCAAAAAAAAATATCCTCCCAAAAACGCTTCTCCCATGAATGGCAAAAAGAACAAAATCAAAAGTACTAAACAATCAGAAAGAAATACACAGAACAGAGCAATATACAAACTAGAATTTCTATTAAAGTGTAATAAAAATAGTTACAAGTGGAATTACAAGAAGAAAAACCTAAGATACAATCTAGAAGCTAGGATCTAATCTGAATCAGAATCTGTAAGGAAATCCCAACCCATCTCTTTAGCCTTTGCCTTAAGGGCAGCTCTGTCTTGTTTCTTCTTTTCCTCCCTCTCCTTTTTCTTCTCGACTGGTGTTTTCGCTACAGATGAAGCTTTAGGTGCCCTCACCCTCATTTTTGGTGCTTTGGGAGCCTTTTGTTCCTTGGGTTCTTGAGGGGCTTTGCCTTTGCGCTTAGCAGGGGGGTGGCAGGGAATTTTCCTTTGCCCTTGCTTTTGGCTTCAGCTTTTGCAGGTGGGACCACTGGAGATTGCTCTTTTCCTTTAGCTTTGGGTTCCTCAGTGGGGACTACTGGTGACTTCACTTTACCAGTTGACTCAGGTTTGGCAGGGGACTGTGCCTCTTCAGACTGGGCAGCAGGCTCTTTGCCAATTTTTAAGGGGACAACTTTGGGAGCTGACCTCTTGGCAGTGACTTTCCTCCTTTGAGGATAAGTTTGCCCCTGTGGAGGTGCAGCAGAGGCCTTGGGAGGTGGAGGCTGCTCCTTAGGAGGTGAAGCAGGAGCTTTGCCTTTGTCTTTCTGGGGCTGAGGTGGGGCCTCCTCAGATTAGGTAGGTGGAGCTGGAGTAGTAGTTGGCGCGAGCATGTGAACAGAGATGGGAGTCGGATGGTAAGGTTCATTATGGGCAGCAGCCAATGCGGATTCCAATGAGGCTATCTTGATTTAAAATTTGAGGGCGTCAGTCTCATGGATCTCCTTTTGAATTTTTTTAATTTCCTGGGCATTTTTAAGGTGTTTTTCAAGCATTCTCGCCCGGGCAGTCGCTGCAGTGGCATGTGATTTCTCATACTCCCAATTGATCTGATAGTACGTAGCTGTAGCCTTAGTCTTCTGATATTCCTCTAGGATATTTTGCCACCCCAAGGAGATGCCCAGTATTTGTTTTCTGTGGGCCTCCGTCATCTCATCAATTTGCTCCAGCAGGGGGGTCTCTATTGATTGGCGTAGCTTGGCCATTCCCCTAAGGACATCCTTCCTCAGGTATGCATTATCTCTCATATGGAGGAGGATAGTGAGGTAGGGGGGTTGTAGAAATGATGTTTTGGGGCAATAGAAAGATAAGAGGTGGAAGGAGCAGATTGTGCTTGGTCCTGGAGGGGAGTAGGGGGAATGATAGTGGGGAAGTCAAGTGGTGGGGGAATGGGGTCAGGTTCGGGGTTTGTTTGTGTAGATTTGGCTGAGAAGGTGGGAGGGGGTAGGGGGAAAGGTGAAGGGTGTAGACTCAACAGGAGGTGGGGGCGATGGGGGATGGAAAATTGGAATGGTGAAAGGGAGTAAAGGAAATGGGTGAGGAGGAGGTAATGGTGATGGTGGGGGGTAATGATTAGGAAGGGAAGTCTGTTTGGATGGTTTTGTCAGTGAAGAGGACCAGGGGGGTGAAGTGGGTGGTGGAGGGATGGATGGAGTGGTTAAGGTGTGTAGGGTGGATTGGATGGAGGTGAGGTCAGCCTGCATCTGGTCCTGTTTGTGGGTATTGGTGGATAATTGGGCCTGTATGTCCTGGATAAGGGGAAGGACGAGGGTTAGTGTGTCAAAGTTAGGAGGTTGGGTTTGGGAAGAAGAGGGAACTGGTTGGAAAGGGGAGGAGGGAGCATGATGGAAAGTGGAGGGAGGGGAATGGTGCTGTGAGGTAGTTGGGGAGTTTGGCAGAGGGGTGTAGTAGGTAGGCATGGTTTCAAGGAAGGTGGAGATGAAGGCTTGTAAGCCTATGGATGTGTTGAGGGTTAAGTCAATGTCTGGGAGAGGGGATGTAGTGGATATGGCTGGGGTGGTGGTTTCTTCAAGGTGGGGATGGTCAATGGGGATAGAAGGGATTGAGGGTGGTGTCTGGGAGATGGTTGGAATGGTCTCAGTGGTTTTTTATTTCTTGTATGAGATGAGTGGGGGACTGGCAGGCTTTGGTGGAAATGAGGGGGGAATTGTGGCTGTGTACTGAGGTAAGGTGGGGAATGGTGAGTCCTCTCAGGAACCAAGCACAGGTGAAGGGGGAGTGGGCATGGAGAATGGAAACAGAGGAGGGTGAGAGATGGATGCAAGAGGGGTAGTGGATGCAGAAGTAAAAGGTGGAGGGGGAATGGGTTTTGCTACAGTGATGGTACTGACAGGCTCTGGGGGTACTTCCTTTGTAGCAGGGATGGACCCTCAACCGACTCCCTTTTCTGCTTGCTTGGGCAGAGCCTGAGCCTCAACTTTCTTTTTCTTCTGGGTCTCCATCAAGCTCCTGCTGATTCCCCATTGCCTCTTGGCAAAGGTAGTAGGGGCAAGGGTTGTGGTCTGCTCATTCCTTCCTATCTTGTAGCCCCCCTTGATCAGCAGCAAGGTGATGATTCTTGCATAGGGTAGAGTGTGAGGCTTCTTGTTGGATCCTAACTTTGCCACTACATCCTTCATTGCCTCAAAAATTAGCCATGTTGCATGGAAGCCATGACCCATGTGGGAGGAGTAGACAGCATCTGTAATGGGGGTTCTCCTCTCCTGCTGATGTCTTGAGCAATAGATGTTCTTCCGCAGGACTTGGTCAATGAACAGCAATTCAGGTTATAGTTTCCTCCTTCTGATTGAGTCCCTGGTGGCTTTTAGTCCTCTAGTTAGGGCCCGTGCAATTATATCAATTGATGCAGTCTGAGGGGTGCCATATCCACAGCTAGGATTGAATGCTGCTGGGATGCCCAACACTTCAGCGATCATCTTAGGGCCCACTAACATGTCAAAGTCGTCAATCATTACCAGGGGTCACCCTTATCCATCATTGTCCTTCTTGACCCTGATGTGCTGGTAAAACAACTGCACTAGCCTGGGTAGGCTAGTGTTGGAATTGCTCTCATCAATGACATCAAGCCCGCTTTAATCAGAAACTGTATTGCAGGGGCAGAGAGAGGTTCGCTCTCAAAAAATGGTACATCAAAGGCAGTTTCAGGCTTCAATGGAATTGACTCCATGAGCTCAGAAGGAGTAGAGAACTTTGTGGTTGGTACCGCCGCCTCCTAAACCACATCCTTTCCTTTTTTGGGAGACTTTGAGGTCTTGGCCTTTTTAGGGGTGGTCTCAGCAGGGTCCTTACTCTTGCCCTTTCTCTCTTGCGTAATTTTGGGAGCCATTTCTAACTTTGTCTTCTAGTATGAGCAATGGAGACCAAGATCTAGGGTTTGGTTTGATTGGACACACAGGGCACCTCAAGATCTTTGAGTAGAGGGCAATAGATGAGGGTGATGCTAGGAACACTTGTATAGATTTGGGGAGTGAATGATGAGCTGCAGGAGTGTTGCTGGAGGAGAGAAGGGGGAGAGTGCTAAGAGCTAGGGTTTCACAGAGGGAAGAAAGGAAAGAGTACTGGGAAAGGAGCAAAACGCAGGGTTGAAATACCTATCGCGAAGCTCGGCACGCTTTGGACCCTTTGGTTGCGAGGTTGGGAATGAACCTAGCGAAGGTTTTGAATCAATTTGGACTACGCGACAATCTCCCAGGTGGATTTTTGGAGCGCGCAACAGAGTGAGATTAATTTATGTGAATCGCGCGAGCGACTCCTAGGTTTCTTTTGGATTACGCGAAAAGCTCAGAGGTTCATTTTTTAATTGTGCGACAGACTTAGAATCTCGTGATAGGAAATGAAGTATTTCTGTTGAATTGTGTGAGAGTCTCCTAGTTTACCTTGTGAACCTCACGACAGCCTTTGAATCTTTATGGGGATGGCGCGAGAGGTTCACTGGTGTATATGAGTCGCGCGACAGGTAATGTGTGGTTCTATGTGAATCGCGTGAGAGGCTTTCAGATACACATGAATCTCGTAATAGTAAATAGAATGTGTCCAGGTGAGCTGCGTGAACTTCTCCCAGGTTTCCTTTTCAACCTCGCGAGAGCTTTCAAATCTCGTGATAGTTTCCCAAGCTTCGTCTTTTACCTCACGAGAGCTTTTGAATCTCGCGATAGTCACTGTTGCAACTCCCAGTGTGCTTACTTTATTTTTTGGTGGTAAAAGCAATTTAAAATCAAAGTAAAACAGGGAATGGAATCAGCACAACTGAGAAATCCTAAACCTGCAAGATACAGGGTCCATTGTAGCAAGTTTTGATAAGTAAGAGTTTTTCCCATAGGGAAAAGGTGATCTACGGCTCCAAGGGAGCCATCTCTAGTAGTCCCTCCAGATCTGGCAATCCTAAAAGGAAGGGAGTTTAAGGTCACTTATTCTAAATATCCTAAGGTAGCCTAATGAATTAACTACAGAAAGGGTTGAGAAGATGGATGGAGTGTGGGAAAATAAATATAAAAGGGTGAGAAGTATGCTATTGGGTCTAGATCAGAGGAGTTTTGTAACTCAGATTCAGATCTGATGTTATAGAAATCCTGTCCAATGGCTACATTATCACCACTGAGGAGAAAGAATCCAACCCATCTCTGTGCTGTGATCTAATCCCTTAAGGCTATAACTTGTCCACTCAAATGGTCATAGACTATCCCATAGGGGAACCACAATCCAGAGATGGGTTAAAACAAGTTAATCATTGTAGGCACTACTTCATCCAGGCTACAAGCTCAAGAATCCATAGGGAACCTCAACCTCTAAAGCTCTATGTGTGGGGCTAGGGCTGTATAGGACCATGTTAGCCCAGACACATAGAACCAGCAATGGATTGAGTACAACCTTCGATCTAGTTATCAATTTCTTGAGTGGGACTATAATGGTCCAGTCACAAGCCTATAATCTCCATAACTAGATCAGATCTAACATCTGATGGCGGGTCTATACAAATATAGGGGAGACTGCCTCTGTAAAATCTCCCACAAGGCTACAAGCACATGTGCAGAGAAGAAGAATCCATCTTGGATCCTACGGATTGGCTTCACCCTAAGGCTATAGCCTGTCTACTTGAATGGTCACAGACTATCCCAGAGGCTATCCTCCTCATAGAGTCCAAAACAGAACAGTAATATTACTGCCACCACCATGGTCATAAGGCTACCGCTTAGGCTCCCATGGGGATTTCAGAGCTAGTGGGTCCTGTGGTGGGGCTAAGGCTGTATCGAACCATGATAGCCCTGACACACAGGTCACTTGGATCTGAATGGATCCTTAGAATCGGTCCTCCATTGCTTTGAATCACAACCAAAGCAATGGCGGATCACAAGGCAGCAGCCTTGCACAGAGCAACTCTCATTCACACACATCCAATAAAAGTATATATCCTATTACAAAACATCCATTAAACTAGTTCCAAAAATACATATAAAGGCATATCCAGCAAGTGCTGGACTATGGAGAGAAAGAAAAAGAAAAAAAGAAAACTACTTACAACTACAGAAGAACAGAAAAGAAAATGATCTCAGATCCCATATCAGGGATAAAGTCTGAGCTCCTAAACCTAAACCAAGTTTTGGTTTATATAGCAGTGGTGTCGCGGAGCATTAAGTTAGGAAACCCTAATTTTAGCGATGCCACATGGCCTATTAATGATCCTTGGATGCCTCAGGGCGCGTGCACAGAGATTCGAGCGTGGGAGTGTGTGCCCTAATCCTTGGAAATTCCCAAAAAGTCCTCTGCTAAAGCGATGGAAGGTTAAAGTTCAGAGCTTCGCTAGGTAGCCATCATTTCCCAGACTCGTTGCATGGTAGCTCTATTCTTCGCATGGTTGAGTTTAACTCTGAAGCTTCAGCTATCGCGAGGTTGGTGCGCTCTCGCTGGATTGAGCTTCGCACAGTTGGATTGCTACTTGTGAATAGCGTAAGAACTGCGCGAGCATTCCATTTCACAATAGATCTTTGCGAGGCTAACTCTGGCTTCGCTAGGCTACTTTCTTCCTGAATAGTGCGAGAACTGCGCGAGAAGTTCACTTCTTAATGGAACTTCACGAGGATCCTCGCGAGGCTTTGATAGTTTCTGAACTGCGCGAGATGTTCTCTTGACAGATCTTCGTGAGAATCCTCGCGATAGCTTTGAGGCTTTTCTGAACTATGCGACAGCTCCTTTGACATTTGCATCTCGCGGCTACTACGCGGCAGCTGCGCGAGGCAGGATTTTGAAGCTACTCTGTCACTCAACTGTGTGAGAAGTTGTTGTGATGTCTTGGGGAACGTAGCGAGGACTGTGCAAAGCCTAAATTCTTGAATCCTTTAGAGCTTTGTCAGCTGTGCGAGGCTTACCTCAGGTCTGGATTCATGGCTCATTCTTCTGAGGGACTTTCGGGGTCAAAATAGGCTCCTTAGCAGGATTTATGGCCTTATTGCACTGCTGTTTATTACCTACAAAAATAGCTTAACAAACATTTATTAAAGGGCTAAGGGTCTAATCACAGGTTAAGTTAAGGGGTGACAGGTGGTACTTTTAAGGTCTTAACAGTCACCCAGACTTTGATTTTGGACCTAGCGACAGTAAGGAATAAAACAGAGAGCATGTGCTCTCTGTTCTGCCCCTTTTTGCATGTTTGCTGTGGTTGAATCCTGAGCATGACCCTATCCTATGACTGTCTTGAGACACATGTAAACTCAATCATACACTTAATGATAACAAAAATGACATTCTACATTAGGCATTCAACAGAAGCTATCAATTCAAAAGCAGTAAGAATCAAGCCAAGCATCAAAAGTTCAAAACAGATAGGGCAAAATTCAGATAAGGCCACTAGCAAATCTTAGAGAATAGATACTAAAGAAAACAAGATAAATCAACCAAAAACTAAGTACATATGATACAGTAATGACACACCTGTGGAATCAGTTTGAAGAAGGATCCCCTTGACAGTGAATGATATGCAAAAGGTCGGCAGGTTTTTCAAAACAAGGCTTAAGCCTCTGACCATTCACCTTCAAGAGTCTCCCAGACTTAGGATCCTTGATTTCCACAGCACCAGATGGGAAAACGTGCATGACAATGTAAGGACCTTCCCATCTGGATTTCAATTTGCCTGGAAAAAATTTAAGTTTGGAGTTAAACAACCAAACCTTATCACCAATAATGAAACTCTTTCTCAACAACCCTTTGTCAAAGAAAGCTTTGAACCTTTCCTTGTAGATCCTGGCATTGGCATATGCATCCATCCTTAGTTCTTCAAATTCTGACAGCTGCAGCAACCTGTGATGACCAGCCGAAGTTAGTTCTAGATTTAGATGTTTGATGGCCCAATAGGCCCTGTGTTCTAACTCCACTGGGAGATGACAGGCCTTGCCATAGACCAGTCTGAAAGGTGACATACCAATGGGGGTCTTATAGGCAGTCCTATAAGCCCACAGTACATCATTAAGCTTGTCAGCCCAATCCTTCCTATCAGTCCTCACAGTCTTCTCAAGGATATGCTTGATCTCCCTATTTGAAATTTCAACTTGCCCACTGGTTTGTGGGTGGTAGGGAGTAGCAATCCTATGGGTGACAGAATATTTCTTGAGGAAGCTCTCAAATTTTCTATTACTGAAATGGCTCCCCCCATCACTGATAATGGCTCTAGGGGTACCAAATTTGGAGAAGATATGTTGCTTTATGAACTTGAGGATCACCTGATTATCATTAATTCTTGTGGCAATGGCTTCTACCCATTTGGAAACATAGTCCACTGCCACTAAGATAAAATGAAAACCATTGGAAGGAGGAAAGGGGCCCATAAAGTCACTACCCCACACATCAAATAATTCTATAACAAGGATGGGCTGTAAAGGCAGTGAATTTCTTTTAGACAGCCCTCCTAGTTTCTGACATCTTTCACAGGTCTTGTAGTGTGTATTGGCATCTCTGAAAAGAGAAGGCCAATAGAACCCACACAGCAGCACTTTGTCAGCTGTTTTTCCCCCACAGGCATTTTCATGGAACATGGCTAGAATACTGAGGACATCACTTTCGGGGACACATTTCTGAATGATTTGGTCTGCACAATACTTGTACAAGCAAGGTTCTTCCCAGAAAAAGAATTTGACCTGAGAGAAAAATAGGTCATTGTCGACTTTTGTCCAATGGGAAGGGATCTTGCCTATAACTAGATAATTGACAATATGTGCATACCAGGGGACTAAAGAGTGGATGGCAAACAGTTGCTCATCCGGGAAGACATCATTTGTAGCAAGGTCATCATCACCTTTTTCCAACATAATTTTGGACAAGTGGTCAGCCACCACATTTTCTACACCCTTCTTGTCCTTGATTTCGATGTCAAACTCCTGCAAGAGGAGTATCCATCTATTCAATCTGGGCTTTGCATCCTTCTTGGACAGTAGGTACTTTAATGCTGAGTGTTCAGTGAAGATGATAGTTTTAGACCCAAGTAGGTAAGGTCTAAACTTGTCCACAGCAAAAACCACTGCCAGAAGCTCTTTCTCAATGGTTGTATAGTTCAGCTGAGCTTCAGCAAGTGATTTGCTGAGATAAGCAATAACCACAGGCAGCTTGTCTTTTCTCTGGCCCAAGATAGCACCTATTGCCAAGTCAGATGCATCACACATTAACTCAAAGGGCAGGGTATAGTCAGGTGTTTGGAGTACAGGGGCAGAGGTGAGGCAACTTTTCAAAGTTTCAAAAGCCTTCAAACATTCAGTATAGAAGTCAAATGGCACATCCTGGCAGAGCAGGTGGCACAATGGTTTAGCAATTTTGCTGAAGTCCTTGATAAACCTCCTGTAAAATCCAGCATGCCCAAGGAAGGATCTGATTTGCTTGACTATTCTTGGAGGGGGCAAATTTGTAATGAGGTCAACTTTGGCCTTTTCTACCTCAATTCCATCTTTAGGGACCACATGGCCCAACACAATTCCTTGTGTTACCATGAAGTGGCTCTTTTTCCAACTTAAGACCAAATTGGTCTCTTCACATCTTTGTAAGACTTGATGGAGGTGTTGTAGACATTGGTCAAAGCTATCCCCATAAATCGAGAAATCATCCATGAAAATTTCCAAGAATTTATCAATCATATCAGAAAAGATGGCATGCATACACCTCTGAAAGGTTGCTGGGGCATTACACAGTCCAAAAGGCATCCTTCTGTAAGCAAAGGTGCCAAAAGGACAAGTAAAAATAGTTTTCTCTTGATCCAAAGGGTGCACAGGGATCTAGTTGTACCCTGAGTACCCATCAAGAAAACAGTAAAAAGCTTTCCCAGCCAACTTATCTAAAATTTGGTCAATAAAAGGGAGAGGGAAGTGGTCTTTTCTGGTCTTGGAGTTGAGTTTTTGATAATCGACGCAAACTCTCTAGCCAGTGGTCTCCCTGGCTGGTCTCAACTCTCCAGAGTCGGTTGTGATCACTGTGATGCCAGACTTCTTGGGTACCACCTGGATTGGTGCCACCCATTCAGAATCAGAGATGGGGTAAATTACCCCAGCATCCAGTAACTTAATAATTTCTTTCAGGACCACTTCTTGCATGTGAGGATTCAATTTCCTTTGCATTTCCCTGTAGGGTGTTGAGCCCTCCTCTAGATGAATCCTATGCATACAGATTGATGCATCAATCCCTCCTAGATCAGCAATGGTCCAGCCAATTGCTTTCTTGTGCTTCCTCAAAACTGTTAGCAATTTCTCCTCTTGCGCACAGGTTAGAGAAGAGGAGATAATTACAAGAAGTTTCTCTTCTTTCTCGAGGAAAGCATATTTTAATGTCTCTGGCAGCTTCTTGAGCTCTAGATCAGGAGCTTGTTGTATGGATGGCAGGATTGGTGTAATGTTGGTTGAAGGAAGGGGCAGCAATGTAGTTTTCCAATTGGAATGCTGCACTAAGCCCACAGAAGACCTCACTAGGGGTATGTCTTCTAGCATTAAAGCTAGGCTTCCTTCCTCCACTATGTTCCAAACTTCAATTAAATCAGTGACAATGTTGCTCCACTCCAGCAGAGTGGGCAGTTCTTCTTCAACAATTTCTTCTAGTACATCCACTGTAAAGCATTCCTCATTGTCTAGCTGAGGGTACTTTGCACTGTTGTATACATTAAGCTCAACTTTCATATGTCCAAAAGTGACCTCCATGATCCCAGACCTACATTGAATGCATGCATTGGCAGTAGCCAAAAATGGTCTGCCCAGGATGACAGGTATCGGGGATGTACTCTTGTTACAACCCATGTCCAAAACAAGGAAGTCTGTAGGGTAGAAGAACTTGTCTACCCCTACTAGGACATCCTCAACCACTCCCATGGGTCTCCTCTCAGACCTATCAGCCATCAATAGAACAATGGGGGTGGGCTTAAGCTCCCCCAAACCTAACTGCTGATATACACTGTATGGCAGCAGGTTAACACTGGCTCCAAGGTCCAAAAGGGCCCTTCCAATCGTGTGGTCACCAATAATACAGGGAATAGTGGGTATCCCTGGGTCTTGCAACTTCTCAGGTATTGTCATAGTTAATACAAAATTAACTGTATCAGTTGCAAAGACCTTTTTGGACAAATGGCCTCTGGCCTTCCTTTTCTGAGTACAAAGGTCCTTCAGAAACTTTGCATAGGCTGGGACCTGTCGGATTGCATCAAGCAAGGGTAAATTTATTTTGACCTGGTTAAAGGTCTCCATCATTTCCTTGATCTGTGCCTGACCCTTATCAAAAGGGGCAGGGCCACTCAAAGCTTGAGGAAATGGCAGCTGAGGTACTACTGGTTCCTCAGCTGCAAGCCTATGGTTGAACTTTCGTTTTTTTTCTTTTATTTATTTTTATTTCCTGTTGAGGCTCAACTACAACCTCTTTATTTTTTCCTTGTTGAAGGATAGTAGGCAGTTCTTGACTCTATGTTCTAACAAAGTCCTTATCATTTTCACTTGACATTTCCTTAGGAATGACCTCTCCTTGTTCTTTTCCCACCTGGTTGTCTACCAGCCTGCCAGACCTTAAGGCTGTGATGGCATTGGCCCCCTCAAAATTTGAGGAGCCTTCTCCGATGGAATACTGGCCCTTTGGGTTGGCTATTGGTTGGCTTGACAACCTGCCCTCCTCTCTCTTAGCCAAAGCATTGGCTATTTGGCCAAGCTGCTCTTCTATTTTCTTAATGCTTTGACTGTGAGAAGTCACAGTCTGATTTAAGGGTCCAAGGCTTTACAATTGGGCCAAAACCTGGTCCTCGAAAGAAGCACTTCGGGGCTGAGGTGGGGGAACTACCAATTGATTTTGTTGCTGGGGCTGCTGTTGTTGGAAATTCGACCTTTGGGCATAACCCTGGTTAAACTGCTGCTGTGGCCTTTGAGGTAAGGCCAACATCTGCTGGGGCTGCATATAATTGTCTTGCCTCCACCTCAAATTTGGGTGGTCTCTCCATTGGTAACCAGCATTTTGGTGCTGGTATCCATATGGTTGTTTATTGTAGCCACCAGATTGTTGCTGTCCAAAAGATTGGGCAGCAGCAGCCTGTTCCATTACAAACTCAGGGTATTGCCCTGCAGATGGGCATTCTTCCACTGTATGCTGTGGAGATTGGCGTATCAGACATGCCTCCATCACTTGTGCAGCCATTATGGGCTACACCACAGTCAAAAGTTTATCAAATCTTTCAGTAAGATTAGCCATCTGCATTCTCAGGTCATCGTTTCCTCTAACTTCATACATCTTTCCTTTATAAGTTTCAGCCACCCCCAGCTTTGGAGAGGGCTCTTGAACAGTTCTGGATGAGGACATCTTCTGGAAAGCATTTTCACTTATGACTTCGAACAAGTCCCATGCCTCATCAACTGTTTTATGCATGTATGTTCCACCACAAGAGGCATCTACCATGTCTCTGCTCTTCTCATCTATCCCATTGTAGAAGCTCTGGACAAGCTGCCAGTCAGGGATCTTATCGTGGGGACATTGTTTGAGCATCTCCTTAAATCTATCCCAGCATTGGTTAAAATCTTTAGTTGGGGACTGGGCAAAAGAAAGTATGCCCTTCCTCAATTGGCTGGTTTTGGTCTCTGGAAAAAATTTAGACAAAAATCTTGTCTGGAGGTCTTTCCAAGTAGTGATACTGTTGTTTGGGAGAGTAGACAACTAGGTGTTGGCCCTGTCCTTTAGGGAGAAAGGAAAGAGCCTTAGCCTAGTGGCTTCTGGTCCCAAACCAGCAATGGAAAATGTTGTGCACAGGGCTATGAACTGGTCAATGTGCTTGTAAGGGTCTTCCTTGCTAAGCCCATGGAAAGAGGGAAGCATTTGGATGATGGAAGTTTTGATCTCATAATTACCCTGAGCATCTGGGAATTGAATGCTAAATGGAGAATTGTAATCATCCGGACCATTCAATTCCTTCAATGTTCTAGGTTGCTCTTCACCCATAATTGTTGTCTCTATTTCAATAGGGGGCTCGACTGTGGTGTGTCTGTGTCTTCTCGGTCTTCTACCCCTTTCAATCTCAGGGTTAGTAGGCTCTAAAGTAGGACTGAGAGATCTCCTTCCTAACATGCACACACACCGCCAGCAAGGGAAACAGTTCGCAAGCACATTGCACAAAAGAAAATTACAACTATCCTAATCAACTGCTTATGAAATCTTCAAAGGAGAAATAAACTACGGTCCAGATCTGCAAGAAAATTTCCAAATGTAAATCAGCAGTATCAATTATTCACAAATACAACTACCAAAGAATAAAGAATACAAAAATTCTAGAGTCTACTATTAGATCAAGAATCCCCGACAATGGCGCCAAAAACTTGTTGGAATATTTTTTAATGCTTGCTACTCACTTTATTGGAGGCAGTGATAAGAATTGGGTGAATGAAAATGAATGAAAGGTGGATTGAAAATGACAGAGCAGCAAGCCTAAAATATGCACAGTCCTACAAGATACAGGGCCTATTGTAGCAAGTTTTGATAAGTAAGTTTGTCCCACAGGGAAGGTTGATCTAAAGCTCCAAGGGAGCCATCAGTAGTAGGCTCTCCAGATCTGACTACAGATCTGGCAATCCTAAATGGAAGGTGATTTAAGGTCACTTATTCCTACATTCTCTGGTAATCTAATGATTTAACTACAGAAAGGGTTGAGAAGAAGGATGGAGTGTGAGAAAATAAATATAAATGGGTGAGAAGTATGCTATTAGGTTCAGATCTGATAGGTTTCATGACTCAAATTCAGATCTGCTGCTATAGAAGTCCTATCCAATGGCTACATTATCACCACTGAGGAGAAAGAATCCAACTCATCTATATGCCATGATCCAATCCCTTTATGGCTATAACCTGTCCACTTAAATGGTCACAGACTATCCAGTTGGGGAACCACAGTCCAGAGATGGGTTAGAACAAGTCTATCATTGTAAGCACTACTTCATCTAGGCTACAAGCACAAGAATCCATAGGGAACCTCAGCCTTTAAAGTGCTATGTGTGGGGCTAGGCCTGTATGGGAGCATGTTAGCCCAGACACATAGAACCAACAAGGGTTTGAGTACAGGCTTAGGTCTAGCTGTCCACTGCTGTAGAAAGACTGCAGTGATCCAGTCACAAGCCTACAATCTCTATAACCAAACCAGATCTGCCATCTGATGGTGGGTCTATACAAATATAGGGGAGTTTGTCTCTGCACAATCTCTCTCAGGGCTACAAGCACAAGTGCAGAGAAGAAGAATTTATCTTGGATCTGTGGATTGGCCTCACCCTAAGGCTATAACCTGTCCACTTAAATGGTCACAGACTATCCCAGAGGCTATCCTCCTCACAGAGGCCAAAACAGAACAAGAACACTGCTGTCACCACCATGTTCACAAGGCAATAAGCACAAGCTCCAATGGGGATTTCAGATCTAGTGGATCTTGTGGTGAGGCTAGGCTTGTATGGGAGCATGTTAGCCCAGACACATAGGTCACTTGGATCTAAATAGGTCTCTAAAAACAGTCCTCTATTCCTCATAATACAACCTATCAATGGAGGATCTCAAGGCAGCAGCCTTGTACAGAACAACTCAATCTCAAACTTCAATCCCATACATGTAAAACACCCAATCATAAAATTCCATTAATTCTATACCAAATAAGTATACAGAGGCATAGCCAGCAAGTGCTGGGTTATGGAGAGAAGAAAAAGTAAAAAGAAATCTACCTAAACCTTACTAGAAATCTATAGCTACTGCAAGAAGAAGATAGACAAAATTCTATTCTAAGAGAGGTTAAAAGCCCCCTAAGCCTAAACCAGGCTTAGGTTTATATAACAGTCAGCTTGGCGGCCCATTAGGGTTAGGAAACCCTAATTTTAATAATGCCATGTGGCCTAATACTATTCCTTGGATGCCTCGAGGCGCGTCCACAGAAATTAGAGCATTGGAGTGCGTGCCCTACTTGCTGGAAGTTCCCAGAATGTCCTCTACAGAAGTGAGGGAGAGTTAGAGTTCAGAGCCTCGCCAGGTAGCACTAGTTTCCAAGACTGTCGTGTGGTAGCACGGTCTTCCCGAGATTGGATTAACTTGAAATTCTAGCCGTCGCGGGGTTGTCTTAGTTTGCAGCTTAAGCAGTCGCGCGATAAAGCATTGAATCCTCACTGGATTGTTCTTGTCTTCACGGGATTGCACTTTCCTTCTAAGTGGCGCAGGAATCGCGCGAACAGTTTGTTCCTCAATGGATCTTCGCGAGGATCCTCGTGAGGGCGTGATGTGCATTGGTCTCTGAATTGCGTGAGAAGTTTTTCTGTAGTTTTGCATCCCGCGACAGCTGCGCGCATAAATACCTAGAGCTCTCTCTCCTCAGCTTATTTGAGTGAACTGCGCGAGGTTTTGAGTGCTACTTTCTTGAGCTGCGTGAGACTGTGTGAGCATTTAAGTGCTTAAGATTCGTGAAAGCTGCGTGACTCATGATTCTGAAGCTCTTCTGTCACTAAACTACGTGAGAACAACGCGGACACTTGGTATGAAGTCCTGGGAAACTCGTGAGGACTGCGCGAGGCTTACTTTCTGAATCCTTTGAACCTTGCGGCAACTGCACGAGGCTCATTTCTTGCTCTGTTGTTGTTGTACTTTGCCTTCATGCAGTCAAGTTCTTGTCTGGATCCAGCTTCCCTTCTTCTGAGAGACTTCTGGGGCAATAGTGGGCTCCTTAGCAGGATTAAGGCCTTATTGCAGTTGTTGTTCATTACCTACATAACAGCCTTTAAACACTTTTATTAAATGATTAAGGGTCCAACAGAGATTAAGTTAAGGGGTGAAAAGTGGTACTTTTCAAGTCTTAACAGTGTAAACTCATAATTGATGTCGTCCATGATAGAGGACATCATGGCTGAGTATCCCTCTTCTGAAAGAGGGATTTGGTCATGGGTAGGTGGAGCTAGAATGGATTGGTCTAAGGGTTCAAGGAATTCAGGTGGAAAAGGTGTGGAGGTGTGGAGGTTTCAATGGGCTGGGGTGGTGTAGTGGGGAGCTATGTGGGATTTGAAGGGTGTAAGGCTCAAGCTCTAAGGCTTGGGCTAGTATAGTGGAGGTTTCAGGAATTGGGATGGTTTGGGAGATATAGGGAGGTTGGGGTTGCTTTTGTGCCTTGGTTGATCTTCTTTTCTTTGTATAGGTTGTTAGCACATGTGAGGATGGTTGAGGGATTGGTATGGTTTCTTCAGAAGTGGTATGAATCGGTGAGTGTGGTGTGGCTGATGTGACGGGTGAGGGTATGGTTAAGGTAGCAGCAGGTATGGGGGTTGTGGGGTTGGGTAAAGTTAGCTAGGATGAGGGTAATGGGACTATGCAAGGTTGTGAGGCTGGGGTAGTGGCTGGTATGGAAGGTGAAGGGGTGGTTGGTAAGGTAATGGCTTCAGATGTGGTGGTGGTGCTGGCTGGCACAAATGAATGGGCTGCCCGAGAGAGGGTAGTAGAGCTTGGAGCCACAGAGGCAACAATAGTAGCAACATCAGAGGTTGCTACTACATCTGCCTTCTTCTTCTCAATGAGAGTGCCACTTATCTCCCATTGCTTCTTTCCACAATTTCTTGGGTTCAGGACAATAGTTTCTTCATTCATTTGAAATTGATACACTCCAAGCTTTAGCAAGGCTATAATAAGCCTGCAGTAGAGAAGGGAATGGGGTTTCTTCTTGGTTTTCACCTTCTCCACAATGTTAGTCATCCCCTCAAAAATTAACTTGGCAGCATCCAAGTAATGGTTCTTATGGAAGAAGAAGAGTGCATTAGTAATAGGAGACCTCCTCTCCTGCTCATGTCCAGAGCAATACACATTTTCCCTCAACCCCCCATCCATAAATCTGAGGTGGGGTGCATATCTCTCTTCCTTATTGATGCTCCGGATGCAGTGATCACTCCAGTAAGCTCCTTTGCTATCTCTGGGATGGTGGTTGTCAAAGGGAGACCCAAGCCACATTTAGGGCTATACCTGGCTGGTATCCCAAGAATTCTAGCAATTGCTGCCTAATTGAACAGCATATCAAATTTGTCTATCAACACCAGCAATGTTGGGTTCCCATCATCCCCAGTTTTGACTCTAATATTCTAGTAAAACAATTGCACTAGTATAGGGAAGACTAGTTGCATTAGGGGTCTCAGTAGGGGCAGCAATGAGGCTTTGGTGAGTTACCCCATGGAGACAGCTGTTTTAAATAGCTCCTCAAAGAAAGCCTTATCAAAAATTGTCTCAGATTCTAGCTTAATTACTGCAACAAATTTAGATGGGACTCTGAGATATTCATTATCTTCTTCCTCTTCATCCTCAAGGACCTCAGGGGCTACTTCCTTGCCCATTTTTTTTTTCTTCTTTGATTTCTCAAGGCTCTTCGATGGTGGGTGGTCTTTGGACCTCTTCTTAGGAGTAGATTTCTTTTTGGCACCTTGGGCATCAGAGGTCATACCCTTGCCCTTCTTCAGAGTTTTCTCAATTTGGGGCTCCTCAGTGGGTGCAGTTACCACAAGGGTCTCCACATTGGAGGCCTCTACAATTCTGGTAGATTTTCTAGTGGCCACAGGACTCCCAGTAGGTGGTGGGGTTACTAAAGCAGACAAGGTGTCTGAGAATTTTGAACCTGTGGCCATAACTATAAAATTCCTCCAAATTAGGGTTTGAAACTCCCAGCAGGTGGAATGCACACTTCAGAAATAAAATAGGCCCCAAATTGCTCTCAACTTACACTAGAGTAATGTGCAATTAAATCAACTAAGAGAGAGTGAGAAATTTTACCAAATGACATTTAGTGTTTCACTTTAAATGGTGAATAGATGTTCAAATCTCCCCAAACCTAGCTCAAAGTGACCAGGAGGTGATGGGGAGAAAAATGGTATGAAGAAGTTAGTTGAGGTTGAGTGGAAAAGGTAGTATAGAAGAAAGAAGAAAAGAGGGAGTTCGTGAATGTGTAAGGAATGCTAGGGCAAAGTGAAATAAAATGGCAAGAATGAGGAAATCGCTGGGTTTATAGGGCTTAACCCATGCCTCGCGCACCTCTCGCCAGGTTCTCACTGAGTAAAATTTTCATGCAGTACAGAGCCAACCTCATGAGAGGCTCTGTCGTGAAGAAAAGCAGTGCCTCGCGAAGACAGGTTTAAAAACTTCAAGTGCCTCGCGAGGCTCTTCGTAGAGTTAAATTCAGGCCCAAGCGCGCGAAGCAGTTGCTCCTCTTTCACGTAGCTAGAGTAGCGAAGCCTCACTCGCATTAAAATGTGAGTCTCAAGCACCTTGCGGGGCTCACTATCAGGCTGCATCATATGTCCTTGTGCTCGTGAAGCTCTCACGCAGTACAAAATATCCATCAGAACTCCGTGAGAAAGCTTCAGGTTGCTCGCGAGCTTGAAATTTAGGCCACTTAGCCTCGCGAGAAGGTAACACTTAGCCTTTTCTCTCACCTTGTGCCCTGGCCTGTGGAAGTATAATGTCATGCACTAATTAAGTGTGCATTAGCACCAACTCCTTGACATGGACTCCATTTTATCATGACAATTAAGTTATCCTTTATCAACATTGAAACATCACAAGTTTAGAATTCCAAAGATAATCTTTTAGATCAAATTCATGACATGTATTGTGAGAGCAACTCAACCATCATCAACAGATTTGAACATCAAATTCAGATGACAGACATGCACATGTAATCAAACAGAACAAGACAAAAGAAAATCATAAACACGCAAGCAAATCATTATCCTAAAAGCAGTAAATGAAAATTTTCTAAGCACCATAAAACAAAACATACAATCAATACATATGGTAGACATATTCTTTGGTTCTTTACCACCCACCTTCACTTTTCATGACTTCCTCAATTGCCTGGTCCTACTAAATTATCATCCACATGGGTAGAGGATGCTTCACCAATCATGTACTGCCCTTTGGGGTTGGCTAAGGGTTGACTAGGCAGTCTACCCTCCTCTCTTTTGGTCAAAGCATTGCAGATTTGATCCAGCTAGCCCTCTATTTTCTTAATGCTTTGTCCATGAGAGTTCACAGTTTGGACTAGGCTCTCCTAATTCTACATGGATGCCAGCATTTACTCTTCAAAATAAGAGGGTTTGGGCTGTTATGGAGGCAAGGCCAACTGGTTGGGCTGTGGGGCAGGCAACTAAAAATTCTGTCTAGGTGGGTATCCCTGGTTAAACTGGTGGTGAGGTCTACATGGAGCTACCAACTGCTGTTGCTGGGATTGAGAGTAATTATCTTATCTCCACCTAAAATTTGGGTGGTTTCTCCATGAGTACCCAGCAGGTTGTTGCCCAAATGCTTTGGTAGCATTGGCTTGCTCCATAATAAAATCAGGGAATTGGTTGGTTGATGAACAATCCTGGGGTAAATGTATGGGAGATTGGCATATCAGACATGCCTCCTCCACTTATGCAACCATTCTAGGCTACATCACATTCATCAATTTGTCAAACTTTAAGCTGAGGTTGTCCACCTTTCTCTCCAACTCACTTTGCATCTTAACTTCATATATTCTACCACTAGCGGTGGACTCTTTCACCAACTTAGCTGAGGTCTGGCTGTCATTGCATGACAGTGACTCCTGCTGCATAGAATTTTCCCCTATGATTTCAAACAACTCCCAAGCCTCATCAGCTGTCTTGTGGAGGTAACTACCACTACATGAGGTATCCACCATATCCCTACTCTTAGGATTAATTCCTTGATAAAATACTTACACTAGTTGCCACATTGGAATTTGGTGGTGGGGGCATCGTTTTAACATCTCCTGAAATCTCTCCCATGCTCCATAAAAATCCTCAGTTGAGGACTGAGTAAGTGACAAAATACTTGTCCTCATCTGGCTAGTCTTGTTCATGGGAAAGAATTTAGCCAGGAATTGGCTTTGGAGGTCACTCCATGTTTGAATGCTATTGGCTGGGAGCTTTGAGAGCCAGGTGTTGGCTTTGTCCTTTAGGGAAAAAAGAAAAAGCCTTAGTTTGGTGGCTTCAGGTCCCAAGCCAGCAATATTAAAAGTGGTGCAAAGTGCTAAAAATTGGTCAATGTGCTTGTATGGATCTTCCTTACTAAGCCAGGGAAAGATGGCAGCCTGTTTATGATAGAGGACTTGATTTCATAGTTTCCTTGCACTAAAGGGAATTGTATGCAAAAGGGAGATGTGTAATCCCTTGGTGCATTATATTCCTTCAGGGTTCTCTGCCTCTCCGCCATGTTAGCTGGCTCAGTTTCAATAGTAGGGCCTTGTGTGGTGTGTCTTAGTCTAAGGACTCTTTCAACCTCAAGATTTGGAGGTTCCAACTCAGGGTTAAGAGACTTTCTTCCAAGCATACACACACAGATTAAGTAATTAAAGAAAATGCCCATAGCACACAAAAAATTTTCTAACTAAAATAATAACTAAAAAAAATTTACAACTAGATTAATTATAGGGAATTCAACATTAAATGGCTAAGTTTTAGGGTGAAAGAAGTGCAAATAGAGCTAGCTATACTCCAACTGCAACTCTGGCTTTTTCCTTCTTTTGTTGTCCAATTCTACGAGATTCCAAAAATATTAGTAGTACTTTTATTCTACTATGGCACAACTTTAAAGAACTTTCTAAAATAAAATATAATAGAACTCAGATCTACTAAAAAGATCAATATCCCCGGCAGCGGTGCCAAAAACTTATTGTCGGATTCCAGTATGCTGTGATTTTATTGTGTGGTGAGAACAACTTAAAAATCAAAGTAAAATAAAGATGAAAATAGCACAACTGAAATAATCCTAAGCCTATATGATACAGGGCTATGATAGCAAGTTTTGATAAGTAAGAGTTTGTCCCATAGAAAAATTTATCTAGTACCCAAAATGGGCTATAATAGTAGGCCTCCAGATTTGGCTATAGATCTAACAATCCTAAAGAAAGGGAGTTGGGTGTCACAACTACACAATGTTACTTTGTAAATCCTAAACTACTTTGATCGGGAGAAAACACAAACCTCAGTTGTCAATTGATGCTGTGAAGTTCTTCGATGGTTATTCCTATACCAAGCCCTCTTATTTATAGATCATAAGGGGTCAGTTTACAAACTTCTAATTCTTATAAAAGAAATTACTAAAACAAAACTGTCCTAATTTAATTCTACTTCTAATTTTTATCTTTCCTTGCTTTCTATAGTTGGTGTACTTCTGGATTTCTTCCTTTATTTCAGCAGTAGATTCCCTTAAGAGTCACCTTTGTCAATCTTCTCAGATCTGTGATTGGCCAGACTTTTAAGTCGAGAATTCTTCTACTTTTATGCATGATGGTGTTAATCTCACATGATCAGTAGCTTCGAAAGGTGTTCTTTTATGGAAAATCGTAAATCACGATTTTCTTCTTTTCTATTCTATACAGCTTCCTATTGAACGAATTTTCATTAATGATTCCTTTAATTACAATTCAGCACCTCTCTTTTATCGCACTCTTTTGAACGACTTTCTCTTTTAGAATCATAAATTACGATTTCTATTCTTCCAGTACATCATACTGTAAAATCGTAAAGCACGATTTTCAGTAGGCGATGATTTGTCTTGTAGTTCAATTATCTTTTTATTGCTTTATGAGTTCATTTTGACGAATATTAACATTTTGGTTCTCTTTTGCTGTTTTTCTTAATATCGGTACATGAGTAACTTATTAGTAGCAAACTAAATCCTAGCATCACTAAGTTAAGCGTAGTAAAATGGTATATTATGTGACTGATCACACTCTAAAACTTACGTTTTGCTAGTCCCTAGTAAACAAGGAAATATAAAATATTCAAAACTTAAGAAATTAAATGCCAATTTCGTTGGGAGCACGATTGCATTTAGCAGATGCGACAAGCCTTTAAAACCCCTAGGTGATCCCTAGTGGAGGAGTTGTAGTCTCTTGAAGGTTTTCAATGAAGTTACCTACAAACCTTAAATATTTTTGGATTTTTCAAAATATTTTTTTCAAAAGAAAATAAAAGTTAAAAATCTAAAATAATTTTTGTGCACTAACTAAATTATCTAAGTTGACTAAATTGATTAAATTGATTAAGTTGACTAAATTGATCATCACATAATTTTTTATGATTTTCTAAAATTACCAATCTTTTATCCTTACTTTCAGTTATAGCAGTCATCCTTGATTAGAACTCCAACAATTTCAATTCATAACAAGTAGGGAGTGTATTCATTAGTGAACAGTTTATTCTTCATAAATTTTTCTAAACTATCATTTTTAGAGAATATTTTCATTCAAAAGCTCAGTATTGACATACTCAGAAAAGATATCAAAATTTTTTGAGTTCTCAAAGTATTATTTCAGAAAAATTCAGTCAAAGGACAATTGTAAAAATTTTCAATCTCATAGAAAAGGATAATCTACTCTATCCATATGATTCCCTATGCAATCCATAATATATATTATTCATATCCCTACTAGGCTTATGCTTTTGTAAATTGCAAATAAAAAAGGTATTTTCTTCGGCCTGTAATGGGGCTGTGGGTTTCAGAGGTGTCAAAGAAGGGTAGAAGGATTCAAAGTTTTTTTGAGAGTTTAGCTCTTCTTTCTCCTATCTTTTCAGGCTTCTTCTTTTCTACTTCAATAAGTATCCATGATTGGATAACTTCTTCCCATTTTTTTTCTGTTTTTGTTATAAATCCCATTTCTTCAATTGATTTGTAAAATTGTATTTTACGATTTTTTCTTCTTTTTGAAAGCTTTTTGTTTAGAATCGTAATCTTCTTTTCAAATCGTCCTTTTATGATTTTTCACTCCTTTTCCATATTTTTCTTTTAATTTCTTAAGCTACACTCTCCTTTTAGAATTCCCCTTATTTATTTTTGCTTTTACTCCTTTCACTCCTTCTTCCCTTCCTTTGCATTCTAAATTCTCAGAAAATATGAGGATTAAAGGTTGAAAGCTTTGGGTAGTACTTATGGTTAAGGACTGTCAGAATTTTGGTACAAAGAAATTCGGTTTAGGCTTCTAATATGGGTTCAAAGGATAAAAATTTTCTAGGATTTTGCCATTTTTTGGCTTTGATTTAACAAAAGATGGCCTTTAATCATCTTTACGATTTACTAGTGTGCGATCATGGATCCTCACGAACCTGTCGCGGCGATGCGCTCGCTTTTTAATGAAAATGTAGAGTCGCCACCCGGAGCTTTTGATGACCCGGGAAACCTTCAAATCAATATTTTGAGCACCGAAGTGCTAAATATGACTTTGATTTATCGGTCCTTGCCAAAGGCTCTAGGGTAGGGCCTTCGGTTATCGATTGGGAAGGGTTTAGGCACCCGATCTCTATCTATGGCCGAAATAAAATAAAAAGAAACAAAAAATAAAGGCGGAGTTTTCCCTTGCCCGAAGGCAATACGGTCCTATCAAGCTTTGAGCCAAAACTGAAATTTCGGCGGCGCAACAGCTTGAATCCTTGGACGGAGGAGACACCAAGAAGGTAGAGGAAGAGAGGGGTGAGCCAGAGCTCATGGGCCCTTGTTGCACCGTGGAAGTCCTTCGCTTTGGTGTGCTTCCGATGGTTTAAACGGAATGGAAATGGACTCTAAAGCTAGGATTCGGTACATAGGAAGTGTAGAGTATTGCTAGAGGCTAGGTTTTGGCTAGAGGGGGTGATCTAATGGTGAAAATGCGTTGAAAAGGGGGGCCAAAGCATGCTGGAATTTTTGGCTCAAGAGTGCACTAGGGTTTTCTTTCTCTCAAGCTTAAAATTCTCACTCTTAATTCTTCAACCCTTAAGGAAGAGGGGGGCCTCTCTATTTATAGGGAAGGGGAGGGTTAGGGGTTTACTTAAGAGCTAATGGTTTTAGTAATTAGGTAATCCCCCCATCTAAGGTTTTCTAGGTTTTTAAGGTCCTAGGGTTGTGGGGAACCAGTTTCAATGGTAGATGATGGGGTGAGACTAAAGGTGACTTAAGGGTTGCCAATAAGCTCAAAGGGGGTGCAACCGATCTTAAGACACCCACCTTAACTAAGGGGATGGTCAAAGGGGTCAAACTAGATGAAGGAAATTTGAGCAACTGATGACAGTTACTGTAGCAAAGCTGGGTGTATATATTATATACGCCCAATTTAGGAACAGTAAATTTCACCAAAATCAGGGGAGTTTTGAGAAGATGAAGCCCGTGGTGGGTCCCACCTATACTGGGCGTATATATTATATACGCCCGGTTAAATTTCCCCCAAAATAGGTAGGTGTATATAATATATACGCCTGACTAATCTGGGGCAAAAATGGCTGGGCGTATGTAATATCTATGCCTGAGTAAAAGTCCTACGATTTTATGTGAAATTTTGAACAGCCATAACTTTTGAACCGTAGATCCAAATTGGGTGATCTTTGGGTTGTTGGAAAGCTGGAGAAGTCCTATTTCCAATGGTATATGGCTCATCCAAGGTAATGGTCTATGTGAAATTCTGTAGCTCTCCTCCCATCAACCGCTCAGAAGGGTTTAAGTTAGGTCTGGGAAGGGATTCTAGGGTTTAGGGGTGATTCGTAAAGGTCTGGGTGGATTCCTTCGGGTTTAGGAGTGCCATCGGAAGCACAGGGGTACATCTCTCTCGAAGTACAGATTGATCGGGCCTTGGGCCGAATTTGGGTGTCTACAGATGCCCCTCTTTGGTATTCGATCACTAATGATCGGATGCCAAAGGCAAGAGACATCCGAAGAGGTCCAAGGCACGTTTGATGGGTCCGCCTCGGTTCAACTCAATTCTCAAACATCCATGGTGATGGTGAGTGTATGAAAGCCCTCTCATTTTGGGATATCGTCAATACCTCAGAGCTAACAGTCCCCAAGCGCATTGCGACATTACAGGACATAACTGTGATGATCACAAAAAGTGTAAGCCCGCTAGCCGGGATATTGTCCACTTCCTGAGGGAAATTATAGATTTGTGATGTTGAGGGTTAATCTGAACCAGACAGCTCCATGAAACGGGATGATCGATCTATGCTTCAGAATTGATGTGAAGCGCACAAAGCGAAGGCCTTCAAACTGTGTCCAATCCTATGGGATATTGACAGCTCCATTGGATTAGCCGCGGGTGCCCTTACCTAGGTAAGGCTCAAAGTTTCTGGGTGAACCCATCAACCTCAAGGTTATTTTAGCACGCTTTACTCGAGTGAAGCGAATATTGATGTCGCAACACTTCTTGGGAATGCATGCCCATTTTCTCAGTGAATTTTTTTTGTGTTTCCTCTTTCCTAATTTTTGTTTCGAGGCCTCTTAGCAAAGCTCAAGGACCTCCGACAACTTTATTCTTGCACAACTCTTTAAGTGGATCAAATGTCAGTTGATACGCTTTAAGAGTGCGTGCGCTCTGCCGAGGATAGGTACACCCTGGGGGATGTGCACGTTCTAGTGGCGAGGTGCTCTTGATTCACATGAACCGGAGTGCCTTAACTTGTGACAAAGCTAAAAAAGATCGGGCTAGAACCAAACATCCCTCGAAAGAGATGGCCAATTCTAGCCTCTATCCCTAATGAAATCACATCTTACTAACTATGCACAGACATACACCCATCAGGGGCGATAAGCAGAAAAATAGGAGCGAACGGAAGCCTCGACCCTAAGGTACAATTTTCTTCGCAAGCATGTGTCCGCTGATGTGTGCCCCATAGACTCCCTCATGGATCTCCTTCATGACCTCACTCGCTTCTTTCTGGGTTAGGCATCAGAGCAAAATGTTGTTGTGAGACCGTCTACACAGGAGATCACCGCAGACGATGTAGTTTGTTGTCAATCGATGGATGGTGCGTCTGTCTACCCTTGATGTTCCTTCTAGGACAGTTTGGGTCTCGAGGAAATTCTTGATGTCTGAGAACTAGGGTGGTTCATCATCTATCTCTGCAAGTCCTTCGATCAAGTGACAGAAAACCGGTTCGTTCCTCTGCTCTATCATGATCAGCTTCATCACAACTCCATATGGAATCTTGACCATAGAGGCCAGGGTAGCCAGGTCATCAGCAAACTGATTTCTTGCTCGTGGCACATAAGAGAAGGTGACCTCTTCGAAGAAGATTATCAGATCCTCCAGATGTTCATGGTATGGGATCAGTTTCTCATCCTTGGTCTTCCAATCTTCGTTGGTCTGGCATATAATTAACTGTGAATCTCCAAAGACCCTAAGGTGAGTTATATTTAGATCAAGAGCCGCCTATAAACCAGCTGTATAGGCCTCATACTCAGCCATATTGTTGGTCCATGGGAAGTTCAATTTGATTGAGATGGGTATATGTGATCCTCTTGGCGAGATAAGAGTGGCGCCAACTCCTTAGCCCTCAACATGCGATGCCCCATCGAAGTGCATTACCCAGGGTTTCCTCTGTATCCTCGTCAGTCATGAACATAATGTCTTCATCGGGGAATTTGGTCCTTAGAGGCTCATAGTTCGGCAGAGGGTTCTCAGTAAGATGATCAGCGAGTGCCTGCCCCTTAATCGACTTCTGGGTGATATAAGTAATGTCAAATTTGGATAGGAGTAGTTGCCATCGTGCAGTTCAGCCAGTGAGAGCAGGTTTCTCGAATAGGTACTTCAACGGATCCATCCGTGCTAGAAGTAGAACGGCTTGGGATAACAGGTAGTGTCGAAGTCTTTGAATAGCCAAAATGATCGCCAAGCATGCTTTCTCCAGATGAGAATAGCGTGTCTCGTAATTAGTGAATTTCTTGCTTAGATAATAGATGGCCTGCTCTCTTCTTCCTGTCTCATCATGCTTCCTAACACACAGCCCATGGAAAACTCAGTCCTGGACAGGTACATTATCAGGGGTCTATCGGATACGGGCGGTACCAATACCAGAGGTTTCAGGAAGTAACCTTTAAGCTTGTCGAATGCAGCCTGGCAGTCATCATTCCATTCAACTGGTGAGTCCTTTCTCAGTAGCTTGAAGATTGGTGCACATATCGGAGTTAACTGTGCAATAAATCGGCTGATGTATTAGATTCTTCCTAAAAAGCCTCTGACTTCCTTCTCTGTAGATGGTGGTGGCATTTCATGTGATGGCCTTGATCTTGGTCGGATCGACCTCGATTCCTCTCCTACTGACAATAAAACCCAATAGCTTTCTGAACATAGCGCCAAATGCACATTTCTGGGGATTCAACCACAATCTGTATTTTCTCAACCTCTCGAATTGCTTCTGAAGGTTTATCAAGTGGTCCTCCCTTTCTGGTGATTTGGCAATCATGTCGTCGACATACACTTCGATCTCTCGGTGCATCATGTCGTGGAATAGGGCCGTCATTGCTCTTTGATAGGTTGCCCCAGCATTCTTCAGCCCGAATGGCATTACCTTATAGCAGAAGGTTCCCCAGGGGGTAATGAACGCCGTCTTCTCACGATCAACCTCTGCCATCTTTATTTGATTGTATCCCGAGAATCCATCCATAAATGAGAGCATTCCATGCTTTACTATGTTATCGACCAGGATATCGATGTGGGGTAATGGAAAGTCGTCCTTAGGGCTCGCCCTATTGAGGCTTCGGAAATCAATGCACATCCGAACCTTTCCATCCTTCTTTGGTACGGGGACGATACTGGCTAGCCATTGGGGGTACTTGGATACCATGAGAAACCCTACATCATACTGCTTAATGACCTCATCCTTCACCTTCAACATCCATTGGGGTCGGAGGCGTCTCAGCTTCTGTTTAATCGGCTTAACATCGGGGTAGAGTGGCAACTCATGCTCAACCAGATCGGTATCCAAACCAGGCATGTCCTCATACAACCATGCGAAGACGTCTTGGTATGACCGAAGGAAGTCTATCATACCTTTCCTCTCCACTGGGGATAGCGATGTTTCGATTTTGGTGATTCTGGGGGCCTCCATGGTGCCCAAATTGACATCCTCCGTCTCTTCGACGATCGGGGTAGGGCCATGTTCAAAATCGGTACAGTGTTTGAGGAGCTCATTGGGGAGCTAGTCGGTTTGGCCTTCCTCATCCAGACTCGTGACCCCTACCTCTTCTTTTATTTCTATAAGAAAGGGGTCAGCTTCACGTGGGACGGGTATCACGACATCAATTTCAATTTTATTAGGAATTTTAAAGGACAATATTTTTAGAATTAGTATTTTTTCTATTTTTATGGTCTTTTGCATTTCTTCGGAGGTCAGCCCCTGGCGAGGTGGATCTCTATATATACAAGGTAGAGTGGTCCAGAGGCTAACCTCACTTTTTATAGGTTGTTTTTTTTTGAAGAGTCGGTGTCGTTTTCACGGTATTTGGCGGCTCCCAAGAGTTGGGGCAAGGATGCCCAGTTAGTCACCTGCGAGGCTTGGCCTTTACATCTTTGATTGGGAGGCGGCCGTTCCTCCCTCAACATATTTACAGAGGGGTCCTCTGGGACCCTGTCCTCTATGGTCAGGAGGGGCCCGGAGTGGCTGGTGCCGGAGTGATGGGTGGATCGGGGAACTTCTTCTTCAAATAAGGAAAGGGTGGCTAAGTTCATTTCGAAGTCTGGGGGGATGATGTAGGGATTGGTGGGGTGGATTGAAGTAGGCTTATGTGGGGTGACCCTTGTCTCCCCATTTAGATCAATTTTTACTACCTCGGCGCTCACAAAAGTTTCACGGATGTGGGGGTGAGCGTGAGGTTCCTCTTCTAAGATGATTCCTCGGGCCTTGGCGATTGCTGCGGCTCTCATCTTTTCCTTGGCTTCTCTGACTTCCTCTTCTCCGGGCCTATAGCCTAAGCCAAATTTAGTTTGTTGCCCCTTGGCCTTGACGGGGTCTCTTCTTCCTTGGAGGCGTGGGCCCAGCCCTTTCCCTTTTTGATGGCCCCATCTGTGGAGCATGAACACAACTGCGTCCATTCCTCCAGTTTTATCCGGGGTCTTTTCAGTTGGTCCGAGGGTAACATTTGAGAAGTCATACTCAAATCGATGGAGATCGGCGTCCTCGGCTGTGTGCGGTATGTTCAGCACTTTCAGATTCTCAATGTGCAGAGCGCTCTTCCCCATGTCCTCTCTGCTCTCACCTATGATGGTGACAATTTTTCCTTCTGAGATAAACCGGAGCTTTTGGTGCAGAGTAGATGGTATTGCTCCGAGCTTATGTATCCACGGCCGGCCCAATAACAGATTGAAAGTAGACTTGATGTCCATCACCTGAAAGGGGGTGGTGAAGGTTTGTGGTCCGAGGATCAGGTCAAGGTCTACTTCTCCTATGATTTCCCTTCTAGTGTTGTTGAATTCCCGGGCACTTGATATGGACGGCAGGAAGGTGTCGGGGTTCGCACCAATTTTTATTGCCGTCCTTAGAGGGCATACGTTCAGCGCTGACCCGTTGTCTATTAGGACCAATGGCACCATCAGGTTCCCTACTTCCACTGTTATATTCAGGGGTTTAGAATGGTCATTCCCCTCGATCGGTAGGTCTGCATCGGTGAAAGAGATGGCGTTTGGGGCCAACACTTGCCCTATTATTTCCCCTACTTCATCTGGAGTTACATGGGTGGAGACATGCGCGTCCTTGAGCGCTCCCATTAGGGCTTGAAAGTGGAGTGGAGACCTGATTAACAAATCCCACCACGATGTATATGCGGGTGTTCTCTTGAGTCAGGTCTCCGATATGTCCAGCCATTTTTCAATGGGATTTCTCATGATGTTTTTCTTCTTTTCTTCTCCTCGACCGCCTGATGCTTCGAAGCGTAAATCTAGCCCGATCGAGTAATGAATTCAACAGCCTCTTCTTGGTTATACCCAGCATTCATGTTCGTCTGTTCATAGCTCAATGGTACTTGATGCAGGTCATAAGCAGGTTTTGGGATGAGAAAAGGAGTGCGTGAGGATTCCGGGGAGGATTAATGGATATCGGTTTCTGTCCAACCAGGTTAACTCCAATGGGGGGTGGAATGGTAGTGGGGGGAATGGGCGAAATTGGAGTTATGGGCAAGGAGGGGGCTTGTACTGGTATTACCTGGGCATGGTAGGACCAGTGGTGATTGGGTGATGAGGGGATTGGGTGAGGGGTTGCTTGCTTGGGTGGCGGTGGAGTTGGATTGGGGCCAAAATAGCGAAGGGATGGCGGGAGTGTGACTGGGATGCAGGGATAGGGAGACGTTTGAGGTGTGGTGGGTGCGGGGTGATAGGGATATGAAGGATTTGTATATGGGGAGGTATGATGGGATGGTGATGGGTTTGTGGACGAAGTGGGGTAAATTGGGAACAATGGAGTTGTGCATGGAGCGGGATGATTGGGACATGGCGGGGTAGTGGGTGGAATGGGGGGATATAAAGGGTTTATGGCATGGTGGGATGATGATGGGTTGGTAGATGAAATGGGATAGATTGGGGATGATGGAGTTGTGCATGGAGCGGGGTAATTCGGGGGTGATGGAGGGGTGCATGGGGTAAATTGGGTGGTGGGATTTGAAGGTGTGTATGGAATGGGGTAACTTGGGGATGGCGAAGTAATGTATCGGGTGGAGAGATTTGAGGGTGTGTATGGGGTAGGATAATACGGGGATGGTGGAGTTGCGTATGGTATGGGATGATTTGGGTGTGATGGAGGGGTGTATGGGGTAAATTGGGCATGGGGTGGATATGCGTATGGTCGCGACGAGACTGTGCCCCTTTGGATTTGATAGGCGGGAGCAGGGGTGGAAAAATATTGCCCTAAATCTAAGGGATCCTCTGGGTATGTCGGTGTGGGAAAATAATCGGCTAGATATAATGGCTCGATCACCCTAACAAATAGTTCACCTTCGTTCGACCTAGGGAGTGAAAACTCCTCCTGATTGCTGATATAATCTGAAGGGTTAAACTCTTATTCTTCCTCCTCTATCCAATGTATGTTAGGCCTGGGACCTCCTGGGTGAGATGGTAGAGGAGCTTGATGGATATTCTGGTTCGACCCTTGAGGAAGTGGCGGGGGAATGATTTTTCCTGCCTCTATTAGATCTTGGACTGGGTGTTTTAGTGGAAAGCACCGGTCCATAGGGTGACCCGGTCCCTGGTGGAAATTACAATGTAGATTCAGATCATAGTTCCTCGGTATGGGATGGGGTGGCGGGCGAGGTTGGAGTAAATTGACCAGGCCTTTTTGTAGCAATACTGGCAACATGACACTCAAGGATTGCCCCAATGGTGTGAACACTCGTTCGAATCGTGCTTTCTTCTGTTCCTGAGTAAACGGGGCTCTTGGTCTGTTGCTTGGCCTTGGTACTTGCTCAAAACGGGCCAGGGGTGGTTGTGTAACCTGGAGCTGTATCGGGGGGGCATTGGTATTGGCCTGGGGGTAAACAATGTTCTGTACCTTTATCCCTGGTCTTCTTTCAATTTTTGGTTCGCCGAACCGGTGGCCCGCCACATTCCTTCCTAACCTCGCCTCTCTAATGGCGTCTTCTAACGATTGGCATTTCGCACTGACATCAACAAAACCGGGCTCGATATACTAAAAAATCTGTGATGACTGGGAGGGCTCCCTTGGTTATCAACTCAATCTGCTCATCATCGAGAATCCGATGAGCTACCTGAGCGGCTAATGCCCTCCACCTCCCCAAGTAAGCACTGAATGTTTCATCATGTTTTTGCTTTAATCGAGCCAAATCTGACTTCCTTGGTTCTATGTCCATGTTATAGACATATTGTTCTTAAAATAAGCGTGTCAGATCTTTCCAATTTTTTATCATGTACAGTTCCAGGGATGTGAACCATATCAGTGCTGGGCCCGTTAAACTCTTCTGGAACACTTTGATGAGGAGTCATTCATCTCCGCCATACTGGCACATATCCCCACAGTAAGATTTTAAGTGGGCGATGGGGTTGCCAGTGCCGTTATATTTATCAAATGATGGCATCTTGAATTTCTGTGGCAGGGGGACATCAGAGAACAGACATAAGTCTGAAAAGTCTGTTGAGTGTAGTTCCATTCCTCCCATCTTCATCAGTTGCTTCTATATTCTGTCTATTTGTTCTTTCAACTGTTCTGGTTCTTTTGAGGCTATAGTGGGGACTGCTTCCCCCTGATTTTATTCGACCCTAGGTGTGATGATGGTGGGCCCGGGAATGTTAAAACTGGAAACTCCTCCACTATTGCGGATCTCATCCTCCTCGTACTGTTGGTCATGGTATTGGTGAGGGGCGAGCTCTGCTATTTGGACTTGGGGGGTGAGGGGTTGGATGACCTGGTGGGGCCATATGGTTTGTAGGGGATGAGAAGGGATAAATGGGTGAGTGGTTTGTGGGTAAGTATTGTGCTGAGTTGGGTGCACATTCTGGGGGTGATGGGGGAGTGATTGAGGTGGCAGGATGTTGTGGGTTTGAGGAATGGGATGGATTGGATTTCCCGTTGGAGGTGGGATGGGGGCATACGAGGTATAGGTGAATGAAGGGTATTGGTGGGGGGGTATGGGGTTAGTGAATGGGCCTTGATGAGCATGGGCGGATGAGCCTTGGGTTTGATGCTTTTGGAAGGCTTGGATTGACGGGCCTTGGGCCTGGGTGTGGGGATTAATATGACTTTGGGCCAATGGGCCTTGTTGAGTTTGGGCTACTAGGCCATGAGGGGGCTAGGTTTGGGTCCATGGGCCCTGGGCTTGGGTTTGGTAGGTTTGGGTCCAAAGGCCCTGGGGGGCTTGGACTTGGGCCTGGGTCTGATGGGCTTGGGCCCATGGGTTTTGAGGGTTTTGGGCCTGGACCTGAGCCTGATGGGCTTGGGTCGATGGGCCTTGAGGATTATGGGCCTGGGCCTGGGTCTGATGGGCTTGGGATTGGGCCCGTGGGTTTTGAGGGGTTTGGGCCTGGGCCTGGGTCTGGTGGGCTTGGGCTTGGGCCCATGGGTTTTGGGCCTGGGCCCATGGCTCTAGAGGTGTTTGGGCTGGGGCCCATGGATTTGTGTGGGTTTGGGTTTGGAATTAAGGCGGGGGATTTTGGGAGGTATGGACGATGGGTGGTTGGGCATGGTTAGGAGGGAATTGGGTATGGAGGTTTTGGAGATTTGGATGCTGGGTTTGAGAAGTAGGGTTACGAGAAGCAGCCCACAGGGCATTCATAGTTCTCATGTCCTCCATCGAGGGCATGGATTCAAGTGTGAGATTGGGGGGTGATGGCTCACTTAAGGATGGAGGGGGTTGGGAGAAATTGGGCATGACCCGGGTAAATGGGGGGATATGTTGGGATGTGGATGGGCCATGTGGTGGGAATGGTATGTGAGATGAGGTGGATGGGATGTAGGATGTTGGGGGCATGGATGATGAGAGGGATGGAACGTGGGAAGTGGGCGGGGGATGGGACTCCCTATGTGGTCTTTGGAAATATGGGGATGCGGTAAGGGTGTTTGGATGGGAGATGGGGATGTAGGGATCGGTTGGGAAATGAGGGGTTTCAGTAGGGGATGAAAAAGGGGTATGTTGGGAGAATGTGAGGGGAGGGGATGGGGTGGAGGTGAACACAGGTGCCCCAAATGGGCCGGTGATATCGAACTTGGTTTGGGTGAAGGTGTCGGAGATCGGGTCTTCTCCTACATGGGAATGGGATGGGGATGGCGGTGGGGATGTATCGGCTCTTGACATGATTCGCTGACGAGTGTTGTATCGATGTCGCAGATAAGGGCCGAATACCTTCCTGGTTCTTCTCCTACGAGCCAGGTTTGAGGTCCCCGTAGTGACGGTTGCCCCGAAAGTGCGCATATATACGATTTTTTGATTTTTCTATATATTATTTTTTTGGATTTTTCAAATGAAAATTATCTCCCCTATTTAAATAAATGATGATCTGGTGCCCTAGAAAAATTCCCGTCTTGGGTGATATATGCACCTTTAGTAGGTCGCACGGCGGGATCCGACACACTTTGGAAGAAGCGAAAGGGAACCCTTTCGTTCTATTGAAGGTGAGGGAATCCACGCAAACGACCCGATCCCCTTGAGCAAATCAATAAGAAGTCGCCTTCTTTTGATTGGGCAGGGGCATGTTGGGTGTTAGGGATGTGGGAGGCTACTACGGGCACTAATACCGCTAATCGGGGACTTGGGGTGATGGATTGAGCCTCAGGTCGGGTTGTCAGGGCTCAAGATATCGAAAGCGATATATTATGCATGCCCACCAAAAAATACAGATTTTATCGGCTATATATTATATATACCGCTTAAATCTGGGGATTTTGGTTGGGCGTATATATTATATATGCCTATGTAATTCTGGGGCTTTTTTGTTGGGCGTATATAATATATACGCCTGGCAAAAGGTTCTGTCAGTTATATTTTGACAGTGGACAGCAAGCTCGAAAGATAGGTCTTTGAACTGGTTTCCTGGGAGGGATGCTCCCGGGGACTGCTGTGTATGTTATCGGGTCCCTCCTTTCCTTTTCCTAGGGATACAAGGCTGAATTTTGATTTTTCTACGCTCTCACCAATGCGGGTTTTACGGCTTGATCGGAATTGGCAACCCAACCGATATACCTCCGGCGCAAGCGCCTTCTCGTAATCTTGGAAGGGTGGTTCGTTTAGATCATCACCACTAGGGCTGCCGCATCGAACCGTAAATTGTATCTGTGCCTAAACCCCCCGAAAACTACCCAAAAATGTGAAAATAAATTTAATTATGTCCCCCACACTGTTGGTTCACTTTTAATTATAAATTTTTAAAGGGGAGTGAAATTAAATCCAAAAATTGAATTAGGATGACGAGCAGTCACGCCTCAGCAGCCGTTCAATGGTGAGATATGATGACTGAAATGAAAAGCGCACGTAAGCCCACCAAACGACTAAGGCTCGTAAATGACTGAAATTTAAATGATGTAAAAGTAAATGCGAGCGGGCCCGCCAAACGGCTAAGGAGGCTTAAATGACAAGAATCAGAAAAACAGGAATTTAAAGGCGCACGTAGGCCCGCCAATCGGCTAAGGCACTTAAAGGACCGAATCGTAGGGGTGAGTATGTTAGTAAAAACAATAAAAATATAGAAAAAATAGCAGAAAGTAAGAAAAAAAAAATAGCCATGGTTAGTAATAAAAAGAAAGGCCAACAAGAGGGGAAGCGCTAGGGTGATGTCCCCAGCAGAGTCGCCATCTGTACGACCATAGATCCTCTCGAACCCGTCACGGCAATGCGCTCGCTTTTTAATGAAAATGTAGAGTCGCCACCCGGAGCTTTTGGTGACCCGGGAAACCTTCAAATCAATATTTTGAGCACCGAAGTGCTAAATATGACTTTGATTTACCGGTCCTTGCTAAAGGCTCTAGGGTAGGGGCTTCGGTTATCGATCGGGAAGGGTTTAGGCACCCGATCAACCCGCATACAGCGGTCTCTATCTATGGCCAAAATAAAATAAAAAGAAACAAAAAATAAGGGCGGAGTTTCCCCTTGCCCAAAGGCAATACGGTCTTATCAAGCTTTGAGCCAAAACTAAAATTTCAGCGGCGTAACGGCTTAAATCCTTGGACGGAGGAGACACCAAGAAGGTAGAGGAAGAGAGGGGTGAGCCGGAGCTCACGGGCCCTTGTTGCACCGTGGAAGTCCTTCGCTTTGGCGTTCTTCCGATGGTTTAAACGGAATGGAAATGGGCTCTAAAGCTAGGATACGGTAAATAGGAAGTGCAGAGTATAGTTAGAGGCTAGGTTTTTGTTGATATCTTCTAAGTGTGCATGATTTATTTGTGTTTTGAAAACAGACTTACAAATGATGAATTGTACTGAATCTGTAAAAATAAAAAGAATAAGAAAATATCAGCACAGAGAGAACATAATTAGCCTGCAAGATCAGGGCCAATTGTAGCAAGTTTTAAATGTAAGTGAGTAAAAGATCGTCCACAGGGAATTGATTTAAAATGTAAGATAAATCTTTAAATCTGAGCTACCAGATCTGACCTCTGATCCTATCTACAAAGCAGATAAGATGGGAGGTTGAATTTGTCACATTAACTAGATGATAAAAGTAAAATTAAAACTAAGTGATCCAGATCTGAGTTGGGGAGATTTTGATGTAATCTTATAAAAATGGAGAAATAATATCTAACTTTGATTTGGTCCTTGAAACACAATGAGAATGACTGCAGATCAAATAAGAGATGATCCAATCTTCATCTAGCTACAAGCACAGATGTAAGAGAAATAAATCTAACTCAAGGATTAGATTTAGGCTTATGGCTATGGTCTGTCCACTTCAATGGCCACAGACCATCCAATAGTCTTTAATCTAAACCCTTTATTTAGAACAAGAAATATCACTACAAATGCTGTGAGAGATTAGGTTACAAACACTAATTCCCACTGGGTTAATGAATCAAGGGAAATTGCATGCAAAACAGTAAATCTAAAGGAGTCTAGTGCAATAAGGAGATCAGAGGGAACCCTTAACACGAATCCAATTGAGAATGTACGGTTTACAGCAACCTTTTCAAATTCACCATTACAATTACAGAGCACAGCTTAAACAGCTCTCAGATTTGTAGTCTTGAATACAATTCTCTTTTGAATTACAAAGGTATCTCACAGCTCTCAATTGCAGGTAAAAGTTAGGCTATTACAGGGGTTTCAGACAAACTAGCTGATTTGGAAATGGGGGAATAGGAATGAAACTCAAAATCTGGATGCCCAAATTGGGCAAATGGTTCATCTATTTATAGTTTTTCCCAGGTCTAGCTCAAATGCGTATCGACCAATCAGAAGTGCTTAGATCTGTATCAACCAATGGTAGTCTAGCACAAGGATCCAGATCTGTTCTGGCCAATCAGAATTGCCCGATCCGTTCAAATTAATCAAATTATAAGCATCAATTACATTATGCAATTTAAAATCATAGAGCTTCCAGAAGTTCCCGCCAAGTGATTTCATCTTCGGGTGCTCACATGGGGTGGAATATGCCTTCGCTTCGTGCTTATAATCTTTTGGAATATCCCTAGGTTTTTAAATGCATTGGGACGCTTGAAGAAGATTACTGAATTACCCTTGCAAAAGCTAGGACTCTCCAGAATACCATTTCGCATAGTTTAGGGAACTTTTCGCAAGGTACTGTGACTCCTGAAGCTCTTTTCGCAAAGTTCAGGTTCTGTTCGCAAGGCATTCTCTTCTTTTCGAATAGGTCAATCATCCTTTCGAAAAGTTCAGGTGCTCTTCGGAAACTAAGCCTGGAGCTTTTAGTTCTTTTCGCAGAGTTCATGTTCTTTTCGAAATGTTCAGATTCTTTTCGAAAAGCACTCTGTAGTGCATCATGGTTAAGCCTGTCTTTATTGTTAGCTGTAACACAAGCACTTAAAACACTTATTTAGTTCTCTCAAGGGTTTATCAAGGCCTAGGTTAAATGGTGGAGAATGGTATTTTCTAGTTCTCAACACACCCCCAAACTTAAGCTTTGTTAGTCCCTCAGCAAAGTCAAAATTAAAAACAAAGTAAAAAGCCACTTTTGTAGGGAGCACAATTGCATTTAGCATATGAAACAAGCGTTTTAAACCCCTAGGTGATCCCTAGTGGAGGAGTGAAGTCTCCTGAGGGTTTTCAGTGAAGGTACCCACAAACTTCTCCAATAAATCAGTTAAGATCAATGCAGTTATGTTAAAACAGACTTTCATCCAATCAGATTATTCACACCTGCATCAGTCAAGCTATAAGAGGATTCTCAAGAAAACATCAGTTCAAAACTGAAATTCTGCTGTAATTCTTTTACCATTCACTCGATTTGTGTCAAAAAGTTTTAAAAAGCAAAATTAATGAAAAGCTTGCCTTCTATTTGAGAATTCAGTTTTGATGTTACCCCAATGAGTTGATTTCAAACCCAACTCTCTCCAGGATTTTCACTCAACATGCAAGTAAGAGGGTTGTACTATTTCACACGGCTCAAGAGCAGTTACAGCTCTCAAATAGGACTGTAAGCATGAGCATAGGCATTGCTTTTTAGGTCTGAATTCACTGCTCTTTTCACCATAGATTACACAAATCCTTATCTCCATGTGACAGCTCAATCCATCATTGATCAATAAGGACTTTAACTTGGGTTGTAATGTGGCTTATGGGTGAAATTTATCAAGAATAAAGGGGTGGAATGGAGTTCAAAATTGAGAAGTCAGTCAAGGTAAGGAGGTGATAGACACACCTTCTTCAATTCAACACAATTTCATCTTCTTCTTTGAATTTTCAGAGCCAAAGTGGCCATCTTTTTCTCTTTCTTTTTCAAACTTCCAATGAAATGCCTTCTCCTTTTCTTTTTTCTCCTTTTTTTTTTTTTTTTTTTTTTTTTCAAAGCAAAATTGACTGGAATGCCACATTTCTTCTGCTGATACATCATTGCTTTCAATTATTTTTTTACCAAACTGTTACCCAACTCAACTTTCTTCAGCTTTCTTTCCTTTAGCTTCTGAATTCTTAGAGTGAAGGTTAGGCTAAATGAGGTTGATGAGGTTTCAATGAAATCTTGGATTTATAAAGCTCAACTGGTATGTATCAAGGGCAGTTTTAAAAGGTGGGGATTTTTGAAGTTCAAACTGTCCAAAAGGAGGCCTTACATCATGTCTTTAATATCATGATTGCTGTCAAGCTATTTTAACTTGGATATGTGTAACTTCGAGTGATAACAAGCAGGTTCAAACAGTCTCTAGAGCAGAAAAAATTGCCAATTCATACCTCCAAAGAATACATTTCAGCCGGCCCAAATCTCACTGGGTGTGGTTTTCTATCAAATTCCTGAAGTATATCATCACTGTTTTCTCTCTTTTTAGGTTTACTAAAACATCAATTTTCTTTTGGAAATTTTCTGACATTCACTTCATGAAAGTATTAGAATTACACTAGAAATCAATTTAAAAAAAGTTTTAACTTCCTCATTTTCAAAACCACGGGTGTGAAATTACTTCATTTTCAAAAATTCTGCTGACCATAAGCTGCACCAAGCATTAACTTATTTTATTGGCATACCTGTCATACCCCCAAACCTAAGATGAACATTGTCCTCAATGTTCTAGACACTGAGAAACTAGGGGCAGCAGGGTAAAAGAAGAAAGGAAAGCAGAAAAAAAAAAAAATTGCAGCTATGTGTAGCTGAAAATAAAGAAAATAACACTGAATATATGAGCAGGAAAGGGAAAAAAAATGCTATATAAATATAGGAAATTGCTGATAAAACAGAAAAATAACAAAACTAAGCTAGAACTGCTATAAAATAAAATCTAACAACTGAATATATGATCAGAAAAATAAAAGAACTGCAAAGCAAATGGAAGGAAACTAATGCTAATAACAGAGAAACAGTAAAAACAAGGTAAGGGACACTGAATACAAAGTTAAAAAAAAATAGAAAATTGTTGATACAAAAACAGAATTTGTGAATGCAAAATAGGAAAACAAAGTTAGAAATAACTATACTCATAGAAAAATGACGAAAATTAGTAAAACTAGGACACATTAACCTAAGAAAGAAAAAAATATCAGCGATCTAAAAACAGAATTTGAAACTAAAATTCCTAAAACAAAAAATCTAATGCCAAATGATACATCCTAAGCCTAAAGAAAAAAAAAAAAAAAAAACCAAAAGCCTGAGATACTTAGGAATCTAAGTGATTATAAAAATGATTAGCAGGAATAACATACAGTGAAAAGCAAGATTCATAAGACTGACCCCTTTGTTGATGATGTGTATGAATAAAAAAGAATAATGAAGCATGGGAGCACATATTAAAAACAGGGTTCATACATAGCTGAGATCCATTTATGATGAAGAAATCTCGAAGGAAAATAAAATCAGTGGGTCCATTGAATATTCAAAACAACCTATGATTCACTACTCATTATCCTACATGATTCCTAAATATAAAAAAAAATGATCTCAACAGGTCCAGATGGGAAAAGTGGATGCAAACAAAGAAAAACAACCCATCTGGAAGATATATATATATATATATATATATATATATATATATTTTGTTTTTATAATTTTCTATATATATATATTTTATTTGTTTTGGATCAGCCCAGGCTCAACAAGAGCCCTTATTTACTACTGCTGAAAAATAATAAGAAACAACTCAGAGATTTTCTATTTGAGTTTTCATTTTCTTTTATTTTTGTATTTGGTTTTGTAAAAAAAATCAGATGCCTAAAAAGACAAAGATCAAAACAAACATTAAACACAACATAACTGCTGGTTCTCAAGAATTTAAAAATAGAAAATGAATGCAAAGGAGAAGGGGATGCGAACTCAAGCAGATCTGCTCCAGCTTTAGTCCAGATGCTCCTTGTTGGACGACTGCTCCAGATCTGCAAAAATCCAAAAACTGTAGCAGTATCTTTTTCAAGTATATTGACAAAAATAAAAAGAAAAACTCAGGCTACTGCCCAAATTTGACAAAAAGACAAAAGAGTGACAGCCGCATTTATTCAAATAACTAGAAGGCAAGGAATAAAAACTGAGAAAAATAAAAAAAATTCTGCTGCAGTAAAACAGGTTTTCTATACAAAACTGCAGTAGACATTTAATAAAGCACGTGGAATAAAAAGTACAGGTTTAAAGCAAAAATTAAAATGAAAATCAAATCTACAAAATTGAAAAACTTAGGTCTACCAATTTTAAAATATATTCCCCGGCGACGGCGCCAAAAACTTGTTAATATCTTCTAAGTGTGCATGATTTATTTGTGTTTTGAAAACAGACTTACAAATGATGAATTGTACTAAATCTGTAAAAATAAAAAGAATAAGAAAATATCAGCACAGAGAGAACATAATTAGCCTGCAAGATCAGGGCCAATTGTAGCAAGTTTTAAATGTAAGTGAGTAAAAGATCGTCCACAGGGAATTGATTTAAAATGTAAGATAAACCTTTAAATCTGAGCTACCAGATCTGACCTCTGATCCTATCTACAAAGCACATAAGATGGGAGGTTGAATTTGTCACATTAACTAAATGATAAAAGTAAAATTAAAACTAAGTGATCCAGATCTGAGTTGGGGAGATTTTGATGTAATCTTATAAAAATGGAGAAATAATATCTAACTTTGATTTGGTCCTTGAAACACAATGAGAATGACTGTAGATCAAATAAGAGATGATCCAATCTTCATCTGGCTACAAGCACAGATGTAAGAGAAATAAATCTAACTCAAGGATTAGATTTAGGCTTATGGCTATGGTCTGTCCACATCAATGGCCACAGACCATCCAATAGTCTTTAATCTAAACCCTTAATTTAGAACAAGAAATATCACTACAAAGGCTGTGAGAGATTAGGTTACAAACACTAATTTCCACAGGGTTAATGAATCAAGGGAAATTGCATGAAAAATAGTAAATCTAAAAGAGTCTAGTGCAATAAGGAGATCAGAGGGAACCCTTAACACGAATCCAATTGAGAATGTACGGTTTACAGCAACCTTTTCAAATTCAACATTACAATTACAGAGCACAACTTAAACAGCTCTCAGATTTGTAGTCTTGAATACAATTCTCTTTTGAATTACAGAGGTATCTCACAGCTCTCAATTGCAAGTAAAAGTTAGGCTATTATAGGGGTTTCAGACCAATTAGCTGATTTGGAAATGAGGGAATAGGAATGAAACTCAAAATATGGATGCCCAAATTGGGCAAATGGTTCATCTATTTATAGTTTTCCCCAGGTCTAGCTCAGATGCGTATCGACCAATCAGAAGTGCTCAGATCTGTATCAACCAATGGTAGTCTAGCACAAGGATCCAGATCTGTTCTGGCCAATCAGAATTGCTCGATCTGGTTCAGCCAATCAGGCGACATAAGCATCAATTCTGTTATGCAATTTGAAAATCTGTTAGAGCTTCTAGAAGTTCTCGCCAAGTGATTTCATCTTCGGGTGCCTCTTCAGTTCAGGCATTTTGACAGGTAGTGAGGTTGTCCCTTCTCTTTCTTCCTTTGGATCGACATGGATTATCATCTTTTTGGCACTTTTAGGCTGCTTTTTTGGTTAAGCCTGTCTTTATTGTTAGCTGTAACACAAGCACTTAAAACACTTATTTAGTTCTCTCAAGGGTCTATCAAGGCCTAGGTTAAAGGGTGGAGAATGGTATTTTCTAGTTCTCAACAGTTTTGGCTAGAGGGGGTGATCTAATGGTGGAAATGGGTTGAAAATGGGGGCCAAAGCATGCTGGAATTTTTGGCTCAAGAGTGCACTAGGGTTTTCTTTCTCTCAAGCTTAAAATTCTCACTCTTAATTCTTCAACCCATAAGGAAGAGGGGGGACCTCTCTATTTATAGAGAAGGGGAGGGTTAGGGTCTTACTTAAGAGCTAATGGTTTTAGCAATTAGGTAATCCCCCCATCTAAGGTTTTCTAGGTATTTAAGGTCCTAGGGTTGTGGGGAACCAGTTTCAATGGCAAATGATGGGGTGAGACCAAAGGTGACTTAAGGGTTGCCAATAAGCTCAAAGGGGGTGCAACCGATCTTAAGACACCCACCTTAACTAATGGGATGGTCAAAGGGGTCAAACTAGATGAAGGAAATTTGAGCAACTGATGACAGTTACTGTAGTTAAGCTGGGTGTATATATTATATACGCCCAGTTTAGGAACAGTAAATTTCACCAAAATCAGGAGAGTTTTGAGAAGATGAAGCCCGTGGTGGGTCCCACCTATACTGGGCATATATATTATATACGCCTGGCCAAATTTCCCCCAAAATAGGTAGGCGTATATAATATATACGCCTGACTAATCTGGGGCAAAAATGGCTGGGCGTATGTAATATCTATGCCTGAGTAAAAGTTCTATGATTTTATGTAAAATTTTGAACAGCCATAACTTTTGAACCGTAGCTCGAAATTGGGTGATCTTTGGGTTGTTGGAAAGCTGGAGAAGTCCTCTTTCCAATGGTATATGGCTCATCCATGGTAATAGTCTGTGTGAAATTTTGTAGCTCTCCTCCCATCAACCGCTCAGAAGGGTTTAAGTTAGGTCTGGGAAGGGATTCTAGGGTTTAAGGATGACTTCTTAGGGTTGGGGAATGGTTCTAAAGGGCTCAGGGTGATTCGTAAAGGTTTGGGTGGATTCCTATGGGTTCAGGAGTGTCATCGGAAACACAGGAGTACATCTCTCCCGAAGTACCGATTGATCTAGCCTTGGGCCGAATTTGGGTGTCTACAACTAGCATAGATGCCTTATTATTTTGATATTTCTAACAGATAGTTCTAGACAAAAAATCAAGTTATCATAGATATAGAATGTTTTGATTCTAAATTCAGCAATATGAGATTTCATAACAACATAGAAGTTCAAAGAATTTTATTTTATTTTTTACTTGAATAGCAACAGTCACTCTCAAGAAAGGAAAATTTGGCTCAAAATCTCACTCTTTTATAATTTGAAACTATAGTCTAAAATTTTGCGGTTTAGATCAATCTATTATTTTAAACATTCATTCTAATATAGTGTTCAACGAGTTAAGCATGAATTGTACTGTTCTATATTCTGATTATTGAACTCCTACTATAATGGATCGTAAGTTTTTAAGATTTTCCATTTTTTCTATTAGAATTCCTATGTAATGATCAACTTTTGAATTAAATAAAATTTAAATTTTTTTATATAAAAACAAACTAAATAAAATAAACTGAAATACTAATTAACTAATTTACTACTACTATATACAGAAGTTGTGTATCCCCTCAAACTTAATTTGGACAATGCCCTCATTGGCACAAAAATAGGGGACACTTAAGAATTATTTACTTGAAAATTACTGATATCACTGATTGTTTGCCAATTGTGAAATTTTTTTTGTAAAGAATGTTCCCCCAAACTTAAGAAAAACACAATGGTTTTATTCTCAAAGACATTAATAACAAAAATGAAAGAAAAGTTAGTAATAATTACATAGTTAGTGAAAAAGAAAGTTACTCAAAAGAAAATTTCACATATTATCTGAATATTTTCAATGATCAGGATGAAAAATTTAAAGTACTAAAAAATTAAAAACTAATTGCATAAAAGTATAAACCTAGGAAAAATCTAGACACACACTATCTTAGATTTCGGTTGCAACGTCCAAGAGAACATGTCTTCAATAATGATCGGTCCTCAGTTTCTAGCCACCATTTGAGTGGAGTCTCTCATTCCTTCCCACCATGGGCATAGCCACTCCTTGACAGGATCGTTACACCAAGAGTTGTCGGAATACTTCTCTATGCCCTTCTTTATCTCTCCCAAACAGAGCATATCACATGTCTTCTTTAGAAGAAGTGCAATGCATGGTTCTATGAAGTATGGGGAAGTGAACACATCTCCAGATCACCCTTCACCTATGCTACTCCCTTGTGAAGATCCTTCCAAGGGATTGGAACACAGGCAGGGGATGAGCAATGGAGAGGGGTGGCGAGGAGATCAAGGATGGGATGGCTGATGACACTAGAAATTACAACCCATCCTTACTGTAAAGGAACACACATTCGGGGTGGGTTGTGATGGTGTAAAGGTTAGGAAGTGGGAGAAAATGAGGCGTAGGGAAAAGGTTTGAGATTTGGGTTAGGTTTAGGGTCAAGGGTAGTCTCGGTGGAAAAGGTTTCAGAATTGGGTTGCTGGCACTTTAGATTTTCTACTCTCTGTATTGCAGCCAAGAGCTCAGCCCTATGTATTTCAAGGATTTTATCAAGTCTTTTGCTGAAATCGCTCTATTTAGGTACTTTCGCCATTAGGGTTCGGGTATGAAAGGAAGACGAAAAAGATGAGTTTTTGGGAAGGTAAAGGTCTTGTTTTATAGGGAAGGAAAGGGTTCATGTGTCAAGGTATAGGCTCATAGGCTTGGGTAGTTGGCAAGTGGAGATATTGAATGTGATGCGTGTCCGCTTCCTTTATGAATTGAATGGGTTCAAGTTTTAATGTAATCAATAAGATCGATCACTGGAATCGCCTATTCTCCAGAATTATCATTTGCAATTATGTAGAACAAAAGTGAAATACTATGATGCTTCAAATCTTACTCGCTACGATTCAACTCCACAAATCATAAGAAATCGTAAATCCATACGTTTAATGTGATGGTGACCAGACAAAAGAGTCTTTACGATTGAGTGTACTTTCGCATACTGTAAATCATAGAATACTCTCTTTAATATTAAATTATATACATATATTAAGTGGTGAAAAATGCCACTTTTCACCCTTTAACCTGACCATTGATAGACCTGTGAGCACACTAATAAGCCTCTGTCGAGTGCATTTTGTAGACAACAATAAAAGATGACACTAATATAGAAAATCACTCAAGATTGCATAAAAAGGGGCCAAATCTCAGCACAGGACAAACCCAGCAATAGCACACCAGAGGGTAGCACATCACTGGACCCTTAGAGCGCGTGGCTACAGCAGGGCAAGGTGAAGGAAGTAAAAACAGGCTGAAAACATTCTATCGAGAGGTCATCTAAAGACTACAATAGGAGCTGAAATCAAAGAAAGGAGGAATTCGTGCAGTTGAAAAGGTTTCGATAGGATCTGAAGGCAGAAGAAGGATGGATTCGTGTGGATTGAGGAGTTTGATAGGATCCAAGAACCTATCGAGTAGCTGAAAGGAAGGAAGAAACCATCCTATCGAAAACCTGCCTGAGGTGTAAAGGGCACATATCGAATGGTTTCCTGAACCTATCGAGATGAAGACGTTGGAACATAACCTATCGAAGGGTACTTGAACCTTTCAATAGGAGTGAAAGCAATCCTATCGAAACAATGGCATGCAGAGCGGAACCTATCGAAATGGTGCTCCAACCTGTCGAAAAGCTTCCCCAACCTGTCGAATACTCCAGGCCAAGGGTTGAGAATGCTGAAACTCTAAGAGAAGGCTCATCCTATCGAAACCTATCGAATAGATCTGAGAACCTAGCGAAAGGACCAAAAAGCTCTATTTGAACTTATCGAAAGCTTCCTAAACCTGTCGAAATCGTGTGCAAAACATCTCAGAAATTTAGCTGTGCACACGCTGTGACTTGGTGACCTACTGCACACAACCCAAGGCACTTGGTGACCGGCACGACGGATCCAGAAGATGCCCTAGGAAATCCTAACTGACCCATGTGCTCTAATAGAACCCTAACAAACTCTAAGGATCTTCTAGAAGGGATTTTTGGTAGGAAAAACAGAGGAGAAAGCTATATATAGAGATCCCCAATTGCAATTGGGGGGGATCGAGATCGGAGCCAAATTCTAGAGATTAGAGGTTGCAGAGAAATTTTATTTTCCCTCCTTTAGCACAACAATGGTTGGCTAATTCCCTTAGAGTAGTGAGGAGAGAGGTTAGATCTGTAATTGGGTAAGGTTAAGATTGCTATTGTGGGTTCCCAGCTGTACAGACTACAGATGTGAGAGTATTTCCATGGTACTGTGATTTTGATTATAATGTAAATGCTATTTTTAATGTTTCAATTATATCTAAAGTTCCTTTGGTTTCATTTGGTGATCGATCGGATTTGTGTAGAGGAGTCTGTAGATCAGCTCACCCACTTAACTGGTAGGCCTCTTGGATACCACCCGATCTCCCTGGATCTGATACTCCTGTGACTCCTTGAGTCTGTGACCTGAGAATTACAACATCTGTAGTGGTTTTAATTGTTCTAATTGATGCTTTAGCTTTGGAGGAGATCCCTAGGATGGTCTGTGACCATTAAAGCGGATAGATCATAACCTTAAGATTAGTCCAAGCTCAGGCTCCAATTGGATTCATCTGCTGCAAATCCATGAATCAGATAAAGTCTATAGGATGGTCTGTGACCATTAAAGTGGACAGATCATAGCCTTAAGACCAGGTGGATCCTGCGATTTGGAGTGGAGCCTTCTACCCTGCAGCTGTGCTTATAGCTAGTTGAGGGAATTGTATGCTCTGAACCTCTGTAGCATGATTAATTGAATCTGATTTCAGTAAAGACCCCCATTTGAGGGAAGGCAAACACCCCAACAGTCGGCAGCTCGACAGGTTCTAGAGGAACTCAATTTAAAATAGAGGGAGTTGATGTGCCTCCCATAACTATATGTCCTCTAGACGTACCAACTGCATGTGAAGGAAGTATGTTACTGTCTCTTTCAAAAGGGTTAGTTGCTCAATTTGAGTTTCTAACCTTATGATTGATTGCCAAAGGTGGTTAAGTAACTGTGTCTGGATGCGGCTATGTTGCACCCAACTGTCAGCTATTTTCTACAAGTCATCCTCTATAGCAGTGTGGTTTTGGGCTTCTGTGGGGTAAGGAAAAATAGTTGGAGGTTGGGAAACTGCTTGAGTTAGGCCACGGATAGGACCACAGGCTTCTCCTTCTTGAGATGATGGGTACTGTTTTATATCCACCAGAGATTGAAATTTTATTTTCCAAAGCTTTTGGTTTGAAAGACTTTTCATCGTTGACGTTAATTTATATATTCCTCCTTGCTTAGGATGTATATTTGTAAAAGTCTCCGAATCAATCTCACCCGATGTGTGGTGTTGCCCCGGTTCCTCGCTAAGGGTCTCAAAGAGTTCCCAAGCTTCTTCTACTATCAATTTACGAAACATACCGCCACATGCCATATCAATCCTATGCCGGGTTGCATCTTTAAGGCCTTCATAGAAAGTGAGCACAAGTTGTCAGCTCGCAATCCCATGGTGAGGGCACCTGTGCAGAAGATCCTTAAGACGATTCCAACACTCTTGAAGCGATTCATCTAGGAATTGGGAAAATGTTCTGATAAGATCCCAAATTTTATTCGACCTGTAGATTGGAAAGAATTTTGTAAGAAACATACATTCCAGTCCTTTCTAATCAGCAACCGAATTATGAGGCAAAGAGTTTATCCACTGCTTTGCTTCATCACTAAGGGAATATGCGAACAGTCTCAATCGAGTGGATGCTTCTGTTAATTTCTTAATTTGAATGATAGTATATACTTTCATGAACTTATTTAAATATAAATAGGGGTCTTCATCCATTAGCCCATGAAAAGTCGGGAGTATTTGAAGCACATTGGGTGTAATTTCAACAGTCCTATTACTTGCAATAAGGTGTATTTGAATACATGGAGGAGGAGTAAGAGGTGTTAAAGCATAATGTTTCCCCATCATCTTAGCCACATATTGATCTTTCCCTGCCATAATAGAGTTAGGACAGAATAAGCTGGCTAAAATAGTTATTTTAAATATCTATTGCATTTTTAGTTTTATTTGATTTTTATTCTAGAAAGTAGGGAGAGAAACAAATCTTAGTTTCTAGCTTCTTTGATCAGGGGAAGTCAAAACCTTAATTCGTTACTCCGAATAAACCTGCAAAAGATTTAAGAAGTGATTAAAAAAAATTTAAAATATAAAGAAATATAAAAAGAAAAAGATAAATACTTATTTTCTCAAATTAATTTATAAATATAAAATGCTATCCCAGGCAACGGCGCCAAAAACTTGTTCGGCTCTAATATGTGTCTAATAAAGTCTTAACCTATTGCAAGCGCACAATGGAAATCATAGTACTAGCATAGGATCATTCCCACAAGGATTGGTTATACTATATATATATATATTAATTTTTTAAAAAGTTATATTTATCTTTTAAGTTCTTAAACTACTGGAGAAATATGAATAAAGAACGGTTTCATAATCTAAATTTTATAGAAAATAAATCCTAAATCCTCCTTCAGATTGTGGTCGTCAATCACAATCTTCAGCTATCGAATATTTATGAAATTAAACAGTACCGTTACTCCATATATCAAGTTTCCTAGCATTGGTCGTCAATCAACACTAAAATCCTATCAACAAAGATTTAATCTAATCAACAATCTCCTAAAACATGGGCATCAATCAAATTCTAAAAAACTACAAATGGAAAAGTAAAACTGTTACACTAATTTGCAAACTTCAGCCTGGGTCGTCAATTCAAATTAAAATTCAAAGATGTTTACGAAGCAAGAAATTGCAATAAAATAAATCTAAACTAGAAAGCAAAAGTAGAACAATCCAAAGGGTTGATCTTTCGGCTTCCTCAGCCTTGGTTGTCAGGAAAGGCCATAGAGAAATGTGGACGATGTTATTTTGTAAATCCTAAACTACTTTGATCGAGAGAAAATACAGACCTCAGTTGTCAATTGCTGCTATGAAATTCTTCGATGGTTATTCCTATACCAAGCCCTCTTATTTTTAAATTATAAGGGGTCAGTTTACAAACTCCTAATTCTAATAAAAGAATTTAGTAAAACAAAACTATCCTAATATAATTCTACTTCTAATTTTTATCTTTCCTTGCTTTCTATAGTTGATGCACTTCTGGATTTCTTCCTTTATTTCAGCAGCAGAGTCCCTTAAGAGTCTCCTTTGTCAATCTTCTCAGATCCATGATTGGCTGACTTCTTAGTCAAGAATTCTTCTAATTATGCATGGCGGTTTTAATCTCACGTGATCAGTATCTTTGGAAGGTGTTCTTATCTGGAAAATTGTAAACCACAATTTCTTTTTTTCTATTCGATACAGCTTCCTATTGAACGATTTTTTATTTACGATTCTTTTAATTATGATTCAACGCCTCTCTTGTATCGCACTCCTTTAAATGGCTTTCTCTTCTAGTATCGTAAATTACAATTTCTATTCTTCCAGTACATCATACTGTAAAATTGCAAAGCACGATTTTCATCTTTTCAATAGGCGAAGATTTTTCTTGTGGTTCAATCGTCTTTTTATTGCTTTATGAGATCATTTTGATGAATATTAACATTTTGGTTCTCTTTTACTGTTTTTTCCTAATATCTGCACATGAGTAACTTATTAGTAGCAAACTAAGTCATAGCACACTAAGTTAAGGGTATTAAAATGGTATATTATGTGACTGATCAAGAACCTTAACCAACAACAAACCAAACCCGGTTATCAACCTAAGCGTGAACATTACTCTCCATTACCCGACACTATTCCCAACATCTTCCATCTCCTTAGCAACCAAAACCTGATCAAATTTCCTACCAAAAAGACCACGCCCCTGACCCGCACACTTAGGCTACAACATGTTATGTGCATTCCACCAATTCGTTGGGCACAACTTGGAGGACTACGGGGTCTTACGGGACGGGATCTATGCTATGAATGACTAAAATCAAATCGACTGGGAGTCCCTCCGAAATAACAACCCAAATAACAATTAGCCTCCACCAAATCTAGGGATCATTAACAATCCCATGCCTAACCAAATAACAATTAGCCTCCAGATGCCCCAATCAATCCGATTGAACCCCTAAACCTCCAACCATTCTACCACACCCTTCTACGTTGATCACTGAAATTGAACCAACAAACCCTCCACCATGCCTAAAATTTACCCGAATACGAATCTAGTCCTTCAGGGCCAAAATACCTAACCTTCAAAGAAACCCTTCCATGACCCTCAACTCCCCCAAACCCCAAACCAAAGCCATTACCACTTCCCCTATCTGACTCTGAGTCTGAAAATGAAGAAATCGCTTCCCGAATTTTTCCATAGGTTGACAACTCATCCCAACACACCCCAAATTAAGGATCTAAGATGACAGCTAAGCACCAACCAAGTGCTAAACAAAACAGACAAGATAAAGAACCGAGTAAGGTAGAAACATTAATTTCTACCATTCTGGAGGAGGATTACACGCAGTACCTCCCTCCATGGAACGACGTGACCCCGATCAGTATTCCCTCCTCCAATTTTACTTCATTCATGTCAAGTGTTTCAGGGGCCTCATCAAAGAAAATTGTGACATGGCTAAATGACCAGCAACACACATGCCCGGTGCTCAAGTCAGGAACGAACTACCCACCACCTCTTTTTCCTCGACACTCGAAAGACTCCCCATCTTTCAAGGGGAGAGAAAATACAAATAATCAACAACCCAAAAGAATAGCAAGGGATCGAGAAACAAACTTGGTTTCCCCGCTACACATAATCCCTCCCCCGCAAGTCCCGGTACCTCAACTGCCTCAAACAGTCATGAACAAGGCGCACAGGCCCGGTAAGAAGCCAACCCTAGAATCAGGCCAAGAATACGATCTTTTATGGCATCTCGAGAAAGTACTGGCCCAAATCTCAATATTGGAGTTGATAAAAAAATCTCTGGAGCATTACTGATTGCTGATGATGGTGATAGGTGAGACTCACATAGCTGAAGACATTACTCTGGATGAACTACACGAAATCACATCGGTTATTGCTTCATCCCTGGCTCTCACATTTACAGATGCTGATATGCAAAAGGAATCACTGCATGGGAGTTCAGCTCCTATATATCTAACGATTATGATAAGAGGATTCTCGGTACCTCATGCTTTAGTCGACACAGGAGCAGGGTTGAATATTTGTCCGTTAATGACACTCAAGACACTCAAGTATACGGAACAAGATATATGACCTTCATCGTTATCTCTCATCGCATAAGACATCATGCGATGCTTTGTAATGGTCACCATCAAATTACAAGTATGTCTCAGACCCGTGACCAAAGATGTCACATTTCACGTGTCAAACTTGTCCAACACTTATAACCTGATCTTAGGCAGAAAATGGATGGAATCCATGAAGGCTGTAGCATCAACCTATCATCAATGCGTCAAGTTCCCCCACGAGGACACCATCATTAGGGTATACGCCGATGCTCCCTTCGAGAACATGGATAATGATTATGCAGCAAGCATTCCAACTGCCCATGATTCAGTGCTGTCTAATGGTTGCATTAGAAAGACTGAAACTCTTGATAGCACGTCTATAGCAGTAGTCAACCATCCATGGTCTACTCCAGCACACTAGCGAAAGTTAACAAGGAGGACAGTTGATCCTAATCTCGCACGTATGTATGTTGTGATCCCCACTGCGATGAAAGATTGATACCTTATGTATCAATTGGGGTATGTCCCGCACATGGGCCTTGGCCGAAATAAACAAGCACGAATAGGGCTGGTAGTCCTAAAGAAAGTCTGCAAGCTTAATGGTATAGGCTATAAGAAGCCAATGTTTTGGCAACCTCGCCCAAGTGGTCAATGTATGACCATTTCATCTATGAAACTACTGAGGAAGCCAACGTATCAAAGGAGTCCCTCACCAAATCCCAAATAACTAAAACTGAGCAAATAGATGAAGCCTTTGCCGATCTGAAAGATTTGTGTCAGAATGATGATATAGACACACCACTCGAGGGATTTGGCCCATTATTGAAAGTTGAAGAGTCTCCAGAAATAGAGAATCAGAGGTATCTAGAACCTGAGCCACTCATAGAGGATTGGGGGTCAACCAACAAAGAGGACTTCCACATTGCTGCCATAGAAAATTAGGATGAGCTAATGCTCGACACACCACAATCACCAGGATCCCCACCGCTTCAAATTTTTTGGAAGTCTTTAGAGGAAGAATGGCAGCCACCACAAAGTGATGATGAAGATTTTTGGCTAGATCTCCCCACCCTTGAGCAGGAAGAACAATTGGGCGTTGACCTCCAAAGGCTCCTCGGGGAGGAAGATGAACCCCAACAAGAGAATTCTAACTCTGATAATGACACTGATTCTGGAAGGTTATTTACACGGTGGGAATGCCCATGGGGGTATCCCTACATTTCTCATCCGAATCAGCCCCGTTGTAGGGTATGCATTTTTATATTAAGACCTTGTGAGCCTCAGGAGACAGTGATTCTAGAAGATGATCAGTCCGGGGAGGAGGGACCGAAGAACCTCCATCTTCAAACCCTCTTTGAAGATCAAAGTAACTCAGAAGAATAAATGATCCACGTCACAGAAGAAAAAAGTTCATCAACCGGATCCTCGCAAGCAAGAAAAGAATGGCAACCACCTAACAGTGACCACAAAGGCTCTCAGCAAGGACCGACTACTCAAGGGTCGAACCCTTTAAGCCCCGATGAGGAAAAGGGCCCGGTACCCAGAAGTCTACATAATTGGCAAAATTACTGATCTGGCATCCTAAAGCAAGGAAGAGAAGAACAACTATGGGTGGATTTCCAAAAGCTATTCCAAGAAGAAGGCAACGAAGCACACGAACCAGAATGAACCACCATAGAACCAACTTGCAACTCTCTGCCTGACGAGGAATGCCCATGGGGAGGCCCATGCATTTTACATCCAAACATGCCACTCTACAGAGCATGCATCTCCTTGCTAAAGTGTCGTAAACCATAAAAGGAAGAACCTTCAGCACTATTGGGAAACGTCCAACCAAGATCGCCTGAACTTGAAGAAGAAGAATAAAAAGATTACGACCAGCGAATTCTCTTTGATCTAGGCAACACCAAAGATGAGACAACTCATATAATAGAAGAAGTTGGGTCATCCACAGGACCTCCACCTTCATCGCTCATCCAGAAAATTACGCCGAATGAAGTCTACAAAAAAAACGTCAGATTTCAAACGAATTCACACAATCCGACAGCTCGCATGGAGTCCATCATCCTCGATATAACGTCCGACCCGCAAATGAATATAAGAGACTTTTCTCTTGAGGTTACAAGTAATAACTGTGTTGATGGAATCGAGGAAGAAATAACCAATATACCCAAGGAAAACTGTAACGACCCAAAATTTCCACACGAAAACAACGTGAAATGTCGGGTTTCTAGATCACAAATCACAATCTAAATACAGAATTTCTTTGGTATTGATGGAATCAAACTTTTCATAAACAAAATAATGTTTCAACATTCAAAGATGAATCAAATATGAGTCCAAAAGTAAATGCCACAGGTAACTGTAGACACCCTAATTTTGCCCTCTCAAAATATACAACCATGTTCGATCAACCTTTGACCTTACCCACGATCTCTGAAAAAGGATCGACCCTCTCCGAAGACCTTAAAACCCTAAATACGGGGACTATATACTATATGCATAGTGTATAGTTGAGGTATGGGTTGAAAACATCAACCCAGAAACTAGGACCCATCAAGACTCAGAAGTCCCTGAATTATGCGCAACACACTATGTGCTTAATTCAATTGCACGAAACGCTAGCTGGGCACAATTAGTCCCACTTGGACTAGGCACAAACTTCCGTGCACTGCCCGAACTCCTTGATCTCGCGCATACCTCCTCGCGTGGAATTGGATTCCACGCATAGACATATGCACAAAATTGGTTCCAAAGCACATTGGAACTAGAACACTTGCTTAGCCGGCCACTCCTAAGTTAGTGACTGACTCAAAGTGAATTAAGCGCATTGCACTATGCACAAAATTCAAATGAGCGCGTCCGGCCATGTGCGCAATCCACCTATTGTGCACATGGCCCTACACGCGGAATTACTAGTACACCTATAAAAAGGCCCCCCTTCCTTGCCAAAACTCACCAATTATCAATCAATTCACTAGTTCTAAAAATTTTGAGGTTCTCACTGTGGCATCGAAGAAGGGGGTGAAGCTTTTCTCTGTAGTTCGCGAGGAAGGCGAGCTAGCGGCATCGACCCACTAGCCCCGGTATTCTGAGGAAGAAGTGCTCAGCTTCAGGTAATCTCTTCCTAGTTCTAGTTCTTAATTTCTAGTTCTAGATCTTAGTTCTTAATTTCTAGTTCTAGTTTTAGGTTTCTTAGTTCTAATTCTTAGTTCCTAGTTCTTAATTCTTAGTTCTAGTTTTTAGTTCTAATTCTTAATTCATAGTGATAGTTCTTAGTTCTGAGTTCTTAATTCTTAGTTCGTAATTGTTAATTCTTAATTCTCAATTCTTAGTTTCAGTTCTTAATTCTTAATTCTTAGTTCTTAGTTTAAATTCAGTCTTTAATCTCCAGTATTTATAAAATAGCCCTTAGCCTCACTGATCTGCCTAAGGGAGTTTATGGAGGGTACCCAAGAATGAAGCCAATCCTCCTTCGCATAACGAGCCACAACCCCTTTTCTTAATTAGAATCAAAGTAGGATTAGAAGACCAAACAAGTTAGATCTTAAGCAACCCATAGCTGTTGAAGTTGGCTGGTCAATGTTCAGTAAAAGAGTCAACCGACATCCCGCGGAGCTTGATCAGTGACGTGTTGCAGGGATAAATATCTGTAGCTGGCGATCACACCACCCATGTATTCTCCATTTAATATTCACTGTTTCCTTTCAGCAACTTAATATTTCCTAGTGTATTATTCTATCGCCCCTATCCAGAGTCCACTCAGACTGAATTCGGCCACTTCTTCCGAGGACCCAAAAGGAACCCAGAAAAAGTGCGTACCAACAAATTGGTGATCACGATGGGACACTTTTCACTAGGTTGCCCCAGTTTAATTAGTTTGGTTTTTACTTTTCTACTTTCCTTTTCACTTTGCACACACTTACACTGTATTCTCAAGCTTTCAAGAACAAAATTAAAAACAAATAAATAAATAAAAAATAAAAATAAAATTAAATTAAAATGTCGAGCATCAAGAAATAGTGCTTTAATGATATTGACCTACTCTTATGGGGCCTCTTTAGCAATCCCGAGTAGAACGTTAGGCTGTCCCCATGGACAACCCAACATCATAGTTGGATAAATATGGTTAGTGAGAGCAAAAAATATCCCTTCACTCCAAAAAATACAAATCATAGTGACAATAGTGGAGAAAGTGGTACCGAGCAAAGCTACCCCACTAGCCAAGTTATGGACCACACTGTCAGTGTACTCACAAAAGGAGGAAAAGAAGCCGACGCCTTACTCCACTCTCTGACCGACCTATACAAAGATATAAAAGACCAGAGACAAGTTACTCTGAAAAGTAGACAAGAAGAAAGGATGTCGACTCCTCTGACTCCCCCGACTCATAACACACACACCCTTCGCACCTCCTACAACGACAACCATCGAGGACAGCCCTCTCCCGAGACACCTAAAAATGATACCACAATAAACCTAGACGACCTTCCTAGATTTCTAAATGATTACATGGCTAGGTTGGAGCATTCTAAATGACCTTTTGGATTCGACAAATTCTGTCGGGACCTCGACTTAACTATACCCACGGGCTTTAAACTGTCGAAATTCACCACTTGGCCTTATTTTACAACGATTGTTGACCAATCCACACTAATCACAGACTCCTCATCCATTACTTTCAATGATCTTTAGAAGGAGAAGCCCTTGATTGGTTTGCCACCCTGCCCCTAACAGAAATCGAGACCTTCGAAGACTTAGCCGATAGATTCCTAGACCAATACCAACACCTGACTCATGAAAAAATCAATCTCGCTGACTTGAAGCACACAAGACAAGAGGACGACAAAGACTTCACGATGTTCACCAACCGTTGGAGGAGGCTTGCGGTCCAAATCGGAAGACAGATAAAAGAAAACGATGGATGGACATCATAATCGACAATACCCGAGAAGCCCTTTGAAGCACTCTCATCTTAAGTGACTATCATGACTTCACAAGCCTCTATTAATGTGTTTTACGCATAGAGCATTGCCTGAAGAATGGGAGCCTTAATCTCTTTACACTAACGTCTGAAGAACCTTCTTCTACAACCTTGAGATAAACATGCTAAGCAAAACTCCAAGCCCCAAATAAATCAACACAAACCAAATAAACTACCAATATGCAGACGAGTGCTCTAACTAGAGCCACTATCTATATCCCAACCAATATGCAAACCCACACTATTACCACGACCTATACCACGACCAAAACCAATTACCATACCCTAACCAGAATCAAAACCAGTACCCCAACGCCATGCATACTAACATCACCTACTACAACCCATTGTTCAATTAGGCTCAACTCGCATACGAGACCGTACACTCATTCAATCCCGCCCCATTGCATCCGGCTAGATTGATTTGAAGGTTTGAACCTCCCTCAGAGCACATCCATACCATTTACTCACAACCAACTAACCCCGTCCCATGCACCGATAAATGCAAAATCACCTTTCGCCCTGAATCGGTCCCCAAGATCCCTAAAATCCAACCTATCACCAAATTCACCCCTAAACCAACTCAACCCATCACCAAGCTCATTGCCAAGCTCAATGCACTTTCCCCTAAACTAACCCAATCTATCTCTAAAATCGCTGAACCCAACCCCGGATCGACTCAATCTGCCCTTGAACTCGATGACCTACCCACCAATGAATCAATCCACACACTCCCTCAACAAATATCCAAACCGACTCCACGAGCAACCACTAAACAAGCCCACCTATCAGTCCCAAAAGCAATTCCCGAATCAATCTATCCACATACTATAACACCATTCATACTAAAACCGATCACGAAACTAAACTCTGAACCCAAACCCGTAATCAAATCTATCCTTGAAATCACTAGCTCCCTCACTTGAGAACCAATCCACCAACATACTACAACACCATTCATACATAAACTGATCACAAAGATAAACTTTGAACCTAAATCCATGAACGAATCAATCCCTAAAATCATTGGCCTTCTCACCCCCAAACCAACTCTCGGACCGATCACCCCACAAATTCTGAAACTAAAAGTTGAACCTAAACCTGCAACTGAGCCCCCTCCTCAGATCGCCGCCCCCCTCACACCTGAGCCAACGTCAAAACTAAAACTCCTTATCAAACACATGATTGAAAACCTTGCCCCACCAAACTCAGAACCCGCACGTGAATTAATTCTTACACCTGCGTTAAAACATGAATACAATAGTATATTCACCACCCCACTAACCCGCGAATCGACTTCTACGCCCACCTCAATTCTTACACCTATGTTGAAAGATCAAAAGTGGACTGATACTCTATTTGTTGAAAACTGAATTGAGCATGCTTACACTTGTCTTAACTATATTATTGAGAAGTTTGTGGGTATCTTCACTGAAAACTCTCAGGAGACTTCACTCCTCCACTAGGGATCACCTAGGGGTTTAAAAGGCTTGATGCATAAGCTAAATGCATCCGTGCTCCCTACGAAAGTGGCAATTACATTTCTAGAGTAGTTATTTAAATTTTTCTTTGCTCGAGGACTAGCAAAGATTAGGTTTGGGGGTGTGTTAAGCACTGAGAAATACCATTTTTCACCTCTTAACCTAGCCTTTACTACACCTTGGAGCCATCTAATAAACCTCTTTTGAGTGTGTATGTAGTTAAGAATAATTTTGTAGCTTAGTACAACAACCCATTCATTTGGAGGCCAAAGAAGAGAGTTTTTAAGCCAAGCCTTGAAGCAGATGCAAGAATAGAGGATACACCATGGTGGTATATACCTTGGTGATCATTTTGGTAGCCCAAGTGTTCACTAGAAGTCAAGCGGATGAAAGAAGAGTGGACCCATGTAGAGGTTACTGTTGTAGCAGTCTGTGCATAGCAATAGCTATGCATAGAGGAAGTCTCACGCGGTTGAAAGCAAACTCGCGCAGTCCTCGCGCAGTCCATTTGGCCTAAGAGGCCCCCTCGCGTAGCTCTTGCATAGCTCAATCTCGCAATAGTAAAAGAACTCGTGCAGTGCACAAAGAGCTCGCACACAACTCGCACAGCTCAAGAGGAGAGAGATGCCCAGAAGATTTTCTCGCGAAGATCTTGTGAAGACCTTGTGTGCCTCCAAGAAAGAGTTAGCTGCATGAGATGTGCAGCCAATCCTAGCGATTAACTCTGCGTAGCTCAAAGTTCATCCCCGCGATAGCCTGGAGAGATGCAATGTAGCCCAGCAAGAGCCTCGCGACTTGAGCCATCTGGATAACCATGTATGTGAGCTCTGCTACTCAATACAAAAGGGTCCTCGTGAAGCTCATTCAACTATAAGATAAATAATGCGACACCTTTGTGAAAGGCAAAATTATAGCACTTCATCCACGCGAAGGTTGGGATCCCCACTTCTCAGTCCATACACAAGGACACTTTGGGGATTTCCCCACTTCTAGGGCACACATCCCGAGGTCCTTATCAATTTTACACATCCTGAGGCATCCAAGGGTCACCATGGGGACACATCTTCAAGCAAGAATTAGGATTTTCTCTTCCGTGTTCCTATTGGCCAAGGCAATGAGAGACTTAGTATTTAAGCTGTAATGTTTTAGCAGAAAATTATCTCATCTTCTAACCTAAATTGGCTGTGAGCTTGAGAGTGCTTAGGTCATTAGAGTTAGGGTTAGATCAGCCCTTTTTCTTTTCTTCTTCCTTGGCTTAGCATTTGCTGGCTAAGATCTTGTGTAAGTAGTTAGTTTTAGTTTAGTTTGTAATGGGGGTTGTGTGAGCACTGAGGGCTGATTTGATTGCCTTGAGGGCATACATTGTAAGTTTCATTTCGATCAATGCAATGCCATTTTTCTAGCTTATTTGAATCTATATTTATTTTATATTTTGTGCATGGATATCTATGGATGTGATACACCCATGGTTGCTCGAGCTTGTAGCCCTGCAACCATGGTGGTAGCAGCAATTATCTTGTTCTACTCAACCATCTGTGACCAAGATAACCTCTGTGATAGCCTGTGACCATTCAAGTGGACAGACTATAGCCCTAAGGCTGGTCTAAATCACATATCTGAGATAAATTATTCCTCTCTGCACTTGGGCTTGTAGCCAAGTGAGAGATAGTGCAGATCCAAACTCCCCTTTGTGTTGCAATGTCATTATTAGATTGTAGATCTGATATTCTATAGAGATTGCAAACTTGTGAGCTTAGTCATTGCAGGCCTTTTATAGCAATGAACAGCTGAGTCTAAGTCCCCATTCAATCTCTGATTGTCTTTGGTTTCCACTAGACTCTTAAGGGTTGTTTGCTCCTATGAATGCTTAAGCTTGTAGCCTTACAAACATAGTGTCTGCATTAGTATTCATGTTCTAATTTGATTCATTTGTTTGAGGAAATCTCTAGGATAGTCTTTGACAATTAAAGTGGACAGATTATAGGCTTAGGATCAATCTATTCCTTTGGATTAGGTTAGTTTTCTGAGTTTAACCCATGTGAATTGATCATCTCCCTAGGATAGTCTGTGACCATTTAAGTGGACAGATTATAGCCTTAAGAGAGCAGTTGATTCATAGGGGTTGATTTGGATCCCTTTGTTAATCAGCGAAAAATACTATTTTTCACCTCCTAACTTGACCTTTGAAGGACCTATGAGCTGATTAATAATGTCTTTTGAGTGTTGTTTTGTAGTTAGTAATAAATTGTTGCCATAGTGCTGAAATCCATATAAAAGTTTCAAGAAGAGAGGATTGGTAGTTACAGCAGAGAGGAATCGCAACATGCCATGATACAGTCGCACACTAGAGCAAATCAGGTTGCAGCAGTAGTACATGCTTGAGCGGACTAAACAGCAGCAGTTGCAATTGATGAAGAGTGAACTTCACGAGAGGTATACTTGCTATTGAGCATGTGAAAGAAACCTATCGAGAGGATGAGAAGAGTATTCGAGAGGTTCCTTGAACCTATCGAGTGGCTTACATGCCGTTGATCAAGCAAAAGAGCACTTGTCGAGAGGTCCTTTGAACCTATCAAATAAATTACTGAAGCTATGCTGAACATCTCGAGCAGTTGCTGAAGTTTATAATCCAACCACTCGAGTGGTATTAAACCTATCGAGAGGTTGCCTGAAGCTGCATTAATGAACCCGAGAAATTCAGTAATGAATTTGAGAGGTTACATGAAAACCAATCAACCTCATGAAGCCTAAGTTCTGAAGCTTTCAACCTGTCGAGAGATTTGCTGAAGCAAATGAAGATCTCGAGCAGTCTAAACTAACCTATTGAATTGGGCTTAAAACCTATCGAGAGATAAAAGTAACCTATCGAAGTGATTAAATCCATAGTTGCAACCTCTCGAATGGAACTCTGAACCTCTTGAAGTGTGAATTCAGAGGCTTTGACTTGTTGAACTGAGAGACTTGGGGTGAATGAGTTGATGCACATGACCAGAGGCGTGATTGTTGGTGCGTACTTTTTTTTGGGTTCCTCTCGATTCCCGTTGAATAAGTGGCTTCCAATTCTATCCTGTTGGACTCTAGCGATGCAGTGTATGTGATAAAGTGGGGATAAATAGTAATAGGAGGAATTTCGTAGGATGATTCCTAGTTGATTTGCGATCGCTAGCTACAGATATTTATCGATGCTGCAACACGTCAATGATCACGTGTTTAAGCTGGTGTGGGTTACTTCTATACGGAATCGTCCACTTGCGAACGTCAGCAGTAGTGTCCTCTTTTAATTAGATAGTTCAACTTTCTTTTTAGTTTCCCTTGTTACTGTTATGGTCAGTTTAGATTCCCTTTTTTTGTTGTGAATTATTATTAGGTGAGCTTATTATGACAGGTTATTTTAGTGTCCTGATGCTATCAGGAGTCCAGTCATTTTCAGCTTCTCAGTATTATTAGGAGTCCAATTAATATCAAAGTCCTGGCTCTACTAAGAGTCCAATCAATTCCAGTCTCCTACTGGTACTAGGAGTGCATGTGCATTAGTTCCAATAATATTGCAATTAAATAAAAGAGTCCAATTGTATTGCAATTCTATATGAAGCAGGTATACTAATCGTATTGCAATTATAATTAAAGTAATTTAAGTAGTCCTACTAGAATTCTAATTAAAGAAGACATAAAAAACTAATTTTAATACGACTATGATTAAAGCAATAAATTAACTTACTAAAATATAAGTAAATAATTGATGCAATAATATTAATTTTTCTTTATTTTTGAATCATAATCTTTGGATTGGTTATGGCAAGAATCTAACGAATAATAAGTAAATTAACTTTTCTAAATTCTGATTTAAGATAATAGACTACCTAAACTGGAATACTAAATTGAATCAAAGCAAATAATGATATAGAGGCCTACTAGATGCAATTAATCGATTATACTGTAATAAAAACTAATTAAAATTAACTAAGTAATCCTAAGCAATCTAAAAAAGGGGAGTTGGGCCCGCTATGCTAAGGAGGATTGGCCTCGTTCCCGAGTACCCTTCGTAAGCTCCCGTGGGCAAATCAGATGGCTGAGATAAAAGATAAATTGGTATTTGAATAATAAAAAAGGTATTTTTAGAATGGAATTTGAGATTATAATAGGAAATTAAATTTAGAGACTAAAGTTATGAACTGAAATTTATAGTTTTGGATTTTTTTGATGGTATGAAAATATAGAATTAAACTATAGATTCAAATTTAGGACTGAGTCCGGGTCCGAAATTAGATAATCAGGCCGTATGATTAAGGACTGGTTCTGAACTGTAAGAGTCAGAACCAAAAATTAATAATAGGACTGTAGATTAAGATTTTAGAGTAGAATGAAAGTATAAAGTCGGTGGATCGGATCGTTAGATTAAGAACTGGTTCTAGAAACAGAGATCTAGAACCAAATATAGATAATTTCGGTCTAAATAGGGTGCTAGGCTCTAAAAATTGGAAATAGAATTGATGAATTAAACTAAGGGAAATCCTAAGTCTAAAATAAAAGTAAATTCGTACCTAGGTTCGGGGTTGCGGAGAGGAATCTCGGAGTTCAAATATTAAAATCATGGCTAATTTGCTCTAGGGATCCACTCTCAGAGCTCTTTGGTTTTTGATTTACTGTCACTCCTCTCTGAATTTTGCAGCCTCCCATGTTGTGCATTCGAAGAGGATGCTACGGTCTAAAAATTAGAATCGGGGCTGCGGTGAGAAATCTCAGAGTTCGAATATTAAAATCATCGCTAATTTGCTCTAGGGATCCGTTCTCGGAGCTCTCTGGTTCTAGAATTTACGCTCTCATTTCTCAAAATTTGCAGCCTCCCCTCTCTCTCTTCGAGAAAAAAGATTTTATAGGTTTTTATTCAATTACGTGCCCATTTTTGGATGTTTAATTGAATTGCACACCATTTTTCTGGCGCTTAATCGCTTTGAGTTGGTCACCGACTCAGTGAGCGACCGACTAAATTACTCAGCAAGTTTCCTAGTCCTAAGGAAATCAGGACTAATTGCGCGCGTGATGGGACGTGCGTAATCCAATTAAGCATGTTACTTGAAGCGCTTAATCGAGGAAACGGAGGAGTCAAGGGTAGGAGACTAGGTCGGGCATAGGCCAATTGCGTGCTAGTGGTGTAGTGCTCAATCCAATCTTGCATCTATTTCCAAGCGCATAATCGAGTCTCAAAACGGTCTATGAAAGGAAGGTTGGCCTGAAAGGGGACTGATCGCACACTTGTGGTTGTGTGCGTGATCGAATTACGCGCGGGTTTTCAGGCGCTTAATTCAGGGTTGTTTGGGTATGGTCTCAAGAATGGAATGCAAGACTATTATTTCAGTCTGCATTCTGACTATATACTATTGCTTAGTATATAGCCTCCCTATGTTTGGGTATGGTCTCAACCATGTACTATTGCATGGTCCCATGTCGAGGGTTAAAAAGGTCAAGGGCTGACCAAACAAATTCGTGTACTCCGAGAGGGTGAAATGGGGGTGTCTACAGATGCCCCTCTTTGGCGCGCTCTTGTGAAGTAAGAACACGTCGAAGAAGTAGACACCCCTCTTTCGAGGTGCCTTCCCGTTTCTTAGAAATTCACAAATGTGAATTGGTGATGCTGACATGGTAAGCTTGGCTTTCTTATCTATCAGCAAGAGCTAAAATGGAGCATTTGAAGGGAACATGGTAGTTGTCGAAGGATATAATTCGCGTCTGTGGGTGCATGGCGTATTTCGTCGCATGGCGCGAGCTAACAGAGGGATTTTGCACAATCGAGGTATCGGGGCATCAATCAAATGCCCAAAACAAGGTCCAGGGACCGATAATAAAGAGATGAAATAGTATGTAGTATCGAAAGCTTTTGCAAGTCATGTCAGACCAGGTGCGTCATTGCTCACACCAATGCATGTCAGGCGTTCCATTTCCAATAGGCATTTGTAAGTTATTAGATTGAGTATACTCATTGTTTGGCTTCCATGTGCTCAGTCGAATTCTGCGCAGTGGCATATGCGCTCTATTCATATGGAGTTTTTTTTTTTTGCATCTGAACAAGTGATCTTGTGCAATGGCGTATGCACTTGATTGTGAGTTCAGAGGGCTTTGGGATTTAAAGGTCAAGGCTAAGTATAGTTGGTTGTGGTATTTAAAGAAAGGTGAGTCGGGTCTATGTATTTTGTTCATTTTGTTCTTCTTCTTTTTTTTTGTTTGTTTTTTTTTCTTTTTTGCAAGAGAAGAAAGATTTTTGAAATAAAATATTTTAGAATGGGTAAGAGGTTTTGAAATTTTGGGGATTTTAACTTAAGATCAATTTGGTGGTAAAATGACAGAAAACATGGATTCCAAGATGTCGTTGAGCAGATCCACTGGTACGGGATTTGTGGACCCGACCGTTCATGTGCTTGTCAAGGTGACACTTGGCATGCTGGAAACTCCATCTAACCTTCTCGACAAATACTGATGATTGTCTCTTATGGGAGGACTACAGTAATTCGTGAGTTGAGAGAGTCGGGTTTTGAAAATATTGACTTAATCATAGATAATTATAATTAGAGGAAATATCGAGTAATTGAAAAAGGGGTAGTACTTACCTAGGGGTGATACTTACCTAAATTATGTGGTGAGACCTTGGGAATATTCTAGCGGTGGTACTTTGGCAGTATTGTAGCATCACAACGGGACTTGGTGGCTATCATTGTAATGTAATGTTCCGGGTGTAATGTCGCAGTAGGGTCCCATTTTTTTTTTCTTTCGCTTGTTGCTTAAGCGGTGGTTGGCGGTTCTCGGCGTGATGTCGCGATGGGGCTTTGGTGATCGTAGCGGTATCGCGATGGGACTTGAGAGGTATTGTTGGGATGTTCGCACTGTAGCTTTGCAGTAGTGAAATGCATTGGGACATGGGAGTAGTTCCACGCCTTCCTGCCTTTCTACGTCTGGTAGGTTTGTGGCGGGCACTTCGAGAGGAGGCTCTTTGTTTCGGCGATGGGACGTGCCTGTGCTTTCTCCCTTTTCTTCTTTTAGTGCGACCGGTGTTGTGAATGAATTTTTTTTGGGTAGTGGTGTCCGCGATGGGATGTGAGCTAAGTGTTACGCTGGGTAAGGTGTTCGTGTGACAAGTGTGTCTAGTTTCTTTCTTTGGCAGATCTTGGGTTCTGGTGAGATTATGTTGTAGTTGCGTTGTGATTGCCTTAGTTTTTTTTTGTTGTTTGGTGTATTTGTGTTTCCGGGAAATTTGTTTTTGGATTTTCGCGATGGGCCATGAAGGAATGGCAACAATTTTGAGATGGGACTGAACATCAGGGTGGTATCATGTGTGTGTGTTTTCATTGTGGTGGGATGTGCTTGAGTGGCTGCATGATGGGGCAAGATGGTTTCGATTAAGATGAAATGAACGATATGGTTAGGGGGTGACGGTGTCACGTGGGGCATACATGTTTTGTCTGTAATAGGGCTAGAGGCGTGGTCAACGTTCTTTTTTTTGTTACGCAATGGGACAACAGCGAGTGACGGTCCCTTTTCACTCTGACTGGTTCATGAGGCTATGCGATGGGGCAAAGGGGACTCTCATTCGAGAAGGGGTAAATTTCAAGCAAAATCAGGAATTAAGCGCCTGACATCAGCCGCTTAAACTGATCACGCACCCGATTCCAAGCGGGCAATTCAGGGTCCAAAGGAAGTATTTACGTGTCTGTATGTTAACCTGTGATTGAATTGCGTGCAATGATTCCTACGCATGATTGGAGCGTTACCGTGTCATCAGACAGGCGACTTTTCGGTCTTACGCGTCTACTATGACAATTAAATCGATTACGCGACATGGCAGGGGCACGGGATTGGAGAGTCACGAGGTCATTATGCGGGTGACCTTTCACATTGAGCGTCAACTATTTGTCGTTCGGTTGGATTACGCGGTCTCTAGGAAGCGCGGGATCGGGAGGTCGCTCTATCTGTGCGGGCGACAGTTGTATTGCGCGCCTGGTTAGGAGCACGGGTTTTGGATTGGGCGCTATGTGTGTAGCACATGATTAAATTAAGCGCATTTTTCCATGTGCGTGATCAGGGCCATGTTCTATATAAGCAGTGGAATTTCATTTGCTTTTCATTCTCAGGTTTAGTCTCAAGTCTTGACTTTTCTGAGTGTTCTAGCATTCTGAGATTCGTGTTTCAGCGATATTGAGTGATCTAACCGTCAGATTGGGATGGGGTTTCTTCCTATATTCGTCATTTCGCGTGATCTTCGTCCTGATGTGATGCTCGTGGATAGTGTCATTCTGGGAATGGGCGGTATTGGGAATGAGGGCGCTGGTCTTCACACCGTTCCTTTCTAAGGAGCAGTGAAGGCAGCGTTGACGGGGCGGCGACGGAGAAAGTGAAGATGGCAGGGAGAGGAGGTGCTATAAATGGAGGGTTGTATCCCTAACCCATTTTCCGTCTCTTCTGCCGGTGGCTCGTTTAAGTTCTCTAAGTCTAGTGGCAACATTTCTGAAGCCTCTAATTGGATATTCTGGTGCTCGTTTTGGCTCATTGTAATTTTTGTTTTCGTTTTCGTTTTGAATTGTATGTTAGATTTTAGGTTTTCATTTTGGGTTGTAATTCGGGAGGTATGCCTCCGGTGAAACTTGTAAAACTTTAAATTATAAATAAAGGGGCTTTTTTTTATTATTATTATTCCTTATATTGTGCAGTTGGTTGGCTTGAATTTTGGTTGATGGATTAATTGGACTTATTTGCTTTGTCGTAGTTTTAAGATTTGAGTTAGCTTATAGTTTTAAAGTTCGTTATGAGAATGACCCAAGGTTTATTCATTCGTCTTATTAGGACCTACTTAGTAGGTTCACTTGATTTTTATCAGGCTTGTTTGTGGCATTTTATTTTATTTTATTATGCTCATTTATTGATTTAATTTATCGATGGATTAGTTGGATTTATCTTATTTGTTTGATTTATTTTAGGATTTAATTTAGTTTAGGGTTTCGCTCCGGATTTATTTAGGGTTTATCTCAAGATTAATTTATTTTATTGAGTTTTGTTTTGAGGGTTTACTTGGTTCTGATGGTTTGTTGGGAGCATTTCTTTTTTTGGTCCCAAACAAGTCAGGGTCTTATTCTAGAAAATTATTCTTTTGTTTAAAGTTTAAAGTATTTTGTTTTAGTATTTTTATTTGATTTGAGATGACACTTGTTAGAAGCGTATAAATTCAGGGTTTAATTTAAAGTTTCTAGATGGGTGTTAAGTGTTTGAATCCTATTGGCCTATCTAGACTTGAGGAGTTTATTTTTTTTAGATGGGCAAGTGTCGTGTAATTATTGGTTCATCTTGGTGGTCATGGATCGTGGTCTTTTAAAGGGGTATGTGTATGGGTATGGATATAATCAGCTTGGTAGGGGGTTCAGATGTGTGGCATTTGTCAGTTAGTGATTCAAAGGACATAGTTTATAAATGTCTAAGTCTGAGGTTTTGGGTTGGAATATTTTGTTCTCTTATTTCAAGTTTAAAGTTTGAAAGTTTTCTCCCCTTTTTTTTGTTTGGGGCATCTTGTGTTTATAAATTTGGGGCATTTTATTTATTTATTTGTTAATGTCTTTTATTCTTTTCTGTTTCATATCCCGGGTATTAGACCCGATGGACTGTGCTTATTAAGCAAATGAAGAGAATGGACGGGATTGGGAATGCAGGGCAGCAGTCGAATTGCGGCCATGCTAAGGGAAGAGGGGAAGATGGGATTTTCGATTTCCCAAATAGATCCGGATTCGGGTATTGCCTGAATGTGCAAATTTTAAGTTTCTTGTTTTGAGTTGTATATTCAGAGGGTATACCCTCGGTGTATTTTGTAATTATTTTATTGATCTATAAAGTGGTTGCGTTCTCTATATCTTTGGCCTTGTTTTGGTTCGACTTTCTCGGTATCATGTTTGACTCATGTGATGTTTATTTATTTGGATTTAGTTTAATTTAAATTTATTAAATTCAAGGAGCACCAGGGGTAGTTTCTCCTTCTTTTTTTTGCTTTTTTTTTTTAGCTTTAACTTAAGGGATATAGAAGCGTTAGGGGGCATTTTTGTTATATGTATATTTTTGTTGGAATGTATGGAAGATGGGGGCTACCTTTTCTTTTAGTGTAATTGATGAATGTGAAGGAGAGTGCATTTTTGTCATACGGCCTTAGCCTTGGGGGGCTCTCTTTTCTTTTCAGGGCGCGTGTTTCCTTAAGTTAGAAGTGTTTTTGGTGGTTTTACCAATGGTGTAATTTGGGTTGATAGTAAATGTCAGGAATGTCCTAATTTTGGGTTTTGGCTTGTGTCTTGGGTGTGAAAATTTTATTTCTGGGCAAATTACACGGTTATCTTCGGGCGTTTAATCTAATTATGTGCAAAAATTTGAGCGCGCATTTCGGAAGGGTGAGAGTTATTACGGGCTAGTTCATAGGCATTTAATTCATTTAATCGTTTGAACTTATGCGTAGGATGAACACGACTGCTGGCATTCCTGCGCTAACGTGTGGGCGTTTAAGGTGATTATGCGCTCTCAGTAAAGCGCGTGATCAACCAGTCAGATAGATGTGAGCGGGTGACAAAATATTTGCGTGCTCATCAGTGAGCGTGTGATCCGAATTAAGCATTTTGTGAGCGGCGCGTGATTCATTTGAGCATTTTGTTTCAAGCACGCAATTCAGGCGGCTTCTATAAATAGTTTAGAACTTCTCACTTTCATCGCGCAATCCATTTTAGTCTTTGATTTTCTTGTTTCTTAGTGTCTGTGTGCTCATTTTTCATGTTTTCGTGATATCATGTGATCCGATCGTCTGTTTCGGGTGCCATTTCTTCCATTTTCTTCAGTTTTTCAAGTTCTTTGTATCAGATGGAGGATGAGGGTGTTGGTAGGCCGGAGCTCACTATTTTTGAGTTAGAGGGGATGTTGATATGCGAAGGGGGTGAAAGTTTGGGGGCACAGGCTAGAGCCGTTACCATAGAGGCAGATATCAGGGAGATAATCGCGGAGAGAGTCCCCGAGGGTGACCGGATGGTGGTTAGGGAGGAGGTACCTGAGGCCGAGCCAGGGGTAGCCGAGGAGGAGGGCGATAAAGTTAAGGGTGAGCAGGGTGAGGAGCAGCCAGGTGCTGAGCCTCGGGATTGTAGGCATTATCCATTAGAGGATTTCTTTGCCAGAGGCCGGGTAGGTCCCCGTAAGCAAGAGTTCTTCCATTTTCCTGAGCATTTAGGCTATGACATAGGCTCGTTAGGATCTGTAAACCCTTCTAATTTATGTCGAACCTGCGTTGATTATGGGTCATGTTTACTTGTGTATTATGACAGCATGTTGTATTTAGTTGTTCTTATCATGTTTTGTGTGTTTGTTGTAAGTTATTATTATGTGGTTTGGGCGTATTTCATCTACTTTGAGCTTTAAATTTATTTATCTTTCGTCATAGGTGTGTGTTAGTCTTACTGTCATTGTTTGTGTTTCATTCAATAAGAGCCCCCACAGCTGGCTATCAGCACGGCATGGACCGAGTCTCATACTTGGTTGATCGGGGCTTGATCGCGACGATTATAAAGAGGTGGAGCAAGAGGCATCAAGTGCTTCTTTTTCCAGTCGGTATGATACTGCCGACCCCTGAGGACTGGGTCCGCATTACTGGTCTTCATTTTGAAGGTGAGCTGATCACAGGGTGGTTGGCAGGGAGTTATTTAGAGGTATGTGAGGAGATCCTGGGTGTGCCTTATAGGTTGAGTGGATCGGGGCCCGGTGTTGTTCGGGTCACATGGTTTTTCGATACGTTCGTGAGTGGGTTCACCCCTCTGAGGCGTCATTCAGAGGCAGCAGCTATTTACAGAGGCACGTTGTGCGAGGGTGATGGGCCGAGAGCCCGTGACCGAGTCAGGAGTGGTCCCGGATAGGGTGCTTCGAGCAATCTTGATGCACTTCTTGGGCACAGTACTTTTCTCTTCTTCAACTTGGGGATGTGTCACCAGGTTATTTTTGATGATTCTGGGGGATTTAGACTGATTCCCGACCTATGCGTGGGGTGCAGCTGTGTTGGCGCATCTCTACGAGCAGTTTTACCGTCAAGGTCAAGGGATAGCATCGATCGGAGGTTTCCTCCCATTTCTCCAGGTGATTTTTAGTTAAATTGGTATCATGGTGACCTTTTTTTTTTAACCTTTGGTCATAGTGACGATCTTAATATTTGTTGCGTGTGATTATTGTTGTTATGTTATCATTTTCAGTTTTGGGCACACGATCATTTCGCTTTTCTACTCCCGGGGGTCCCATTGGAGATTTCATTCACGTTCTTGTGGCTGCGCATGTGGAGGGAGGCATTGAGGGGTCGTCGCTGGTCGGCTGACCTTCAAACTGTACGAGGCCTCTTCTAGGATATGCACACAGGGCAGTTATGTATATGGCATTTATGTTTTCATTTGACCTCATCTATTTTTTTTGGTGGCCCTTAGGCTTTGCTCATGGATTAATTTGTTCCTTTGGATAGGTGATCTGAAGACCTTATGATAGTACAGAGGACGCGCGTGGGGCAGTGATTGAGTCTGGTCGACCCTTCTTCGATGTGGACATACGGGTCCATTATTTTGAGCGAGTGGAGAGGATCCACACCTCTCGGGTGGTAGGACAACTGAGACTTGATCAGGGAGTCCCTCAGGCGACTAGACACAGGGTGGCTAAGAGGATGATTGGCCCTCCAGGCCAGACTTTTGCAGAGCGGATGGTGCTCCAGATAGCCGATTTCAAAGCTTGGGGGACCAAAGTCATGAGGGCGCGTGATGGGGCTGATGTGCTGGAGTATAGGAGGTGGTTTGGCACATTGGGTGGTGGGTGTCTCTTCACCCGTACCTGTCCTTTTCATGGTAGTGGTTCTTTCGTTGTCGGCGGGCCGGAGTCGTCATCGGCACTGAGGGAGAGGTTGGTCGCATTGGAGGAGGGCCATCTCACGACGAGTGTGCGGGGAGCATTGGACGCCCTCCATAGGGCGATGGAGCAGATGGGGCTTGCTCCTCGTCCTGATGAGGAGATGTTGCGTTCTTTGACTGCGTCAGTTGGCAGGGTCAGGGCGGCGGAGGATGAGTTAGGAGTTCGACTAGAAGAGGCTCGTCAGCTCCTGGTGAGTTAATTTACTAATTTTAATTCATCCATGCATTGTATCGGTTTATTCTGGTAATGCTTTTAATATAGTGGTCTTGTTTTTATCGTGGCTAGTCTGAGAGAGAGTCTGAGGTTGCTCGCCAGGCGGCGATGATCGAGCTGTTGAGCGGCCAGTAGCAGGCAGCTCGCGCGGTGGAGGCTAGTTTATGTTCGGAGATCAAGCGATTGGTAAGTATCTTGGATTGGACTTATTAACTATTGACATTTTGGGGATCCTTGGTAATGTTGGCATATTGGTGGCGTTTCTAGATAGCAAAGCTTTTCGTTGCAGGGGTTTTGGCTTGGGCATTTGATCCTTCTTCAGTGGCTTCCTCCAGTCGGGAGGATCTAGCAATAGCTCTTCTGTGGTTTGAGTTGGAGCATTGGGTAAGTTGCATAACTCTTTAGTTTACTTGTGTTACTGTACTGGTTGGTTAGGCGTTATTATTATGTTGGCTTGATGGCTTACTAACATGTGTCGGTGTTTCAGCGTCGAGTTGCTGATGACTTACAGATGAGGGAGGCGACCGCCGCCTCTCAACGTTTCAAGAGTCAGGTATGGTTTAGTGTAATTTAATTTGGATTATTCATTTCTATTTATTCTAACGCATTTGTATTGGCTTGTCGTTTGTTTTTTTTGTTGTTCAGGCAGTTTCGGACTCCGCTCCTGAGGCTCCTCCTCAGGGGTTGGTTCCTATCCCTACCCAGGTATGTTTTAGTCATTGGGTTCATAACTTATTTGTTATCGTAATATTCATCTGATGCATTTGTTTATTCTTGTTACAGCTGTCTGCGTTTGCCATCCCTCGGGTGCCATCTTCTGATCCTGTGACCGTGGAGACAGTCGAGCGACTTCTAGGAGAGAGGCTAGATCTAGTATATATGTATTTTTTTATTTTGAGTTTTGTTGTTGTTCGTATATGCATATGTTTGCTTCTTCTGACTCAATAGAGTTATATAGGTTCGTCAGCTCAAGGAGGCACTGTTAGAGGCAGCGCAAGCGCGCGCCACTCTGGAGTGGTGGAGAGTCATCAGGATCTGGTGGTCGAGATGTTGGTCACGCAAATGACTCATATGGAGGCACTAGTGGCAGCGTGTTAGACGACACGGGCGGAGATGCAGGTGTCCCTGGATCGGTTACAGTATCTCCTGATGTTAAGTAGTGAAAAATGCCAGTTTTCACCCCTTAACATGACCTTTGATTGACCTGTGAGCACACTAGTAAACACCTGTTGAGTCTGTTTTGTAGATAGTAATAAAAGACAAGAATAGTGCAAAAAACTACTAAAAAAGGCTAAACAAAGAAGTCCATCTCTCAGCACAGTGCAGACCCAGCAATGGCACATAAGAGGGCTGCACACCATTGGCCACTTGGGGCGTGTGGAAATAGTAGGACAGAGTTAAGGAAGTGAAAGCAGACAAAAAACATTCCATCGAGAGGTTATCTGAAGGTTTCAATAGGAGCTGAGGGCTAAAAATGGAGGAATTCATGCAGATGGAAGGGTTTCGATAGGATCTGAAGACAGAGAAAGGAAGAATTCATGAGGATTGAGAAGTTTGATAGGATCCAAGAACCTATCAAGCAGCTGAGAGAAAGAAAGAAATCATCCTATTGAAAGCCTGCCTGAGGTGTAAAGGGAACCTATCAGATGGTTGCCTGAACCTATCGAGATGGATAAGCTGGAGCTTAGACCTATCGGTAGGTACTTGAACATTTCGACAGGAGTGAGAGCAATCCTAACGAAATGCTGGCATGCAGAGCTGAACCTGTCGAAAAGCTTTCCCAACCTGTCGAATGGACTAGACAAAGGGGCAGAGAATGCTAAAGCTTTAAGAGAATGCTCATCCTATCGGAACCTATGGAAGAGATCTGAGAACCTAGCGAAAGGACCAAAAAGCTACATTTGAACCTGTCGCAAAAAGAAGTGATTTTCGAAAGGACACAACAAGAGCTACCAATAGTAGACAACCAAGAACAACCCAGTTTGAATAAGAAAGAGAATGAGGATTCTCAAGAAAATAAAAAATTTAAAAAGAAAGATGACCAGTTGGCTAAGGCTGCAAATGAAGGAGTAGTCCCACATTTGCCTTTTCCCAAGGCATTGCAAGTACCTTCCCCTTTCGACAAAGGGTAAGGTAAAATAGAGGAAATGATGAAAATTTTTAAGCAAGTGAAGATCAACTTGCCATTACTTGATGCAATCAAGCAAATTCCAGCCTATGCCAAGTTTCTGAAGGAGCTATGCACCCATAAAAGGCAGTCTAGGATACATTTATGCAAGGTCTTTTCAGCAGAAAAGGTAAAGAAAATTCTGTCTATTGCAACCCCCACAAAACTTCAAGACCCTGGAGTCCCCACTATCCCCTACATCATTGGGGATTATAAATTTGAAAAGGCCTTATTAGATCTGGGAGCTATGTGAACTTGCTTCCATATTCAATATATGAGAAGCTAGGCTTAGGAGAGTTGAAGCCCACACATGTGGTCTTACAACTGGCTGACAGATCTGAAAGGAAGCCTTTGGAGGTCATTGAAGATGTCCTGGTGGGAGTTGACAAGTTCTTTTACCCTGCTAATTTTTTGGTGCTAGACATGGAGCCAAGCAGATGTGTTTCTTCCATACCAGTGATTTTAGGTAGGCTCTTTTTGGCCATGGCTAATGCCTGCATTCAATGCAGGTCAGGAGTCATGGAAGTCTCCTTTGGAAATATGAAAGTAAAGCTGAATGTGTTCAACACAGCCCATCAACCCCCTCTAGATTAGGCCTGCTTTTCCATTGATATACTAGAAGAGGTTGTGCCTGAGAACCCACATCAGCTGCTGCAGGGCAACGATTAGTCTACAAAGGCAAAGCAGCACTCAGGGGATGGACATCTACTACAGAAAAGATCCACAAAAGGTGACAAGTTTGATGAGCCAGAGGAGACCGTTGACCTTCCAGATCCTCCAAGCTAGCCCCTGAGTTCAGTATGCATCATTTGTACCATATTTTGCTTTTGTTTTAGGTGTTTACTTTGTGTTTTGATTAATGTTGTTTTGCAATAAAAATGCCATGATAAAACACTAGGCCGTCATTTAAATATTGCCAGCTGTCCTGAGATAATGGGAGCTTGTCCACAAGGGACATAAATTGTAGGGCAGCATAGCAACAAAGCCTGTTGAGTGTTGGGACTGAGAGTACACCGTTCGCTAGGTCACATGGTGATTTTAACATGATATTTGATGGTTTCGATAGGCACTGAGGCTTTACGACAGGTGAAACCAACTTCTCGATAGGTTAAAAAGGGGCAAAATGAAGATTTTGATAGGTTTTAGATACCTATCGGGATCCTATCGAATCATCCCTTTTGAAAGCTTTGTCTGCTAAGCTTTTGATAGGACACATTAACCTATCGAAATCGTCCATTTCATCCTATCGAAATTGTATTTCACCCTTTATATACCTGACGATAGGTCATTTCTGCCCCATTCGATACCTTCTGCAAAACCCTAGCTCTCTTTCTCATCTTTCGCCTCCCTCCTTCTCAACTAAATCCTCATGGAACCTTTAGTTATTCAGTCTGCCATTTCATAAATATGGTGAGCTTGCGTAGAGGAGCATTTTGCACCTGATTTTGGAGAAATTGGAGCGGTGCATTGCGATATTTGTAAAACCCTAGGAGTTTTGGGGAAAGTGGCCTTCCCACCACCAATCTGTTGTTGTTCTAATTATTAACCTCTAAATTTCATTACAAGTTAGTGAGTGAGCAATCCCTGAGAGTAAAATGGATGAGCCTGAGGAAACCCTAGCAAACCTACTCTGGAGACCAGCCGCTTCTACCCCCAAATCCTCCAAGAAATCAAAGCCAACTACCAAACCACCAGTGAAGAGGAAGCTCTCTGAGGACACGCCTAAGAAGGCTCCTAAGGCCAAGAAAGCAAAAGCTATCGAAATTCAGGGGCCTGAGGTAGAAACACCCTTAGAGAGGGCTGCTCCAGTTGCGGAAGCCCCTTTTCCCACCTTTGACAGACCACTTACAGTAGAGCTTCCAGCTGTGTTAACCACCCCCAATGAGTTTGTGGATAATTTGAGTCTCGTCCTGGAGACAGACTTTGATCTAGCATACTTTGCCAACATTGGGGAGTGCCAGAGGACACTGGAATATTTGACGAAGGAAGGTTTGCTACCCCTACTTACGCCGTTGAAGGAGAATGTGTACCCTCAACTGGTTAAATTGTGGTACCAGAATTTGAAAAAGAATGTGGTGCCTTGGAAAGAGGCTGTGTTGGAGATTTTGATTGATGATTGGAAAATCACAATAAATAGCGAGGATATTGGGATGGCTTTGGGAGTTCCACACAAATTTGACTCCAGTAGATCTGAGGGAGAACCCAAATGGGTTACATTCAAAGAAATGGCTAAGGAGCTCACTAATGGAATTGTGGGATCTGGTGAATCCTTGATGAGAAGAGATCTCCAACCCAATCTCAGATTCACTGATACCATTTGAGGAAAAATGCTTATGTCACTGGGCACTTACAGGAGAGAAGGCCCCCAATTGTAGATGCCTTGTACTACTGTTCACAAGGGCAATTTTTGAGTGCACCTCAGTTGATTTTTGAGACAATGGTGGACATCAATGACAAAGTGCTAAAAAGACAGGCATTTGCTAAAGGAGGTGGACTACCTTTTAGCAGACTCATTACATGCTTGCTCAAGGCTGGGAAGTATGTGGTCAAGAGGAATGAGCCAACGGAGAAGTATGGGAAACGGGAATGGTCCACCAGCCTCACCTTAATTAAGAAGAGTAAGTCAGCTGGAATGGAGGAGGCTGAGGTGGCCACTACCATGGCAGCAAATCTTCCTGCTGTGATACCACCATCCATCCCTTCAACTACCCTACCTATCCCATTACCCACACCTCCACCCACGTTGCTTTTTCCCTTTGTATTTGTCCCTCTTCCAACAGACCTCTTTCCACCCACCTCTGGACCTGTTTTACTTTCATCCACCACTCAGGTCTTCCAACCTAAAGTCCTTTCACCTCCTACATTCTCAGAGCCCACCCCTACTGTTGAGAACTAGAAAATACCACTTTCCACCCCTTAACCTGAGTCTTGATAGACCTTTGAGAGTACTAAATAAGTGTTTTTAGCGTTTGTTTTATAGCTAACAATAAAGGCAGGCTTAACCCTGAAAGTAGCTTAAAAGTGCCAAAAAGATGATGACTCATGCTAATCTAGTGGAAGAAGGAGAAGGGACAACCTCATTGGCTGTCAAAATGCCAAAACTAAAGAGGACAAAGGCCTGGTTTCAACCTGGAAAGAGGTTTGGAGCTATTCGAACAGAAGAATGCATTACAAAATGCTATTCGAAAGGATTCCTGAACTATTAAAAAAGAACCTGAACTTTGAGAAAAGAACTAAAAGCTCCAAGCTTAGTTTTCGAAGAGCACCTGAACTATTCGAAAGGATTCCTGACCTATTCGAAAAGAAGAGAACCCCTTGCGAACAGCACCAGATCTGTGCGAAAAGAGCTTAAGAAGTTACAGTACCTTGCGAAAAGTTCTCCAAACTGTGCGAAATGGTATTCTGAAGATTCCCAGCATCTGTAAGGGCAATTCAGTAATCTCTACACGCGCCCCAATACATTTAAAAACCCAAGGACATTCCAAAAGATTCTGAGCACGAACTAAAGGCATATTCCACTCCATGTGAACACCTAAAGATGAAATTACTTTGCAGGAACTTTTAGAAGCTCAAACAGATTTTTGAATTACATAACAGAATTGATGCTTCTATCACCTGATTAGCTAAACCAGATCAAGCAGTTCTGATTGGCCAGAACAGATCTGGATCCTTGTGCTCGACTCCTATTGGCTGATATGGATCTAACCAATTATGATTGGTTAATACGCATCTGAAATAGACTTGGGGAAAAACTATAAATAAACGAACTATTTGCCCAATTTGGGCATCCAAAGTTTGAGCTTCATTTCTGCTGCCCCATTTACAATTCAGATAGCTTGTCTGAAACCTCTGTAATAGCCTAGCTTTTATTTGTAACTGAGAACTGTGAGATACTTATGTAATTCAAGTGAGAATTGTATTCAAGACTACAAATCTGAGAGCTGTTTAAGCTGTGCCCTATAATTGTAATGGTGGATTTGAAAAGGTTGCTTTCAGCAGTACGTTCTCAATCGGATTCATGTTGAGGGTTCCTTGTGATCTCCTTACTCATTACACTCCTTTAGATTTACTGTTTTTAAAGCAATTTCCCTTAATTCATTATCCCTGTGAGAATCTGCATTTGTAACCTAATTTCTTACAGCATTTGTAGTGGTGCTCATGTTCTGAATAAAGAATTTGGATTGAAGACTATTGGATGATCTGTGTCCATGACAGTGGACAGATCATAGTCATAAGTTCAACTCAATCCTAATCCTTGAGTTGGATTATTTTCTCTTACATCTGAGCTAGTAGCCAGATGAAGATTTAGATACTTTCTCGACTGTGCTACACTAGTTCTCATTCTGTAATCAGTTACTAAGCTTAAGTCAACTATTATTTCTCCATTCTTATTAATTTTACATCCAATTCCCCCCACTCGAATCTCGATCACTTAGTTTAAATTCTACTTTTAGATAATTTAGTTAATGTGACAAATTCAACCTCTCATCTTATTCGCTTTGTAGATAGGATTAGAGGCCAGATCTGGCAGCTCAGATCTTGAGGTTTACCATTCATTTTAAATCAATTCCCTGTGGACGATCTTTTATTCACTTACATTTAAAACTTGCTACAATTGGCCCTGATCTTGCAGGTTAATTAATTTCTCTCTGTGCTGATATTTCTTATTCTTTTTAATTTTTCAGATTCAGTATATTTTATCATTTGCAAATCTGTTTTCAAAATACAATTAAATCATGCACACTTAGAATAGCAACAAGTTTTTGGCGCCGCTGCCGGGGAATAGATCTTAAAATTGGTCAACATAAGTTTTTCAATTTTGTAGATCTGATTTTCATTTTAATTTTTCCTTTAAACCTGCACTTTGTATTTCAAGTGCTTTATTAAATGTCTACTGCAGTTTTGTATAGAAAACCTGTTTTACTGCAGCAAAATTTTTTTTTTAAATTTTTCTGAGTTTTTATTCTTTGCCTTCTAGTTATTTGAATAAATGCTGCTACCACTCTTTTGTCTTTTTGTCAAATTTGGGCAGTAGCCTGAGTTTTTCCTTTTATTTTTGTCAATATACTTGAATAAGGTATTGCTGTAGTTTTTGGATTTTTGCAGATATGGAGCAGCCGTCCAACAAGGAGCATCTGGACTAAAGCTGGAGCAGATCTGCTTGAGTTTGCATCCCCTTCTCCTTTGCATTCATTTTCTATTTTTAAATTCTTGAGAACCAGCAGTTCTGTTGCGTTTAATGTTTGTTTTGATTATAATTTCTGCTGTGTTTTAGGCATGCTGATTTTTTTATATAAAACCAAATACAAAAATAAAATAAAATGAAAACACAATTAGAAAATTTTTGAGTTGTTTCTTATTATTTTTTCAGCAGTAGTAAATAAGGGCTCTTATGGACCCCGGGCTGACCCAAAACAAATAAATAAAATAAAATAAAATAAAAAATTATAAAGGCATAAAAAAAAAATATCTTCTAGATAGGCAACAAGTTTTTGGCGCCGCTGCTGGGGAATAGATCTTAAAATTGGTAGACCTAAGTTTTTCAATTTTGTAGATCTGATTTTCATTTTAATTTTTGCTTTAAACCTGCACTTTGTATTCCAAGTGCTTTATTAAATGTCTACTGCAGTTTTGTATAGAAAACCTGTTTTACTGCAGCATAATTTTTTTTTTTAATTTTTCTGAGTTTTTATTCTTTGCCTTCTAGTTATTTGAATAAATGTTGCTGCCACTCTTTCATCTTTTTGTCAAATTTGGACAGTAGCCTGAGTTTTTTCTTTTATTTTTGTCAATATACTTGAATAAGGTACTGCTGCAGTTTTTGGATTTTTGCAGATTTAGAGCAGCCGTCCAACAAGGAGTTTCTTTTGGCACAGGTGGTTTAGAGTTTCTTTTAGTATTTTTTATTTTTGGAATTTTAGTTTAAAATTCTATTTTTAGATCGCTGATTTTTCTTTCTTAGGTCTTAATTTTACTAATTTTTTGCATTTTGGTAGTTTAGTACTCGGTTCCTAATTTTTTTTCCCTGATTTTTTATAATTATGAAATTCTATTTTTGGATCTGAATTTTTTTTTTTTTTTTTATGTTATTAGCGTTAGTTTCCTTTCATTTTCTTCACAGTACTCTTCTTTTTTCTGTTCATACATTCAGTTTTTCTAGATTTGTTTTGCTATTTTTTCTAGTTTAGCAGTAATTTCCTGCATTTGTATATCATTTTTTCCATTTTCCCTATTCATGTATTTAGTTTTGCATTTGTATTTTCTGCTCCATAGTTTAGATTTTTCTGCTCATATTTTTCTTTTTTTCTTCTTTCTCATTTCACCCTGCTGCCCCTAGTTTCTCACTGTCTAAAACATTGAGGACAATGTTCATCTTAGGTTTGGGGGTATGGCAGGTATGCCAATAAAATAAGTTAATGCTTGGTGCAAAATTTTATGAAATGAAGTAATTTCACACCTGTTGTTTTGAAAAATGAGGAAGTTAAAACTTTTTAAAATTGATTTCTAGTGTAATTCTAATACTTTCATGAAGTAAATGTCAGAAAATTTTCAAAAAAAAATTGATGTTTTAGTAAACCTAAAAAGAGAGAAAACAGTGATGATATATTTCAGGAATTTGAAAGAAAACCACACCCAGTGAGATTTGGGCCTGCTGAAATGTACTCTTTGGAGGTATGAATTGGCAATTTTTTCTGCTCTAGGGACTGTTTGAACCTGCTTGTTATCACTAGAAGTTACACATATCCAAGTTAAAATAGCTTGATAGCAATCATGATATTAAAGACATGATGTAGGGCTTCCTTTTGGACAGCTTGAACTTCAAAAAGCCTCACCTTTTGAAACTGCCCTTGATACATACCATTTGAGCTTTATAAATCCAAGATTTCTTTGAAACCTCATCAACCTCATTTAGCCTAACCCTCACTCTGAGAATTCAGAAGGTAAAGGAAAGAAAGCTGAAGAAAGGTGAGTTGGGTAACAGTTTGGTAAAAGAAAAAGAAAAATAATTGAAGGCAATGATGTATCAACAGAAGAAATGTGGCATTCCAGTCACTGTTGCTTTGAAAAAAAAAAGAAAATAAAAAAAGAAAAGGAAAAGTCATTTCATTGGAAGTTTGAAAAAGAAAGAGAAAAAGATGGCTATTTTGGCTCTGAATATTCAAAGAAGAAGATGAAATTGTGCTGAATTGAAGAAGGTGTGTCTATCACCTCCTTACCTTGACTGACTTCTCAAATTTGAACTCCATTCCACCCCTTTATTCTTGATAAATTAAACCCATAAGCCACATTACAACCCAAGTTAAAGTCCTTACTGATCAAAGATGGATTGAGCTGTCACATGGAGATAAGGATTTGTGTAATCTATGGTGAAAAGAGAAGTAAATTCAGAACTGAAAAGCAATGCCTATGCTCCTGCTTACAGTCCTATTTGAGGGCTGTAACTGCTCTTGATCTATGTGAAATAGTACAACCCTCTTACTTATATGTTGAGTGACAACCCCGGTGAGAGTTGGGCTTGAAATCAACTTATTTGGGGTGACATCATAGCAGGATTCTCAAATAGAAGGCAAGCTTTTCATTAATTTTTCTTTTAAAAACTTTTTGACACAAATCCAGTGAATGGTAAAAGAATTACAGCAGAATTTCAGTTTTGAACTGATGTTTTCTTGAGAATCCTCTTATAGCTTGACTGATGCAGGTGTGAATAATCTTATTGGATGAAAGTCTGTTTAACAAAACTGCACTGATCTTAACTGATTTATTGGAGAAGTTTGTGGGTACCTTCACTGAAAACCCTCAGGAGACTTCACTCCTCCACTAGGGATTACCTAGGGGTTTAAAGGGCTTGTTGCATATGCTAAATGCAACTGTGCTCCCTACAAAAGTGGCTTTTTACTTTGTTTTTAATTTTGTCTTTGCTCAGGGACTAGCAAAGCTTAGGTTTGGGGGTGTGTTGAGAACTAGAAAATACCACTTTCCACCCCTTAACCTGAGTCTTGATAGACCTTTGAGAGTACTAAATAAGTGTTTTTAGCGTTTGTTTTAAAGCTAACAATAAAGGCAGGCTTAACCCTGAAAGCATCTTAAAAGTGCCAAAAAGATGATGACTCATGCTAATCTAGTGGAAGAAGGAGAAGGGACAATCTCACTGGCTGTCAAAATGCCTAAACTAAAGAGGACAAAGGCCAGGTTTCAACCTGGAAAGAGGTTTGGAGCTATTCGAATAGAAGAATGCATTACAGAATGCTATTCGAAAGGATTCCTGAACTATTCGAAAGGATTCCTGACCTATCCGAAAAGAAGAGAACTCCTTGCGAACAACACCAGATCTGTGCGAAAAGAGCTTAAGAAGTTACAGTACCTTGCGAAAAGTTCTCCAAATTGTGCGAAATGGTATTCTGAAGATTCCCAGCATCTGTAAAGGCAATTCAGTAATCTCTGCAAGTGCCCCAATGCATTTAAAAACCCAGGGACATTCCGGAAGATTCTGAGCACGAACCAAAGGCATATTCCACTCCATGTGAACACCCAAAGATGAATTACTTGGCGGGAACTTCTAGAAGCTCAAACAGATTTTTGAATTATATAACAGAATTGATGCTTCTGTCACCTGATTGGCTGAACCAGATCAAGCAATTATGATTGGCCAGAACAGATCTGGATCCTTGTGCTCGACTCCTATTGGCTGATATGGATCTAAACAATTCTGATTGATTAATACGCATCTGAAATGGACTTGGGGAAAAACTATAAATAGACGAACTATTTGCCCAATTTGGGCATCCAGAGTTTGAGCTTCATTTCTGCTGCCCAATTTTCAATTCAGATAGCTGGTCTGAAACCTCTGTAATAGACTAGCTTTTGTTTGTAACTGAGAACTGTGAGATACTTATGTAATTCAAGTGAGAATTGTATTC